>JAIOJX010000028.1:162887404-163580737 GCA_022376925.1 Tragulus kanchil | reverse complement strand
GCATCATATATAATACCAACAAATGGAAAGAACCCAGTACCTGTCAACTGATAAATATTAATAGATAAATAAAATGTGATATATCCATACAATGAAATATAACTTTCTGCACATTTTCTTAGATATTTTCAAATTTATCACTGACATCCATTAAAGGACACTTGATAGTGCCTCATAGACACCAGCAAGCTAACTTCTGATATAAAAGAAATTAATCACTTTTAATTGATAAGGGAAATTGAGTTTTTATACATTTCTTTAACATTTTAGTCCACTAAAACAATTATTTAGGAAAACTCTATACTGAATCCTTGTCTAGATGGAAAACTTATTATGAAAAATTGATAACCGTTCTCCATTTTATTCATGTTGCAAATTAAAATTTTCATGAATGTTATTTTACTGAATGTCAGGTATAACCTTAGTGTATATGGTCCACTGACACTTTGTTGTTGTTTAGTTACTCAGTCATATCCAACCTTTTGGGACCCACATGGCCTCCAGCACTTTAGTCACTAAGGATTCTAGAACTTTCTACAAATATCATTTGTTTGACATGTTTGTCCTTCCACATGGATGCAGATTTTTCTTATCCTTTGCATGTATCCTCAACACACACGTTAAAATGGTCAAAGATACAACCAGTAAATAGATGATATAAGGAGGCAGACCCAATTCTTATGCTCACATTTTTCTAAGAATAATAGGAAACTGAATAGACGAACCACCTGGTAAAGTAGTTAGCCCCCATCACTGGAAAAACCCAAGTGACAGATTAAAAACATCCATCACAGCTGTTGCCAAGGAGACTTTGGGACTGTATGGAGAACTTAAATGTATTACATCTAATAAAATATATACTAAGACTAAACAAACTTTAGCTAGGTTTGTCTTTCTGTCATCTGAAATATTTTGCTCAATCATCCACAAAATGAAAGTCTGCATTATGTATTTACACATGCATGAAAATGTACAGGTACCTTCTAATGGGGTAGAATTGATTTTTTAATTTCTATGTGTAGGGAGTATTGCACAATATATGCAAAAATTTTATGTACATACATATACATTTTTGGCATACTTTTATCCATGGATAATACTTCCAATAAAGAAGACAATACTGTTACCCCAAGAACTTATTTTAATTTAAAATCATTGTCTTGTTTTCAAAGGAATAAGAAGAAAAACTGCTTTCTTCATAAGGATAGAAACTTCTGAAAATTAGGTTTTAAAATAGAAATACTAGTGTACCTTAATGCACTGCATTAAAAGGAAAATCAACAATGAAAACTTCATTTACTATATGAAAACACTATAGTTCCTGATTTCAATCAGCCAAAATAGAAACCAATTTTTTAAAAAACAAGAGATGCTAGCTGTTAAGAAATCTGGTTTAAGTACCATCAATGTACTCAGCACTGAAAGACTGTGAATATGATCTGGCCTTACATCCTCTGAACTTTGCTGATTGCATTCTATGGGAAGCTCCATCTGTTCCTCTCTTAAAACAAAGTGGTAGCTTTAAAAAGATCCTTAAGGAATATGCAGAAATCCAGACGCAAGGCTGTTAAGCAGAGACCTCCGTGCACGTGGCTGTTTGCTTAAAGCTGTGTGTACTATGCACACACAGCTAATGTTCATCAATACTATCTCCAAAACATGGAAATTGAAGCTTCATTTAGTGTTAACAGCAGCACCATTTCACAGCAAGATATTCCTAAAGACAAATGGATACTTTGGCCTGAAATATTGAACTTTCAAAAGGTGAAACCAGTAAATAGATGATATAAGGAGGCAGACCCAATTCTTATGCTCACATTTTTCTAAGAATAATAGGAAACTGAATAGACGAACCACCTGGTAAAGTAGTTAGCCCCCATCACTGGAAAAACCCAAGTGACAGATTAAAAACATCCATCACAGCTGTTGCCAAGGAGACTTTGGGACTGTATGGAGAACTTAAATGTATTACATCTAATAAAATATATACTAAGACTAAACAAACTTTAGCTAGGTTTGTCTTTCTGTCATCTGAAATATTTTGCTCAATCATCCACAAAATGAAAGTCTGCATTATGTATTTACACATGCATGAAAATGTACAGGTACCTTCTAATGGGGTAGAATTGATTTTTTAATTTCTATGTGTAGGGAGTATTGCACAATATATGCAAAAATTTTATGTACATACATATACATTTTTGGCATACTTTTATCCATGGATAATACTTCCAATAAAGAAGACAATACTGTTACCCCAAGAACTTATTTTAATTTAAAATCATTGTCTTGTTTTCAAAGGAATAAGAAGAAAAACTGCTTTCTTCATAAGGATAGAAACTTCTGAAAATTAGGTTTTAAAATAGAAATACTAGTGTACCTTAATGCACTGCATTAAAAGGAAAATCAACAATGAAAAACTTCATTTACTATATGAAAACACTATAGTTCCTGATTTCAATCAGCCAAAATAGAAACCAATTTTTTAAAAAACAAGAGATGCTAGCTGTTAAGAAATCTGGTTTAAGTACCATCAATGTACTCAGCACTGAAAGACTGTGAATATGATCTGGCCTTACATCCTCTGAACTTTGCTGATTGCATTCTATGGGAAGCTCCATCTGTTCCTCTCTTAAAACAAAGTGGTAGCTTTAAAAAGATCCTTAAGGAATATGCAGAAATCCAGACGCAAGGCTGTTAAGCAGAGACCTCCGTGCACGTGGCTGTTTGCTTAAAGCTGTGTGTACTATGCACACACAGCTAATGTTCATCAATACTATCTCCAAAACATGGAAATTGAAGCTTCATTTAGTGTTAACAGCAGCACCATTTCACAGCAAGATATTACTAAAGACAAATGGATACTTTGGCCTGAAATATTGAACTTTCACAAAAGTATTTCTTTCCTTGCTTACCTGGTAACCTTTTTAAGAAAAAGAAGCCTAATTTTCATAGTATTCTTCAAAATGAAAACATAAAATGAGAATTCTATGAGGGAGTTTGTGGGAACTAGAGGTTTATTCAGTTTTGAAAATTTATTTTCAAGAGCTATACAATCTAACATAGTAGCCACTAGCCACATATGGCTATTTAAGTTCTTGGTCCCTTGTCATACAAGCCATATTTTAGTGCCTCATACTAGATGTGGCAAAGAGTGACTATATCAGACAGCACAAATACAGAACACTATGTAACAGCACAAATTCTGTGGGACACTGCCATTTTAGAGAACAGAAATCAATTGCTTGTTCCACAGACTTTAGCTATGCAGGAGACTCAGTTTCAATCCCTGGGTCGGGCAGATCCCCTAGAGAAGGAAACAGCAATCCATTCCAGTATTCTTGCCTAGAGAACCCCATGGACAGAGAAGCCTGGCAGGCTATGGTCCAGGGGATCACAAAGAGTTGGACATGACTGAGCGACTACACTTTCACTTTCAGCTTGAAAGCAATACAAGGATAAAAATAAGTTGAAAAATTACCAAATACATTCCAATAAAACTATACTATTTAAGGAAGGGAGAAATATTTGATACCAACTTCCTAAACTTGTTCTTTATGTTTATTAGATTTACTTGATTCTACCTAAAATTGTAGAACAGACAATAGGAGACACAAGATAAAAGGGCATTGCACAGACAACAATCAGCAAAATATGATCTGGCCTTACATCCTTGAAGGAATAGGGCTCCATCTGTTCCTCTCTTAAAACAAAGTGGTAGCTTTAAAAAGATCCTTAAGGAATATGCAGAAATCCAGACGCAAGGCTGTTAAGCAGAGACCTCCGTGCACGTGGCTGTTTGCTTAAAGCTGTGTGTACTATGCACACACAGCTAATGTTCATCAATACTATCTCCAAAACATGGAAATTGAAGCTTCATTTAGTGTTAACAGCAGCACCATTTCACAGCAAGATATTACTAAAGACAAATGGATACTTTGGCCTGAAATATTGAACTTTCACAAAAGTATTTCTTTCCTTGCTTACCTGGTAACCTTTTTAAGAAAAAGAAGCCTAATTTTCATAGTATTCTTCAAAATGAAAACATAAAATGAGAATTCTATGAGGGAGTTTGTGGGAACTAGAGGTTTATTCAGTTTTGAAAATTTATTTTCAAGAGCTATACAATCTAACATAGTAGCCACTAGCCACATATGGCTATTTAAGTTCTTGGTCCCTTGTCATACAAGCCATATTTTAGTGCCTCATACTAGATGTGGCAAAGAGTGACTATATCAGACAGCACAAATACAGAACACTATGTAACAGCACAAATTCTGTGGGACACTGCCATTTTAGAGAACAGAAATCAATTGCTTGTTCCACAGACTTTAGCTATGCAGGAGACTCAGTTTCAATCCCTGGGTCGGGCAGATCCCCTAGAGAAGGAAACAGCAATCCATTCCAGTATTCTTGCCTAGAGAACCCCATGGACAGAGAAGCCTGGCAGGCTATGGTCCAGGGGATCACAAAGAGTTGGACATGACTGAGCGACTACACTTTCACTTTCAGCTTGAAAGCAATACAAGGATAAAAATAAGTTGAAAAATTACCAAATACATTCCAATAAAACTATACTATTTAAGGAAGGGAGAAATATTTGATACCAACTTCCTAAACTTGTTCTTTATGTTTATTAGATTTACTTGATTCTACCTAAAATTGTAGAACAGACAATAGGAGACACAAGATAAAAGGGCATTGCACAGACAACAATCAGCAAAAATGCTCCCACCAAAAGTGAGACATTCTGAGCAGTTACGAGTACACAAAAGAACTCAGGTTAGGAATTACCAAGAAATTATAAAAATAGAAGAGGCTAGAGTCTTTGTTTCCTCAATATAAAATAATTTGTGTTCATCCAAACTAAATTGAATCTCTGAATCTTTTTTCTTTTTTTTTTTTTAATTTTGGCCTCCTTTATTTTTATTTATTTATTTATTTTCATCCATCTTTATTCCCCGGCTTGTGTGGGCCTCCCATTGCAGTGGACTCTCTTATTGCAGAGCACTGGCTCTGGGCACATGCATTCCAGAGTGCTAGCTCATAATTGGACTCACCAGTCCAGCCGCTTGGCTGCATGTGGGATCTTCCCAGGCCAGGGATTGAACTGGTACCCCTTGCACTGGAAGATGGACTCTTTACCCACTGGACCACTAGGGAAGCCCTGAATCTCTGAATTTTCTGAAGACACAAATATAATTATTTATATTTTAACAGGAAATAATTTATATGAAAACAGCAGTTTAGTGAATGGGATTAAGAAAAAAAACAGGACAAATTTAATTCTTTACCACTGACCCCTAACTTGATCTTCTCCATCCCAAAAATTTTGCTAACATCTACAGCATTTCTAATAACTATTAGGCAACAAAAAGTCCTAAGATAATAGCATAATTTTCAATCATCCAATCCAAATTTCTCCCTTCCACCCAATGGCCACATAGGCAGAGCTGAGTATTCCCCATCTTGCCAGTCTGCTTCCTCATCTTGTTTCATCAGACTGTACCTAGTGCCTTTAATATTGGAAAAGGAGAAGGCAAAGGAAGCAAAGGAAGTTCAAGATCTTGACATTAAGATTAATATCAAGAATAATTCACTTTCAGCTTGAAAGCAATACAAGGATAAAAATAAGTTGAAAAATTACCAAATACATTCCAATAAAACTATACTATTTAAGGAAGGGAGAAATATTTGATACCAACTTCCTAAACTTGTTCTTTATGTTTATTAGATTTACTTGATTCTACCTAAAATTGTAGAACAGACAATAGGAGACACAAGATAAAAGGGCATTGCACAGACAACAATCAGCAAAAATGCTCCCACCAAAAGTGAGACATTCTGAGCAGTTACGAGTACACAAAAGAACTCAGGTTAGGAATTACCAAGAAATTATAAAAATAGAAGAGGCTAGAGTCTTTGTTTCCTCAATATAAAATAATTTGTGTTCATCCAAACTAAATTGAATCTCTGAATCTTTTTTCTTTTTTTTTTTTTAATTTTGGCCTCCTTTATTTTTATTTATTTATTTATTTTCATCCATCTTTATTCCCCGGCTTGTGTGGGCCTCCCATTGCAGTGGACTCTCTTATTGCAGAGCACTGGCTCTGGGCACATGCATTCCAGAGTGCTAGCTCATAATTGGACTCACCAGTCCAGCCGCTTGGCTGCATGTGGGATCTTCCCAGGCCAGGGATTGAACTGGTACCCCTTGCACTGGAAGATGGACTCTTTACCCACTGGACCACTAGGGAAGCCCTGAATCTCTGAATTTTCTGAAGACACAAATATAATTATTTATATTTTAACAGGAAATAATTTATATGAAAACAGCAGTTTAGTGAATGGGATTAAGAAAAAAAAAACAGGACAAATTTAATTCTTTACCACTGACCCCTAACTTGATCTTCTCCATCCCAAAAATTTTGCTAACATCTACAGCATTTCTAATAACTATTAGGCAACAAAAAGTCCTAAGATAATAGCATAATTTTCAATCATCCAATCCAAATTTCTCCCTTCCACCCAATGGCCACATAGGCAGAGCTGAGTATTCCCCATCTTGCCAGTCTGCTTCCTCATCTTGTTTCATCAGACTGTACCTAGTGCCTTTAATATTGGAAAAGGAGAAGGCAAAGGAAGCAAAGGAAGTTCAAGATCTTGACATTAAGATTAATATCAAGAATAATTCACTTCCTAGACCCTAAACCAAATTTAACTAAATTTAATAGTGTTTCCATTATCTTCCCAAAGTTTTAATATTTTAATGGGAAAAAATATTATCCTTAATAAATCTAAACAATGCCATATGTCAGTATTTTGGAAGTTTGATGATTCCTTCCTTTTAGATTTTTTCAAAGTGAACTTTTTTCTCCTAAGTAACCCATACCTTATACATCCAAAATACATTTGAAATTTTCACTCTCCAATTTATTTTGGTTTGTGAAAACCTAAGCAAACCTAATTCTCAGTTAAATCAAAGCAAGTATGCAAGTAAATAATTTTATCTCTATTTTCCAAAATCATAGGTTCAGGAAAGTATTGCATCAGAAAATTGTCAGGACAGTTTCTCTTTTAATAAGAAGGAAGATCTTAAAATAAAATTTTTAAGTTAAATAAAAAGTAAAATCTTTTATTTTATGATCCCTTTTAATGATCCCTGTCATTTATAGCAATTCTTCTTTAAAAGATATCTTTTTCTTTAATGGATTCAGTGTTGTAATCTCTATACACAGGTAACACACTTTCATTCTTTATTTCCAATCAAAAACTTGATACATGTGTTTCTCAACTACCAGTGACTTGCAGCACAAATGTGGAATACTCTATTTCACACTGAAAATCTCCAGGTACAATCTGACTCTTTATAGTCAGATTGTTTAAGTTTTCTGTTCAAATTCTCTACCTAGAGATGATCTATTTTGCTCAACATTTACTATGACTTCAGTTACATTGAAATGAGGAGTGCAGACAGTCATAATATATTCCATTTTATAAAATTAACTCATTTTCACTCTTAAAAGTAGATTATCATTCTTTCTGAAAAAATGGGCTATCTCAATGTTAAGCTCTTCTTAAGCCTGTTATGAATTCCTTTCTCCCTTCCACCCAATGGCCACATAGGCAGAGCTGAGTATTCCCCATCTTGCCAGTCTGCTTCCTCATCTTGTTTCATCAGACTGTACCTAGTGCCTTTAATATTGGAAAAGGAGAAGGCAAAGGAAGCAAAGGAAGTTCAAGATCTTGACATTAAGATTAATATCAAGAATAATTCACTTCCTAGACCCTAAACCAAATTTAACTAAATTTAATAGTGTTTCCATTATCTTCCCAAAGTTTTAATATTTTAATGGGAAAAAATATTATCCTTAATAAATCTAAACAATGCCATATGTCAGTATTTTGGAAGTTTGATGATTCCTTCCTTTTAGATTTTTCAAAGTGAACTTTTTCTCCTAAGTAACCCATACCTTATACATCCAAAATACATTTGAAATTTTCACTCTCCAATTTATTTTGGTTTGTGAAAACCTAAGCAAACCTAATTCTCAGTTAAATCAAAGCAAGTATGCAAGTAAATAATTTTATCTCTATTTTCCAAAATCATAGGTTCAGGAAAGTATTGCATCAGAAAATTGTCAGGACAGTTTCTCTTTTAATAAGAAGGAAGATCTTAAAATAAAATTTTTAAGTTAAATAAAAAGTAAAATCTTTTATTTTATGATCCCTTTTAATGATCCCTGTCATTTATAGCAATTCTTCTTTAAAAGATATCTTTTTCTTTAATGGATTCAGTGTTGTAATCTCTATACACAGGTAACACACTTTCATTCTTTATTTCCAATCAAAAACTTGATACATGTGTTTCTCAACTACCAGTGACTTGCAGCACAAATGTGGAATACTCTATTTCACACTGAAAATCTCCAGGTACAATCTGACTCTTTATAGTCAGATTGTTTAAGTTTTCTGTTCAAATTCTCTACCTAGAGATGATCTATTTTGCTCAACATTTACTATGACTTCAGTTACATTGAAATGAGGAGTGCAGACAGTCATAATATATTCCATTTTATAAAATTAACTCATTTTCACTCTTAAAAGTAGATTATCATTCTTTCTGTCTATTCTAACTAAAAGTACTTGGAAGATAACTATCTCAAAAGTGTTTAAGCTCTTCTTAAGCCTGTTATGAAAATAGGAAAACCAAAGCGTGGAGAAGTATAACGCCGTGAATGATTGAATCATGTCTAACACTTAGATCAAAGGTTGCAGAATCCAGCCATCCTTACCATCTCCAAGTTCATGCCCATTGTAACAGTGATGCCATCCAGCCATCTCATCCTCTGAAGCCCTCTTCTCCTTCTGCCCTCAATCTTTACCACAATCAAACACTTTTCCAATGAGTCGTCTGTTCACATCAGATGATCAGAATACTGGAGCTTCAGCTTCAGCACCAGACCTTCCAATGAATACTCAGGGTTGATTTCCCCTTTAAAAATTTACTGGTTTGATCTCCCTGGTGTCTAAGGGGCTCTCAGGAGTTTTCTCCCACACCACAGTTCAAAGGCATCATTTCTTTGGTGCTCTGCCTTCTTTATAGTCCAGTTCTCACAGCCATACATGGCCAGTGGGAAGACCACAGCCATGGACTTTTGCTGGCAGAGTAATGTCTCTGCTTTTCATCACACTGTCTAGGTTTGTCACAGCTATCTTGCCAAGAAAATACATTGAACCCAAGAATGCAGAGAAGTCAAAATCTACAAACAACAAATGCTGGAGAGAATGTGGAGAAAAGAGAAGCCTCCTATACTATTGGTATGAATGCAATTTGTAGAGTCACTATGGAGAACATCATGGAAATTCCTTAAAACACTAAAAATAGAGCTACCATATGATCTAGTAACATTCAATGGAAAAGTATTCCTTTTTATAACTTGATACATGTGTTCTCAACTACAAAAAGTGACTTGCAGCACAAATGTGGAATACTCTATTTCACACTGAAAATCTCCAGGTACAATCTGACTCTTTATAGTCAGATTGTTTAAGTTTTCTGTTCAAATTCTCTACCTAGAGATGATCTATTTTGCTCAACATTTACTATGACTTCAGTTACATTGAAATGAGGAGTGCAGACAGTCATAATATATTCCATTTTATAAAATTAACTCATTTTCACTCTTAAAAGTAGATTATCATTCTTTCTGTCTATTCTAACTAAAAGTACTTGGAAGATAACTATCTCAAAAGTGTTTAAGCTCTTCTTAAGCCTGTTATGAAAATAGGAAAACCAAAGCGTGGAGAAGTATAACGCCGTGAATGATTGAATCATGTCTAACACTTAGATCAAAGGTTGCAGAATCCAGCCATCCTTACCATCTCCAAGTTCATGCCCATTGTAACAGTGATGCCATCCAGCCATCTCATCCTCTGAAGCCCTCTTCTCCTTCTGCCCTCAATCTTTACCACAATCAAACACTTTTCCAATGAGTCGTCTGTTCACATCAGATGATCAGAATACTGGAGCTTCAGCTTCAGCACCAGACCTTCCAATGAATACTCAGGGTTGATTTCCCTTAAAATTGACTGGTTTGATCTCCCTGGTGTCTAAGGGGCTCTCAGGAGTTTTCTCCCACACCACAGTTCAAAGGCATCATTTCTTTGGTGCTCTGCCTTCTTTATAGTCCAGTTCTCACAGCCATACATGGCCAGTGGGAAGACCACAGCCATGGACTTTTGCTGGCAGAGTAATGTCTCTGCTTTTCATCACACTGTCTAGGTTTGTCACAGCTATCTTGCCAAGAAAATACATTGAACCCAAGAATGCAGAGAAGTCAAAATCTACAAACAACAAATGCTGGAGAGAATGTGGAGAAAAGAGAAGCCTCCTATACTATTGGTATGAATGCAATTTGTAGAGTCACTATGGAGAACATCATGGAAATTCCTTAAAACACTAAAAATAGAGCTACCATATGATCTAGTAATCCAGACTCCTGTGCATTTATCTGGAGAAAACCATAATTTAAAAAGACACATATATTCCAGTATTTACTGAAGCACTATTCCAATGAAAAGGACATGGAAGCAACCTAATGCTGATCAACATTTGAATGGATAAGGATGATATGGTTCATATAAACAGTGGAATATTACTCAGCCATAAAAAAGAACAAAATATGTCATTTGCAGCAACATGGATGGACCTATTGACTGAAGAGTGAAGAAAGCCAGAAAGAGAAAGTCAAGTGTCATATGATATCACTTATATGTGGGATCTAAAAAAAAGGTACAAATAAACTTCTTTACAAAACATAGAGCCATGGATGTAGAAAACAAACTTATGGTTATGAAGAGGAAAAGGGAGTAAAATTGGGAGATTTGATTTGACATATTTAAATCATTATATATAAAATAGATAACTAGTAAGAATCTACTGCAGATCATAGGTAACTCTACTCAATATTCTGCAATGGCTTAAATGGGAAAAAGAATCTAAAAAAAAGTGGGTATGTATATATGTATAACTGATTCACTTTGCTGTACAGAAACTAACACAACACTGTAAATCAACTATATTTCAATAAAAATTAATTTAAAAAGTAACATAACAGCCAAGCTCATGCTAGAGAGAAAAAAAATAATGTAAGGAAGTCGATGTAGGAACTTAGACTAGGAAGGAATTTCCATCAAGTGATGAACAGCTATGGAAGTAGATAGGATCAGTGTTCAATAGTAATACAAATGAGAAACCATAAGCAGAAGGTTGATGTAAATCTGCAATTATTTTTGAAATTTCATTGACAGTTTTTGGTCTGAACAAGTAGGAGAGCAAGGAAAGAGAAACATTTGAATGGAAAATTCTGGACATTCTACTAATAAGGATATGTTATTGCTTGAATAATTGCCTGTCAAAATAAAGAAGATGTGATATGTTGCTACTCCGAGTTGGTGAAGTGAATCATTTTGTATATATAAACCTAATCTATAATGTATATTCATACACATTAGTGGATTGAGGATTTATAAGCTCTTCGAAGAAGAAAGGTGGAGATATTTGGAACATAGCCAGAGCCTTTTGAGTCAATGAAAAATGATAACTAGGCTCTTCCGTAACACAATACAGGAAATATTGCCAACCAAAAATGATACATCTTAGGGTAGGGCCACTACGACATTTCTTATTTTTTAACTTTACTATGTCACTTTGAATCAGAGTCTAGTCATTAACTTATAACATTGTAAAAGCTTCATAACTTTTAGTTTTTTTTTCTATTCATAATTTATCTAGTACTGATTTTAAAACATTTAAACCCCTTGTGTTTCCTCTTTGTTCAAAAAAATGACACAAATTTGAAATGAGCTTTACAATTTTATTCATGAGATCTATCCATCCTTATATCAATAGTAACTGCTCAATTATAATTAATCATTTTAGAGAACATGATATTGCTTCTTATGAGTCAGCTGCTGCTCCTAATTTTACAAAAAGCATTTCAATGAATTCCCACCTATACTGTTGTCATATTTCCCCTTTTAAAATTTCCTTCTTAAATCCTTAGGGTTGAAGAGAATTTTAGAGATCCTCTACCCAATTTTAATGTTCATAAAATTGTCACTCCAGAATCTTTTATTAGTGGCAGACTGAGATAAGGGCAAAACGCCAATTTTAGAGTATTCAATAAAATTAATTTAAAAGTAACATAACAGCCAAGCTCATGCTAGAGAGAAAAAAAATAATGTAAGGAAGTCGATGTAGGAACTTAGACTAGGAAGGAATTTCCATCAAGTGATGAACAGCTATGGAAGTAGATAGGATCAGTGTTCAATAGTAATACAAATGAGAAACCATAAGCAGAAGGTTGATGTAAATCTGCAATTATTTTTGAAATTTCATTGACAGTTTTTGGTCTGAACAAGTAGGAGAGCAAGGAAAGAGAAACATTTGAATGGAAAATTCTGGACATTCTACTAATAAGGATATGTTATTGCTTGAATAATTGCCTGTCAAAATAAAGAAGATGTGATATGTTGCTACTCCGAGTTGGTGAAGTGAATCATTTTGTATATATAAACCTAATCTATAATGTATATTCATACACATTAGTGGATTGAGGATTTATAAGCTCTTCGAAGAAGAAAGGTGGAGATATTTGGAACATAGCCAGAGCCTTTTGAGTCAATGAAAAATGATAACTAGGCTCTTCCGTAACACAATACAGGAAATATTGCCAACCAAAAATGATACATCTTAGGGTAGGGCCACTACGACATTTCTTATTTTTTAACTTTACTATGTCACTTTGAATCAGAGTCTAGTCATTAACTTATAACATTGTAAAAGCTTCATAACTTTTAGTTTTTTTTTCTATTCATAATTTATCTAGTACTGATTTTAAAACATTTAAACCCCTTGTGTTTCCTCTTTGTTCAAAAAAATGACACAAATTTGAAATGAGCTTTACAATTTTATTCATGAGATCTATCCATCCTTATATCAATAGTAACTGCTCAATTATAATTAATCATTTTAGAGAACATGATATTGCTTCTTATGAGTCAGCTGCTGCTCCTAATTTTACAAAAAGCATTTCAATGAATTCCCACCTATACTGTTGTCATATTTCCCCTTTTAAAATTTCCTTCTTAAATCCTTAGGGTTGAAGAGAATTTTAGAGATCCTCTACCCAATTTTAATGTTAATAAAATTGTCACTCAGAAGTTAAGGAAATTTTTCAAGAATTAATCTTTTATTAGTGGCAGACTGAGATAAGGGCAAAACGCCAATTTTTAGAGTATTCTATCAAATTCTTTTTCAACTATTTGTAAAACTTCTTTCCAAACACCTAACTAGAAATTATTTTTTACTAAATGAAGATAGGAGATACACATATAACATATCTAAGGTGAATATAGTTACCATAGATAGAGACAGGAAACAATCCCCAAGAAAAAGAAACACAAAAAAAAGGCAAAATAGTTTGAGGAAGCCTTACAAATAGCTCAGAAAAGAAGAGAAGTGAAAGGCAAAGGATAAAAGGAAAGATACATGCAACTGAATGGAGAGTTCCAAAGAATATCAAGGAGAGAAAAGAAAACCTTCCTAAGAGAACAATGCAAAGAAATAGAGGAAAACAATAGAATGGGGAAAACTGGAGGTCTCATCAAGAAAATTAGAGATATTGAGGGACCATTTCATGCAAAGATGGGTACAATAAAGGACAGAAGCGGTACGGACTGAACAGAAGCAGAAGATATTAAGAAGAGTTGGAAAAAATACATGGAAGAACTGTCCAAAAAGATCTTCATAACCCAGGTAACCACAGTGGGGTGATCACTCACCTATAGTCAAGTAGGCCTTAAGAAGCATCACTATGAACAAAACTAGTGGAGGTGATGGAATTCCAGCTAAGATATTTCAGACACTAAAAGATGATGCGGTTAAAGTGTTGCTCTCAATATGCCACCAAATTTAGGAAACTCAGCAGTGGCTACAGGACTAGAAAAGATCAGTTTTCATTCTAATCTCAAGGAAGGGCAATGCCAAAGAATGTTTAAACTATCACACAGTGGTGCTCATCACACATGCTAGCAAAGTTACACTCAAAACCCTCCAAGCTAGGCTTTAAGAATACATGAACTGAGAACTTCCAGATGTACAATCTGGATTTAGTAAAAGCAGAGGAATCAGAGATCAAATTGCCAACATCCACTGGATCATAGAGAGAACAAGAGAATTCCAGAAATGCATCTACTTCTATTTCATTGACTCTAAAGCCTTTGTCTGGATCATAACAAATTGTGGAAAATTCTGAAAGAGACAGGAATACCAGAACACCTTTCCTGCCTCCTGAGAAACCTGTATTCAGGGCAAGAAGCAACAGTTAGAAATGGACATAGAACAATGGACTGTTCCATGCTGGGAAAGGAGTATGTCAAGGCTGTATATTGTCACCCTGCTTATTTAACTTATATGCAGAGTACATCATGTGAAACGCCAGTCTGGATGAAGCACAAGCTGGAATCAAGATTTCCGGGAGAAATATCAGTAACCTCAGGTATGAAAATGGCATGACTCTTATGGTAGAAATCTAAGAGGAATTAAAGAGCTTCTTGATGAAGGTGAAAGAGGAGAGTGAGAATGCTGGCTTAAAACTCAACATTCAGAAAACTAAGATCGTGGCATCTGGTCTCATCACTTCATGCAAACAGACAGGGTAACAATGGAAACACTGACAGACTTTATATTATTGGGCTCAAAATTACTGTGGATGGTGACTGCATTCATAAAATTAAAAGATGCTTCCTCCTTGGAAGAAAAGCTATGACAAATCTAGACAGTATATTAAAAAGCAGAGACATCAATTTGCCAACCAAGGCCCATTATAGCCAAAGCTTATGTTTTTTTCCAGTAGTCATGTATGGATGTGAGAACTGGACCATAAAGAAGGTTGAATGCCAAAGAATTAGTGATTTCCAACTGTGGTGTTGGAGAAGACTTTTGAGAGTGGTTTGGACTGCAAGAAGATCAAATCAGTCAATCCTAAAGGAAATAAGCCCTGAAAACTCATTAGAAGGACTGATGTTGAAGCTTAAGCTCCAATACGTTGGCCACTTAAGGCAAAGAGTCAACTCAACAGAAAAAATCCATTTGCTGGGAAAGATAGAATGCAGAAGGACAAAGGGCTGACAGAGGATGATTGGCTAGATGGCATCACCACCAGCTCTGGAGATGGTAAAGGTCAGATAAGCCTGCTGTGCTACATTCCAATGAGCTGCCAAGAGTTAGACATGGCTAAGCAACTGACCGGTTGGATAGGCACTTGCTGTCAGGATATGACAAGGGTTACATCATTGGCAGCTAATATTCCATAGGATCACCACTCAACCTCTCTTTTTTTTACCACTAATATTCACTCTAAGTATCACCTATCCACCCCTAATGGCAGAATCCATTCACCTCTTTATTAGATCTCAAATTATGCCAGCTCTATGAGAGGTGAGTGGCTTTGTCTTTTCCAGGTGTTTGGAATGTCCTAGTTTTACTGGCCTCCCTGTATCCAACCATTGGTTCCTATTCCTAGCTAGTAATTATTATGGTCCTAAAGTTTTTCCAAATTTCTGTTCAATAAAAAAGGAAAACAGCCTTCTTTCTCCATTACTATTCTCTTTTGTTTGTATTAACCGCATTTATCAGCTCTACTTGGCTACTCTATCGGTCTAATCCCATCTGATTTATATCTTCTAGAAATGAGTTGCTTCTGCTAATCCTTCTCATTTCCTAGTGCTGTCACATTTCTTTCCTTATTTTTATGTTTATTCACTCATTCGGATGGAACTGTAGATGTGTGCTTAGTCCACCTTTATATTATTAAAATTACTGTGGATGGTGACTGCATTCATAAAATTAAAAGATGCTTCCTCCTTGGAAGAAAAGCTATGACAAATCTAGACAGTATATTAAAAGCAGAGACATCAATTTGCCAACCAAGGCCCATTATAGCCAAAGCTTATGTTTTTTTCCAGTAGTCATGTATGGATGTGAGAACTGGACCATAAAGAAGGTTGAATGCCAAAGAATTAGTGATTTCCAACTGTGGTGTTGGAGAAGACTTTTGAGAGTGGTTTGGACTGCAAGAAGATCAAATCAGTCAATCCTAAAGGAAATAAGCCCTGAAAACTCATTAGAAGGACTGATGTTGAAGCTTAAGCTCCAATACGTTGGCCACTTAAGGCAAAGAGTCAACTCAACAGAAAAAATCCATTTGCTGGGAAAGATAGAATGCAGAAGGACAAAGGGCTGACAGAGGATGATTGGCTAGATGGCATCACCACCAGCTCTGGAGATGGTAAAGGTCAGATAAGCCTGCTGTGCTACATTCCAATGAGCTGCCAAGAGTTAGACATGGCTAAGCAACTGACCGGTTGGATAGGCACTTGCTGTCAGGATATGACAAGGGTTACATCATTGGCAGCTAATATTCCATAGGATCACCACTCAACCTCTCTTTTTTTTACCACTAATATTCACTCTAAGTATCACCTATCCACCCCTAATGGCAGAATCCATTCACCTCTTTATTAGATCTCAAATTATGCCAGCTCTATGAGAGGTGAGTGGCTTTGTCTTTTCCAGGTGTTTGGAATGTCCTAGTTTTACTGGCCTCCCTGTATCCAACCATTGGTTCCTATTCCTAGCTAGTAATTATTATGGTCCTAAAGTTTTTCCAAATTTCTGTTCAAAAAAAAAAAAAGGAAAACAGCCTTCTTTCTCCATTACTATTCTCTTTTGTTTGTATTAACCGCATTTATCAGCTCTACTTGGCTACTCTATCGGTCTAATCCCATCTGATTTATATCTTCTAGAAATGAGTTGCTTCTGCTAATCCTTCTCATTTCCTAGTGCTGTCACATTTCTTTCCTTATTTTTATGTGTATTCACTCATTCGATGGAACTATAGTAACAGAACTGTAGATGTGTGTGCTTAGTCCACCGTCCAGGTAGCACTTTGTCTTCTCTCTGTTGTTTTTCTTATTTCTTTCTTATTTAGTTTCTCATTGCTTTTTCTTGAGTCAATTTTGTTTTATTCAAATGCTGTTTATGAAGCCAGGTAGGTGATGAGAGCACTGGCATGGGAATTATGACACCCTTTACTGTAATCATATTTTGCCATTATTATTGCCATTATTAAACAGCGCCCAGCAACACAGTAGGTGTTCAATGGTTTTTGAACACATATGAATGAAGTAAAATTACCATCCCTCTTCAGACTTCAGCTTTCTCCAATGTAAAAATAGGAGGCCTCTCCAAGTCAAAGCAAGTTACAATTCTTCTTGGACTAGATAGAAAACATTTATCATCACTTAACAGGAAGCGACAAGAGAGAGATGCTCCCAGTATCTGAGCAGAAATGCAGAAATATGTGAACACATAAGAGGCAACCTAAGATGGAACACTATGATCAAAATCCTAAAAGCAGACCTTTGACATCAGACTCTCAGGGAAGTTCAAAGTTTTCATCATTAGGCTTAACCACTGACTCTCAAGGGACTGCACAACTCTGTTTCAGCCAGAGGGCAGCTGAGCACTGAATTAGCGAAGAGCTAGATTAAAAGCATAGTCCTCCTTTAGAAGGACACATGTTAACACCTTCTCCTTTTCCCAAACCTACCTCATAAAAAATCTAACTATAAATAAAATTATGCCAGCTCTATGATATCTTTTCCAGGTGTTTGGAATGTCCTAGTTTTACTGGCCTCTGTATCCAACCATTGGTTCCTATTCCTAGCTAGTAATTATTATGGTCCTAAAGTTTTTCCAAATTTCTGTTCAAAAAAAAAGGAAAACAGCCTTCTTTCTCCATTACTATTCTCTTTTGTTTGTATTAACCGCATTTATCAGCTCTACTTGGCTACTCTATCGGTCTAATCCCATCTGATTTATATCTTCTAGAAATGAGTTGCTTCTGCTAATCCTTCTCATTTCCTAGTGCTGTCACATTTCTTTCCTTATTTTTATGTGTATTCACTCATTCGATGGAACTATAGTAACAGAACTGTAGATGTGTGTGCTTAGTCCACCGTCCAGGTAGCACTTTGTCTTCTCTCTGTTGTTTTTCTTATTTCTTTCTTATTTAGTTTCTCATTGCTTTTTCTTGAGTCAATTTTGTTTTATTCAAATGCTGTTTATGAAGCCAGGTAGGTGATGAGAGCACTGGCATGGGAATTATGACACCCTTTACTGTAATCATATTTTGCCATTATTATTGCCATTATTAAACAGCGCCCAGCAACACAGTAGGTGTTCAATGGTTTTTGAACACATATGAATGAAGTAAAATTACCATCCCTCTTCAGACTTCAGCTTTCTCCAATGTAAAAATAGGAGGCCTCTCCAAGTCAAAGCAAGTTACAATTCTTCTTGGACTAGATAGAAAACATTTATCATCACTTAACAGGAAGCGACAAGAAGAGAGAGATGCTCCCAGTATCTGAGCAGAAATGCAGAAATATGTGAACACATAAGAGGCAACCTAAGATGGAACACTATGATCAAAATCCTAAAAGCAGACCTTTGACATCAGACTCTCAGGGAAGTTCAAAGTTTTCATCATTAGGCTTAACCACTGACTCTCAAGGGACTGCACAACTCTGTTTCAGCCAGAGGGCAGCTGAGCACTGAATTAGCGAAGAGCTAGATTAAAAGCATAGTCCTCCTTTAGAAGGACACATGTTAACACCTTCTCCTTTTTCCCAAACCTACCTCATAAAAAATCTAACTATAAATAAAACTTTCTGAAACTACTGGGCATGATAATCCTGCCTGGGGAAATCTTCAAGGTCCTGTACCCTTTATCCAGATGCAAAGGCCCTCTGTCTGGTTATCCACTGGCAGATAGGCTCCGAGATCAGGTAGTAAGTGGCACACAAGCACACAGCTCAGGGAACTCTATGCTGCATACGGTCATCCAAAACAATTCATTTGCAATAATAGTGCTTGGCAAAACTAAAAATCAAAGTCTCTAAACAATGTCTTTAGTGGATTCTTTACATTTTGAATCACCTTGTTGTTAAGATAACAAAAATTTTACTGTTCTATTTCTGAGAATCTAAAGAAACACAAGAGTTCACAAATTTCATATCTGGCTGATACACTTCCTGCAGTGGTCAAACACAATCACCTGGAGGACCAATTAAAGATCAGTCTGCTGGGGTCACATTTAGGGGAGGATCCAAAAATCTGCAGTTCTAACATGGAAAGCAGATGCTGTTTATCCTGGGACTGCACTTCAATTCCAAATTTTTGAGTTTAGTTCTAATTCTTGTTTTAACGTTTTGGTCTGTTTTACTTGGGGGAGAGAGAGGATGTTCTGTTTTGTGCCTTCTGGCATGCCCTGTAATTTTTTACTGAAACCTGAACATGATGTATTGGGTAATGGGAACCAAGGCTTTCGTGTGAGGTTTTAGGCTTATCTGACTGGGAGTTAGGCTACATATAATGTTGGCTAGTCAGACGCTTCCTCTAGTGAGCTAGTTTTTTCTCCTTTGTTTTCTTTGAGTTTCTTTAGAATCACTTCCTCAGAGAGAGTTTGTGTCTTTCCGCTCTTTCTATTGTAATTTACTATTACTATACAGGTGCCCTATTGATGTGGTGCTAAGATCCTAGGAAGGAAGCATTTTATACCTTACAACTAAATCCCCAATTTAATGGATATGAACCCCTAAAGTTATTTTCAGAAGTGTTGCTTAATATTTTAGACATACTCTTATGGTTGGAGGGCAGCACCCAGCTGTCTAACTGTCCCATTTCATGTTAGATGGCACTCTGGAAAAGCTATTCTCCTGAGGGGTAAGCTTTTGTTTTGGAGGACATTCTGGGTACACTTCAAAACTGACTTTTGCTCTACCCAAAGCACGAAGAGGTTTTTCTCTGACCTTCACTGTGAGAACTTGATGGGGTTCCTACAGGTAAATGTCATGTCAGTCTGAGAATCCCCCCAAGACTGGGTCCATGTGGATTTTTAACTTTCAAGTGTGTCCACAATCAGCCTCTCAAAGTTTATCAATTACTGTGTAAATGTTCCTGCCATGATAGCTTCAGCAGGCTTGTGCTCCTGGTAAGCTCTGATTGTCTGTATTCACTCGTCTCTCCAGTTTTCGAGGTGGCAATTGGCCCTGTCACCTCAATTTTCTGATGGATCTAAGAAGAGTTATTGATTTCGGGTTTGTTCAGCTTTTCTTCTTACAGTGATGAGGGATGTGACAATTTCTAAGCATGTTGAGGATGAAACCAGGAGCCCGGACTTTGGGGGACTATTTGAGAACCATCAGATTAGTGAGGAAATAACCACCTTCAATCAAAGATTATGTGGAAGTTTTTGGCTCTATTACATAGGAACTCCAATACCCACATTAAATGAGTAAATATTTGTAGCATTATTTGCTCCATAATAATAGAAAAAACAACACAGTAAGATCAGAGAAGGGAAATAAGATTCACCATCCATGACTGGGAAAGTCTCCTGACACACATGACTGAGTCACATCCTCAGGTGTACCTGTTAATATGCTTTTAGCTGCAAGTATCAAAAATCCCTGTGATTTTTTAACTTATGCTAGTTGAAGTCTATCGCAATGGGACTTTTTTGAAGACCCACATCATTGGAAACACCTCACAGAGCAAATATGTGGTTTCTTTACTCACAGAAGTATGTATTAGATCTGTGAGAAAGAACCACAAGGCAGAGCTGCTAAAACTATGACAGATGTAATAGTCAAAACTTTTATCTTAGGTATTATCATATCCCAACAATCTGTACTATTCTAGGAATTCACAGCTTAGGAGTGAGTATGATTTGAATCTTTTCATCTTTATAAGGTGTCTGCAATTGAGAATCAGACATGTTCTGACCCTAAACATGTACCCAAAATATACATTGCTTGAAGAAATTAGATTCCAAAGATTACAGTGGGAAATGTTTTAGGTAGTTCCATACCCAAGTAGAGATCAAAGAAACCCAGGTAAAAGAATTGTGGACAGACATGAGAATGGTATATTAAGCAAAAGTAATTTTTCAAAGATCTGTCTTGAAGGCTATGACTCAAAGTTTAGAGGAACTAACAGGATTCAGGCTATGGAAGGATTCACAACATGTGCAATTCCTTAAAATGACATGTATTGACGTAATTTGCCTTTGATAGCTTCAGCAGGCTTGTGCTCCTGGTAAGCTCTGATTGTCTGTATTCACTCGTCTCTCCAGTTTTCGAGGTGGCAATTGGCCCTGTCACCTCAATTTTCTGATGGATCTAAGAAGAGTTATTGATTTCGGGTTTGTTCAGCTTTTCTTCTTACAGTGATGAGGGATGTGACAATTTCTAAGCATGTTGAGGATGAAACCAGGAGCCCGGACTTTGGGGGACTATTTGAGAACCATCAGATTAGTGAGGAAATAACCACCTTCAATCAAAGATTATGTGGAAGTTTTTGGCTCTATTACATAGGAACTCCAATACCCACATTAAATGAGTAAATATTTGTAGCATTATTTGCTCCATAATAATAGAAAAAACAACACAGTAAGATCAGAGAAGGGAAATAAGATTCACCATCCATGACTGGGAAAGTCTCCTGACACACATGACTGAGTCACATCCTCAGGTGTACCTGTTAATATGCTTTTAGCTGCAAGTATCAAAAATCCCTGTGATTTTTTAACTTATGCTAGTTGAAGTCTATCGCAATGGGACTTTTTTGAAGACCCACATCATTGGAAACACCTCACAGAGCAAATATGTGGTTTCTTTACTCACAGAAGTATGTATTAGATCTGTGAGAAAGAACCACAAGGCAGAGCTGCTAAAACTATGACAGATGTAATAGTCAAAACTTTTATCTTAGGTATTATCATATCCCAACAATCTGTACTATTCTAGGAATTCACAGCTTAGGAGTGAGTATGATTTGAATCTTTTCATCTTTATAAGGTGTCTGCAATTGAGAATCAGACATGTTCTGACCCTAAACATGTACCCAAAATATACATTGCTTGAAGAAATTAGATTCCAAAGATTACAGTGGGAAATGTTTTAGGTAGTTCCATACCCAAGTAGAGATCAAAGAAACCCAGGTAAAAGAATTGTGGACAGACATGAGAATGGTATATTAAGCAAAAGTAATTTTTCAAAGATCTGTCTTGAAGGCTATGACTCAAAGTTTAGAGGAACTAACAGGATTCAGGCTATGGAAGGATTCACAACATGTGCAATTCCTTAAAATGACATTGTATTGACGTAATTTTGCCTTTGTTATACATAATTAAAACACAAAACTTTTACACTTAAAACTCACTCCAGGGCTTCCCTGGCAGCTCAGTGGTAATGATTTTCTCTGCCAATGCAGGAGACACTGGTTTGATCCCCAATCCGGGAAGATCCCACATGCTGCAGAGCAGCTAAGCCTGTGAGCCACAACTATTGAGCCTGTGCTCTAGAGCGTCGGAACCGCAACTGTTGACCCCATGTGCCACAACTACCAAAGCCTGTGTGCCCTAGAGCCCAAGTTCCACAAGAGAAGTCACCACAACAAGAAGTCTGTTCACCTCAACTAGAGAGTAGTCCCCACTCCCTGCAACTAGAGAAGAGCCTGCTGCAGCAGGGAAAACCCAGAATAGCCAAAAACAAACAAACAAACAAATAAATAAATAAGTAACTCACTCCAATGGACATGAACAATGAGAACTGTTCTAACCATGAGTATTGGCTAGCACAGGAGAAGTCCAGAGGTACAGTAGACTTTAGAGCAATAAATTCAAAGGTTCACTTATACTATCAAACTCTTCCCACATTTCATGTTACCATCTATGTTGTTAACTTCACCCTAAGGTTAGCTTTCCTTATGTTTCCAAGAAGCTGTCAGTAGGAATAATAACTACATGCTTTCCTATCCATGTCTACTGGAAGGAAGAAAGCACCTTTTCCAACCTACCAAAGAAATGCTTTTTCTTTTAGACTGATTGGGACAACTTAAGCCATTTGCTTAGCCCTAAACTAATAACTGATTTCAAAGGAAACAATGGGTTGATTGGCTTAGGCCAAGGCTGCTGAAAAATAATTTCCTAGAGGTATGAGACACGTGATTAGTTAAAACCAAGCAGGAACTAGCCAAGAACTCAGTCAATTCTTCAAACTACTAATGGAAGAGAAGTGGAGTAGATTCAGTGGAGGAAAACTCTTAACGTTCATAAGGCAAGCAAGACTTGAAAGGACCTTTAGAACACAGCACTTCTGACATAACTTTGACACATGCTGACATAAGTCAAAAGTTGAGCGTACACACAATAATTCCAATGACTCATCTCTAAAACTGTTGATATTAAATATACCAAGTGCCTTGGACATGACATCTGTAACATCCACTGAAGACACACTTCTAAAGACATTCTTACATGAAATGAAATCCCTTCACCTTCCTTCAAAACAGTCAATTTACTGAGCTCAGTGGTAATGATTTTCTCTGCCAATGCAGGAGACACTGGTTTGATCCCCAATCCGGAAGATCCCACATGCTGCAGAGCAGCTAAGCCTGTGAGCCACAACTATTGAGCCTGTGCTCTAGGCGTCGGAACGCAACTGTTGACCCCATGTGCCACAACTACCAAAGCCTGTGTGCCCTAGAGCCCAAGTTCCACAAGAGAAGTCACCACAACAAGAAGTCTGTTCACCTCAACTAGAGAGTAGTCCCCACTCCCTGCAACTAGAGAAGAGCCTGCTGCAGCAGGGAAAACCCAGAATAGCCAAAAACAAACAAACAAACAAATAAATAAATAAGTAACTCACTCCAATGGACATGAACAATGAGAACTGTTCTAACCATGAGTATTGGCTAGCACAGGAGAAGTCCAGAGGTACAGTAGACTTTAGAGCAATAAATTCAAAGGTTCACTTATACTATCAAACTCTTCCCACATTTCATGTTACCATCTATGTTGTTAACTTCACCCTAAGGTTAGCTTTCCTTATGTTTCCAAGAAGCTGTCAGTAGGAATAATAACTACATGCTTTCCTATCCATGTCTACTGGAAGGAAGAAAGCACCTTTTCCAACCTACCAAAGAAATGCTTTTTCTTTTAGACTGATTGGGACAACTTAAGCCATTTGCTTAGCCCTAAACTAATAACTGATTTCAAAGGAAACAATGGGTTGATTGGCTTAGGCCAAGGCTGCTGAAAAATAATTTCCTAGAGGTATGAGACACGTGATTAGTTAAAACCAAGCAGGAACTAGCCAAGAACTCAGTCAATTCTTCAAACTACTAATGGAAGAGAAGTGGAGTAGATTCAGTGGAGGAAAACTCTTAACGTTCATAAGGCAAGCAAGACTTGAAAGGACCTTTAGAACACAGCACTTCTGACATAACTTTGACACATGCTGACATAAGTCAAAAGTTGAGCGTACACACAATAATTCCAATGACTCATCTCTAAAACTGTTGATATTAAATATACCAAGTGCCTTGGACATGACATCTGTAACATCCACTGAAGACACACTTCTAAAGACATTCTTACATGAAATGAAATCCCTTCACCTTCCTTCAAAACAGTCAATTTACTGACTTCAGAACTATTCAGCAAGAGAACAAGCAGAAAAACTTGAGCATTCCCTTCCTCTTGGACTCTTTTAGGAAGTTGTAGAGCATTATTCTCCTTTTGTATTTCAGCAATTTCGTTAGTGGGCTTTTTTTTTTTTCCTAAGCTGATCATTATAGATAAACATAAAATCTCTAAATAGATTTTCCTAGTCAGTTAACCATATTCTTAGGGGAAAACATAAGGTAGAATCATTATTAAAAAGCATTCTCAGTAATACACGTCTTTATTATGTCAGTCTTTTGCCAAAAAAAAAAAAAAAAGATTGATAGTAAAACCGATTTAATTTTTTTTCTTCACAGAATCAAGCCATCTGCCTCAAAATACACCACCAGTCTCTGTTAGATGAATTCACACATTTTAAAGCCCCGGAGTAACCATTTGAATGGAAATTGGACACTTCTTATCATTTAGAAAGCTTTTTTAAATAGGAAAGGCTTCTCATTTGTTCAATTAAATGTGTGTATATGCAATACACTTTATGAAATTTATCCCAAAACAGTAAGGACTGAAATAATATTTGAAACAGATGGCACAGCTGCTGTATTTCTAGAGCTACCCATGGACATAGATGAAGATGATGAGGAACTCTGAAGCCCAAGTCAAAATATTGTACAATCAAGATTGTCAACCGCAACCATTAGAGATGGGTCCACCCCTTCCCTAATGGAGGTGTGAGGAACATGAACAGATTTAGTCAAGTGGAACTTATACACTTCTCTGGATGAATTTGTTTCTTCTCGGTTGAGCTTTAAAATTAGAAAATGCTGGATCCCTAAAATTGCCGCTCGTACAAACTCTTAACGTTCATAAGGCAAGCAAGACTTGAAAGGACCTTTAGAACACAGCACTTCTGACATAACTTTGACACATGCTGACATAAGTCAAAAGTTGAGCGTACACACAATAATTCCAATGACTCATCTCTAAAACTGTTGATATTAAATATACCAAGTGCCTTGGACATGACATCTGTAACATCCACTGAAGACACACTTCTAAAGACATTCTTACATGAAATGAAATCCCTTCACCTTCCTTCAAAACAGTCAATTTACTGACTTCAGAACTATTCAGCAAGAGAACAAGCAGAAAAACTTGAGCATTCCCTTCCTCTTGGACTCTTTTAGGAAGTTGTAGAGCATTATTCTCCTTTTGTATTTCAGCAATTTCGTTAGTGGGCTTTTTTTTTTTTCCTAAGCTGATCATTATAGATAAACATAAAATCTCTAAATAGATTTTCCTAGTCAGTTAACCATATTCTTAGGGGAAAACATAAGGTAGAATCATTATTAAAAAGCATTCTCAGTAATACACGTCTTTATTATGTCAGTCTTTTGCCAAAAAAAAAAAAAAAAGATTGATAGTAAAACCGATTTAATTTTTTTTCTTCACAGAATCAAGCCATCTGCCTCAAAATACACCACCAGTCTCTGTTAGATGAATTCACACATTTTAAAGCCCCGGAGTAACCATTTGAATGGAAATTGGACACTTCTTATCATTTAGAAAGCTTTTTTAAATAGGAAAGGCTTCTCATTTGTTCAATTAAATGTGTGTATATGCAATACACTTTATGAAATTTATCCCAAAACAGTAAGGACTGAAATAATATTTGAAACAGATGGCACAGCTGCTGTATTTCTAGAGCTACCCATGGACATAGATGAAGATGATGAGGGAACTCTGAAGCCCAAGTCAAAATATTGTACAATCAAGATTGTCAACCGCAACCATTAGAGATGGGTCCACCCCTTCCCTAATGGAGGTGTGAGGAACATGAACAGATTTAGTCAAGTGGAACTTATACACTTCTCTGGATGAATTTGTTTCTTCTCGGTTGAGCTTTAAAATTAGAAAATGCTGGATCTGCCGCCTTAGAGTTTTCTCTCTCTTGAATGCTATTTGAACACAGAGCTACACAGTACAAATACCCTTTTCCAAAAAAATGTCAACTAGTGCTGTGTGCATAGCAGAGAAAGTGAAATAGAGTGTTTTGGGGCTGAAGGGGCTGATGAGGGAGGGATCAAATGTCTGTAACTCTGTAAGAGAAAGCAAAGGCCGAAGGCAGTTAAGAGACATCACTCACATCCTACAGAACTGCTCTCCTCAGATTTATTCCAGGGCAACTTCCAACACACATACTGCTTAATAAAAGGAAAAGAACGTTTGGGTGCTTATGAATTTTACTCTATCTCATTTCTTTTTAAGAGTGCCACATTTTCTTTAAAAAGTCATAATTTATATAAGGCAGACTTTGAATGATGAAGTAGAAAAAAAAGATGAAATTTTCCTAAAATTGCTTTAAGGAAAAAATTTTTCATAAAAATGGAAGTATATACATTTTAATTTCTATGAAGAGTGTGTTTCTTAGGATACTTGACTAAATTTTTCATTTTACATTAATCACATAGATACAACTTGTAGCTTTTTCAAAATACTAACAATGCTACACCTTAGTTTAATCAAGGGAACAGTAAGTTCTGATGCAAAATTCTTGAATTCAGAATTCTTGAATAGGTGAAATACACCAGAACAAACACACATACACATACAAAGTATAAACAGTGACTTAGGAGGAAAATATTTCAACAATCATAGCAACAATTCTTTTTAAATGCAGCAGTGTCTAGGGTTTGAAAGTTCACACGTTTCCCTCTCACTTGTGGTTTTATAAACATAAGTGTTGAAAGCAGATGCCTTTAGTTTATTTCGGGGAGATCCCTGAGCTGTTGAAAATGACAAATCTCAGCAATCACATTTAGGCTCCAATATTCTTCTACATTGAAAAGAAATGGATGAAACCCTTAACAAGAGAAGCAGCAAATAACTAAGTTTATCCATCATCTTCTCTGCAGTAAGGGCTAATGAAACAGAAATGAAACTATGTCCATCTTCAAAGGAACTTTCTCCCAAAAGACTGTGTTCCTATACTTCAGTGGAGCCCTCCTGGAGAGAGCAAATTGATTTTCTAAAACATTCTTGGTTATTCCAGGGACAGAATAAAGTCACAGTCTGACACATCAACCTTCTACCACATTTCTAAGCCAATCTATACAGCTGGAACAAAGGAAGAATTAGGACAACTTTAGGTCATCTCAGCAGAAAGTCTATTCAGGCCTGAACTGCTCTAACAATTGGTTCATGTCCACCTTAGCCTCACCAATTATTTCACAGTGGCTCTTGAGAATACATTGCTGTAGCCCGGTCTTTGTTTCCCTGTAAATCAGAGCAGTACCTCCCAAAAAGCAAAAATGTACATAACTAACGGACATGGACACCAGCACCAGGGTGGTGGTGGGGTGGTCTACCAAGAATAAGATTCCACTTCTCTACTTTTCACTCTCAGGGAAAACAGAAAGCTGCAGTGCCTTGAGAAGTTTCAGCCTCCTTGTTTTTATTACATAACCTTTTTGACAAGTTTTGGTAAAGAATTTTAAATTCAGAAAAGCTCAAACACATTGATCTTAAGATTTCTTTTAAGTTACTGACATTCCCTTTCTCACATAATAAGTGGTGAAAGCCAGTCACCAGCTCAAGAGTGTTTCTCTTTCTTTGATGTAGCCTTGTGTTAAAGAAAAACTACTTAATGAAATTCATTTCCAAAAAGTTCTGCATTAGGATGTGTGAGTCACCCACACAAATATACACACTCATTTTTATAGACCCATTAACTGGGAGAGAGAGAAAAAAGAAATTTGGAAAAAATAAGTACAGCGAACCTATCCCCTAAGCATTTTTAGTATTTCTTTCTTCCATGAATGGAGAAGTTCTTCCCAAAGGCACCAAAGACAGCTAATCTACCCCATGTTCACTCCTGGAAGCTCTAACCTGATTGGCAGGAAACTCTCCCTAAGGTAAGAGAGCATCCAGGTGTGCCATACCATGTGGGATCATCTGCAATTGCTGCTGCAATAGTCTAGGATGCTGAATGAAACAGAAATGAAACTATGTCCATCTTCAAAGGAACTTTCTCCCAAAAGACTGTGTTCCTATACTTCAGTGGAGCCCTCCTGGAGAGAGCAAATTGATTTTCTAAAACATTCTTGGTTATTCCAGGGACAGAATAAAGTCACAGTCTGACACATCAACCTTCTACCACATTTCTAAGCCAATCTATACAGCTGGAACAAAGGAAGAATTAGGACAACTTTAGGTCATCTCAGCAGAAAGTCTATTCAGGCCTGAACTGCTCTAACAATTGGTTCATGTCCACCTTAGCCTCACCAATTATTTCACAGTGGCTCTTGAGAATACATTGCTGTAGCCCGGTCTTTGTTTCCCTGTAAATCAGAGCAGTACCTCCCAAAAAGCAAAAATGTACATAACTAACGGACATGGACACCAGCACCAGGGTGGTGGTGGGGTGGTCTACCAAGAATAAGATTCCACTTCTCTACTTTTCACTCTCAGGGAAAACAGAAAGCTGCAGTGCCTTGAGAAGTTTCAGCCTCCTTGTTTTTATTACATAACCTTTTTGACAAGTTTTGGTAAAGAATTTTAAATTCAGAAAAGCTCAAACACATTGATCTTAAGATTTCTTTTAAGTTACTGACATTCCCTTTCTCACATAATAAGTGGTGAAAGCCAGTCACCAGCTCAAGAGTGTTTCTCTTTCTTTGATGTAGCCTTGTGTTAAAGAAAAACTACTTAATGAAATTCATTTCCAAAAAGTTCTGCATTAGGATGTGTGAGTCACCCACACAAATATACACACTCATTTTTATAGACCCATTAACTGGGAGAGAGAGAAAAAAGAAATTTGGAAAAAATAAGTACAGCGAACCTATCCCCTAAGCATTTTTAGTATTTCTTTCTTCCATGAATGGAGAAGTTCTTCCCAAAGGCACCAAAGACAGCTAATCTACCCCATGTTCACTCCTGGAAGCTCTAACCTGATTGGCAGGAAACTCTCCCTAAGGTAAGAGAGCATCCAGGTGTGCCATACCATGTGGGATCATCTGCAATTGCTGCTGCAATAGTCTAGGATGCTGAATTAAACAGCACTGTTCAAGGTATCTTAAGACTAACTATCCCTGAGAAGTCATGAGAAACTAAACTGTTAGTCACTCAGTCATGTCTGACTCTTTGTGACCCCATAAACTATAGCCCAACAGGATACTCTGTCCATGAGATTCTCCAGGCAAGAATACCTGCATGGGTAACCATTTCCCTTCTCCAGGGGATCTTTCCAACCTAGGAATCAAACCTAGGTCTCCCACATTCCAGGCAGATTCTTTACTGTCTGAGCCCCTGGGGAAGCCTAAATAAAAACATTTTGCACAAAGGCCTTTATTTATAACAAAGAACAAGGCCCTTTATCAGGCTCTAAAGAAAGAATGAAGAGATAGATGGGGAGTGGGCACATCCTTAGTCTGTTTGATGACAGGATGAAAAACCAAGACCACTTCACTATAAAGAAGGAAAAATGTCATTATAATGAGTGTGTGATAAATTCCCCAATCCTTTTGAAAGTCAAAGTGCTATGAGAAGGGACCTCCCAGATGGTCCAGTGGCTGAGTCTGCACTCCCAATTCAGGGGGGCCAGGTCCCACCCCTGGTGAGGGAACTAGATCTCACATGCCACAACTAAGTGTTCACATGTCACAACTAAAGATTTGCATGCCACAACAAAGATCAAAGATGGCACTTTCTGCAACAAAGACCAGACGCGGCCATATAAATAGTATTTTTTTAAAAAGGAGGGCCAGAACAGCAGGGATGGCTGCAACGACAATTTAAGTTTCCAAACAAAATGTATGCGGAACCATGCAAAATTAAAGTGGTGTTTCTTTTTTCTCTACTATGCATTTCTACGTCATCTAGTTCTATTTCTTAAAAGCATGCCCAGACTTCCCTAAACTAAGACCTTCTCTCACTTCTCCACAGACCCATGCTTCTTTTATACAGCAACCTCCAGCCTTACTTGTAATTATGACAAGTGGACTTTTCTACAGGCATATGATACTTCAGTATAAACAAAACCACAGCAACCATGTACAACAAACATATGTAAACTAAGTCAGACCACAGTTACTCAGGTCTTCTGTTTCTACAGAAAACTGTGTGTTTGACCAATGATTTCTTTTTCAGCTCCCATTTTCTAGCATAAAAAGATGTACCTTGCTCAAAGCTAAAACTCAGCCCTCCTGACCAGAGATCCCTTCTTCTAGATCTAATATACTATGACCACCACCATCTCACATGGAGCTATGGCCCATTTGTTCCTCAATCTATAATTTCCATGTCAGAAATTGGCATATGCAATTTAATGACTCGAATTCATTTGATTCTAATATTCAGTTTTATACTGTGATTTCAAACCAACATAATTTACTTGGGCCAACTTATTTCACCCTAATTTCATATATTTTTTAGATATCTTGAAAAGTATAAAGTCACTCTGTTTTCTCCAGTTCAAGAAAAAAACTCTGCTTCCACCCAACACTCACCACACAATCCTGTAGAAGTTAACAACTAAAGGGCCAATTTAAAGTGCTTATGAATGCAAACCTAAAGCTAATCAAAAATAAATAAAAACTCTGGTGATCAGAAAATTCATTTGGATTAATTCAATTCACAACCAGTACATTAAATAATTTCTTAAAAATAAACATCTCATTCCATCTTTCCAATCAATGCCATTCAGCCAAATGTATCATTGCATATAAAGGATTATTTTCCTCTGCACATCTTGAATGTCTTTGGCTTTTAAAACAGAAGACAATTTCTTGGCAGCAAATGGGTGAAGTTCCATATGGCTCCTGTCTATTTTTTATTTCTGTTGCAATTAGGATTCCTTCCCATATTTTAATTCTGTTGCATTATCTGCAACGACAATTTAAGTTTCCAAACAAAATGTATGCGGAACCATGCAAAATTAAAGTGGTGTTTCTTTTTTCTCTACTATGCATTTCTACGTCATCTAGTTCTATTTCTTAAAAGCATGCCCAGACTTCCCTAAACTAAGACCTTCTCTCACTTCTCCACAGACCCATGCTTCTTTTATACAGCAACCTCCAGCCTTACTTGTAATTATGACAAGTGGACTTTTCTACAGGCATATGATACTTCAGTATAAACAAAACCACAGCAACCATGTACAACAAACATATGTAAACTAAGTCAGACCACAGTTACTCAGGTCTTCTGTTTCTACAGAAAACTGTGTGTTTGACCAATGATTTCTTTTTCAGCTCCCATTTTCTAGCATAAAAAGATGTACCTTGCTCAAAGCTAAAACTCAGCCCTCCTGACCAGAGATCCCTTCTTCTAGATCTAATATACTATGACCACCACCATCTCACATGGAGCTATGGCCCATTTGTTCCTCAATCTATAATTTCCATGTCAGAAATTGGCATATGCAATTTAATGACTCGAATTCATTTGATTCTAATATTCAGTTTTATACTGTGATTTCAAACCAACATAATTTACTTGGGCCAACTTATTTCACCCTAATTTCATATATTTTTTAGATATCTTGAAAAGTATAAAGTCACTCTGTTTTCTCCAGTTCAAGAAAAAAACTCTGCTTCCACCCAACACTCACCACACAATCCTGTAGAAGTTAACAACTAAAGGGCCAATTTAAAGTGCTTATGAATGCAAACCTAAAGCTAATCAAAAATAAATAAAAACTCTGGTGATCAGAAAATTCATTTGGATTAATTCAATTCACAACCAGTACATTAAATAATTTCTTAAAAATAAACATCTCATTCCATCTTTCCAATCAATGCCATTCAGCCAAATGTATCATTGCATATAAAGGATTATTTTCCTCTGCACATCTTGAATGTCTTTGGCTTTTAAAACAGAAGACAATTTCTTGGCAGCAAATGGGTGAAGTTCCATATGGCTCCTGTCTATTTTTTATTTCTGTTGCAATTAGGATTCCTTCCCATATAAAAACATGATGAGACTGACAGTTTTCTGAAATCATAGCTGGTATTTTAAGAAAACTTACTCTTGGTTTTCTATCACTAGGCAGCATAAATCAGACACAAATTGTTGATCAAAGTTGGCCTAAAATTTTAACCACTTTTTCAGGCAATTGTTTGCCCCAAAGTAGAGTTTAATTTTAGGAAGTGCTCATATATAAATGCAATGCATTATAAATTTTTCCACACTCCATAAAATAAAAAAAAATAAGCCATTTTCTCCTAAAATTTAATTTTTAAATGTTTTCAATATGTATAGAAGATAAATTGGAGCTATTGGAAGGTAGAAAATAGCTTGTAAGAGACTACATCAGTCTTGAGAATGTGAATGAGACAAATATCATATTTAAAACCCCATTTTCAGAAAGTCTTAAAATTGCAATTCATCCCAAGGTGAGACATTTGAATATGCTTCAATGACACGAAATATTTTTTTCTGTCATTTCCACATGTCTCTCCATCAGCTCTTTCTTGAATGAGTCTGATTATTAATAAGCATCTTTATCCTCATCACTGAATTATAGATTTTTTCCAATGGATCACAGAGTTACACTCCAGCCAATATCTGCTAGTCTTCTTCGTGCTGTCCTTCAGACTTTTGTTTCTGAGACTACATGCCTCTCTTTTCCTAAATCTCTTTAACTTTTAACTTCAGAAACACTGACTCTATTTCTCTTTTAATTGAGGTAACATTGGTTTATAACATATCGTGTCTTCTTTATCCATTCATCCACTGATGCACACTTAGGTTGTTTTCATATCTTGGCTATTGTAAATATTGTTGCAGTGAACTTAAGGGTACATACATCTTTTCAAATTAGTATTTTAATATTCTTCAGGTAAGTACCCACAAGTGTAATTGCTGGATCATCTGATAGTTCTATTGTTAATGTTGGGAGAAATCTCCATATTATTTTTCATAGTTGCTGTACCAATTTACATTTACATTCCCATCACCAGTGCATGAGAGTTTCCTTATCTCTATACCCTCTTCTGTACTTGAAATTTCTTGGTTTTTTAGTAATAGCCTTCTAACAGGCATAAGATGGTATTTTAATATGGTTTTGATTTGAATTTCCCTAATTCTAGTGATGTTGAACATCTTTTCATGTGTCTGTTGTTCATTTGTGTTCAAATCCCCTGCCAGTTTTTTAAATCAAACTATTCTTTTTGTTGTTGAGTTGTGTGAGTCATTCACACATTTTGGATATTAACCTCCATCAGATATACCACTTGCAAATATATTCCCCCATTCAGTAGGCTGACTTTTCATTTTTTTGATAGTTTCTTTTGCTGTGTGGAAGCTTTTAGTTTCATGTAGTCCTATTTGTTTATTTTCCTTCATGTTTCCCTTGACTGGGAGACAACCAGAAAGATACTGGTACAATGTCAGTGAGCATACTGCCTATGTTTCCTTCTAGAAATTTTATTTTTTTCAGGGCTTATAATCAGTTTTGTTTTGTTTTATTTATTCTTTATTTTAAAGGTTTTACAGAGTTTTGTTGTTCACAGACATGTCTGTTCCCAGATCAGTCATATGCATATCCATGGTCCTCACCCGCCCAGATCCCCCCATCCCCCATCCCACCCCTCCAGACCTTCGCCCCAAGCCATTGTAAGCACTATTCCCTTAGCACTATAACACTAGCTATCTTTTCCACACATAACAGTATAGGTTTCCATGTTACTCCCTCCATGCCTCCCCCTCCCTATTTCTTCCCCACAATGTCCCTGCATGTGTTATCAAGACCGTCCTACTAGATTCCATATATGTGTGTTAGTATACTGTATTTGTCTTTCTCTTTTTGACTTACGTCACTTTTTATGACAGGTTCTAGAGCCAGCCACTTCATTAGGACTGAGTCTTCTGCATTTCTTTTAACAGCTGAGTAGTATTCCATTGTAAATATGTACCATGGCTTCTGTATCCATTCGTTCGTCGATGGACATCTAGGTTGCTTCCATGTTTTGGCTATTGTATAGAGAGCTGCAATGAACATTGGGGTACAGGTGCTTCTTTCAGTTTTGATTTCATCAGGATATAAGCCTAATAGTGGGATTGCTTGGTCATAGGGTGCTTCTATTTTTAGTTTTTTAAGGCATCTCCAGACTGTCTTCCATAGAGGCTGTATCAGTTTACATTCCCACCAGCAATGCAAGAGGGTTCCCTTTTCTCTGCACCCTCTCCAGAAGAAATTACAAAAAAGCTCAACAGACACCCGACAGGGTGGGAGAAAATCATAGCAAATGAAACAAGACAAAGAATTAATCTCCAAAATCTCCAAGCAACTCAGACAATTCAGCACAGGGAAAATGAACAACCCATTCAAAAAATGGGAAAAAGAAAAAAAAAAAAAAACTGGGAAAAAGATCTAAAGAGACGCCTCTCCAAAGAGGACATACAGATGGCCCGAAAGCACATGAAACGATGCTCAACCTTGCTTATTATTAGAGAAATGCAAATTATAATCAGTTTTTAATCAATTTGTGTATGCTGTGAGCAAGTGCTTTAGCTTCATTCTTTTGCATATGGCTATCTAGCTTTCTTCAACAGTATTTATTGAAGAGACTATCATTTCTCTATTGTATATTCTTTTCTTCTTTGTTATAAATTAATTGCCCATATTTGTGTGGGTTTATATCTGGGTGCTCAATTCTATTTCATTGATTTCAGTGTCCATTTTGGGTTTTTTTGTCAACACTATGTTGTATTGATTACTATAAATTTTTGGAATAATTTGAAATCAGGGAGTGTAATACTTTAAGCTTTGTTCTTTTTTTTTCATCAGGATTGCTCTTGCTATTCAGAGTCTTTTGCAGTTCCATATAAATTTAGCTTCTTCGGGTTTTTTTTTTTTTTTTTTATCCTATTTCTGTAAAAACTGCTCCTGGGACTTCAATAGGGATTACATTGAATCTGTAGACTGCTTCAGGCAAGATGAGTATTTTAACAATATTAATTCTTCTAATCTATGAGCACAGAATATCTTTCCATTTCTTTGTCTCTTCAATTCCTTTCAACAATGTAAGTTTTCAGTGTACACGTCTTTCACCTCCTTGGTTAAATTTATTCCCAGGTATTTTTCTTATTGATGCAATTTTGAATGGAATTGTTTTCTTGACTTCTCTTTCTGATAGTTCATTATTAGTGTATATAAATGCAACAAATGTCTGTGTATTAATCTAATAACCTACAACTTCACTGAATTTACTTATTAGTTCTAGTAGTTTTTGGTGGAATATTTAAGGGTTAAGTATTATTATTTCTGAATAGTGATAGCTTTACTATCTAATTTAGATGACTTTTATTTCTTTTACCCATCTGATTACTGTGGCTAGGACTTCCAATACCATGCTGAATAAAAGTTGGGATAGTGGACATCTTTGTCTTGTCTTTGATCTTAGAGGAAAAGTTTTCAGCTTTTTAACTATCAAGTATGGTGTTAGCTGTGAATTGTCATGTATCACCTTCTTACATTGAGGCAGATTCCTTCTATACTCATTTTATTCAGTTGTATCATAAGTGGCTGTTAAATCTTGTCAAATGCTTTTAATGCATCATTTGAGATGTTTTCATGCTTTTGCTTTTCATTTTGTCAATATGGTTTATCATGTTGACTGATTTGTGACTGTTGAATCATCATCCTTGTACCCATGGAACAGGTCCAACTTGATCATGGTTATACGATGCTTTTCATGTATTACTATAACCAGTTTGTTAGTATTATATTAAGGATGTTTTCCATCAAAGCTCATCAGAGATATTGGCCTGTAATTATCTATTTTGTGTTTCTTTTGTCTGCTTTTGGCATAAATGTTGGACTTGTAAAATATGTTAGGAAGTATTGCCCTCTCTTCAGTTTTTAGAAGAGTTTGAGAAGGACAGGCATTAATTCTTTGAATATTCATTAGAATTTTCCTGCTACGCCATCTGATTTTGTACATTTGGTTTAAGGGAGGATTTTGATTACTGTTTTAATTTCTTTTCTAATTATCAGTCCATTCAGATTTTCTATTTCTTACAATTCAGTCTTAGAAGGTGGTATGATTCTAAGAATTTGTCCATTTCTTCTAGGTTTTAAAGATGTATAGCTGTTCATAGTACTCTCTTATAATCTTTCATTCTCTGTGGTTTGCATTGTAATTTTTCTTCATTCATTTCTGATTTTATTTATCTGAGCCTTCTCTCATTTTTTTTTTAGTGAGTCAAGCTAAAGACTTGTCAATTTTGTTTATCTTTTCAAAGAACCACTTCTTGGTTTCATTGATCTTCTATTGTCTTTTAGTCTTTGTTTCATTTATTTCCATTCTTATGTTTATTTTTCCTTTTTGCCCTAACACTGGCTTTGTTTGTCCTTACTTTTCTCATTTCTTTAGGTATAGATAGGTTTCTGAGATTTTTCTTGTTTCTCAAGGTAGACCTATATTTCTATAAACTTCCCTTTAAGAATGGCTTTTCCTGCATTCTAAAAGTTGTCTTGAGAAAGAAGGCTGGAGATGGAGGAATCAACCTTCCTGATTTCAGACTATACTACAAAGTCTGCACAACTAGTAATACATACTAGTTATCAAGACAGTATGATGCTGGCAAAAACTGAAATATAGACCAATTGAACACAATAGAGAGCCCAGATATAAACCCCTGCAGTTATGGGTACCTTATTTTTGACAAAGGAGGCATGAATATACAATATACAATGGGGCTACAATAGCCTCTTCTAAAGTGGTGCTGGGAAAACTAGACAGTTACATGCAAAAGAATGAAGCTGGAACACCACCTAACACTATACACAAAGATAAATTCAAAATGGGTTAAAGACCTAACTGCAAGACCAGAAACCATAAAACTCTTAGAGGAAAACATAGGCAGAAAACTCGATGACATAAATCAAAGCACGGTCTTCTGTAACCCAACTCCTAGAGTAATGGAAATAAAGACAAAAGTAAACAAGTAGGACCTAATTAAACTTAAAAGCTTTTGCCCAGCAAAAGAAACTGTAAACAAGGTGAAAAGACAACCTTCAGAATGGGAGAAAATAATAGCAAATGAAACAACCAACAAACAATTTCCAAAATATACAAGCAGCTCAGACAGCTCAATACCAAAAAATCAAACAATCCAATCAAAAAATGGGGAAAAGACCTAAACAGGTATCTCTTCAAAGAAGACATACAGATGGCCAATAAACACATGAAAAGATGCTCAACATTGATCATTGTTCGAGAAATGCAAATCCTAACTACAATGAGGTATCACCTCACACCAGTCAAAATGACCATGATCAAAAAGTCTACAAACAATAAATGCTGGAGAGAGTGTGAAGAAAAAAATTTGGTGTCTTATATTCTCATTTTCATTTGTTGTCAGGTATTTATGGATTTCTTCTTTGATGTCTGCATTGACCCAAGAGTTGTCCAGTAGCATGTTGTTTAGTCTCCACTTGTGACTTTTTCAGTTTTCTTCTTGCCATTGATTTCTAATTTCATTGTGGTTAGAAAAGATACTTAACATTATGCTTGATATTCATCAATACTTCACTCTTCTTAAATTTGTTGAGACATTTTATGATTCAACATAAGGTCTCTCTTTGGTAATGTTTCATGTGCATTTGAGAAGAATGCATTTTATGATGCATCTGAATGGAATACTCTGTATGAAATCCATTATATCCACCTGGTCTAGTATTTTATTTTTGGCCATAGTTCCCTTGTTGAAATAGGCTTTGTCTTTGCATGATCTATCCATTGGCATAAGTGGAGTGTTAAAGCGTCTGGTACCATCATGTTGCTGTCAGTTTTTCCCTTTAGATCTGTTAATAATTGCTTTATATTTTGGTGCTCCTAAGTTAAGTACATATATATTACCAAGTGTTGTGTTTTCTTGATAAATTGTCCCCTTTACCATAATATAATATCCACTTTTGTCTCCTGTTACCATTTTTGACTTGATGTTCTCCCATGAGGATGGCTACACCATACTTTCTTTTGGCTGTCCTTTGCTTGGAGAATCATTTCCATTCCTTCATTTTGGGCCTATAACTGAGTCTTTATAAACTGAGTCTTCCAGAGACAGCATAACTTTGGGTCTTGTTTGGTTTTTTAATCCATCCAGCAACTACATGGCTTTTGATTGATGAAACAACCAACAAACAATTTCCAAAATATACAAGCAGCTCAGACAGCTCAATACCAAAAAATCAAACAATCCAATCAAAAAATGGGGAAAAGACCTAAACAGGTATCTCTTCAAAGAAGACATACAGATGGCCAATAAACACATGAAAAGATGCTCAACATTGATCATTGTTCGAGAAATGCAAATCCTAACTACAATGAGGTATCACCTCACACCAGTCAAAATGACCATGTTCAAAAGTCTACAAACAATAAATGCTGGAGAGAGTGTGAAGAAAAAAATTTGGTGTCTTATATTCTCATTTTCATTTGTTGTCAGGTATTTATGGATTTCTTCTTTGATGTCTGCATTGACCCAAGAGTTGTCCAGTAGCATGTTGTTTAGTCTCCACTTGTGACTTTTTCAGTTTTCTTCTTGCCATTGATTTCTAATTTCATTGTGGTTAGAAAAGATACTTAACATTATGCTTGATATTCATCAATACTTCACTCTTCTTAAATTTGTTGAGACATTTTATGATTCAACATAAGGTCTCTCTTTGGTAATGTTTCATGTGCATTTGAGAAGAATGCATTTTATGATGCATCTGAATGGAATACTCTGTATGAAATCCATTATATCCACCTGGTCTAGTATTTTATTTTTGGCCATAGTTCCCTTGTTGAAATAGGCTTTGTCTTTGCATGATCTATCCATTGGCATAAGTGGAGTGTTAAAGCGTCTGGTACCATCATGTTGCTGTCAGTTTTTCCCTTTAGATCTGTTAATAATTGCTTTATATTTTGGTGCTCCTAAGTTAAGTACATATATATTACCAAGTGTTGTGTTTTCTTGATAAATTGTCCCCTTTACCATAATATAATATCCACTTTTGTCTCCTGTTACCATTTTTGACTTGATGTTCTCCCATGAGGATGGCTACACCATACTTTCTTTTGGCTGTCCTTTGCTTGGAGAATCATTTCCATTCCTTCATTTTGGGCCTATAACTGAGTCTTTATAAACTGAGTCTTCCAGAGACAGCATAACTTTGGGTCTTGTTTGGTTTTTTAATCCATCCAGCAACTACATGGCTTTTGATTGATGAATCCAATCCATTTACATTTGGAGCAACTGTTGATAAATGAGATTTAGTACTGCCATTTTATCTTCTTTTTTTTTTTCTGGTTGCTCTCCACCTCAACTTTTTCTCTTATGTTTCTATCTGCCATTTTAGTTTGATGGTTTTCTAAGGTGTTTTCTCATTTTCATCTTTTTCTCTTTTGTATCTCTGCTCTAGATTTATGTTTTGTGATTACCATGAAGATTGTATATAAAGTCTCATAAATAAAATAGTCCTTTTCCTACTGATAGCAATGTATTTTCTTTTGCCTATACAAGTTCCATCCTTTCCTTCTGCCCCCCTCTTTTTTTGTCTCAAATTATTCCTTTTATTTAGAAAGTTTATTACCAAACTGAAGTTGCTCTCATTAGTCTTACTGACTTTTTTGCCTTTAACCTGTATGATGTAATTAAAAATTTAATAGCCTATTCAGATATAGAACTGCATTTTTATGTTTCTATTAATTATCTTACTTTTGTCTACCTCTGCCTTTTCATTTCAGGTAGAAGAGTTCTTTTCAACATTTCTTGTAAGGCAGGTGTAGTGGTGATGAACTCTCTCAGCCTTTGTCTGAGAGAGCCTTTATTTCCACTTCAGATCTGAAGAATGCCTTTGCTGGACAGAGTGTTCTTGCTGAAAGTAATCTTTCAATATTTTTAGTACATCATTCTACTCTATCCCAGCCTATAGAGTTTCTGCTGAAAAATCTGCTGATAGGCTAATGAAGGTTCCTTTGTAGATTATTGTCCTTTTTCCCTTGCTACCTTTAAAATTCTTTGTTTGTCATTGACTTTTGACAGTTCTAGTATAATCTGTCTTTGAGAAAGTCTTTTCATGTTGAAGTAATCAGGTGTGCGCTAAGCTTCATGGACTTATATATCTAGTTCTTCCTCCAGGTTTGGAGCATTCTCAGCTATTATTTAAATAAATTCTCTGTTTCTTCCTCCCTCTGTTCTGCGTTTGGAATACCAGTTATTCTTATGCTGAATTTTCTAATAAAGTCATATAGTTCTCACAGAATCTCCTCAAATTTGTTATACCACAGTTCTCCTTCCTCTTCTACATCTATTTCTGTATTTGAGCTGACTAATTCTGCATTCCATGTTGCCTGCTCTATTTACAGTGCTTACAAATTTGTCCTTCATCTCATTTATTGAGTTCTTCAGTCCAAGAATTTCAGTTTGGTTCCTTTTGTAGAGTTTCAGTCTCTTTGGTAAAGTAGTTTTCTATTCATTACCTTTATTCCTGTTTGCTGAATTGCTTTTCTGAGTTTTCTTGTAACTTGCTGAGTTTCTTCATGACAGCTCTTTCAAATTCTCTGTTAGTTCAGTCACAATATTCCCTGACTTTAAATGCCATTTATGGAGTTATGACTTTCTTTGTGTGATACCACGTTTTGTTTTGCTTTTATTTTTTCCATGTGTCTGATGGTTGTTCCTTTTCCTGTGCATTTGAAGTTACAAATACATTTCTTCTTTAGGCAAAGCTTTTTTTTTTTCACTTGATTCTAATAATTCAACTTTAGTAATTAAAGGTCTTCTTTTGTTTTTCAGTAGGTGGTGCTATAGCACAAATCTTTGACTTCTCTTACCGGTGCAGACTCTGGTTATATTTAATATCAGCACTTTTTATCATCCACCGCCTCTGCCAGAGCTGCTGCCCAGTGACCCTGCTGTTGTTGCTTATGCCTTCTGGATCTCTGGTGCCTGTTGCTGCCTGTTTCACAGCGCTGCTGATGGCCTTGCTACCTGGAACACAGAGAAGGTTGGTGCTACCACCTTGACTTGGGTGGCAGGCTCTACCCCCACAGAGGGAAAGTGGGGAAGACAAGGGTGCCTCCTTTACCCCTGGGCTTGTCAGGTTCACAGGTGCCACTACTACAGGTTGGTGGACCAGAGACATGGGTACTTCCACAGTTGGAGGGATGGGGCCATGGGCCTTGATGCTGCTGTCCACTTCCTTATGACCACAGACACTACTGTGGCCAGGAAGCCAGAGCTGCGTGCACAGCTTCTTCTTCTGATCCTGGGTTCTCTGGGCTAGCAGGCTCAGGTGCTGTGGCTGGGGGTGCAGGATTCACTGTTCCCCGCCTCCATATTTTTCTCCTCTGTGTACTCCAATCCACCCACCTTTAGATAAACAGATGCGCAGAATTTCCAGCACCCTAGTGTGCTTGGCAGCAGAACTTTGGGTGAGCTATGGACATTTACTGATTTTAGATTGAAAGGAACATCTCATGTGGCCACACTGCTGGTGTCCTGACTGATATTTCTTCAAATTTTCCAGCCAGAGCACTCTCCCAGACCCTAACCACCTTCTTCTCGAACAATACAAATCATTACAATCAACTTTATCATAGATATATTAATAATAGAAATAAGCTCACCTGCCCCCAAATCACTTTAATACAAAAGTAGAAGAATTATAAACAACATGATGATAAAGTCAAACTGCATTTATCTCAATTTTATTCAATTATATCTCAAGTCAAGCAAATCCTAAGTCTGAATCGTGTGCCCCAAAACTGCCTTATGTGCTCAGATGTCATCTACAAATTATTAGCCTATGCTAACAAGAGACACTGACTTAAATATCCAATTTCAGTCTAACATATGCAGACTTTATTATGGCGTTTTATTCCAAACAGATGATCAATTATTATTGACTTTTTTTTGGACATGAAAATTCTGAGGAGAAAACAAATTAATTCATTACTACCTTATTTAGAATGATGGTAATTGATAATGACACTCAAAGAATCCACATCTTCCACTGAGAAAATTTCTAGAGTAGTTAGAAGAAGCAAATGCTAGCTTGAAGGGTGCTATTTAACTTTCCAGGGCTATTACACAATCTTCACGGTAGATAACACTAGAAGAGAGGGCATTAGTGTCAAATCATGGAAGAAGAGAATATCTGTAACATCGAATGAAAAGATGCTTAAATCTAATTGTCTTTCTCTTCCACGGGGTCCATCACAACATAGAGGCAAACAAAGCAATATTTTTATTTATGGTTTTCAACTCCTGTCAGCAGAAAGAACCTGGAAAGCTCTCAGATCAAGATGCTAATCTGATTCCAAAGAAGCTGATGCATTTTATCAAAGATCTATGAGAAAGATAGGTTATGAATATGGCCAGATGGAGAGCTGCATAACTTTGCAGGGGAGAAATTCATGTCAGAATTACAATGAAAGGAGGGAAAGAACCCCTGGAAAGCTAATTTCCAACAGCTCCTAGCATAAATTCCACCAAATTAAGAGTTTTCCACATGGGTGCAACTGAGCTAGCCATTACTATAAGACATGTATTAGAGCAAAAGCAATTTGAAGGCAATGAAGTATTCCCAGAACATACCAACATGGGTGCAGATCATTTTTTTCATTCACTAGACTGCACTTTTGTTACTGCTTATTGCCATAGATTCCAATGGGAAAAGACTATTTGGGTATTCCCTCTCTCTCTCTCTGGATTAACTTCGAGAGACTTTGCTGTGTAAAGGCAGAAGGTTTACCTGGGATATACAGATAAGGATACAGACTTTAATTTTAGTGGCAAACGGCACTGAATAAAATAGGCCACTAGAGAATAGACTTGTCTAATTCTCCTATCCTAGGCCAATGACAAGACAGTGGGTCCAAGGGTAAGAACAGTGACTTCTAGTTGCTCTAAGTTGGCAAGGAAGACACCCTTAATAAGGCAACTAGACTTCTCACCAATAGAAGAAAAAGAGGACTTTCAAGGATAACAAAGAAACCTGTCCACAATCTTTTTCCTTCTTTGTCTCTCTCTCCTTCTCTGTATCACGTCACAGATTTTCACCTCTAAAAGTATCCTCCTTTAAGTCTACCAGCAAATTTTACCAAAGTATTATTATTTATTCCACACTACATTGCCATTTCCAAAATATCTACTATTCAGCTCCACTAAAATGAAGTATTTACAGCCTGAAAATCGACAATGTTCTAAATCAAACCTTGGCCATCTGAGCCAGTTACCCCTTAATTTTCATTATCTGTTCATGAATCACATTCTCCCAGGCATCTGGGATGAAATATTCCAACCATCTTTATCCTCTCATTCCTTCTTATCCCATTCCAATCAATTCCTTGTCACAAAACCCATCTCCTCTACAATGTTTCCCATCTAGAATGACGTCATAAAAACAAAGTTAAAGGCTGTTCCTTCTGAGACATGATGTAAACAAAGGAGTCTGTGGAATGGCTGGAGAGGGAAGTGCTTCTTAAAAAACAAGAGACAGGAAACAGCACAGAAGGCAGTTGGTAAGAAGAAAAGCACAGACAGCAAAAATAAACTCAGGAAACCATTTTTACCCCTTCTGAAGAAGTCGGTAAGTTTTCAAGACCCTTGAAGTGCAAGTTGCCCATAGCTGAAACAGGCAGCATCTAATGATACAGGTAATGGACCTCATAAGGATGGAAGCAGAATGATCTCAGAGATCATAATAGAGTACGGGGGGAGGATTATGACAAAACCAAAGAAGGTAGAAGTTAAGAGGCTTCCCTCCTGTCCAAACAAGAAAATCTAGCTGGCTCTGAAGATCAAGATTATTTTAGCAATGAGGATAATTGAAGTAATATGTTCCAAGTTAAACTGTTTGTAAATAAAATTTTACGTCAAGCATACTGGCCTTGAATTTCACATATGCCCAAAGGTCCACAAGATAGACAACTTACGGTTCAAGTCAAGGGGAAAGCTGACTTCTAGTTGCTCTAAGTTGGCAAGGAAGACACCCTTAATAAGGCAACTAGACTTCTCACCAATAGAAGAAAAGAGGACTTTCAAGGATAACAAAGAAACCTGTCCACAATCTTTTCCTTCTTTGTCTCTCTCTCCTTCTCTGTATCACGTCACAGATTTTCACCTCTAAAAGTATCCTCCTTTAAGTCTACCAGCAAATTTTACCAAAGTATTATTATTTATTCCACACTACATTGCCATTTCCAAAATATCTACTATTCAGCTCCACTAAAATGAAGTATTTACAGCCTGAAAATCGACAATGTTCTAAATCAAACCTTGGCCATCTGAGCCAGTTACCCCTTAATTTTCATTATCTGTTCATGAATCACATTCTCCCAGGCATCTGGGATGAAATATTCCAACCATCTTTATCCTCTCATTCCTTCTTATCCCATTCCAATCAATTCCTTGTCACAAAACCCATCTCCTCTACAATGTTTCCCATCTAGAATGACGTCATAAAAACAAAGTTAAAGGCTGTTCCTTCTGAGACATGATGTAAACAAAGGAGTCTGTGGAATGGCTGGAGAGGGAAGTGCTTCTTAAAAAACAAGAGACAGGAAACAGCACAGAAGGCAGTTGGTAAGAAGAAAAGCACAGACAGCAAAAATAAACTCAGGAAACCATTTTTACCCCTTCTGAAGAAGTCGGTAAGTTTTCAAGACCCTTGAAGTGCAAGTTGCCCATAGCTGAAACAGGCAGCATCTAATGATACAGGTAATGGACCTCATAAGGATGGAAGCAGAATGATCTCAGAGATCATAATAGAGTACGGGGGGAGGATTATGACAAAACCAAAGAAGGTAGAAGTTAAGAGGCTTCCCTCCTGTCCAAACAAGAAAATCTAGCTGGCTCTGAAGATCAAGATTATTTTAGCAATGAGGATAATTGAAGTAATATGTTCCAAGTTAAACTGTTTGTAAATAAAATTTTACGTCAAGCATACTGGCCTTGAATTTCACATATGCCCAAAGGTCCACAAGATAGACAACTTGATCATAGAGTAGTATTCCTTGAAAGAAATACTACAGGAAGTGGGTGCAAAAATTTGCTGGCATCTGCACTGTATTTTATTTAGATGGGTGTCATCATCTCATCTAGACAGGTTCAGTGGCCTCCTAACTATTCTCCTGCCATTAAATCTTGCTTCTTTCTTCCTCAGTCAATTTTCCTATTTAAACATTGTTGACTAAGGCTCTATCTTTTTTACAAGCAACAGGTTTTCAACATATCAATGTATTATTTCTAGTATATGTTAAATAAAAATAATGGAGTTTGCCTAATATTCAAAACTTTTTCCATTCTGGTTCCATCCTAATCTTTGAATATTTTGTAAAATTTTTAATTCAATGAAAATATTCAATTATAAAATATTTTTGCATTATTAATCAAATCAACCATACATTAATATTGATCTATCCACATCTATCCCAACATAGTACATATTTCCACACTTGCTTGCCTTTGTTATTTCCATTCCCACTGTTTAGAATGTGTCTTTCCCATGTCTACTTCTTGAAATTGAGTTAAACCTCAAAAACCCAGATCAAATGTCTCCTACTTCTTGATGTCCTTTTCGTCCCTCTTTTGCTCTCAACTCTTGGAGGGCTTTGGTCATTGCTTCTATGATGCTTTCCATACTTTGCTTCAAGCTGTCAAGACTGAATTGGCAAAATATGGGCAGTGTCATATTTTGTGCCATAATTCATAGATATAGAAACAGACATATTCCTATAGGTATAGTTCCTATAGGTACAGTTTTGTTCCAATTGGTATCTACTGCTACCATAACAAATTATTATAAATGCAATGGCTTAAAACAACAGAGATGTAATATGCAATAGTTCTATAGGTCAGAAGTCTAACATGGGTCTCGTTGGGCTAAAACTGCATGAGTAGGGTATAACAAGGAAGTAAAATTAAATCAGTATAGCAAACAACTGTTTGCTGTAATCCTATAGTACCCATGAACACAAGCCCCATTGGCTTTTGGAGTAGGTGATTTGGGAGATTTAAATCCTGAATTTAGAAGCCTTAAAAGTCTGGGTTGCATATTTGTGGTTCAAACCCTTAACGCCTCATGGATAATCTGGGAGTTGGTTCTCTTGTAACTATATGGTGCTGTGCTAGGGGTAGGGATTATGGCAAGAGTATGTCTCAGCCTCTCTTTGCGGGGGGGAGGGGTGGAGGGAGGCGGGCGGGTGGGCCACTTCTATTGATCTTTCATTTATCTATTTTCATCCATCTTTGTTCTTTGGCCCATGTGGGCCTCCCATCGCAGTGGCCTCTGTTGTCGTTGAGCACCGGCTCTGGACGCATGCGCTCCAGAGCTCCGGCTCAGTAATTGGACACATCGGTCCAGCCGCTCCGCGGCACGTGAGATCTTCCCAGGCCAGGGATCAAACCGGCGCCCCTTGCACTACAAGGCGGTGTCCTTACCCACTGGACCACCAGGCAAGCCCTCAGCCTCTCTTACCTATTTGAAATATTTTTTGCTTTTTTTAAAAAAATTCCCCCCGTACATATTTCCACACTTGCTTGCCTTTGTTATTTCCATTCCCACTGTTTAGAATGTGTCTTTCCCATGTCTACTTCTTGAAATTGAGTTAAACCTCAAAAACCCAGATCAAATGTCTCCTACTTCTTGATGTCCTTTTCGTCCCTCTTTTGCTCTCAACTCTTGGAGGGCTTTGGTCATTGCTTCTATGATGCTTTCCATACTTTGCTTCAAGCTGTCAAGACTGAATTGGCAAAATATGGGCAGTGTCATATTTTGTGCCATAATTCATAGATATAGAAACAGACATATTCCTATAGGTATAGTTCCTATAGGTACAGTTTTGTTCCAATTGGTATCTACTGCTACCATAACAAATTATTATAAATGCAATGGCTTAAAACAACAGAGATGTAATATGCAATAGTTCTATAGGTCAGAAGTCTAACATGGGTCTCGTTGGGCTAAAACTGCATGAGTAGGGTATAACAAGGAAGTAAAATTAAATCAGTATAGCAAACAACTGTTTGCTGTAATCCTATAGTACCCATGAACACAAGCCCCATTGGCTTTTGGAGTAGGTGATTTGGGAGATTTAAATCCTGAATTTAGAAGCCTTAAAAGTCTGGGTTGCATATTTGTGGTTCAAACCCTTAACGCCTCATGGATAATCTGGGAGTTGGTTCTCTTGTAACTATATGGTGCTGTGCTAGGGGTAGGGATTATGGCAAGAGTATGTCTCAGCCTCTCTTTGCGGGGGGGAGGGGTGGAGGGAGGCGGGCGGGTGGGCCACTTCTATTGATCTTTCATTTATCTATTTTCATCCATCTTTGTTCTTTGGCCCATGTGGGCCTCCCATCGCAGTGGCCTCTGTTGTCGTTGAGCACCGGCTCTGGACGCATGCGCTCCAGAGCTCCGGCTCAGTAATTGGACACATCGGTCCAGCCGCTCCGCGGCACGTGAGATCTTCCCAGGCCAGGGATCAAACCGGCGCCCCTTGCACTACAAGGCGGTGTCCTTACCCACTGGACCACCAGGCAAGCCCTCAGCCTCTCTTAACCTATTTCAATGTGACGATTCTCTTGATCTCTCAATGAGTAAGAGTCACTCAATTAGCTTCTGGATTCCGCTTTGAAGGAACTGCCCAATGTGTAGCCACATACTCAGTGTGCAAGCGGGAGGAAGGAAATTGAGGAGTTTCCTATGTCATCATCTTGGTCTAGAGTCTACAGCATTTCAGGCGGCCATCAATTGTATCTGAGTGAAAATTGGAACTTGCAGTATTTTAGTAATGGGCAAGCAGGGGCACTGTAACAAATGTCATTTACACTAGAAAGTTTGCCAAATATAGGCAATATTTCCCTCATTTTATTCTCTGTTTATTTCAGGACTGGTAAATCTGAAGTAATCAGTGAAAAACATGATACCAATTCCAAAAATATGTTTGTGGGAACCTCTTAACCAGTCTCCTCTTTGTTAATCCTTCTTCTTGTCTCTGTCCATTTTCTTTCATTTTTTAAACATTTTTTGTAAATTTTGGCCTCTTTCATTGGTTTTTAATTTATTTACTTTTATCCATCTTTATTCTTCGGCCTGTGTGGGCCTCCCATTGCAACAGCCTCACTGCAGAGCACCAGCTCTGGGTGCATGTGCTCCAGAACACTGACTCGTAATTGGACACACCAGTTCAGCTGCTCCACAGCCCGTGGGATCTTCCCCAGCCAGGGATCAAACTGGTGTCCCCTGAACTGCAAGGTGGACTCTTTACCCTCTGGACCACAGGGAAGTCCTCCAATCCATCTTTCTTAAACAGAGTTATAATCAAAGAACTTCCTTGGTAAATATGTCAATGACTCCCTCTTTCCTTAAATAGTGTTGAAACTAACTATACTGAGGTTAAAACTTGACAGTCCTATCCCAAGCTTTGGTTTGGTGCATTCAACCACCATTTTTTCATTTAATGGTTTAGTAACAATAATGTTTTGGGAATATGAGCTTGGACACTATTGGCCAGCTAGAAACCCCTTGTCTTCTCAGTGAAAATTTTGGTGATGCCTTAGTGGATTTATATTTTGATAATTTTTTTTGCACAATTTAGTCGCTGTGAATTCTTTAAAAGTCATTTGTAATAAGATTTCTTTGGATTGAAAAAAAAAAAAAAAAAACCACTGGCTTGGGGATTTTTAATTAAAGGGTAGTAAAATAAATGAGTTTTTGTTTAACAGACTTCCCCGAAGCACAATGAAAGCAGCACAATGTAAAGAAATCATCTCTAATGAAACTGGGAACACATAAACCTAAAACATAAACTATAAAGAATATCTGCCAAAAACAATTGTAGGGCCTCATAACTGGAAAGCAGGTCACCAGAAAGACAAAGAACAGCAGAGTAAGTGGCAATTGCAATTATCTTGCCAGAGGCAGATAAATGCGAGTTAAGTACATGCTAAATTATCCATGGAAAACTTTTGGCATTCCAACCTTCCTTGAGACCCCAAGGACCACTTGATTGTTCTCCAAAAGACAAATATACAAATTAAGGGAAGATGTGACTCAGAGGGGAAAATGATACAGGGTTTACTGGGTTTTTTTTTTAAAAAGCATTTGACACTGCAATCCAAGGTTAGATCATGCCTCCCACCTCTCCCCACTGCTGGGCAAGTATATGACCTAGGCCCAAGAGAATAAATCAAAAATGAATGACAGGGCTTCCCTGGTGGTCCAGTGGGTAAGGACACCGCCTTGCAGTGCAGGGGTGCCAGTTCGATCCCTGGCCTGGGAAGATCCCACATGCAGCGGTGCGGCTGGACTGATGTGTCCAATCACCGAGCCGGAGCTCTGGAGCGCATGCGCCCAGAGCCGGTGCTCTGCGACAACAGACACCACCGCAATGGGAGGCCCACAGGAGCCAAAGAACAAAGATGGATGAAACTAGACAAATGAAACACGGATAGGAGTGGCCCGCCCACCCCTCTCCCTCCCCACCCCTGCCAAAAAAAGAAAAAAATGTCTTCATTAAAAAAAAAAAAAATGAATGACAGGGACTTCCCTGGTGGTCCAGTGGGTAAAACTGTGCATTCAATGCAGGGGTCCCATGTTCAATTCTTGGTCAGGGAACTAGATCCCGCATACCACACCTTAAATATCCTGCATGCCACAACTAAGACCCAGCGTGCCAAATAAACGATTAAATATTTTTTTTAAAGAATAACAATAGAACCAGAACATGCTCTAAATTTTAATTTGTCGCTGTGAATTCTTTAAAAGTCATTTGTAATAAGATTTCTTTGGATTGAAAAAAAAAAAACCACTGGCTTGGGGATTTTTAATTAAAGGGTAGTAAAATAAATGAGTTTTTGTTTAACAGACTTCCCCGAAGCACAATGAAAGCAGCACAATGTAAAGAAATCATCTCTAATGAAACTGGGAACACATAAACCTAAAACATAAACTATAAAGAATATCTGCCAAAAACAATTGTAGGGCCTCATAACTGGAAAGCAGGTCACCAGAAAGACAAAGAACAGCAGAGTAAGTGGCAATTGCAATTATCTTGCCAGAGGCAGATAAATGCGCAGTTAAGTACATGCTAAATTATCCATGGAAAACTTTTGGCATTCCAACCTTCCTTGAGACCCCCAAGGACCACTTGATTGTTCTCCAAAAGACAAATATACAAATTAAGGGAAGATGTGACTCAGAGGGAAGATGATACAGGGTTTACTGGGTTTTTTTTTTAAAAAGCATTTGACACTGCAATCCAAGGTTAGATCATGCCTCCCACCTCTCCCCACTGCTGGGCAAGTATATGACCTAGGCCCAAGAGAATAAATCAAAAATGAATGACAGGGCTTCCCTGGTGGTCCAGTGGGTAAGGACACCGCCTTGCAGTGCAGGGGTGCCAGTTCGATCCCTGGCCTGGGAAGATCCCACATGCAGCGGTGCGGCTGGACTGATGTGTCCAATCACCGAGCCGGAGCTCTGGAGCGCATGCGCCCAGAGCCGGTGCTCTGCGACAACAGACACCACCGCAATGGGAGGCCCACAGGAGCCAAAGAACAAAGATGGATGAAACTAGACAAATGAAACACGGATAGGAGTGGCCCGCCCACCCCTCTCCCTCCCCACCCCTGCCAAAAAAAGAAAAAAATGTCTTCATTAAAAAAAAAAAAAATGAATGACAGGGACTTCCCTGGTGGTCCAGTGGGTAAAACTGTGCATTCAATGCAGGGGTCCCATGTTCAATTCTTGGTCAGGGAACTAGATCCCGCATACCACACCTTAAATATCCTGCATGCCACAACTAAGACCCAGCGTGCCAAATAAACGATTAAATATTTTTTTTAAAGAATAACAATAGAACCAGAACATGCTCTAAATTAAGCTATCTCAAGAAAGTTAGAAAAGAATATAAGAAGTAAAAATTAGTTGAAAATTGAATATTAGAAGAGGCATTTCAAAGAAACCTACAGAAGAAAATTTCAAAGGAAATAAATTCCAAATAAAGTTAACTTGAACTTTAGGGGGGAAATAAAAGCTCAAAGAAGACAAATAAATCAAAGGAGAGAAAATAAGGCAATTTGACAGATGATAAATGGAAGCAAAAAAATGAAATAAAATTATTATAGAAAGAAAAACCACATGAAAGGACCTAAAATTAGAAGACAGTTTTGAAAATACAGAGAGAATAGGATTAAGAAGATGAAAAGATTCATGTGATTAGAGAGATGATAACAGATCAGGAAGAGATGCATGTGGGATCATGGTACTTATATTAATATTGATGAAGAAAATGTAACAGGAATTTTTTTTTCCAATTCTATGCAACAGTGTCTATGAAGTGTTACTGGAAATAAATTGGATGTTCAATTGTATATATATATAAGGTTTATTATAAGTCAGACCTTATGAGAAAAGCAAGAATATAATAGATATAATGTAATTCAGAGAATTGGTTTTAAAATTTACTTTATTCTTTTAATTTCTAGAATTTTTTTAAACCTGAGGAAAAACAAATATTAATTGGAATAAATATCTCAGGAAATCTGTAGTATAATAAAGAAATTGGATGTGCCTAGATGACTGAGGAAATTATAACTATAGAACACAATGTAAATATTCTTAAAGGAGGTAGATGACTATGTAGGTATGTGTCAGTGAAGAGCGTCAATTTATGCAAATTTCACAGTGGTAATTCAATACAAACCATCTAAAAATCAAGAAACTACAAATTTAGAGTTAACCACCAAAAACTTAGACATCAATTCTTTATTAAAAAAAATAAAGAATAATAGATTAAATGCTAGAATCTAACTCTTTGTATGACAATTGAAAAACCATAACTCAGAACTCAAAAGGTATTAAAGATCCAAATTAAGATCAAACAAACAAACAAAAAAACAAACAGAAAAGATCAAATACTATGAAACACTTAAAGAAAAATGTAGGCAGAATGTTCTGACATAAATTGCAGCAAGAAACAAATAGGACCTAATTAAATTTAAATGTTTTTGAACAGCAAAGGAAACCATAAGTAAGGCAAAAAAGAATGGGAGAAAATATTTGCAAATGAAGCAAGTGACAAAGGATTAATCTCCAAAATATACAAACAGCATATATATATATATCAGTACTAAACAACAACAACAACAAAAAGAGGCAGAAAACCTAAATAGACGTTTCCTCAAAGAAGACATATATATGTCCAAGAGGCACAAAAAAATAAGTGAAACATCACTAATTTTAGAAAAAATGTAAATCAAAACTACAATGAGGTATCACCTCACACTAGTCAGAATGCCTATCATCAAAAAATCTATAAGCAACAAATTGTGGGAAGGATGTGAAGAAAAGGGAATCCTCTTACACTGCTGGTGAGAATGTAAACTGATGCATCCATGCTGGAGGTTCCTTAGAAAACTGAAAATAGAACTACCATACAACCCAGTAATCCTACTCCTGGACATATACCCAGAGAAACCCATAGTAACAAAAGATACATGCACCACAATATTCATTGCAGCACTCTTTATAATAGCTAGGACATGTAAGTAACCTAAATGTCCATCAATAGAGGAATCAATAAAGAAAATGCAGCACATATATACAATGGAATATTACTCGGATATAAAAAAGGAACAAAACTGTGCCATTGGCTGAGACGTGAATGGGTCTAGACACAGTCATACAGAGTGAACTAAGTCATAAGACAAAGCAATGCAATAGCAATTTTCAAACAATAAAAAGTAAATACAGGAATTCAACTCTTTCTTGGTTTGCAGAGAACTTCAGCTGAATGGGAATTATGGCAAAATGTATTCCCTCTAGGAAGCAGCTTCATTTTATAGCTAACATCCCCTTACAATCATGCATTGCTTTAACACCAAAAATACTCAAGAACTCCAACTATACAACAGACTCATCTCTTCATAACTTTTAGGTCAATGTTTCATCAGAAGTTTATGGTTTTAAATTGTCAGTAAGTGCTAGTAAATCTCAACATACAGATTGTTTTGTTATTCTGATAGAAGTATTTGGCTCCAATGTGAAAATCTGCTCCCCACCTGATTTTCATAATTCCTTTGATGAATTGTTCTAAAATTCCACTGATTCCAAAGAGATATCTCCTTACTTAATAGATGTGTATCAGTGGGAATTAGGCAGATTTTCTGAGATCTGTTATCAGGAATAAACTTTTCTCTTGGAAACTTCAAAGCATGAACACTTCTATTCCAGGAAAATTTTTCCCACAAATGAATCTTTGTAACTGCCTGTAGGGGAGAAGATCATTTCAATTGGTGAAAATTGGATAAAGGAATTGTCTAGAACAAAAGGAAACTATGACCACATCCTCACCACAGCAGGCAATTTAGAAAAATTTAATGGGAAGGCTGGAAACAGATACAAAGGGGAAATTTTCTAGGTGAACTGTTTGGGATTCCTGCAATGTACACAAGACTGAATAAGACATCTAAGACATTCAAACCCCTTCCCTTGTGCATTTATGTCTTAATGATAAAGGAGGTGTTTCAGGAGCATCTGCTTAATTGCAAGCCAGACCGAAGTGGAATACTGGGGGAGTCTGAGTGCCTGTGGCAGTGACCTGGGGACCAGCAGTGATGGCCTGGACCAGATGCAGGTAGAGCCACGCTAGAGAAGAAGTGGAGGCATGGGGTAGAACCATGCCAAACAGGGAAATGCAGCTCAGTAAAGGCATTTTCCATCTGTGGCATACTTCCTACTTCACAATCACTTTTCCGATTATTTTTACACAACAATTTTATGTGGTGTTAGAACAGGAATAATGCCCTTTCTGTCAAGAAGGAATCTAAGACCCAGAAAAACTAACTTCCATGCCACAATTATTGGACCTAATCTTGGAGTGGAGGCAGAGCGTTATTTAAAAGCAAAATTAAACATAGTTCTTACTATTCTTACAACCAAATCCTGTACCACACAGATATACTGCAATGCCACAAACTTCTGGGAGCACAGCAGGTGCTTAATAAATATTTCAATAAATGTTGAATAAATGCATGAGTGAATGAATAAATTAATGAATTAATTCATGTTCAGTTTTTTACAACTGGATTTGTTACGCCTCACTTTTCACAACTTTCTGCCCCAATTCTCCGCAAAGCTTTTGAAGTGATGAGCTACGTCCTTGTTATCTTTGTATCTCCTGTGGAAACCCAGGGTACAACTCAACCCACAGTCTTCGTCTGGTCTACACAGTGAGCAATCAAAGCTCGAGAACCTTAGTCCACAGCACATGATCATCATAGTTCATGCACATTCCTGATCACATTACTCTATTTATATGTATGAGTATCCCTAAACTATATATATTTATTTTGTGTCTATATATTTATACCAGCAAATGAGATGTCATGCTACATATCTCATCCTGCTTTACATCTTTACTTAACATGTTCAGAGTATACTTCACTGCCTTGACTAAAGTGTGCTATTTAAACTTATTTACTTACATATGATAGACATGTAATTTGTTTCCAGTTTTCGCTATACCAGTAACACTGTGATGACTATCCTCATATAGATCTATTTCTCTACATGTTCAAGAACTCATTGTTATTTGAACTAACTGCAAATAATTAAATAAAAATAATAACTTTCACAGTGAAATCTATATTTTCACCTTATTTGGAAAAATTGAAAAACCTGACAACTCTAAACCTATATTCCCTCTAAGAAATTGTATTGGCTGGCACGAAACAGGAGCACTGTGATGGGTAGGCAATCTCCAGGTTGCCACCTGCCACCATTCTGTTGTCTCCTGACGCCCCTTCACTTCTATATGTTATTTTCCTATTGCTGCTGCAACAAACTACCAGAGTATTCATGGTTTGAAACAACATAAACTTGTCATCTCCCGGTTCTAGAGGTCAGAAGTCTAAAATGGGTCACATTAGATTAAAACACGGTGTCAGCAAGGCTGTTTTAGCAAAACTATTCTTAGGACCTAATCTTGGAGTGGAGGCAGAGCGTTATTTAAAAGCAAAATTAAACATAGTTCTTACTATTCTTACAACCAAATCCTGTACCACACAGATATACTGCAATGCCACAAACTTCTGGGAGCACAGCAGGTGCTTAATAAATATTTCAATAAATGTTGAATAAATGCATGAGTGAATGAATAAATTAATGAATTAATTCATGTTCAGTTTTTTACAACTGGATTTGTTACGCCTCACTTTTCACAACTTTCTGCCCCAATTCTCCGCAAAGCTTTTGAAGTGATGAGCTACGTCCTTGTTATCTTTGTATCTCCTGTGGAAACCCAGGGTACAACTCAACCCACAGTCTTCGTCTGGTCTACACAGTGAGCAATCAAAGCTCGAGAACCTTAGTCCACAGCACATGATCATCATAGTTCATGCACATTCCTGATCACATTACTCTATTTATATGTATGAGTATCCCTAAACTATATATATTTATTTTGTGTCTATATATTTATACCAGCAAATGAGATGTCATGCTACATATCTCATCCTGCTTTACATCTTTACTTAACATGTTCAGAGTATACTTCACTGCCTTGACTAAAGTGTGCTATTTAAACTTATTTACTTACATATGATAGACATGTAATTTGTTTCCAGTTTTCGCTATACCAGTAACACTGTGATGACTATCCTCATATAGATCTATTTCTCTACATGTTCAAGAACTCATTGTTATTTGAACTAACTGCAAATAATTAAATAAAAATAATAACTTTCACAGTGAAATCTATATTTTCACCTTATTTGGAAAAATTGAAAAACCTGACAACTCTAAACCTATATTCCCTCTAAGAAATTGTATTGGCTGGCACGAAACAGGAGCACTGTGATGGGTAGGCAATCTCCAGGTTGCCACCTGCCACCATTCTGTTGTCTCCTGACGCCCCTTCACTTCTATATGTTATTTTCCTATTGCTGCTGCAACAAACTACCAGAGTATTCATGGTTTGAAACAACATAAACTTGTCATCTCCCGGTTCTAGAGGTCAGAAGTCTAAAATGGGTCACATTAGATTAAAAACACGGTGTCAGCAAGGCTGCATTCCTTTCTGAAGGCTGTAGAGAAGAATATGTTTTCCTGTCTTTTCCAGTTCCTGGAGTCTTTCTTCATTCCTTAGCTAGTGTTCACCTTCCAACTTCAAAGCCAGAAATGGCTTACTCATATTGCATCTTTAAAAAAATTTTTTTTTTTTTTACTGCACTGAGTCTTTAATGAAGTGCATCAGCTTTCACTAGTTGTTTTTGATGTACATGGGCTTTCACTAGTTGTGGCACGTAGTCTTAGTTACCCCATGGCATTTAGGATCTTAGTTCCCCAACCTAGGGTTGAACCCTATATTGGAAGGTGGATTCTTAACCACTGGACCACCAGGGAAGCCCCTCCTATGCATCATTTCGTCACTAACTTTTCTGCCACCCTCTTCCATCTTTTAAGGTGCCTTGTGATTACATTGGACCCATGGAGGTAATTCAGGATAATCTGCCTATTTTAAAGCCAGCTGACTTAATTCTATCTGAAAACTTAATTCCCCCTTGCCATATAACAACATATTCACAGATTCCTGGGATCAGGACGTGACAATGGGCCAGGGAGGTAGAGTACATTATTGTGCCTACCACACTAGACAAATCCATGTAAGTCAAGTGAACTGTTGTTTCCAGCCTATGACATCTAAGTATTGCCCCACAATAATAGATACTTAACAACTGCCTCTGAATTAATGAATAACTCAGACTGCTTTTTTAGACACACTAATCACAAGATTATTCAATACTTAACAATTAGTTTGTTCTTTACATCCTTTTATCAGGAGCCATGTAATTGGCATGAATTTCAGTCTGAATAGCACAGAACTAATTTGATTCTTCTCCTATACAATATTTTCTTAGCTGTAAAGCAAAATATTATGCATTAAAGCAATAGCGTTAAGACAGCTGCAATAACTACCTGGCTAAGAGTTGTGGTTATTTCTGTTTTCTTAACGAAACTGAACTGCTGTTTCAGCTATTGCTTCAGTCACTCTCAATTACAGAGAAAATGTCAGTCAATCATTACATTCGCACTTGAAATGGAAACACAACTTCAAGATGTCAAGGGGAGTAACTGGACCAGAAGAATGCTAGGTTCCTTCAAGTTTCAAATTCCCATGATCCTACAGAACCTTAAAGGATGATTGAGGAGGACTACCTGCTGGTGGTCCTTATGTAAAGGTCCCCCTGCTTCTGTCTGCCTAATTCTCTTACCAGAGAACTACTCCATGCTTTTATTTGTTGAGAAAAGAGATTACCTGATTGAGAGAGTCTGATTCTCCAGTCAGGACTCTGGACAGGAGATGAGACCCAGGAGATGCAGACTCAAGGTGTTACCCTGAGATGTGACCCACCCAGCCTCACCTTCTGGCCTGCCCTATCTGGATCACTTAAACTCTCTCCACATTCTCTACAAGTCATCTTTTTTTTTTTTTTAATGGTTTCTTTGGCGGGGGGGCGGGTTGGGGAGGCAGGGGGGTGGGCAGGCTACTTCTATTGGTCTTTCAATTATTTATTTTTCATCCATCTTTGTTCTTTGGCTCCTGTGGGCCTCCCATCGCGGTGGCCATTGTCGTCGCAGAGCGCCGGCTCTGGGCGCATGCGCTCTAGAGCTCCGGCTCGGTAATTGGACACATCAGCCCAGCCGCTCCGTGGCACGTGGGATCTTCCCAGGCCAGGGATCTAACCGGCGCCCCTTGCACTGCAAGGCGGTGTCCTTACCCACTGGACCACCAGGGAAGCCCTACAAGCCATCTTTTTTCAGCAACCTCCCTGTTATATGGATCAATCCAAATATCCATAATCTTGGCTCTACTCCTTGGCTGCTGAAATCCTCTAGGAAAAATTACTAAATCCTACAGATTCCTTTTTCTATTGATTTTTAATCTCCAAAGCAGCTATATCTATGGTGACCAATGGTGCTGATTTGTCTCAAACTGAAGGGGTTCCTGGGATGTGGAACTTAAAAACTGGAACAGTTTTTAGCTTACTGGGACACCCCAACTTCATCCTTAACAAGTCCCAATATTCCTTTCCATGTACCAGTTCAGTTTTCCTCCCCATCCCACACTTTCACACCCCTCCTCTCTCTCTCACTCCCAAAACCACATGATTTTTCCTCTTTACTGAGTAGACTGAGACCATCAGGCCACTGCATTTGAAAATGATCCATAAAAGAAGGCGGCTTGATAAAGATTCTCTCCTTGACTAAATGCACTCCAGCTATTCTGAGGTCTTTTACACCTAGGCCCTGACTTCTGGCTTTGTGTGTTTATCTCTGCATTATCTAATTTCACCAAAAAATCTTACTAAGTCTGTGTAAGCCAGAATGTCCCATTCTCGGTACATAAGCACCCTTAATATTAAGTTTTTTATGCTCAATCATTTTCCACAATTGCATGTCTGATCACCCTGGCCTGCCTTTAGCAAGAATCCCCCTGACCGTTACTCCTAATGTTTCCTCTTAGTGAATTTTCATTCAATGACCCTCACCCTCCTGCTTGACTATAATTCCCACTTGCTCATGCTGCATTTGAGGTTAAACCTAATCTCTTTCTCCCCAATTGAAAAACCCTATTTCAGTGGTCTCTACACCTACCCATCTTGAATAGCCTTTTCTATCATCTTGAACAAGTATCATGAATAATTTTATCGTTAACAGTACCAACAGGAAAAGACCAGATGACTACTTGAAATGAGCCTGAACAAGTAAAAGTGACCTTAATTAATTCATAACAGTCTATAAACTTGCCTCTAACTTGCAAGAAAAGAAGGATATATGCGGTTTGGTTAGCATACTGAAGTAGGTCTAACTCAGAGGGGTGGGCTCTCATTAATCAAGTTCTCACCAACCACTATTATACTCCAGAATGATGATATATTCATTTAGGAGAAGTTCAACCATCAGACAGAAACACTCATGTCAGCATGCCAACACATTCTCTTCCTGTGATCAAGTGACATGAAGAACCAAATTATCATCAGAAGGCCACTTTATTAATGTTCAATTTAAAAACAGTTATCAAGCAGAGCAGAGACTCTGATCCATCAGTCTGATTGTTGAATATCCTTAAAAACTAGATAAGTGGGAAGTTAAGTGATCAAAAGATTATTCTTGTGAGTATTGACTAGAACAAAGGAATATGAACAATCTTAAAAAGCAAAGGTAATGTGAGACACTGACTCACACCAGAGGGATGTCACCTAAAATACCACACAAAGCACAGCTCCAGAGGGATGCCATTGTCACATTAGTACACAATCCATGTGACCATTCACCATAATTCTGGAAGCATATTAAACACATTATTTACCTTGTTTTTGCAGTCACAGTATGTTCCATATCAGTGCTAAAGAATGACATTATTCTTTTTTTAGGGCTGTATAGGTGTGCCAGTGGTAAAGAACCCGTCTGCCAATGCAGGAGACAAAAGAGACACAGGTCTGATTTCCCTGTCATGAAGGTTCCCTGGAGGAGCAAATGCAGACTCACTCCAGTATTTTTGACTGGAGAATCCCATGGACAGAGGAGTCTGGTGGTCTGTGGTCCATGGGGTCACAAAGAGTCAGACTTGACTGAAGTGACTTAGCACACTTGCTCATGCTGCATTTGAGGTTAAACCTAATCTCTTTCTCCCCAATTGAAAAACCCTATTTCAGTGGTCTCTACACCTACCCATCTTGAATAGCCTTTTCTATCATCTTGAACAAGTATCATGAATAATTTTATCGTTAACAGTACCAACAGGAAAAGACCAGATGACTACTTGAAATGAGCCTGAACAAGTAAAAGTGACCTTAATTAATTCATAACAGTCTATAAACTTGCCTCTAACTTGCAAGAAAAGAAGGATATATGCGGTTTGGTTAGCATACTGAAGTAGGTCTAACTCAGAGGGGTGGGCTCTCATTAATCAAGTTCTCACCAACCACTATTATACTCCAGAATGATGATATATTCATTTAGGAGAAGTTCAACCATCAGACAGAAACACTCATGTCAGCATGCCAACACATTCTCTTCCTGTGATCAAGTGACATGAAGAACCAAATTATCATCAGAAGGCCACTTTATTAATGTTCAATTTAAAAACAGTTATCAAGCAGAGCAGAGACTCTGATCCATCAGTCTGATTGTTGAATATCCTTAAAAACTAGATAAGTGGGAAGTTAAGTGATCAAAAGATTATTCTTGTGAGTATTGACTAGAACAAAGGAATATGAACAATCTTAAAAAGCAAAGGTAATGTGAGACACTGACTCACACCAGAGGGATGTCACCTAAAATACCACACAAAGCACAGCTCCAGAGGGATGCCATTGTCACATTAGTACACAATCCATGTGACCATTCACCATAATTCTGGAAGCATATTAAACACATTATTTACCTTGTTTTTGCAGTCACAGTATGTTCCATATCAGTGCTAAAGAATGACATTATTCTTTTTTTAGGGCTGTATAGGTGTGCCAGTGGTAAAGAACCCGTCTGCCAATGCAGGAGACAAAAGAGACACAGGTCTGATTTCCCTGTCATGAAGGTTCCCTGGAGGAGCAAATGCAGACTCACTCCAGTATTTTTGACTGGAGAATCCCATGGACAGAGGAGTCTGGTGGTCTGTGGTCCATGGGGTCACAAAGAGTCAGACTTGACTGAAGTGACTTAGCACACATGCATAGCATTGCTTGCTTTATGTACCTTAAATTGCTTAAGTTTCTGATTCAGAAGGCCAGGAGATTCTTAATCTAATCTCCCCTTGTCTTCCCTGGGATCTGGGCCCATTTGCTAATTCTTCTCTCTGCTGTATTTTGTTTCTTCACTTCATTCATACTTCCCTATGACTGGTACATGTGCTCAAGTCTTCTCTCTGATCTTTTAAGCCTTTCTCTCAGAATACATCTCCCTTTCCTTTCACAATCAAGGTGTTAGAAAGGATGCCCTCCATTCAGACTCCCTTTCTCCATCCATTCACTATTCAACTCATTGTAGTTGGACCTCTGCCCTCATCATTTATATGAGGATAAGCCAGATACAATCACTAGTGTCCCACTACTTGACGCAATTTAATCTTTTTGTTTTGTTTTCTGACCATGCAGTGTGGCTTATGGGATCTTACATCCCCAAATAAGAATCAAACCCCGAACCCACAGCAGTGAAAGCATGACGTACTAAGCACTGGACTGCCAGAGAATTCCCCCAAATAACTAAATCTTAAAATCCAATTTACTTGGCCTCCTTATTGACCGTGCCCCATTTGCAATTCTATCCCACACTGGATTCAATGCTCAGTCCCAGATCTCCTTGGATTCAGCTCCTTTTCCTTTCTAAGTCTCTATTGCTAGTTCTTCGTCTTCTTCCAGGCTGGTATTAGCCAGGATTCTACCTTTGCCCTTCTTTTCACCTCACTCTACACCTCTTTAGACTGTCTCAAGCTTTCGGCATTCTTCTACATGTGATTGAACTAATAGCCACATTTCTAGCCAATGCCTCTCTGAGTTCCATCCTATGCACCCCATCACCTGCCAGATACTTCCATCTGGACGTCTCACAGCCACCTGAAACTCATCGCATCCAGATTTTTAAATGTTTGCTTCCTATACCACCATATCTGTTTTCCCTCTTTCTCCTTTGTCTTTCATGAAGGTTCCCTGGAGGAGCAAATGCAGACTCACTCCAGTATTTTTGACTGGAGAATCCCATGGACAGAGGAGTCTGGTGGTCTGTGGTCCATGGGGTCACAAAGAGTCAGACTTGACTGAAGTGACTTAGCACACATGCATAGCATTGCTTGCTTTATGTACCTTAAATTGCTTAAGTTTCTGATTCAGAAGGCCAGGAGATTCTTAATCTAATCTCCCCTTGTCTTCCCTGGGATCTGGGCCCATTTGCTAATTCTTCTCTCTGCTGTATTTTGTTTCTTCACTTCATTCATACTTCCCTATGACTGGTACATGTGCTCAAGTCTTCTCTCTGATCTTTTAAGCCTTTCTCTCAGAATACATCTCCCTTTCCTTTCACAATCAAGGTGTTAGAAAGGATGCCCTCCATTCAGACTCCCTTTCTCCATCCATTCACTATTCAACTCATTGTAGTTGGACCTCTGCCCTCATCATTTATATGAGGATAAGCCAGATACAATCACTAGTGTCCCACTACTTGACGCAATTTAATCTTTTTGTTTTGTTTTCTGACCATGCAGTGTGGCTTATGGGATCTTACATCCCCAAATAAGAATCAAACCCCGAACCCACAGCAGTGAAAGCATGACGTACTAAGCACTGGACTGCCAGAGAATTCCCCCAAATAACTAAATCTTAAAATCCAATTTACTTGGCCTCCTTATTGACCGTGCCCCATTTGCAATTCTATCCCACACTGGATTCAATGCTCAGTCCCAGATCTCCTTGGATTCAGCTCCTTTTCCTTTCTAAGTCTCTATTGCTAGTTCTTCGTCTTCTTCCAGGCTGGTATTAGCCAGGATTCTACCTTTGCCCTTCTTTTCACCTCACTCTACACCTCTTTAGACTGTCTCAAGCTTTCGGCATTCTTCTACATGTGATTGAACTAATAGCCACATTTCTAGCCAATGCCTCTCTGAGTTCCATCCTATGCACCCCATCACCTGCCAGATACTTCCATCTGGACGTCTCACAGCCACCTGAAACTCATCGCATCCAGATTTTTAAATGTTTGCTTCCTATACCACCATATCTGTTTTCCCTCTTTCTCCTTTGTCTTTCATACGTGTTCAGAGACCTGCAGTGTCCTCAGCACTAGCAAATGTGTCTTTTTTCAAGCTTGTCACATACATTTTCAGGCTCCAAAAATCTGCTACAACTTCAAATAACATTTGATGGACAGACTAAAGATGAAGCTACATTGGTTTTCTCTTATGGAACATACCAACATGTGGCTTCTGAGAAACTTTCACAAATCCCTTCCTGGACAAACTTTGGGAGTTCACATTTTTCCATTTTGACAATTTCTCTTTTGTGTTCTTGTCACAGTATTTAGTCAGACAGTCACTCATCTCTTAGATTTCTCAGGTATGAGTTAGAAATTCGCCCAACATGTCATCCAAACCAATAGAGGTATTTCTAAATTAGGTGAGGTGGGATAAGCTGCAGGCATGCCATATTCATTCTCTTGGAGAGGAAGAATGGAGTCCCATAACAAAGGAAGAACTTGCACCCCAAATTCCCTCTAATACTCAAATCATGACCCTTTCACACTCTCGATGTTACAGGAGAATTAACACAAATGTAACTGGCTTTTAATAATCTCATTAAACTTAAGCTTCTTGTCTGATAACTCCTCTGTTACTCTGTACCTTGTTACCTCAGCCAAAACTTCCATTTGATCATTGCATTATATTATCATACCCTTTGTCTAAACACTCTTCACTAGCAAATTACATAGAAAATTATTCCAAATACCAGGAAAAGTCATGCTCACCAAAATTTCTGTTGCAGTTTTACTAGAATGATAAAAAATTGAAAAGAGAAAATTTTTTCAGTTGAAAAATTTTAACAATCAACAATATGATAATGGCTAGTTAAGTTAGGGAACACCCATTCAATAGAATTCAAATACTCATTATAGTAGTAATTTGAATTAACATGGGACATTCTCAGGTTATAATGTTAAGCTAGAAAAAAAATGTCCAAAACTGAACATATGGGTGGACAACTCTATATAAAAAGTCTCTGCACAGAAAGAGTGAAAACGTAAAACTAAAATAATAGTTTTCTTCATGTGAAGATATCTCTCAGTAATTGGTTTTCCTCTTCAACTCAAGTTGTCTACAATGAGCATTCATTACTTTCACGAAAGGAAAATAAAGCAATTTTTTCAATATATATTCATAAAATCCCACTCTGCCCAATAAATAGATTTATCTTGGTAGTAGTCTTGAGACCACTGTCTTTGAGTCAAAGCCCCATACTGGAGGAGTCAAAGTCCATACTGGACTTCTAAACTGAGTCACCTTTATTCTTTCTCCAAATAACAAAATAAACTGGTCACCAAATGTCTTAACAGTATGCACAAATAAACCAAGCATCTGGTAGTGAGACACTGAGCTTTCATATCACTGTCCAGAAAGGATGTTTGAGGAATAATAGAAAAATATCAAAGACTGAATAATTAACTATCCAATATTTTCTTAATCATACCAGGCACCTCTCAAAAGGCTGGAAAAACACTGAAATTTTTATTTTTTCATCAATGCACCAGGTAAGAAAACACAGCTCTAAAAGATAATGAAACTTCAGCAATTAACCCAGCCATGTTTACTACTTTGCAGAATTAGTTCACCTGCCAACCTCAATCTGCCAGGATTCTCCTAAAACTTTTAAGTGTGAATTGTGACAATTTTGCCACAGAAGCTATTGGGCAGTCTGTCAAGAAACAACTGCAACTGTCCACTACATTTTGTCTTTCTTAATGGAGTTATTGAGGAATATCTCAGGTTTTTAACGTTTTTAAATTGACATGTTTTTGATTCTTGCTCTATGTGCATTATACACATTGCTGACACCACACGTCAAAATGCTAAACTCTACAACTCAAAACTCACCGTCACAGTAGGTAACTTCCTTAGATTATTAGCAAATGTCACTAATGCAATTGAATAGCGAGTATTAAAATAAAATGTCTGTCTTTGGACCTAACTGATAATCTAAAACCATAATTATACACATTAGTAATACCTTCTGACAATGAGGCTCTTAATTTTTTAAATCCAAAGTGACCTTTTCTACAACTTGTTAGCAAAAATGGAAAGAAACTGCAATTAAATTATCAGGACCATGTTATCATCATCATCTTCTTTTAAATACAAAACAGTGGGTGATATAAGAGGGAAAGTTCTAAAGTTCTTTAATTGAAACTAATTCCTATCAACCTCCAGAAACTTGAGCAAAGCTCAAAACAGCAGATAATAGGATGATTAATGCTTTGAGCCTCTAACAAAAGGATGCTGAGCCTGCTACTGTTGCTCATTCCCTTCTCAGAATTTATTTTTGTTTTCCTTGATTCAAAGCAGTTGCTTTTAAATGCAAGAATTATGTCTAGCCCAGTAATGTGCTATGTACAGCAAGAGGAAATACAGTTCAGGAAGAAAGCTGAAAGGACAGGGATTCTATTAGAATCTGAAAATTCCTTTTACAATGCAATAAACCAAGCATCTGGTAGTGAGACACTGAGCTTTCATATCACTGTCCAGAAAGGATGTTTGAGGAATAATAGAAAAATATCAAAGACTGAATAATTAACTATCCAATATTTTCTTAATCATACCAGGCACCTCTCAAAAGGCTGGAAAAACACTGAAATTTTTATTTTTTCATCAATGCACCAGGTAAGAAAACACAGCTCTAAAAGATAATGAAACTTCAGCAATTAACCCAGCCATGTTTACTACTTTGCAGAATTAGTTCACCTGCCAACCTCAATCTGCCAGGATTCTCCTAAAACTTTTAAGTGTGAATTGTGACAATTTTGCCACAGAAGCTATTGGGCAGTCTGTCAAGAAACAACTGCAACTGTCCACTACATTTTGTCTTTCTTAATGGAGTTATTGAGGAATATCTCAGGTTTTTAACGTTTTTAAATTGACATGTTTTTGATTCTTGCTCTATGTGCATTATACACATTGCTGACACCACACGTCAAAATGCTAAACTCTACAACTCAAAACTCACCGTCACAGTAGGTAACTTCCTTAGATTATTAGCAAATGTCACTAATGCAATTGAATAGCGAGTATTAAAATAAAATGTCTGTCTTTGGACCTAACTGATAATCTAAAACCATAATTATACACATTAGTAATACCTTCTGACAATGAGGCTCTTAATTTTTTAAATCCAAAGTGACCTTTTCTACAACTTGTTAGCAAAAATGGAAAGAAACTGCAATTAAATTATCAGGACCATGTTATCATCATCATCTTCTTTTAAATACAAAACAGTGGGTGATATAAGAGGGAAAGTTCTAAAGTTCTTTAATTGAAACTAATTCCTATCAACCTCCAGAAACTTGAGCAAAGCTCAAAACAGCAGATAATAGGATGATTAATGCTTTGAGCCTCTAACAAAAGGATGCTGAGCCTGCTACTGTTGCTCATTCCCTTCTCAGAATTTATTTTTGTTTTCCTTGATTCAAAGCAGTTGCTTTTAAATGCAAGAATTATGTCTAGCCCAGTAATGTGCTATGTACAGCAAGAGGAAATACAGTTCAGGAAGAAAGCTGAAAGGACAGGGATTCTATTAGAATCTGAAAACTGTTCCCTTTATTTTCATAGTACTATGGTATTTGCGTGCTCAGTCACTTCAGTCATGTCCAACTCTTTGTGACTCTGTTGACTGTAGCCTGCCAAGGTTTCCTATCCGTGGGGTTTCCCAGGCAAGAATACTGGAGTGGGTTGCCATGCCCTCCTCCAGGTGAACATCCTGACCCAGAGACCAAACCTGCATCTCCTGAACTGCAGGTGGATTCTTTACCCACTGAAGCACCTGGGAGTGATACTTAATTTGTATTAAATGCCCCAATCACTTGGTGGACTCTGAGGACTTTCTCTGTTTCTGCAGTCTTTATCAGCATCAAAGTGCATATATTGTGTCTAATGTACCAGTAGAGAAGAGAAATGTAAGAAGTAAGACCTTACAGAGCTTGTAATTTCAAGTTGAATCATATAACTACTCAATAAACTTTTATGAAAGATTAGAAAGTGCATGACTCAAACTGATACTATTAGTGTGGGATAGATTATTAAGGTAAAAATTCAGAGAGGAAAAGTTAAATGGGTTCTTGAGTGGCCTCAGAAACGCTGCCCAGAAAATGTTGGGACTAGGACAGCCTTGAAAGATGACTTAAGTTTGAATGAGTGGGAAGGAAGGGTCGGACTAGTCTCTTGTAAGGTCTATCACTTATCTCACTTCAGCTTTGCTTGTTTTCTACTTGTGTGATTGTCTGTAAATGTTTAAGATAAAAGAGACTTCAATAAGGAAAGTAAATACTGGAGAAAACTTTGGAGAACTCATAACCCTTCTTTTCCTACATGATGTGAAATTTGAGGAACTGACTTGGATCAGGGAAAAAAACAGTTTTTGGAGATGGTTAATGGGTCAAATGAGATGCTAAAGAAGCATATTTGTGACCAGTTAATGGCGACAAGTCCCAAGTCTTTCTTATTAATGTTGCAGTCTTTACTGAAAGGGCTTCATAAGTCTCCACATCTTACTCTTCAACACCAGTCTTAAATAAGCAACAGTGAGCTCTCACATTTCAGTCATCTGCACCCCTTATTTATAAGAGAAATGTGATAGGCAAGCTAGCCCAGTTACTGCTGCTGCTTAGTTGCTTTAGTCGTGCCCGACTTTGTGTGAGCCTATTGACTGTAGCCCATCAGGCTCCTCTGTTCATGGAATTCTCCAGGCATGAGTACTGGAGTGGGTTGCTTTGCCCTCCTTCGGGGAAATTCCCAACCCAGGGATCGAACCCAGGTCTCCTGCACTGCAGGCAGATTCTTTACCACTGAGCCACCAGGGAAGTCCAGCCCAGTTACTAGTACAGGTTTAAAAGATTTTTCCATGGGTTCTTAGAAGCCAGAGGCTAGAGAGAAACTGAAAAATCTGAACTAAATATACCAGTAAAAACTTTTAAATCTAGTACATCACCTTCTCACACCTACCATAGAAAATAGTATCTTTGAGTATGCTTTGGGATTTGCTTTGTGTTGAGGTTTAAAATGTTGTACTTAAGGATTTTGCTCCTCTCATTTAATCTGACACTTTATATGAAAATAAATTTCTGACTTGGAAAAACAATAGTCCTCCTGGTTTATTCTCAATCATTTTGGTCCCCAGCATTAATAGGATAGGTCCTCTGTCTCTGCTCTCTGAACTTTAACCTGAGAATAGGCAGTTCTTTGGAAGCCACTTGATTTTCTCTGAATAGCTCTAAAAATTTACCACCACCCCCCACAAAACAAAACAACTCTGAAATTCTGTTAATGCTTTCTCTTGCTCTTCAGACACTGCTTATGGCAAACTGGTTAATATCTTTATTACTGAGAAGTTAAACAAAATGATTAGGAAGCTCAGAAAAAGTTTTCCAAATTGGGGTACCCCAAGGTTGAATTTTCATTTTGGTTAAATGAGTATTTTACAATTTCTACCTAGAATCCAAGGTTCTTCTTTAATTTCCATTATGATGGTTTATAGTTCTGGAACATTTTTTAATTCTCTTCATTGCTAAATACTGCCCTGAGCTTCCCCTTGCACTAGTTTGGAATTATCTGTATGAGGATATCAATGTCATCTCCTGGAGTGCTGGAGCAAGGAAGGGTGGTATGAATATTCACTGAGTTACAAAGGTTACCTCTGCTTCACGAAAAATCCAATAAATTAAAAAAGGAAAATCTGAAGTTTGCTGTTTAAATCAGATCCTCAGTCAATGTTACCTCCCCATAGCAGTTAATAATTTCAAAGTCTTTTTTTTTAATTTATTTTATTATTGGGCTGCACAAGGGTCTTAGTTATAGCACGTGGGATCTAGTTCCCTGACCAGGGATCGAACCTGGGCCCTCAGCATTGGGAGCACAAAGTCTTAGCCACTAGACCACCAGGGAAGTCCCAATTTCAAAGTCTTCTGATCTGTAGTTATTCTTTCTCTTTTCACAATAACTTTGTGGCAAATGCAAGGCTCATGATAGAAACTTCCAGAAGTTGTGGATTCACTCTTTCAGAAGATCTGGAGTGCTCAGAATTTTCACTTTCCGGTTGCTACCACCAAACCCTACTGCTTGATGTCAAAAGCCACAGACAGCCACAGAAGAGTCTCCTAAGGCACACTAGTGTCTCGAATCACAATAGACAGCCTATGATGCTACTGCTGGCCAGTTGGGCCCGGAATGCCCATCCCAAGGCCAAGGTCAGCAAAAACTGTGCAAGCATGTCCCTCTCTGTAGATCCGAGATGGGTATGGGTATGGGGCACCCATCAGAGATACTAGCTCATGGCACAAATAGTGTAATAAAACTATCTTTTAATATGTTCTGTCTCATGGTAAAGGAATTGTGAAGCAGGTATTTGTGGTTTGTGGAGGTAAAATACAGCAGAATTGGTAGTTAATGCTTGTACACCCCCTCATGAGAGGTCCAGATATAAAGAGTGGTAAGAGAAGTTTAGTGACTTGTCCAAGGTTACACCAACACCAGAAAAAAACAATAAATAGTAGTAAATAACAACCTCTTCTCTCTCAGGTTTCATTTCTTAACATTTAGAAGAGTTCTCCACCTGACAAAGCATTTCATCAGGAATAGAGTAATGTGAATTAATTTCTGTTATTAATAATATGCAGAGCACTTTGAAACTATAAGATTTTTGAAAGGGGTGAATACGCAGACTTGGTAAGGAGGCCAGCAGTTTCCAAAGATGAGGAGGAGAAGGAGGAGGGGGAACAAACATTTTCTAGCCTAAAATGTTTGCCATGATAAAGATCTACTCTGAAACTAACGTTACTGTCTTACCGATGCAAACTATTTTGCATTGGAGTGTCTCATCTAGTCCTGATGGCCAGAGACCATCCTCTGGCTAATCTTATGCTAATATTGTGGGAGTAGAACTAGTAAGACCTTTACAGTCTTAAGATATTCTTTTGATCTACTGTTAATAACCAACTGGAAAAGTGCAAAACACCTTGCCTAAACTAGCTTCTGGGGGTACTCTTCTATTTCCCTTTCAATTCCTTTAGCTGGAAGCTTTCTCTATTCCTTTTTTCTTTAATAAACCTTTTACTGCATGAAGTTCTAAGTTACCAAAGCTAAGTCTGTTGATCCCAAAGTGAAAAATCTTCTCCTTTGGAGATCACAAATCCGACATAGTTCACGGTAAGCTATCTACCGCCATGTATCAATTTCATTATCAGGTCACCATTTTTTCCTAACATCACTGAAATGAATATTGGTATTTTTCAACCTCACTTTTCAGATGAGGCAAATAACATACACTTAGGTTTATATGTTGATGAATAAGAAAAGACTAGAGAGAATGGTCGATCTGATGAAAAAGTTGAAGTAATGTAGAATAAAGAGAAGTCCACGCGAGTTTGAATGTGCTTCAAACTTTTTTCTAATTTTTAAAGTTCCTTGTCTTTGAAGGTGTCATTACTTAAATCTAAGCCAAAGGCCTTGATAATTTCTAAGGGGGAGGAAAGGTATTTCATCACAGAGCAATGTTCTCCAACTCAAAATCTTCTATAATTTTACAGAAATTGAAGCAGTCTGTCTTTCTCTATTTTCTGACTTTGAACAAAAGTAAAATCCCACTATGTTATTCTTTTTCTCCATTATGTTCATATTTGTTCATCAATTCAGTGTTTGGAAGCACATTGATCCTGGATTAATTGATCCTGGATTAGTGACTAGTCTGCTTTGGAAAGAAAAAAAGTTCAAAATATAAAAAATGTATTCTCATTGATCATAGATTTTAAGATTATAGTTGTAAGCACCTAATATGAAAGCATTACTTCCATATTCATTCAAATAGTGCTTCCTAACATAATGGACATCAGGAATATTACCAAGTTTTTTTGTTATGTGAATATTCTGGTTAAAGATCAGGAAAATGTCAATGGTAGTAAGTGAAACAATCTATTAAAATAACCATTGTTCAGACAGAGAGCACATAAAACACAAAAACATGCTGAGGAGGGAAAAATTTCTACTCTGTTAGGCCAATCTTATGCTAATATTGTGGGAGTAGAACTAGTAAGACCTTTACAGTCTTAAGATATTCTTTTGATCTACTGTTAATAACCAACTGGAAAAGTGCAAAACACCTTGCCTAAACTAGCTTCTGGGGGTACTCTTCTATTTCCCTTTCAATTCCTTTAGCTGGAAGCTTTCTCTATTCCTTTTTTCTTTAATAAACCTTTTACTGCATGAAGTTCTAAGTTACCAAAGCTAAGTCTGTTGATCCCAAAGTGAAAAATCTTCTCCTTTGGAGATCACAAATCCGACATAGTTCACGGTAAGCTATCTACCGCCATGTATCAATTTCATTATCAGGTCACCATTTTTTCCTAACATCACTGAAATGAATATTGGTATTTTTCAACCTCACTTTTCAGATGAGGCAAATAACATACACTTAGGTTTATATGTTGATGAATAAGAAAAGACTAGAGAGAATGGTCGATCTGATGAAAAAGTTGAAGTAATGTAGAATAAAGAGAAGTCCACGCGAGTTTGAATGTGCTTCAAACTTTTTTCTAATTTTTAAAGTTCCTTGTCTTTGAAGGTGTCATTACTTAAATCTAAGCCAAAGGCCTTGATAATTTCTAAGGGGGAGGAAAGGTATTTCATCACAGAGCAATGTTCTCCAACTCAAAATCTTCTATAATTTTACAGAAATTGAAGCAGTCTGTCTTTCTCTATTTTCTGACTTTGAACAAAAGTAAAATCCCACTATGTTATTCTTTTTCTCCATTATGTTCATATTTGTTCATCAATTCAGTGTTTGGAAGCACATTGATCCTGGATTAATTGATCCTGGATTAGTGACTAGTCTGCTTTGGAAAGAAAAAAAGTTCAAAATATAAAAAATGTATTCTCATTGATCATAGATTTTAAGATTATAGTTGTAAGCACCTAATATGAAAGCATTACTTCCATATTCATTCAAATAGTGCTTCCTAACATAATGGACATCAGGAATATTACCAAGTTTTTTTGTTATGTGAATATTCTGGTTAAAGATCAGGAAAATGTCAATGGTAGTAAGTGAAACAATCTATTAAAATAACCATTGTTCAGACAGAGAGCACATAAAACACAAAAACATGCTGAGGAGGGAAAAATTTCTACTCTGTTAGGAGTGGATTAAGTGATTTTTAAATAGGTCTCTCTTCTCTCTTGAGGATTTGAGATTCTCCTTTCCTTGTACTTTGGGGGGAAAAGACCTTTTTGTTGTTAGTCATCTTTTTTTTTTTTTAATCTTTTGGGGGGTGGGGTAGGGAGGGAGGGGGACAGGCGGGCCACTTTTATTGGCCTTTCATTTCTCTATTTTCATCCGTCTTTGTTCTTTGGCTCCTGCGGGCCTCCCATCGCGGTGGCCTCTGTCGTCGCAGAGCACCAGCTCTGGGTGGATGCGCCCCAGAGCTCCGGCTCGGTAATTGGACACATCAGTTCAGCTGCTCCGCAGCACGTGGGATCTTCCCAGGCCAGGGATCGAACTGGCGCCCCTTGCACTGCAAGGCGGTGTCCTTACTCACTGGACCACCAGGGAAGCCCTGTTGTTAGTCATCTTGATGTGATTGCTAGTCAATAAAGTCATTTGGCCCCAAATTGAAACAAGACAATCAGCCCTGTGGTTTTCTGCAGCTTAGTAAGGAATAGGACTCACAGACCTACTCAGGGGTGGGAGGAGGACGCATTTCAGAGATCATTTCCAAGTGGAGCCTGGTATAATTTCAACCCTTTACCATTATCAAGTTATTACCAAAGGTCAGCAGAACAAATGCCCCTGAAGTGCTGAGGAAGAGCAAAGCATCGCAGTTCTCTGACAAAGCTCCCTGCTATTAACCAACCTAAGCCCTGCACAAGGGACATTCCTAAATGACCACTCTGGACAAGACAATCCTGCTCCAGGGCCACCCATGGCTCCCTATTGCCTACATAACAAAAAGAAGGCCTAGATGTAAATATCCACCATGACTTAACCCTACTCTTGTAAATATTATTCTACACATGTTTTCATCTGTATATTCACCACTCCTTGAGCTTTTCCATGCATTGACTCAATGCGTTCCACCTGCTAAAATGGTTCACCAATTCCCTCAGAGTCTCCCCATTGGCTAATTTTATTAAAATCAACTGGTAGTAAGTGAAACATCTATTAAAATAACCATTGTTCAGACAGAGAGCACATAAAACACAAAAACATGCTGAGGAGGGAAAAATTTCTACTCTGTTAGGAGTGGATTAAGTGATTTTTAAATAGGTCTCTCTTCTCTCTTGAGGATTTGAGATTCTCCTTTCCTTGTACTTTGGGGGGAAAAGACCTTTTTGTTGTTAGTCATCTTTTTTTTTTTTTAATCTTTGGGGGGGTGGGGGGGGGGGGGAGGGGGACAGGCGGGCCACTTTTATTGGCCTTTCATTTCTCTATTTTCATCCGTCTTTGTTCTTTGGCTCCTGCGGGCCTCCCATCGCGGTGGCCTCTGTCGTCGCAGAGCACCAGCTCTGGGTGCATGCACTCCAGAACTCCGGCTCAATAACTGGACACAGCGGTCCAGCTGCTCCGCAGCACGTGGGATCGAACCGGTGCCCCTTGCACTACAAGGTGGTGTCCTTACTCACTGGACCACCAGGGAAGCCCTGTTGTTAGTCATCTTGATGTGATTGCTAGTCAATAAAGTCATTTGGCCCCAAATTGAAACAAGACAATCAGCCCTGTGGTTTTCTGCAGCTTAGTAAGGAATAGGACTCACAGACCTACTCAGGGGTGGGAGGAGGACGCATTTCAGAGATCATTTCCAAGTGGAGCCTGGTATAATTTCAACCCTTTACCATTATCAAGTTATTACCAAAGGTCAGCAGAACAAATGCCCCTGAAGTGCTGAGGAAGAGCAAAGCATCGCAGTTCTCTGACAAAGCTCCCTGCTATTAACCAACCTAAGCCCTGCACAAGGGACATTCCTAAATGACCACTCTGGACAAGACAATCCTGCTCCAGGGCCACCCATGGCTCCCTATTGCCTACATAACAAAAAGAAGGCCTAGATGTAAATATCCACCATGACTTAACCCTACTCTTGTAAATATTATTCTACACATGTTTTCATCTGTATATTCACCACTCCTTGAGCTTTTCCATGCATTGACTCAATGCGTTCCACCTGCTAAAATGGTCCCCTCCCGTGTGTTACTTGCCTTCATGTCCTGGCCCAAGTCACAACTCCTCAGAGTCTCCCCCATTGGTCCCATTTCATACTCATCTCACTTCTAAGTATTTGCCTTCACTCTTCATTGGACATTCAGCATATGCTGCCCTTTTTACCCTGAAATTATATCTTTAGTATAACTTTACTGGAGGTAAGGACTGTATCTCAGGCAACATTTGTCCTATATCCACCATAGTGCCCACTACATGGGAGTAATATTAATACATTTGTGGAAGACTGGAGCATGCACAGCACTTTCAAAGCAGCTCAATGTAACCAAACTCCCAGCAACACGATCAATGGACTGCACTGTCCTAGCCTCGCTCTGAGAGTCTCCCAAGCCATTCAGCCAGTGTTCTCACCTTTAACTCTCTCTCTCTCTCTGCATTTTACAGATGAAGACACCACGACTCAGAAGGCAAGCCCTGGTCTTCTAACTCCCAATTCAGTGACCTCTCTCTATTTTATCACGCTACCTCCATGAGAAGCATTCAAAACCTTTTTGTGCATTTGGACCTTGGCTATCAGAACCATCACCAACTCCAGTAATTTGGTAGGGAAGCAAAGATGTGTATATGCATGCGTGCATGTGCATATGTGTATGTGTTGTGTCAATAACTGAGTGGGGTGGATGAAAAACTCAGAAATAGTAAAGCTAGAAAATAAAAACAAACGAAAGTTATGACACGTAGGAGCTTCCAAGTTCTAAGCTATATGTTCTTGGGCAAGTCATCTTTCTAAGCCTAAGTTCATTAATGTCAGTTTGAGCAAGATAAATTCCAAAGTTCCATCCAGTTCTAACATTCTCTGATGCCCTGTTTAGGAAGAAGGTTATGCCAGAACTGCATCTCCTTCCAAGCCAGCATCTAGCAATTTACTCCTAATCTGTGCACTACACTCCCCCTGCTGTCAGAGAGGAAGCCCACATCAAACCTGTCTTGATGTTCGGTCTACAAGTGCCCCCCTTTTAGCTCTGCTCCAAATACCTACCTGGTGCCCCAACTCAGGACAAAGATGAGTGGCCCCAACTCCCTTGCCCTTGCTCCCTCACTCCAAAACAAGAGTCCACAGACCTGTGAAAGATGGCACCACACTCCTGACCATAATCAATATCTAACCAAGAAAGAGAAATTACGACTCAAAATACCAGAAGATATCAATTGAAATTAAAGCTGAGGTACCAAAGAATCCTCTGTCAGAATTGTTTGTAAAGAAAGATTATTACATGTCTGGGATGCTTCAGATATATCTGGCTCTATTTAAAGTAGGAATGTGGCTATAAGATTGCTACTATCTTCCACAAATTCTGATTCTGTGGTTAAATGTGAAACAATATGAAATTCTGAGCTTGGAAACTGGATTCTAGTGAGAATTAGCTATGTAAACACATGGGACAATGCACTTAATCTTTTCACACTCAATTGCCCCATCTAGGAGATGGGGAGAGTGACTGGTAGGGAGGAGATGTTAAAGGCATATACATACACAAAAATATGTCATTTAAATTCATCAAATATTATTACTGAATTTAAAATAGCCTCTCTGTATAAGTTAAAAAAAAAATCCAGGCTGCCTTTTTTTTTTTTTTAAAGATTTATTTATTTATTTATTTTTGGGTGGGGGTCGGGTTGGGGAAGGAGGGGAGCGGGCGGGCCACTTCTATTGGTCTTTCATTTCTCTGGTTTCATCTGTCTTTTGTTCTTTGGCTCCTGTGGACCTCCCATCGCGGTGGCGTCTGTCGTTGCAGAGCACCGGCTCTGGGCGCATGCGCTCCAGAGCTCCGGCTCGGTGATTGGACACATCAGTCCAGCCGCACCGCGGCATGTGGGATCTTCCCAGGCCAGGGATCGAACTGGCGCCCCTTGCACTGCAAGGCGGTGTCCTTATCCACTGGACACCAGGGGAAGCCCCCAGGCTGACTTTTGACTGATGTTTATAGCTCGGGACAGAGATGTTAAACAGCATATTCAATAAGTCCAGCTTTGAAGAACTTAACTGCTAAGCTTAGTGCTGTTCATTCATGCCCAGATATTAACCTGAATCTTTACTATGATTTTAGAAAAGTGGTACCTCTCTCCGTAATTCTGTCTGAAAGAAAATAAAAGCCTAAGAAACCTTCTTTCAGCTTTGAAAAGGGAATCTTCCAAGCATGGCCTCTGTGAAAGATGGCACCACACTCATGACCATAATCAATATCTAACCAAGAAAGAGAAATTACGACTCAAAATACCAGAAGATATCAATTGAAATTAAAGCTGAGGTACCAAAGAATCCTCTGTCAGAATTGTTTGTAAAGAAAGATTATTACATGTCTGGGATGCTTCAGATATATCTGGCTCTATTTAAAGTAGGAATGTGGCTATAAGATTGCTACTATCTTCCACAAATTCTGATTCTGTGGTTAAATGTGAAACAATATGAAATTCTGAGCTTGGAAACTGGATTCTAGTGAGAATTAGCTATGTAAACACATGGGACAATGCACTTAATCTTTTCACACTCAATTGCCCCATCTAGGAGATGGGGAGAGTGACTGGTAGGGAGGAGATGTTAAAGGCATATACATACACAAAAATATGTCATTTAAATTCATCAAATATTATTACTGAATTTAAAATAGCCTCTCTGTATAAGTTAAAAAAAAAATCCAGGCTGCCGTGTTTTTTTTTAAAGATTTATTTATTTATTTATTTTGGTGGGGGTCGGGTTGGGAAGGAGGGGAGCGGGCGGGCCACTTCTATTGGTCTTTCATTTCTCTGTTTTCATCTGTCTTTTGTTCTTTGGCTCCTGTGGACCTCCCATCGCGGTGGCGTCTGTCGTTGCAGAGCACCGGCTCTGGGCGCATGCGCTCCAGAGCTCCGGCTCGGTGATTGGACACATCAGTCCAGCCGCACCGCGGCATGTGGGATCTTCCCAGGCCAGGGATCGAACTGGCGCCCCTTGCACTGCAAGGCGGTGTCCTTATCCACTGGACACCAGGGGAAGCCCCCAGGCTGACTTTTGACTGATGTTTATAGCTCGGGACAGAGATGTTAAACAGCATATTCAATAAGTCCAGCTTTGAAGAACTTAACTGCTAAGCTTAGTGCTGTTCATTCATGCCCAGATATTAACCTGAATCTTTACTATGATTTTAGAAAAGTGGTACCTCTCTCCGTAATTCTGTCTGAAAGAAAATAAAAGCCTAAGAAACCTTCTTTCAGAACACTGCTGTGAGGATACATGAAACAAAGTCCCCTGCTATGAACTCCAATTCCAAGTCATGGCCTCTGGACAGGCTGGGAGGAAACTCAGCATAAGTCAGAATAATACTCTCTCTGCCTGTATTTCTTACTGACCATTGGGTAAAGAGTAATGAGAAACAACTAGCTCATCTTTATTCAGCTGTGAAGCGGCAGTAAACCTATAGTCAGGGGTTCCTTTCTCCACAAGCACAGGCAGAACAAATCCATCTCCATCTCTCACATGATTCCCAAAGGGCCTGCAGGAGTTTTCTTGTGCTGTTTACAAATTAAAACAAACTTAGCAGCTTAAAATACAGCCCTTATTATTTCAAGGTTTCTGTAGCTCAGAAGTCAATGCAGCTTAACTGGATCTGAGGACCCAGGTTTACAGACTGAAATTTGGGTGCTGTCTGGGCTGCATTCCCATATAGAAGCTCCACTGAGAAATAATCTGTGTCCAAATTAATTCAAGTTGTTGACAGGGTTCATTTCCTCTTGACTGTACTACCAAGTGCCAGGAGGTCAGTCTCAGGTCCTGGAGGCTACCTGCCATTTCTAGGGACTACCTGCAATATGGACTTCTCCAGCATGGTTATTTATTTCATCAAGCCCACAAGAAAAGTCTCCAGACCCAGTCTACTAAGACCAAAGTCATATCATGTAAGATAATTATGGGAACGACAGCCTATCACCTTGCCCATATAAATAACAATCATGAGAGTGATGTCTCATCATCTTGTTCTATTCTATTGCTTAGCAGCAAGTCATGGGTCCTACCCACAGTCAAAGGCCTAGTATGAAACAAATCTGTGAACACCAGGAGGTGGGATTTGCTAGGGGTTGCCTTACAGTCAGGGTGCCCTACAGACCCCAACAGTGAAATCAGCCCATGAAGCCCTCCATTCTTACCAGGGGATTTCTCCCTCACCAGCTCCCAATCATAATGGCTTTCACTGTTGTTCTGACAGCCCTGAGACTTCAAGTCACTGATACTCACAGAGTCATACTGTCCATTCATTCTGCAAATTTATCTCCTAATATGAATCAGCCGCTATGCTAGTGTGATGGGCAGAATAATGCCACATGAATCTTTACTATGATTTTAGAAAAGTGGTACCTCTCTCCGTAATTCTGTCTGAAAGAAAATAAAAGCCTAAGAAACCTTCTTTCAGAACACTGCTGTGAGGATACATGAAACAAAGTCCCCTGCTATGAACTCCAATTCCAAGTCATGGCCTCTGGACAGGCTGGGAGGAAACTCAGCATAAGTCAGAATAATACTCTCTCTGCCTGTATTTCTTACTGACCATTGGGTAAAGAGTAATGAGAAACAACTAGCTCATCTTTATTCAGCTGTGAAGCGGCAGTAAACCTATAGTCAGGGGTTCCTTTCTCCACAAGCACAGGCAGAACAAATCCATCTCCATCTCTCACATGATTCCCAAAGGGCCTGCAGGAGTTTTCTTGTGCTGTTTACAAATTAAAACAAACTTAGCAGCTTAAAATACAGCCCTTATTATTTCAAGGTTTCTGTAGCTCAGAAGTCAATGCAGCTTAACTGGATCTGAGGACCCAGGTTTACAGACTGAAATTTGGGTGCTGTCTGGGCTGCATTCCCATATAGAAGCTCCACTGAGAAATAATCTGTGTCCAAATTAATTCAAGTTGTTGACAGGGTTCATTTCCTCTTGACTGTACTACCAAGTGCCAGGAGGTCAGTCTCAGGTCCTGGAGGCTACCTGCCATTTCTAGGGACTACCTGCAATATGGACTTCTCCAGCATGGTTATTTATTTCATCAAGCCCACAAGAAAAGTCTCCAGACCCAGTCTACTAAGACCAAAGTCATATCATGTAAGATAATTATGGGAACGACAGCCTATCACCTTGCCCATATAAATAACAATCATGAGAGTGATGTCTCATCATCTTGTTCTATTCTATTGCTTAGCAGCAAGTCATGGGTCCTACCCACAGTCAAAGGCCTAGTATGAAACAAATCTGTGAACACCAGGAGGTGGGATTTGCTAGGGGTTGCCTTACAGTCAGGGTGCCCTACAGACCCCCAACAGTGAAATCAGCCCATGAAGCCCTCCATTCTTACCAGGGGATTTCTCCCTCACCAGCTCCCAATCATAATGGCTTTCACTGTTGTTCTGACAGCCCTGAGACTTCAAGTCACTGATACTCACAGAGTCATACTGTCCATTCATTCTGCAAATTTATCTCCTAATATGAATCAGCCGCTATGCTAGTGTGATGGGCAGAATAATGCCACACAGATACACATACACACAGCAGAAAAGACGTCCAGGTCCTAATTTCCAGAATCTATGAAAATGTTTAGTTAAGTGGCAAATGAGAACTTAAACTGCAGATGGAATTAAGTTTGTGACTCAGCTGACCTGGAGGTGGAAAGATTATCTTGAATTACCTGGGTAGATCCAATTTAATCACAAGGGCTCTTACAAATGGGAAAGGGAAGCAGAACAGAGTATGGCAAAGTGATACAATGTGGAAAAGACTCATCCAGCCACTTCTGGCTTTAAAGATGGAAGAAAACCACAAGCCAAGGAATATGGGCAGCCTCTGGAATATGGAAAAGAAAAGAGTATGGAGTCGTCTTTGAGCATCCCAAAAGGAACTCAACCCTGCCAACACCGGACTGTAGCCTAGTGAGCTGAATTTCAGACCTCTGGTCTCTAGAACATATAAGCTACTGAATTTGTATGGTTTTAAGCCACTAAGTTTGTGGTAATTTGTTACAGCAAGAATTGCTGCTGGGAACATTGCTAGTAACATAGCTGCTAGGATCTGGGACATGAAGATAAAAGAGGCATAATCCTTGCCCTCAAGAAGCTCATAGGCAAATGCGGTGGAGACAACACAGATTACCTCAAGAGAGAGTACAGAGCAGCTACCAGCCTCAGCACCAAGGTCAATTTCTCAGCGCCACTTATGACCCACAATAAACTCCTCCTGGGGCCACTGCCTGGCTTGCTTGTGGCTTTAGGACAAGAATTTTCCCTTCAAAAATGCAGAGGTGTGGTGATGATGGCACATGCAGTGAAGCGACGGAAAAACAGACATGGACAGTGGACTTATGGACACTGCAGGGAAGGAACAGTGGGTGAGAGGCATAATGGAAGTAACAGGAATTTGCTAGGGGTTGCCTTACAGTCAGGGTGCCCTACAGACCCCAACAGTGAAATCAGCCCATGAAGCCCTCCATTCTTACCAGGATTTCTCCCTCACCAGCTCCCAATCATAATGGCTTTCACTGTTGTTCTGACAGCCCTGAGACTTCAAGTCACTGATACTCACAGAGTCATACTGTCCATTCATTCTGCAAATTTATCTCCTAATATGAATCAGCCGCTATGCTAGTGTGATGGGCAGAATAATGCCACACAGATACACATACACACAGCAGAAAAGACGTCCAGGTCCTAATTTCCAGAATCTATGAAAATGTTTAGTTAAGTGGCAAATGAGAACTTAAACTGCAGATGGAATTAAGTTTGTGACTCAGCTGACCTGGAGGTGGAAAGATTATCTTGAATTACCTGGGTAGATCCAATTTAATCACAAGGGCTCTTACAAATGGGAAAGGGAAGCAGAACAGAGTATGGCAAAGTGATACAATGTGGAAAAGACTCATCCAGCCACTTCTGGCTTTAAAGATGGAAGAAAACCACAAGCCAAGGAATATGGGCAGCCTCTGGAATATGGAAAAGAAAAGAGTATGGAGTCGTCTTTGAGCATCCCAAAAGGAACTCAACCCTGCCAACACCGGACTGTAGCCTAGTGAGCTGAATTTCAGACCTCTGGTCTCTAGAACATATAAGCTACTGAATTTGTATGGTTTTAAGCCACTAAGTTTGTGGTAATTTGTTACAGCAAGAATTGCTGCTGGGAACATTGCTAGTAACATAGCTGCTAGGATCTGGGACATGAAGATAAAAGAGGCATAATCCTTGCCCTCAAGAAGCTCATAGGCAAATGCGGTGGAGACAACACAGATTACCTCAAGAGAGAGTACAGAGCAGCTACCAGCCTCAGCACCAAGGTCAATTTCTCAGCGCCACTTATGACCCACAATAAACTCCTCCTGGGGCCACTGCCTGGCTTGCTTGTGGCTTTAGGACAAGAATTTTCCCTTCAAAAATGCAGAGGTGTGGTGATGATGGCACATGCAGTGAAGCGACGGAAAAACAGACATGGACAGTGGACTTATGGACACTGCAGGGAAGGAACAGTGGGTGAGAGGCATAATGGAAGTAACAGGAAGGCCTGTACTATCATATGTGAAGAAAACTGGTATAGTCATTGTTCTGTGAGAAAAGCAGATCCTTCAGGGGTGCTGTATGACGGTCTGGAGGGGTGGGATGGGAGGGATATACATATGACTAATCTGGGAAGATACATATCTGTAAACAACAAAACTCTGTAAAAGTTAAAAGTAAAATAAAAGTTTAAAAAAAAATGCAGAGGTGGCTGTTTCAGCCTCACATTTTAAAGAAGAAAAAAACCAACAAGGTTTGACACATTCAATTCAACACACAACTCTAGAGTATTTTATTAAATGCCAAGAACAGGAGATACAAAGATGAATAAAACTGATCCTTATGCTCAGAGATTTTAAACTCTTAAAGAAAGCAGACACATACATTCATGAATTTAATTCTGTGATAAGTGCTGTAATAGAACTGTGTACATGATCCCTTGGGAATACAGATAAAAAGAAATTAACTATGCTGAGAAAGATGGAAAGGGAGGGGGTGCTATAAAGTCCCAGGAAGAAGGTGACCTGTGAAATAGATCTTGAAGAGTCATTAGGAGGAGGAGAAGTAGGTTAAAAATAAAAGTGAATCAGAAAGAACAAGATGAAAAATACACGACAAATAAAAGAGCACATTGGATCTGAGAAATCTGCCCAAAGTAATTAGAACCTGGGTGATGAGCAAAGGGAAGGACTGAGGGGATATCAAAATGAGACTGATCAGGCTGGGATGAAGGTATCTCTATGCCCACAAGCATGGGCCTGGCATCCCCTGAAGGACCTTGCCAGGTTTCCCTGTTCCTCTGGTCACAGTATGGAGACTGAGCTGGAGGGATGAGAGAGGAAGGAGAGGTGACTGACTGGAGGTCACGGTCATGAACCAGGAGAAAAATTAAGAAGATCTGACTTAACGCAGTGAATGTGGAAACAGAGGGGAAAGGAAGATTTTTGAGAGCTACGTTTGAAGCTTGAGCAAATGAATTTACTATGAGACATAAGGGAAAGGAATTAGAATTCCTTCCATGGGGCTTCCCCAGGTGGCCCAGTGGATAAGGACACCGCCTTGCAGTGCAAGGGGCGCCAGTTCGATCCCTGGCCTGGGAAGATCCCACGTGCCGCGGAGCAGCTGGACTGATGTGTCCAATCACCGAGCCGGAGCTCTGGAGCGCATGCGCCCAGAGCTGGCGCTCTGCGACAACAGACGCCACCGCGATGGGAGGCCCGCAGGAGCCAAAGAACAAAGACGGATGAAAATAGAGAAATGAAAGACCAATAGAAGTGGCCCGCCCGCTCCCCTCCCTCCCCAACCCGATGCCCGTCCAAAATAAATAAATAAATAAATAAATAAATAAAAGAATTCCGTCCATGTTACTGTTTAGGTGACCCAGTTGGGACGGATGGTGCAAACCATGCTTCTTAAATGTCAGAATGTGATTTCTTGGTAAAACCCACAACTGGCCCAGCTGCAGAGTTTCTGATTCAGTTGCCCTAGTTGACGCATAGCTATAAATGGAGAAAGATGGAAAGGGAGGGGGTGCTATAAAGTCCCAGGAAGAAGGTGACCTGTGAAATAGATCTTGAAGAGTCATTAGGAGGAGGAGAAGTAGGTTAAAAATAAAAGTGAATCAGAAAGAACAAGATGAAAAATACACGACAAATAAAAGAGCACATTGGATCTGAGAAATCTGCCCAAAGTAATTAGAACCTGGGTGATGAGCAAAGGGAAGGACTGAGGGGATATCAAAATGAGACTGATCAGGCTGGGATGAAGGTATCTCTATGCCCACAAGCATGGGCCTGGCATCCCCTGAAGGACCTTGCCAGGTTTCCCTGTTCCTCTGGTCACAGTATGGAGACTGAGCTGGAGGGATGAGAGAGGAAGGAGAGGTGACTGACTGGAGGTCACGGTCATGAACCAGGAGAAAAATTAAGAAGATCTGACTTAACGCAGTGAATGTGGAAACAGAGGGGAAAGGAAGATTTTTGAGAGCTACGTTTGAAGCTTGAGCAAATGAATTTACTATGAGACATAAGGGAAAGGAATTAGAATTCCTTCCATGGGGCTTCCCCAGGTGGCCCAGTGGATAAGGACACCGCCTTGCAGTGCAAGGGGCGCCAGTTCGATCCCTGGCCTGGGAAGATCCCACGTGCCGCGGAGCAGCTGGACTGATGTGTCCAATCACCGAGCCGGAGCTCTGGAGCGCATGCGCCCAGAGCTGGCGCTCTGCGACAACAGACGCCACCGCGATGGGAGGCCCGCAGGAGCCAAAGAACAAAGACGGATGAAAATAGAGAAATGAAAGACCAATAGAAGTGGCCCGCCCGCTCCCCTCCCTCCCCAACCCGATGCCCGTCCAAAATAAATAAATAAATAAATAAATAAATAAAAGAATTCCGTCCATGTTACTGTTTAGGTGACCCAGTTGGGACGGATGGTGCAAACCATGCTTCTTAAATGTCAGAATGTGATTTCTTGGTAAAACCCACAACTGGCCCAGCTGCAGAGTTTCTGATTCAGTTGCCCTAGTTGACGCATAGCTATAAATGGAGCAAGGGAAGGCAGCTGAAGGAGTGGGCTTTAAGGAATGATAGTGTAATGCAATTATCTAGTAAGAGAAGGAGGATCGGTCTGAATTCCTCAAGGGAAGGAGCTAAATAAATTTAAACCGTGTTATCTTTAAAGGAAAACTTCTGTCAAAAGCTAATCAAGCAAGGATTAATTGGCTTTGGGTTATCTGAGAAATTTGTCAGAGACTGATAAGTATTGACTAGAATCTAGTGGCTACTTCAAATCTAGAGCATCCTAATATCAATTATATCAAGGTTTCATCAATGTGGAGACAAGGAGAAAAGAAGAAATGCAGCATTACTTTAGCAGCTAAAACAAAAATGTTTTAATTAATTTTACTTACATAAATTACCAAAGTAATCATCTTCCATTATTTCAGGGCTGATAGGGAAGAGAGAGAAAACTAGAGACTGACATTTCTCATGGGAATTACCTGTAATGGATCCTTAAGTCTGAGACGATGGAGACTAGAAAGTTCACACTTGATTGATCATCTTCATTCTCACTTCTTTTTGTTAAAATGTCCACAAGTGTGCACGGACTCAAATCCTCATATTTATCTGTGCAAATGCATGGCTGAACCTTGATTTGTCTCTGTTTTATTTTGTTCTATAAGCAATAATGAGATTATTATTAACTAGAACGTTATGGTTTAAAGTCATAATTCTACTGATCCTACTGAGAGCTGAAGAAAAGCCTGACATTCTGGAATAGCCAAGGCTCGTTTATCATGTGAATGTGGTTGTGAGGACACAGACCTTCCTTACCAGCACATGAAACTCAAGGGAGCATTTCTGTAAATTTATAATTGCTGAGAGGTGGAGAAGAGAATGCCTCGAAGATGAACGCATGGCTGTGAGAATTTTACAAGATTATAGAGAGAGACAAAGCAACTGCTGATGGAGCCCATCTCAGAAAGGGAACACCTCCGGGGCTCCACAGCCACCTCTCATCTGACCCATTCTTTCTGTTGACTACTGTTCTGTGCACCTACTATGCACCCAGCTCTAGGCTGAATTCCTTCCAGTTGACGATAGCTATAAATGGAGCAAGGGAAGGCAGCTGAAGGAGTGGGCTTTAAGGAATGATAGTGTAATGCAATTATCTAGTAAGAGAAGGAGGATCGGTCTGAATTCCTCAAGGGAAGGAGCTAAATAAATTTAAACCGTGTTATCTTTAAAGGAAAACTTCTGTCAAAAGCTAATCAAGCAAGGATTAATTGGCTTTGGGTTATCTGAGAAATTTGTCAGAGACTGATAAGTATTGACTAGAATCTAGTGGCTACTTCAAATCTAGAGCATCCTAATATCAATTATATCAAGGTTTCATCAATGTGGAGACAAGGAGAAAAGAAGAAATGCAGCATTACTTTAGCAGCTAAAACAAAAATGTTTTAATTAATTTTACTTACATAAATTACCAAAGTAATCATCTTCCATTATTTCAGGGCTGATAGGGAAGAGAGAAAACTAGAGACTGACATTTCTCATGGGAATTACCTGTAATGGATCCTTAAGTCTGAGACGATGGAGACTAGAAAGTTCACACTTGATTGATCATCTTCATTCTCACTTCTTTTTGTTAAAATGTCCACAAGTGTGCACGGACTCAAATCCTCATATTTATCTGTGCAAATGCATGGCTGAACCTTGATTTGTCTCTGTTTTATTTTGTTCTATAAGCAATAATGAGATTATTATTAACTAGAACGTTATGGTTTAAAGTCATAATTCTACTGATCCTACTGAGAGCTGAAGAAAAGCCTGACATTCTGGAATAGCCAAGGCTCGTTTATCATGTGAATGTGGTTGTGAGGACACAGACCTTCCTTACCAGCACATGAAACTCAAGGGAGCATTTCTGTAAATTTATAATTGCTGAGAGGTGGAGAAGAGAATGCCTCGAAGATGAACGCATGGCTGTGAGAATTTTACAAGATTATAGAGAGAGACAAAGCAACTGCTGATGGAGCCCATCTCAGAAAGGGAACACCTCCGGGGCTCCACAGCCACCTCTCATCTGACCCATTCTTTCTGTTGACTACTGTTCGTTGTGCACCTACTATGCACCCAGCTCTAGGCTACAGTCACAGAATACTTTCTACCATCACTATCAGTCTTGCCAAGAATTTGTACTGAACCCACTCTGTACCTGAAACTAGGCCAACTGCCCTTATGCTCATGCAATTAACTGATCAAAATTTGAGTAAGTGGATCTACCAAACCTGAAGCACAAACCTACTGTTACTGTTATTTTTAAATTGATTCTTTTTTTCTACAAAGTAGTCACTCTCATTTCCTCACAGTCCAACTGGCCACTATTGAGTAGTTGGCAGCTCATCAAGCCCATGTATGACTGTACAGTTACCTATGTTAAGAAGAAAAGTAAAAGAGTTCACACCTCCATACTCAGCATGGATCATGGTTGAAAGACGAAATTTGAGGCTCAAAGAAATGTCAGGTCTTCTCTATAGTGAGCTAGCCGGTCAGAGGAGAGTCAGACGCAGAAGGCTAGCCTCCCAATCCCTAGTCTAGAGTTACTCCCACAGTTATACCACCTTGATAATCAGCGGTGGCCTTTTTATTTTTCTATTTGAAAAATCACCTGTCTAGGCTCGAGAGAACTATTAATCTAATGAACTCTGTGTCTGTCTGCTTCTGAACTGTACTCTAACATGCAGACAATTTTCCACTAATAATGTAAACACACAACCAGCAGTCACCCAGCACTGTGTACTGAGTCATTTTTCTAGCCCCAGAAAAGAGAGTCATTGTTTTTCATCTACTCTCACCTGACTGACTATAAGCAATAATGAGATTATTATTAACTAGAACGTTATGGTTTAAAGTCATAATTCTACTGATCCTACTGAGAGCTGAAGAAAAGCCTGACATTCTGGAATAGCCAAGGCTCGTTTATCATGTGAATGTGGTTGTGAGGACACAGACCTTCCTTACCAGCACATGAAACTCAAGGGAGCATTTCTGTAAATTTATAATTGCTGAGAGGTGGAGAAGAGAATGCCTCGAAGATGAACGCATGGCTGTGAGAATTTTACAAGATTATAGAGAGAGACAAAGCAACTGCTGATGGAGCCCATCTCAGAAAGGGAACACCTCCGGGGCTCCACAGCCACCTCTCATCTGACCCATTCTTTCTGTTGACTACTGTTCGTTGTGCACCTACTATGCACCCAGCTCTAGGCTACAGTCACAGAATACTTTCTACCATCACTATCAGTCTTGCCAAGAATTTGTACTGAACCCACTCTGTACCTGAAACTAGGCCAACTGCCCTTATGCTCATGCAATTAACTGATCAAAATTTGAGTAAGTGGATCTACCAAACCTGAAGCACAAACCTACTGTTACTGTTATTTTTAAATTGATTCTTTTTTTCTACAAAGTAGTCACTCTCATTTCCTCACAGTCCAACTGGCCACTATTGAGTAGTTGGCAGCTCATCAAGCCCATGTATGACTGTACAGTTACCTATGTTAAGAAGAAAAGTAAAGAGTTCACACCTCCATACTCAGCATGGATCATGGTTGAAAGACGAAATTTGAGGCTCAAAGAAATGTCAGGTCTTCTCTATAGTGAGCTAGCCGGTCAGAGGAGAGTCAGACGCAGAAGGCTAGCCTCCCAATCCCTAGTCTAGAGTTACTCCCACAGTTATACCACCTTGATAATCAGCGGTGGCCTTTTTATTTTTCTATTTGAAAAATCACCTGTCTAGGCTCGAGAGAACTATTAATCTAATGAACTCTGTGTCTGTCTGCTTCTGAACTGTACTCTAACATGCAGACAATTTTCCACTAATAATGTAAACACACAACCAGCAGTCACCCAGCACTGTGTACTGAGTCATTTTTCTAGCCCCAGAAAAGAGAGTCATTGTTTTCATCTACTCTCACCTGGACTGACAGTATATGAGGGTTGGTAGAATAAGCTTTGTAGTGACGGAGGAAGGCTTTTCAATGCAAAAGTGACCAAACTGTAAATCAAATTTGTGCATCTAGCAACTTAAAGTACAGTCAGTGGACCACTGATATTAACATCTCTTGGGAGCTTGTTAGAAATGCAGGATCTCAGACCCAGTTGCTCATCTACTGAATCAAAATCTGCACTTTAAGAAGGTATCTAGGTGACTCACACATACATATTAAATCTTAAGAAGCACCGTCCTAGACCTGATGAGCACCAAGTCAACAGAACTTCCAAATTCCAGTGGGACAAAAGCCTTAGAATTGTGCTGAGTCGGCAGGTTCCTCAGCATTAATCAGAAGTGGCAGAGCCTACATTCTGTCCATTTTCCCTGGCGTATCACATAAACACACACTTGGATTTCTTGCGTGTACTAATGTGCACATAAAGGTATATACTTTTTGCGTACTCTCTGCATGAGAAAGATTAAGCAAGCACTATTCTAACTTAGTGAACTTGAACACACGTTGGAAGCATGAATTCAATTTTGCAAAGTACTTAATGTCACAAAACATGCCACAAAAGCATCAAGTGGTTTTTCACCAACACTAACAGGACATACTGAGATTCCAGAAAGCACATAGTTGCTGCTTTGTTCCAAAGACTTACTATTTGGTATCCCAGAAAGCAGGATGATATCCCAACCAAGTGCTCTCTGACAGTGACTTCTGAGTAGATTTGAGGAATCTCTTTTTATCTGATGGGAAATGACAGCCATTACACTGAATTATAAGATGGTAGCACACTTTTAAGTCTAAGAGGAATCCAGGCTTATAAAAGAGCCCCTTACATTTTCCTATCTAAACATCTGCAAGTTACTTTTCTCTGGAAATACTTGATTTTACATGCTTATTAGAAAAGGAGCATCAGTATAAATACTCAAAATCAAATGTCAAATCCATAACTCAGCTTCTTTGTGCGAGGCCCACTGTGAACTCAACATGAATTTTGTAAACACACAACCAGCAGTCACCCAGCACTGTGTACTGAGTCATTTTTCTAGCCCCAGAAAAGAGAGTCATTGTTTTCATCTACTCTCACCTGGACTGACAGTATATGAGGGTTGGTAGAATAAGCTTTGTAGTGACGGAGGAAGGCTTTTCAATGCAAAAGTGACCAAACTGTAAATCAAATTTGTGCATCTAGCAACTTAAAGTACAGTCAGTGGACCACTGATATTAACATCTCTTGGGAGCTTGTTAGAAATGCAGGATCTCAGACCCAGTTGCTCATCTACTGAATCAAAATCTGCACTTTAAGAAGGTATCTAGGTGACTCACACATACATATTAAATCTTAAGAAGCACCGTCCTAGACCTGATGAGCACCAAGTCAACAGAACTTCCAAATTCCAGTGGGACAAAAGCCTTAGAATTGTGCTGAGTCGGCAGGTTCCTCAGCATTAATCAGAAGTGGCAGAGCCTACATTCTGTCCATTTTCCCTGGCGTATCACATAAACACACACTTGGATTTCTTGCGTGTACTAATGTGCACATAAAGGTATATACTTTTTGCGTACTCTCTGCATGAGAAAGATTAAGCAAGCACTATTCTAACTTAGTGAACTTGAACACACGTTGGAAGCATGAATTCAATTTTGCAAAGTACTTAATGTCACAAAACATGCCACAAAAGCATCAAGTGGTTTTTCACCAACACTAACAGGACATACTGAGATTCCAGAAAGCACATAGTTGCTGCTTTGTTCCAAAGACTTACTATTTGGTATCCCAGAAAGCAGGATGATATCCCAACCAAGTGCTCTCTGACAGTGACTTCTGAGTAGATTTGAGGAATCTCTTTTTATCTGATGGGAAATGACAGCCATTACACTGAATTATAAGATGGTAGCACACTTTTAAGTCTAAGAGGAATCCAGGCTTATAAAAGAGCCCCTTACATTTTCCTATCTAAACATCTGCAAGTTACTTTTTCTCTGGAAATACTTGATTTTACATGCTTATTAGAAAAGGAGCATCAGTATAAATACTCAAAATCAAATGTCAAATCCATAACTCAGCTTCTTTGTGACGCGAGGCGCTCCACTGTGAAAGCTTCCATGCACTCAGCCATCCAATGTCTCAGCGTAGCCCGGGTACTCTCAACCTACCCGATGCAATCCAACACAGCTGTCATCAGTCATACTTAAATTTAAATATAAATTAGTTGAATTTAAATATAAATCCATTTAAATCAAACAGAATAAAAAAAATCACTCCCTAATTTGCATTGACTGTATTTCAAGTGTTCAAAAGTCACAGATGAGTAGTGGCAACTGTGGTGGATATGCAGACATAAATGATTTCCCCTATCACAGACTCTTCTGTGAGAAGGTGCTACCCAGATTGTCCAAATGAAGCATGTTCCTCCCTGAAGTTCTTGCCAGAAAAGAGGCAAAGGGCCTTTCTTTATCATATAACTATTTTTTTATTTTTACTTCATATTAGTATTTTTTTTTAGAAATTTTATTTGCATTTTTTGAGGCATCTATTCCCAGGCCATACATTTTTTGTCTCTTCATTTCTTCTGGGTTGTCTTTTTTATTCTGTGCAACCTTTTCTGGTTTAGGAACAATCTGCTCTTTTTGTTGTTGTTAATTTTTTTGGTTTCTTTTCATTGGTTTTTCATTTATTTATTTTTCATCCATCTCTATTCTTCAGCCTGTGTGGGCCTCCCATTGCAGTGGCCTCTCTCACTGCAGAGCACTTGCTCGGCACTGGCTCCACAACTGGCTCGTAATTGGACACACCAGTCAAGTGGTTTTTCACCAACACTAACAGGACATACTGAGATTCCAGAAAGCACATAGTTGCTGCTTTGTTCCAAAGACTTACTATTTGGTATCCCAGAAAGCAGGATGATATCCCAACCAAGTGCTCTCTGACAGTGACTTCTGAGTAGATTTGAGGAATCTCTTTTTATCTGATGGGAAATGACAGCCATTACACTGAATTATAAGATGGTAGCACACTTTTAAGTCTAAGAGGAATCCAGGCTTATAAAAGAGCCCCTTACATTTTCCTATCTAAACATCTGCAAGTTACTTTTTCTCTGGAAATACTTGATTTTACATGCTTATTAGAAAAGGAGCATCAGTATAAATACTCAAAATCAAATGTCAAATCCATAACTCAGCTTCTTTGTGACGCGAGGCGCTCCACTGTGAAAGCTTCCATGCACTCAGCCATCCAATGTCTCAGCGTAGCCCGGGTACTCTCAACCTACCCGATGCAATCCAACACAGCTGTCATCAGTCATACTTAAATTTAAATATAAATTAGTTGAATTTAAATATAAATCCATTTAAATCAAACAGAATAAAAAAAATCACTCCCTAATTTGCATTGACTGTATTTCAAGTGTTCAAAAGTCACAGATGAGTAGTGGCAACTGTGGTGGATATGCAGACATAAATGATTTCCCCTATCACAGACTCTTCTGTGAGAAGGTGCTACCCAGATTGTCCAAATGAAGCATGTTCCTCCCTGAAGTTCTTGCCAGAAAAGAGGCAAAGGGCCTTTCTTTATCATATAACTATTTTTTTATTTTTACTTCATATTAGTATTTTTTTTTAGAAATTTTATTTGCATTTTTTGAGGCATCTATTCCCAGGCCATACATTTTTTGTCTCTTCATTTCTTCTGGGTTGTCTTTTTTATTCTGTGCAACCTTTTCTGGTTTAGGAACAATCTGCTCTTTTTGTTGTTGTTAATTTTTTTGGTTTCTTTTCATTGGTTTTTCATTTATTTATTTTTCATCCATCTCTATTCTTCAGCCTGTGTGGGCCTCCCATTGCAGTGGCCTCTCTCACTGCAGAGCACTGGCTCTGGGCACATGCACTCCACAGCACTGGCTCGTAATTGGACACACCAGTCCAGCTGTTCCTCGGCATGTGGGATCTTCCCGGACCAGGGATCAAACCGGTGCCCCTTGCACTGCAAGGCAGACTCTTTACCCACTGGACCACCAGGGAAGCCCCAACCTGCTCTTTTTCAGTAAGGATCATCTCAATAGGGCAGAAAGAGCTCATGTATGGGTGGATCCAACCACGAGCTCTGTTCGTCCTGAGCCGCATCTTAGAGGCTATGTTCACCTGCCTGTGCTCAAGGACCAGAGAATCTACATCTAAGCCTTAAGGTTCAGCCTTACTCTCTGCATTTTTGAGCATGTGCGGTAAAACTCAGCACTCTTTGGGGGCCACTGACCCTATATCCAACCCCACTGCTTGGTCTGGTCACACCTGCCAACTCCACCATTGTAATGACGGACTGAAAAGTGACATCCTTCACATGTTGTTATTGTTCGGTCACGAGGTTGTGTCTGGCTTTTGTGTAACCTCACCATCTTAACCACATCCAGCTCCTCTGTCCACTGTCTCCTGAAGCTTGCTCCAATTCGTGTCCAGTGAATCATGGATTTGACCAAATCCTTCAGATACTTGGTGGCTTTGTAGATATGCACATCCTCAGTGGGCCTGGGCAGTTTCCCAAGTATTCTTAAACTGAATATGAAGATTTGAAGTTCTCAAGTTGTATGATTTTATGGGATTTTCTGGGTCAAGTGAATAGTGAACCATTTTTAGAGGTCACTTCAGGCCACTTATCAGAAAACTATCATATTATTACTCTTAACATAACCAACTTAAGCCCAGTAAGATCAAATCATGATCCAACCACACATTTACTCTCAAGAGCATCTTCCTTCCCATTCCACTTCCCAATCCCAGGATCAGGAACCAGTGAGACTTTACAGAACATGATAGGAAGATTACTCCAGGAGAAATGTAGCTTGAGTTTTCTAACCATGCCCACATCCACCCTTTACAGTTTTTGGTTTCTTTTCATTTATTTATTTTTCATCCATCTCTATTCTTCAGCCTGTGTGGGCCTCCCATTGCAGTGGCCTCTCTCACTGCAGAGCACTGGCTCTGGGCACATGCACTCCACAGCACTGGCTCGTAATTGGACACACCAGTCCAGCTGTTCCTCGGCATGTGGGATCTTCCCGGACCAGGGATCAAACCGGTGCCCCTTGCACTGCAAGGCAGACTCTTTACCCACTGGACCACCAGGGAAGCCCCAACCTGCTCTTTTTCAGTAAGGATCATCTCAATAGGGCAGAAAGAGCTCATGTATGGGTGGATCCAACCACGAGCTCTGTTCGTCCTGAGCCGCATCTTAGAGGCTATGTTCACCTGCCTGTGCTCAAGGACCAGAGAATCTACATCTAAGCCTTAAGGTTCAGCCTTACTCTCTGCATTTTTGAGCATGTGCGGTAAAACTCAGCACTCTTTGGGGGCCACTGACCCTATATCCAACCCCACTGCTTGGTCTGGTCACACCTGCCAACTCCACCATTGTAATGACGGACTGAAAAGTGACATCCTTCACATGTTGTTATTGTTCGGTCACGAGGTTGTGTCTGGCTTTTGTGTAACCTCACCATCTTAACCACATCCAGCTCCTCTGTCCACTGTCTCCTGAAGCTTGCTCCAATTCGTGTCCAGTGAATCATGGATTTGACCAAATCCTTCAGATACTTGGTGGCTTTGTAGATATGCACATCCTCAGTGGGCCTGGGCAGTTTCCCAAGTATTCTTAAACTGAATATGAAGATTTGAAGTTCTCAAGTTGTATGATTTTATGGGATTTTCTGGGTCAAGTGAATAGTGAACCATTTTTAGAGGTCACTTCAGGCCACTTATCAGAAAACTATCATATTATTACTCTTAACATAACCAACTTAAGCCCAGTAAGATCAAATCATGATCCAACCACACATTTACTCTCAAGAGCATCTTCCTTCCCATTCCACTTCCCAATCCCAGGATCAGGAACCAGTGAGACTTTACAGAACATGATAGGAAGATTACTCCAGGAGAAATGTAGCTTGAGTTTTCTAACCATGCCCACATCCACCCTTTACAGTAAATTCTTGACGCATGCCCACTCCACCCTTACATACCCAAAATACTCTACAAAAATAACCGTCATGAAAAAAGAATTAAATTATGTCTGTTAGCTCATTATAGTTCTCCTAAATATTTAGATTCATGAGGTCCTCTATTCTACAAATAGGAAAAGGAAAAAATCTCTCTCCCCCAGGCACTATGCTAGAGACAGAAGACACAGTGACGGATACAGTAGTCATGGTCTCCTCCCTCGGGGCACTGATAATCTAGCAGGAAACAGGGAGCGAGCAATTACAAGTGTGACACAGACAATGCAAGGGAAGCAGCAAATGATCCAGCAGGAAGGCCTGACCTCACCCGCTGGGTTAGAGAAGGTCTCCTTAGCGAGTGATGTTTGAGGTGAGGCTTGAAAGAGAACATGCTAATGAGAGAAAGAGGAGAGGAACAGCATTCCAAGCAGTGCTAATGTCATGCCCCAAGCCTCTGAAGTTGGGAAGAACAGAGATAGAATTGAAAGAGAATCCATGTGACTGGCTCCCAGAGAGGGGCAGAGACGAGGAAAAGAGCAAAAGCGGAGATCACTCTGGTTTCAGAGAACAGATAGGAAGGAAACAAGCATGGATTCACAGGGATTCTTTCTGAAGTTCTGCACAGGATCATGACTGGAATGAAGGCACAGTAAATATGGGAAGACTGATGAGATATTTGGATGTAAAGAGAATCAACAGGCCCTAAGACTGAATGGCTAACAAGAGGGAGGAAGAGAGAGGAGTTCTAAAATGACCCGAGATGTCTGAGTTTGGGGATTGGTTAGATGGTAAACTAGGAAAAACCCTGGAAAAGGTGTTGCAGAGATCCAGGTATTAAAGTTAAGTTAGGAAGTGATGAATTAACAATGTCTCTGAGACATAGTAAAAGTGGGTGTTTGAGTGGGCAGCAGTTAGATCTGGGGGTCACCATCAAGGGTGTATAAGAGATTGAAACCCATGGAGTTAATGAGATCACCTAGGGAGAGATTACAGATTAGGAAGAAAGGGAGCTGAGGCCTCTCAGGGCCCCACAACATGCAATAAGTATGGCTGGGCTGCAGCAGCCTTCAGGAGATCTGCAATCTAATCAGCAGTCCATTCAGAAATAACCAAGATTCAGTCTCAGCAATCAAGCATTCACAGCTGGCAAGAGACTGTCTTTCCAAGGTTTTATGCAAGATTTGACATATATGAACACTTTAAGATCTTCATTCCTTTTTCTGGCTTAAAGCAGAGTTCTGCTCGACTTCCGGTGTCTCTGGTCCAGTAGACCGCCTTCCCCGATTCCTTGAGGTGCACTGCCCCCTTGTGCCCATCTCCTGGCAGTAGCACTCTTAACCTTGCTCTTCTTTGGGCTGGTTTGTTATCCACATACCTTTAAGGTTGCCTCCTACCCAAACTAAGCGATTTTTAGCTTCTTTCTAGGTCTCACTGAACTTGAAGTGTAACTGATCAGGGAAGGTCAGGTGGTAGTAAAAGCAATGAAAATTTTTTTTCCTCCTGTCTTCAAATATTTCCGTAATACATGTAGACATTGTTAATAGAGACAGGAAGTAGAGTTAACAGAAATGCTCATAAATTACTATAACGCCATATACCTATTCCCACTAATGATATTAATCATATTTTTCATTGACTTATAGAATTTAATTAACTCACAGTAGCTTTTCTCCCCAGTAGCATTAAACCAAATTCTGGGCCACAAAATATATTTAATGGCTGATAAAATAAACCAACACGGTTATTTTATTTTATGTTTTCAGTGTCAGTCACGAGCATTAGAATATAGAATATTATTTTAACAGTAAATAATGAATGAATTCATAGTATACTCTTCTATTTTTTCCCATATTTATCTTCTCATAGATAATATGGAAAAATAAGATATTTTGCACTTTCAAGGATGAGTCCTCTGTACCATCCTATCTAAGAAAGTAGTTTTAAATTTAGGTTAAATGTAAGCCACAAAAAGTATTTCATACTCCTTCTTGCTTTTGTCCAAACTTCCCAATTATAAATCACATGAAATAATTATAAACAGTCTTATTTTCTGAGATTTTCTGATTGACAAGAGATCAAACACCCTGGTGTTACACCCAGTCAATCATTTAAAGAGAGATGAAAGTTAACCAAAGATGAACTTTAAAACAAAATTAAACAGATAACACAATCATAAAACAAAAGAACCAATATTGACCATATGCTTTCTTAATTATCTGAGTTCAGTTCAGATGCTGACAAAAACACATCAGAAACATGCCCAGAACTTTTATTTCCTTAAATTCTACCATAATCATTGAATGAATCATTGGTGAATAGATGTGGAGATTGCTGGACCATTTAGTACCAGACAGTGAATGATATAAACCAATTTTTGACCTTGCATTAACTTGAAACTTGATGTACCAAGGTATAAATCAAATCAGAGAGAAGACGGGAAAGCACTCAAAACTGCACATCATGCAAATCCAAATAAGTATTGTTCCCATAATAGTTACCTCACCAACACCATCATAGAGGAGAGCTCTATAACAAACACATGTGCACCATTCTTGAGACGGAAGTAGCAGTTCACTGAACTTGAAGTGTAACTGATCAGGAAGGTCAGGTGGTAGTAAAAGCAATGAAAGTTGTTTTTCCTCCTGGGTGCAAATATTTCCGTAATACATGTAGACATTGTTAATAGAGACAGGAAGTAGAGTTAACAGAAATGCTCATAAATTACTATAACGCCATATACCTATTCCCACTAATGATATTAATCATATTTTTCATTGACTTATAGAATTTAATTAACTCACAGTAGCTTTTCTCCCCAGTAGCATTAAACCAAATTCTGGGCCACAAAATATATTTAATGGCTGATAAAATAAACCAACACGGTTATTTTATTTTATGTTTTCAGTGTCAGTCACGAGCATTAGAATATAGAATATTATTTTAACAGTAAATAATGAATGAATTCATAGTATACTCTTCTATTTTTTCCCATATTTATCTTCTCATAGATAATATGGAAAAATAAGATATTTTGCACTTTCAAGGATGAGTCCTCTGTACCATCCTATCTAAGAAAGTAGTTTTAAATTTAGGTTAAATGTAAGCCACAAAAAGTATTTCATACTCCTTCTTGCTTTTGTCCAAACTTCCCAATTATAAATCACATGAAATAATTATAAACAGTCTTATTTTCTGAGATTTTCTGATTGACAAGAGATCAAACACCCTGGTGTTACACCCAGTCAATCATTTAAAGAGAGATGAAAGTTAACCAAAGATGAACTTTAAAACAAAATTAAACAGATAACACAATCATAAAACAAAAGAACCAATATTGACCATATGCTTTCTTAATTATCTGAGTTCAGTTCAGATGCTGACAAAAACACATCAGAAACATGCCCAGAACTTTTATTTCCTTAAATTCTACCATAATCATTGAATGAATCATTGGTGAATAGATGTGGAGATTGCTGGACCATTTAGTACCAGACAGTGAATGATATAAACCAATTTTTGACCTTGCATTAACTTGAAACTTGATGTACCAAGGTATAAATCAAATCAGAGAGAAGACGGGAAAGCACTCAAAACTGCACATCATGCAAATCCAAATAAGTATTGTTCCCATAATAGTTACCTCACCAACACCATCATAGAGGAGAGCTCTATAACAAACACATGTGCACCATTTGACAAAGTTGATGAAATAAATTTGATGCAGAAATAGACAGCAGAAGTTAGAAACTGATGGAGCTGCAAAATTAAGACTCGGCTTTGAGACTTCCCACTAACTTTTGTCATGAGGATTCAATGTTTGTGAGACAGCTTAGTTTTACTTTTCTAAAATCATAATTCTCTTCATTTTTCTATCTTAACTCCAAGAATAAACATGGAGCAACAACCAAACAAAGAACAGAAGGCCAGATGGCCAGCAGCACCTTTCTGAATCCTGTTGTGCTGTACGGAGAGCAGTCATGTGTGTCCAGTCGAGCACACAGCAAATTATATGGAACATCCAACTACCAAGTGTCCTGCACTGCCATTGAGGGAAACTCACAGTGCATATCTACAGGATCTCTTTGCAGAGAAAGGTTTAAGCAAAGTTCAAAGCAAAATCTGCTCCCCAGTGGATAATCTTAAATCAATATCAGAATGTCACAGGCTTGATGCGTGAGCCTATAAAACCCTACGAGTCCTGACACAATAGACACATTCTCAGATTCCCAGCAATTCTTCTTCTGCTCTTGCCTCTAACATCAACTTTCCTTGGGTCATCATCACATCCCAGCAGTTAGTACAGGAAAAGTAGGATCACGAGCGAAATTTAAAAAACCCTTCTTACAAGAGTACATCTGTTTACAATGTCTGAACGTTCCCTCGGATTCTTATTCAAGAACAGATCCTTAATATAAGTATCTAGCCTACAGCCAAAGATTCGCTTTTCTGCTGCTCTGTTTCTCTCACACAAACTTTGAGATAATCTGCAGCATCAACTACACCAGAGGAATTGAGAGTGACCTTTCCTAGCAGTGGCTGCTAGAGACAACACCACATGTCTCCCCAGTTCAACTCTGTATTAGTCAGCTCAGGCTGCCTTAACAATATACCACAGTTGGGGGGCTTAAATAACACAAAAATATTTTCTCACAGTTCTGGAGTCTGGAAGTCCCACAGTCAAGCTCCCAGTAGGGTTGGTACCTTGTGAGAGTCCTCCACTTGCAGACAGCAGCTTCTCCATGTCCTCACGCGGCCTTTTCTCTGTAAGGGTGTGGACGGAGAAGATTCTAAATCTCTGTTCTTACAAGGACATGAGTCTCATTGGATTAGAGCCCCACCCATATGACTGTCTCAACTGAATTACCTCCTTAAAGGTCCTGTCTCTATATACAGTCACATTAGAGCTTAGGTCTTCAACATATTTTGAATGTTGTGGGAACACAGTTAAGCCCAAGACAAGTTCATGTTTATGGACAGATGATTCTTCATTTTTCTATCTTAACTCCAAGAATAAACATGGAGCAACAACCAAACAAAGAACAGAAGGCCAGATGGCCAGCAGCACCTTTCTGAATCCTGTTGTGCTGTACGGAGAGCAGTCATGTGTGTCCAGTCGAGCACACAGCAAATTATATGGAACATCCAACTACCAAGTGTCCTGCACTGCCATTGAGGGAAACTCACAGTGCATATCTACAGGATCTCTTTGCAGAGAAAGGTTTAAGCAAAGTTCAAAGCAAAATCTGCTCCCCAGTGGATAATCTTAAATCAATATCAGAATGTCACAGGCTTGATGCGTGAGCCTATAAAACCCTACGAGTCCTGACACAATAGACACATTCTCAGATTCCCAGCAATTCTTCTTCTGCTCTTGCCTCTAACATCAACTTTCCTTGGGTCATCATCACATCCCAGCAGTTAGTACAGGAAAAGTAGGATCACGAGCGAAATTTAAAAAACCCTTCTTACAAGAGTACATCTGTTTACAATGTCTGAACGTTCCCTCGGATTCTTATTCAAGAACAGATCCTTAATATAAGTATCTAGCCTACAGCCAAAGATTCGCTTTTCTGCTGCTCTGTTTCTCTCACACAAACTTTGAGATAATCTGCAGCATCAACTACACCAGAGGAATTGAGAGTGACCTTTCCTAGCAGTGGCTGCTAGAGACAACACCACATGTCTCCCCAGTTCAACTCTGTATTAGTCAGCTCAGGCTGCCTTAACAATATACCACAGTTGGGGGGCTTAAATAACACAAAAATATTTTCTCACAGTTCTGGAGTCTGGAAGTCCCACAGTCAAGCTCCCAGTAGGGTTGGTACCTTGTGAGAGTCCTCCACTTGCAGACAGCAGCTTCTCCATGTCCTCACGCGGCCTTTTCTCTGTAAGGGTGTGGACGGAGAAGATTCTAAATCTCTGTTCTTACAAGGACATGAGTCTCATTGGATTAGAGCCCCACCCATATGACTGTCTCAACTGAATTACCTCCTTAAAGGTCCTGTCTCTATATACAGTCACATTAGAGCTTAGGTCTTCAACATATTTTGAATGTTGTGGGAACACAGTTAAGCCCAAGACAAGTTCATGTTTATGGACAGATGATTGAGAAAGATATGGCTCTAGACTCAGGAAATATAAAAGTAAATAAGACATCATCACTGGTCTCAAAGAGTACACAATCTAGCAAGGAGATAGACCAATGTGTGGATAACTCTCAAGGACCCAAGTCAGCTGCAAAAAGGACAGATATTAGAATCTAAGAGAGTGATAAAATGCTATGGAAATAAGAGACCATGGATGAGTTTAAATAAAGGGTGTGATATGGTTATGTGGCCTTTAGAATGATCACTCTGGTAACAGTGAGGAAAATGGACTGGGAGAGAAACTGAAAGCCAAGAGGAAAGTTAGAAGTCTCTTATTAGAAGATGAAGAAAGAAAACTTGAACTACATCAGAGAAATATGATTAAATGCAGGGAAATAGATTTGAGAGAGACTTTTAAATAATAAAGTCAAGAAAATTGGGGAAAATTAATGATTTCTATCATAAAGGACTCCTGGGGAGCATCACTTTATTTTTAACTTTTCTCACTCCACTCAGCATTTCCACATCTCATTGATTTATATCTCAGCACATGGTACAGAATATCTTTAATTCAATATAACTTGCTTTCTAACATATTCTGATCACCTTTCCCAAGTACACTTTAAGTTTACAAATTTAAACATGTTAGACAGTATCACTGGATGTTGAGACTAAAGACTTATTAATAAAAATCCAACAGCCTTGGCTATTAATATATTCCTTAATACATAGTTAGGAATTAGACCTCAGAGTTCACCTGTAAACTCTGAATGTATATTATTCTCAAAGTCAAAGTTAGTTGGGCAGTCTGTTTTTCTCTTTTTGTGGCCATGATAAGCCACCATTGTGTTGGGTAACTAATTCATTCCTCAGAGTCATCATGAACCTTTCCTTCTCCCCAAATTCTTCACCCAGTAACTCACAGAGACCTGTAAGCCTTCCTTCAGATTCTAAAATGACTTTGTTGTTGTTCAGTTGCTAAGTCATGTCTGACTCTTTTGTGACCCCATAGACTGTAGCCCAACAGGCTCCTCTGTCCACGGAACTCTCCAGGTAAGAGTACTGAAGTGGTTTGCCATTTCTTCTCCAGGGGATCTTCCTGACCCAAGAACTGAACCTCTTTTCTTGTGTCTCCTGAATTGCAGGCAGATTCTTTACCATTGAGCCATCAGGGCAGATCTAAAATGGCTTTATCAGTCATCTTTTCCTTTCTATCCCCAGGCCCAATTCTCAGCAGCACCAGAATTATTCCAATCCATTCTGCTGGCAACAACCGCACACCCTCCAAAGACATGACTCCATGCAGGCACTCACACCCCGTCATGCAGAGCTAGCACCTTCTCTTAGAGGCTGCATCACAGTCATCTGTACGTGCCTCCCTCCACTAGAAGATGAGACTGTTATATGCAAGAGCCATATCTTATTCTGTCAAATCCACACACATGGTTCGGACTCTGTATATACTTTATGTGTGTTGAGTTCATTGTTAAAGAGATTCCTTGTGTGAAAGGAGTTTACATTAGTGACTGTGTTAGAGTGTTGCATGAGTACATGCTGTTCTCCCACTCGTGTAGTTAATTGCTGGACCAGGGTATTCCATTTCTTTATAGCTCAGAGAATCTAAGGCAGTGCCTTAAACTTAGCAGGTGCCTAGCTGACACTTGTGTTTGATGCAGGCAGCATCTCTCCACTCACTATAACACAGACTGGAACCTGGTTGCAGCCAAAACACATTTTCCTGCTTCCTCTTATTATAAGCTTCATTCAAGAGATATTTAAGATAACCATTTCTCAGATCCTCTTCCAGAATCTATTACACTAACATTAAGGATAAGCTGGCCTCTGAATCTTATTTGGCTTCTTACATGGGTTTGGATGGAAACAAAGGGTAACAAAGGGAATTTAGTCATTGCAGGAGGTTAAAAATCAAACTTTAAAGCTGAGCTCTGTCACCAGAGCCAACTATTCCTCTGTGGGGAAACAAGCTGGTGGAGGTTTTTGCAGCTTTGGCTGAGCCAGGAGAAAAGCAAATTGGGAATGAGAAACATACTAGAAAGATCTTAGACAAAAACAAGTGATTGGATTCATATGGGCTCATTAGCTGGGGTCATACTGATTAGCAACAGGTGGGAGATCTGCTGTGGACTTTGGAACTTCAGGCCAGCACACGTTAGAACGCTACATGCGCACACAAAACAGACTCCTAAACTTCTTGCCAGCCTAGTTGCCCCCCAGCTACAGCACGCCCTTTCCATTCTTAGAGTCACAAAAGTAACTATTGATCAGAGCTGTGAGAGGGCCCCAGCCCGTGTTAATATTCCCTGCAAACACCTGGAGGCTTAAGCTCTCAATAAAAGCGGACTGGTGACTATGTCCAGGGCCTTGACCCAAGAGGTTCCCATCCTTTCTCTCTGAATGTGTGTATTTCTTAACGTCTCACTGCACCTGCTATTCTCCCTGAACCCGGCTGACATGCTGCAGCATTCCTTTTCTGTCGTCCTTGAAATACCATCTTGTCCAGGTTCCTAAAAAGCTTATGGCATCAGCTAACTGCCAAATGTCAGTTCTCCCGATCACTGCAGAGCCAAGAAGTTAAGCTATGGGAGTTAAAAACAAGCCATGTGCTCACTCCACTTTCACTCTATTTCTCCACAATGACAAGGTTTTATTTATGTAGGTTGTCTTACTGAGAGAAGTACGAACCACAAAGAACAGCACTAAAGCAACTCTGATATTTTCCAGGTTGCCTTTGGGCTGTAGAAAGCCATGTTTAACCTGATACCATTGGAAAGAGCAGACTGAGTTTACATGCGGCAAATGCGAACACATGGATGGCTCAGTGTAACATCCAAATGACTTGTTCCTAACAATGGCAATGTGTATCAGCACGCTTACTCTGTAGCTGGTACCATACGAAGTGCTTTATATACTTTGTCCTTTTGTGCACATTCTGTCATTCAATCTTCACAACAATTCTATGTGGTTACAGTTATTCCTTTCCAGGGATGGGAAAAAATGAGGCTGAGAGAGGCCTGTTATGCCAATGGATACACAACTAGTAAGCTGGAGAGGCTGGGACAAGCCTAGTTCAGTCTGACTCTAAAACCTACCATCTTTACCACGGCGCCCATCTAATCTTAACTGAAAAACTTCAATGTAAGAAGTAACCACTGAGGGGGCTTCCCTGGTGGCCCAGTGGGTAAGGACACCGCCTTGCAGTGCAAGGGGCGCCGGTTCAATCCCTGGCCTGGGAAGATCCCACGTGCCGCGGAGCGGCTGGACCGATGTGTCCAATTACTGAGCCAGAGTTCTGGAGCACATGCGTCCAGAGCCAGTGCTCTGCGACAACAGAAGCCACTGAGATGGGAGGCCCACACGGGCCAAAGAGCAAAGAAGGATGAAAAATAGATAAATGAAAGACTAATAAAAGTGGCCCGCCCGCCCCCTTCCTCCCCAACCCACCATCCCACCAAGAAAAGTCCAGGGCCTTGACCCAAGAGGTTCCCATCCTTTCTCTCTGAATTGTGTATTTCTTAACGTCTCACTGCACCTGCTATTCTCCCTGAACCCGGCTGACATGCTGCAGCATTCCTTTTCTGTCGTCCTTGAAATACCATCTTGTCCAGGTTCCTAAAAAGCTTATGGCATCAGCTAACTGCCAAATGTCAGTTCTCCCGATCACTGCAGAGCCAAGAAGTTAAGCTATGGGAGTTAAAAACAAGCCATGTGCTCACTCCACTTTCACTCTATTTCTCCACAATGACAAGGTTTTATTTATGTAGGTTGTCTTACTGAGAGAAGTACGAACCACAAAGAACAGCACTAAAGCAACTCTGATATTTTCCAGGTTGCCTTTGGGCTGTAGAAAGCCATGTTTAACCTGATACCATTGGAAAGAGCAGACTGAGTTTACATGCGGCAAATGCGAACACATGGATGGCTCAGTGTAACATCCAAATGACTTGTTCCTAACAATGGCAATGTGTATCAGCACGCTTACTCTGTAGCTGGTACCATACGAAGTGCTTTATATACTTTGTCCTTTTGTGCACATTCTGTCATTCAATCTTCACAACAATTCTATGTGGTTACAGTTATTCCTTTCCAGGGATGGGAAAAAATGAGGCTGAGAGAGGCCTGTTATGCCAATGGATACACAACTAGTAAGCTGGAGAGGCTGGGACAAGCCTAGTTCAGTCTGACTCTAAAACCTACCATCTTTACCACGGCGCCCATCTAATCTTAACTGAAAAACTTCAATGTAAGAAGTAACCACTGAGGGGGCTTCCCTGGTGGCCCAGTGGGTAAGGACACCGCCTTGCAGTGCAAGGGGCGCCGGTTCAATCCCTGGCCTGGGAAGATCCCACGTGCCGCGGAGCGGCTGGACCGATGTGTCCAATTACTGAGCCAGAGTTCTGGAGCACATGCGTCCAGAGCCAGTGCTCTGCGACAACAGAAGCCACTGAGATGGGAGGCCCACACGGGCCAAAGAGCAAAGAAGGATGAAAAATAGATAAATGAAAGACTAATAAAAGTGGCCCGCCCGCCCCCTTCCTCCCCAACCCACCATCCCACCAAGAAAAAAAAAATCAGATATGAAGAAGTAACCACTGATTTGGCTGGAAGGACTCAAAGTCACAGAATAAACAAGATACATCTTCCTAGAGCAATTTTGCACAATGATAAGGCAACGAAATGCACTTCAATATATTAAAGCAAAAAAGAATGCATATAAATCTAATGCAAGCTTCACACACATTTTTAAAATAAAATAGGCACCAAAAATAGTGTCTTTTTTTTTTGAAACAGAGTCCCACCTGAGGCTGTGTCTCACATTCTGCCTGCCTCCTCTCCTCTTCCTCCCACTTCCAACTAAAATCCAAGGCAAAGTGAAACCAGAGAGAAAACAGAATGAGAGAGTCCAAAGCTGGAAGCGTACCCTTCAGGTTGCAGATCCAAGATCTTCTGGACCGTAAAGAAGACAAAGAGAAAGAAAGGGAGAGATGGAGAGAGAGAGAGAAAGGTTGGGGGAGACATATACAGGGAAGAAGTAGGGGAGAAGGAGCAGGACAGAGGAGGAAAAAGGAAGAAAGAAGGAAACACTGGTTGAAAGAAAAAAAAAGAAAATTGGGATACTAGTTACTGCTCAAGTGTCTTACCAATTATGGGTGAACTTAGTTCTGGTCAATATTCCAATATCATTGTCATTTGTCGCCTCTGCGGGTGTGCTAAGTCGTTTCATTCACGACACGGGACTCTTTGCGATCCTATGGTTATACCCCACCAGGATCCTCCGTGGGATGCTCCAGGTGAGAATACTGGAGAGGGTTGCTATTTCCGCCTCCAGGGAATCTTCCTAACCTAGGGATGGAACCTGTGTCTCTTCGGTCGCCTGCATTGGCAGGCGGATTCTTTACCACTAGTGCCAACGGGGAAACCCAGAACCAGCGTCTAAATGCTTTTCCTTTTTATAAATTTATTACCACACGTCTCTTCGTAAGAGGCAGAAATTAATACCCCTCCCCACCCCCAAGCCGGAAGCACCAGTCCCTCCCGTACAAGACCGCAATTCTGCTGATCAAACACACCTGCGCAGCGTCAGCTGCTCCCCTCCTGCTGCGGGAGTTCCTTGGAAATTGGGCCTGGCCTGAGCTGAAAGTGATGCCCATCAACAGCTCCAACTGAAAAAATACTAGGAAAAAAAAAAAAAAAAAAAGCCTGAATCAGGCAAACGTAGGGACTGCTATTTGAGAATGATGGAGGAATACAATATTTGCATAAAATCAAAAGATCTTACAACAGTCTTACACCTCAAGCCAATATTCCCCACCAGTGTTCGAAAGTATGAAATTCATCAATTTTCCTATGGTAAAATCTGTCATTTTACCTAACGACAAAGCTTCCCTCTTTGCTTCTGCGCAGTCAACCGGATAAACAAACCAAGGGGATCTTTCTCTGCGTGCCTCTGTTTCCATCTAGTGGACGAAGAGTCAATTGCAGCTCTGGCTTCCCTGCAGTCTGCGATCGCTGCAAAAGTGTTCCCACTTTTGTGGTTGGAAAATACCTCTACTTCTCATGCAGCAGAGTATCCATTGAGCTATGGAACAACCAATACTTTGATTGTATCTTTAGAAGCCTAGGACTGGAACTACGCATTCTAAACTTGTTGATTTAGCGATGACTGATGTTTTCGTGTTTACAGTATTTCCTATTGAAAACTCTACCTTTAGAATATTTTGATCTTGCCAGGAGTTTCTGCTGCAGTGCAGCACGCACAAAATAAAGCAGAAAGAACGGACAGAAGAAACAGAAGCTGTTGCTAACAAATAAATGTCCTCTCTGGAACTTCAGTTGCGTAGAAGTCAAGCAGAGATGGAGTAACAGAGAATCTAAGAATTTTTCGAGCTGGGGAACTCTTAATGACCATCTGATAAAGATGGAAAATGACGCAGAACAAAGCAAAAGCAGAAGATAGGACCCAGTGAATTTATTCGGGGCCAGAGCGGATTCTTTACCACTAGTGCCAACGGGGAAACCCAGAACCAGCGTCTAAATGCTTTTCCTTTTTATAAATTTATTACCACACGTCTCTTCGTAAGAGGCAGAAATTAATACCCCTCCCCACCCCCAAGCCGGAAGCACCAGTCCCTCCCGTACAAGACCGCAATTCTGCTGATCAAACACACCTGCGCAGCGTCAGCTGCTCCCCTCCTGCTGCGGGAGTTCCTTGGAAATTGGGCCTGGCCTGAGCTGAAAGTGATGCCCATCAACAGCTCCAACTGAAAAAATACTAGGAAAAAAAAAAAAAAAAAAAGCCTGAATCAGGCAAACGTAGGGACTGCTATTTGAGAATGATGGAGGAATACAATATTTGCATAAAATCAAAAGATCTTACAACAGTCTTACACCTCAAGCCAATATTCCCCACCAGTGTTCGAAAGTATGAAATTCATCAATTTTCCTATGGTAAAATCTGTCATTTTACCTAACGACAAAGCTTCCCTCTTTGCTTCTGCGCAGTCAACCGGATAAACAAACCAAGGGGATCTTTCTCTGCGTGCCTCTGTTTCCATCTAGTGGACGAAGAGTCAATTGCAGCTCTGGCTTCCCTGCAGTCTGCGATCGCTGCAAAAGTGTTCCCACTTTTGTGGTTGGAAAATACCTCTACTTCTCATGCAGCAGAGTATCCATTGAGCTATGGAACAACCAATACTTTGATTGTATCTTTAGAAGCCTAGGACTGGAACTACGCATTCTAAACTTGTTGATTTAGCGATGACTGATGTTTTCGTGTTTACAGTATTTCCTATTGAAAACTCTACCTTTAGAATATTTTGATCTTGCCAGGAGTTTCTGCTGCAGTGCAGCACGCACAAAATAAAGCAGAAAGAACGGACAGAAGAAACAGAAGCTGTTGCTAACAAATAAATGTCCTCTCTGGAACTTCAGTTGCGTAGAAGTCAAGCAGAGATGGAGTAACAGAGAATCTAAGAATTTTTCGAGCTGGGGAACTCTTAATGACCATCTGATAAAGATGGAAAATGACGCAGAACAAAGCAAAAGCAGAAGATAGGACCCAGTGAATTTATTCGGGGCCAGAGTCACCTGTGCAGATTCTATGAGCTGCTTTGACTTCATCTTCTATCTCACAAGGTCATTCACTCCACCTGCCCATCCAGCCCTTTCCTCCTTCCCAAGGTTTACTACTGATTTTTAATTGGCAAAAAGTGAATCTTTTCCTCTGACAAGATCATTAAAACCTAGGACCACAGAATCTTAAAGTATTTTTGCAGATTATTTCACTTCTCTTTTTCTATGTATAGGATCTAGGTATTTTGGTTAACTTGGCTACAGTCATAAACCAGCTAGTTGCAGAATCAATGGACAACAATTCTAATGCAAGTGAGCAACGCTCTGAAAAAGAAAAGCTAATCAGAGGGTATAGACAGCTGTATAGTGCCCATAGGACCCCAAGGTAAGAAACTGTGAGTTTCTCCCCCGCCCCCACCTTTCTTTCCTCACTTTTTTTCCCCCAAATGTCTGTTCCTGCCCTGGAGAAATGCCTTCAGGCAGCTGATGGGGTCACAGAAATGTCTGGAACCCTATATATGTGGTTCCCTACAAAGTGGTGGGCATTACCACTGGGAAACCTGCAGACTGCTTGCCCAATTGAAGGCATGAAACTTTACAATTGTGAAGCTTATGCTGCCCAAGAAGACTAGTCAGCTTAGGGACAGCCCAGTCATAGCCTGCAATTTATGGCATCACTGAGGGAGAGGTCCAGAGTAAGGTTTCCAGAATGACTACCACTGAATCATTTCCAATCAAAGAGTTCTACCACAGCTGTCCTCTTTAAACCATACTGAAGAGGAATGACCAAAAAAAAAGAGGAAGAAAGCAATACACATACAGCCCAATATAACAGGACCTTTTTTCAGTGTCTCTCCCAGGTAGACCAGCCCCACAGCTGAGTAGAAACCGTAAAACAGGGTAGACTTGAATAAAATGATCATTCCATTCAGCACACACTTCATATACCATCTGGTACACTTGTGTAATTGATTGCCACAGGATGCAATCATTTTAAAATACAGTTAATTTGATTACCAATGATGAAACTTTTATCGGTGTAAATTAGGAGCCAGGCAGTGAGATGAAGAATGTAACCATGTTTCTCAAATCAGAATGCAAAATGCGTAACTTAGGAGGCTGGAAAGAGGAGCCCATCACCTCAGACACACGGGACTGAGAAACACTGCATTTCAGGAATTTGAGGTGTCCACCAATTCACCAGGTGATAGAAATCTCACTTCCAGAAACAGATCTTGGACAACGCTGAAATGGTCTCCTCTTCTATGTACATAGTATACTGTTAGAAATTTTATTGATTGATTTAATTGAAGGGACAAATGGGGAATATTGCTGAGCTTCGACTGGTACCAGGTAGCCTGGTAGATACGTTATTCATCCTCTATTTTAACCCTCACAACCAGTATAAAAGGGAGGTTAAGGTGACCAGTCAAGATCACACACCTGGTAAGAAACTGTGGCAGGTGAATCCTGGCCCCAAAGATGTCATGTCCTAATCCCCAGAACCTGTGAGGGCTATCTGGCAAAAGGGACACTGCAGGTATCCTTAAATTAAGAATCTTGAGATGGGAAGTTTATCCTAGATTATCCAGGCGTCCTCTAAATGCAATACCACGTGTTTTTATAAGAGGGAAAGTTGACTACCAAGGGGAAGGTGATATGACCAACCACAGAACCAGAGACGGAAGTGCCATATAGGCAGGAGCCAGTGGATGCCAACAGCCTTACCAAGTAGAAGAAGCAGGAAACAAATTCTCCCTTGCAGCTTCTGGAAGAAACTAGTCCCACTCACAACTTGCTGCCCCTTGAGACTCACTTGGAATTCTAACCTCCAGAGATATAGAATAAATTTGTATTGTTTCAGCCATTCAATTTGTGGTGGTATATCACAACAGCAATAGAAATTAATACAGAGATGAGCCAGAGTTCTACTCAGGTCTGCTCAAATGTGAATTTGCATTCTTTTCACTATTTTAGGCTGCCTTTAATTTTATTAAAGACTGGAACTAGGTACACAAAGACTCATCTTGTCCCATTTTGAACATTCCCAAAATCTGGAATTGAGTACTGAGTCCAATGACCAAATATTGGTCTGATTAAATCATCACAACTATCTTATTGGTTGATTATTGTCATGGTAGTTCTATAGAGTAGATTCAAAGAAAAACAAAATTCACCATTAATAATAGGCTAGAGACTTCCCTGGTGGTCCAATGGTTAAGAATCTGCCCTGCAATGCTGGGGACACGGGTTCAATCCCTGGTCAGGGAACTAAGATCTCATGTGCCACAGAGAAACTAAGCCAATGCAGGCCACAACTACAGAGTTCATGTGCTGTAGCGAAAGATCCCATATGAGGCAATGAAGATCTTGGGTGCCACAACTAAGACCCATGGCAGCCAAATAATTTTTTCTTTTTTTAAAAGAAAGGAATAGCTAAATTGCAGTCAGGAATTTTAACTGAGCTTCCACATACTTTGGACTAAAATATTCAAATATTGAGCTGAAAGTGGCTTGAAGCTTTTGACTCATAGTATTCAGAAAGCCATTAAAGTTACATATCTCAGCTTATCCTTATTAAAATTCAAATATATTTACATATTGGTTTTTCTTTGATGACAGTGACATATTTGCATGGAAATCTGAAATCCTGGATTCTATCATTAGTGCCTTTGCCATCAATTAGCTCAAGTCACCCAACATTTCTAGACCTCAGTCTCCTCACCTGCAGAATGGGGGAAGTGGGTAGGAAGCTTGCCAAGAAGATTGTCTCTAAGGTTTCCTCCAGTTGTAAGATAAAACATGGCAAGATACCCCCAGCAATATTTCTAGGTAGATTTCAACTGTGCTCATTATTACAAAGTGCCACTAGGGGTCAGGTTAAGCTTGGTAATGCTACCTAATCCAGCATGCTCCCTGAGCAAATGCAGAAGCTTACCTCACACTGATGCCCTGACTGCAGGCCTTCACAGAGGTCTTCTGAGCTAATGAGTGTTGATCCCAGTGTTAGAGTGCAAAACAGGAAAACCTGTGAAACCAAAATTGCACTCATTAATCTGTAATTTGCAATTGCCTGGTACCAGAATGCTTATCTTTCTTCCTTGCCTTTTAAAAATTTTTTTTATTTTAGGCTGCCTTTAATTTTATTAAAGACTGGAACTAGGTACACAAAGACTCATCTTGTCCCATTTTGAACATTCCCAAAATCTGGAATTGAGTACTGAGTCCAATGACCAAATATTGGTCTGATTAAATCATCACAACTATCTTATTGGTTGATTATTGTCATGGTAGTTCTATAGAGTAGATTCAAAGAAAAACAAAATTCACCATTAATAATAGGCTAGAGATTTCCCCTGGTGGTCCAATGGTTAAGAATCTGCCCTGCAATGCTGGGGACACGGGTTCAATCCCTGGTCAGGGAACTAAGATCTCATGTGCCACAGAGAAACTAAGCCAATGCAGGCCACAACTACAGAGTTCATGTGCTGTAGCGAAAGATCCCATATGAGGCAATGAAGATCTTGGGTGCCACAACTAAGACCCATGGCAGCCAAATAATTTTTTCTTTTTTTAAAAGAAAGGAATAGCTAAATTGCAGTCAGGAATTTTAACTGAGCTTCCACATACTTTGGACTAAAATATTCAAATATTGAGCTGAAAGTGGCTTGAAGCTTTTGACTCATAGTATTCAGAAAGCCATTAAAGTTACATATCTCAGCTTATCCTTATTAAAATTCAAATATATTTACATATTGGTTTTTCTTTGATGACAGTGACATATTTGCATGGAAATCTGAAATCCTGGATTCTATCATTAGTGCCTTTGCCATCAATTAGCTCAAGTCACCCAACATTTCTAGACCTCAGTCTCCTCACCTGCAGAATGGGGGAAGTGGGTAGGAAGCTTGCCAAGAAGATTGTCTCTAAGGTTTCCTCCAGTTGTAAGATAAAACATGGCAAGATACCCCCAGCAATATTTCTAGGTAGATTTCAACTGTGCTCATTATTACAAAGTGCCACTAGGGGTCAGGTTAAGCTTGGTAATGCTACCTAATCCAGCATGCTCCCTGAGCAAATGCAGAAGCTTACCTCACACTGATGCCCTGACTGCAGGCCTTCACAGAGGTCTTCTGAGCTAATGAGTGTTGATCCCAGTGTTAGAGTGCAAAACAGGAAAACCTGTGAAACCAAAATTGCACTCATTAATCTGTAATTTGCAATTGCCTGGTACCAGAATGCTTATCTTTCTTCGCTTGCCTGAATGTTGTTAATTGAATGTGGCACCTGAAGCCTGGGGACTTAGTGCTTGCTTATGTTACTGTGCTAATCAATCAGCTGCAAGGAAGTGGGGCTGCAAGACTAGAAATGTTTCCTGTACCCTCTTTGTGCATCTGGGTGTAACTGTGTTAAGGATATGCGACTGTCTGTGTATGTGTCACTTGACCCATTGCGTGTATTCCTAGTGAAGTGTGAAGGAATGCATGAGGAGAAAATGAATAATAGTGAATACACGTCGTCCTTGGATAGTTGCCTTGTCAAACTACGGATCAGGACCAGCTCTAGGCACTATGCAATGCCTGTAAACTCAGGTATTTTGTAGCAACCATTACCCTGTCCCTTCATCACTCCTACTTTCTTCTTAATATTCTTAGTCAAGCTCTGCTCTCAGGAGAGATCCAAAAAACTCAAAGTCAGTAAGATATATGAATCTGATGATGCAATTTTGTTCTCCCGGGCATATTTGCATTTCGTCAAAGAACAAGATTTTTTATTGGTAGAATTCCAAAAGTGGAATTGTAACCATCCAGAAGGATAGTAACTGGGGAGGACAGGGTGATTGACAGAAACTTCAGAACCATCCCATGGAGCTGACACCATAGGCCAATGACAAAGGCTAGCCTTGCCTCCCCGTCAATGCACGCAGCCTAAATGCGTGCATTAGGCTTAGGCTTTTTTTTTTTTTTTTTCTCACGGCACTTATTGAGCATTCACTGCATACGAGGCTTTGTGGGAGGACCCAAGATCAGGTATCTGCACATGAGAAATATACTTAACTAAGTTCCTGATCCCAAGCACTCTGGGTTTTCTTCTCTAATGCATGCTTGAGCACTTGATTTCTCCCTGCACAAGGTACCAAGATGCAACTGAAGGCTCAGCACCCTCTCCAGGGCAAGGACCTGCAGAATGGGAGTCATCCTACTCTTTCCTCTACCTTCTGAATTCAACAATAAATGACAGGGACGGGGTGGGGGTTTCTGAAAGTTACACTGAGGGATGGAGGTATGGGTCCTGAACTGAAACTGGGGGTTTCAGAGTATACATAACTTCTAGATAATTCTGTGATATGAGGACAGGACAAAACTTCCTAGTGACCATAACTTAGAAATACTAGAGGCAAACAAATCTTAAAGCCTCGGGAACCTCTAAACTCCTAAGGTGCTGAGGCACTAACATTGGGAATCACAGCCTTGACAATCTTGTCTCCAAATTCTTCTATGTGGAATCACCACGATGGCTGCATCTGCCTTAAAACTGCCACAAGCAGTACACAACAGAAATTGTCTCAGAAATAGAAATGTCCCTTTATATTTACCTAGTACCTGGTAGTTTACAGAGTGACTCAGAAAATCCCTTTATCTATTCCATAAGGTACAATGTTCTCACACCTCACAGATTTATAGAGTTGGTAGAGCCCAGTGGCTCAGCAGTAAAAAATCTGCCAGAAATGCAGGAAATGTGGCTTTGATCCCTCAGTTGGGAAGATCCCCTGGAGAAGGAAATGGCAACCCACTCCGATATTCTTAGTCAAGCTCTGCTCTCAGGAGAGATCCAAAAACTCAAAGTCAGTAAGATATATGAATCTGATGATGCAATTTTGTCCCCCAATTTGCATTTCGTCAAAGAACAAGATTTTTTATTGGTAGAATTCCAAAAGTGGAATTGTAACCATCCAGAAGGATAGTAACTGGGGAGGACAGGGTGATTGACAGAAACTTCAGAACCATCCCATGGAGCTGACACCATAGGCCAATGACAAAGGCTAGCCTTGCCTCCCCGTCAATGCACGCAGCCTAAATGCGTGCATTAGGCTTAGGCTTTTTTTTTTTTTTTTTCTCACGGCACTTATTGAGCATTCACTGCATACGAGGCTTTGTGGGAGGACCCAAGATCAGGTATCTGCACATGAGAAATATACTTAACTAAGTTCCTGATCCCAAGCACTCTGGGTTTTCTTCTCTAATGCATGCTTGAGCACTTGATTTCTCCCTGCACAAGGTACCAAGATGCAACTGAAGGCTCAGCACCCTCTCCAGGGCAAGGACCTGCAGAATGGGAGTCATCCTACTCTTTCCTCTACCTTCTGAATTCAACAATAAATGACAGGGACGGGTGGGGTTTCTGAAAGTTACACTGAGGGATGGAGGTATGGGTCCTGAACTGAAACTGGGGGTTTCAGAGTATACATAACTTCTAGATAATTCTGTGATATGAGGACAGGACAAAACTTCCTAGTGACCATAACTTAGAAATACTAGAGGCAAACAAATCTTAAAGCCTCGGGAACCTCTAAACTCCTAAGGTGCTGAGGCACTAACATTGGGAATCACAGCCTTGACAATCTTGTCTCCAAATTCTTCTATGTGGAATCACCACGATGGCTGCATCTGCCTTAAAACTGCCACAAGCAGTACACAACAGAAATTGTCTCAGAAATAGAAATGTCCCTTTATATTTACCTAGTACCTGGTAGTTTACAGAGTGACTCAGAAAATCCCTTTATCTATTCCATAAGGTACAATGTTCTCACACCTCACAGATTTATAGAGTTGGTAGAGCCCAGTGGCTCAGCAGTAAAAAATCTGCCAGAAATGCAGGAAATGTGGCTTTGATCCCTCAGTTGGGAAGATCCCCTGGAGAAGGAAATGGCAACCCACTCCGATATTCTTGCCTGGGAAACAGCAGGGACAGAGGAGCCTGACGGACTCCAGTCCATAGGGTCCAAAGAGTCGGACACAAGTCAGTGACTAAACACACACAGAGAAAATTCTCTCCATCAACTTTCCCCGCACTAACCCATCTTACAGTGCTGGATGGAATGCCTAGCACTTCCTGACCGACATCCCTTCCCCCTCTGCCATCCAACACCATCTTTCATAAGCAGCATTTTGTGGATGATTAAATTGAGACTCAAATATGTTGGGTGCCTCTCTCAGCAGCAGCAGTTCTGCTCGTGGAGGAGCAGGGTGCCCAACTGACTGAGGGACTTCTCAATCTCATTTCATGAAACCTCCCTGCAGCACCCAGCACTGTTGACTCCTATTGCTTCCCTGAACCGCCTTGCTCAGGGTCTCCTCTTTGCACACCCTCGTTCTTCTGCACACACCTTCTCATTCTCTTTAAGGAGCTAGGATTGGCCAGTCTTGGTTCTGAGCTCTCTTATCTTACTGAATAGTCTCACCTTGTTTTGTCTCTTATCCTCATAGTTTAAAATATTATCTATGCCACATACATTCCCAGATTTATATGTCTCAGCCATGAGTTCTGAGTTGATCCTTCCAAATGTCAGCTTGTTATTTCCATCTTGATATTTCCACACGTCTTACACGGAAGTCTTCAGTTTCTCACTCTCACCACCTCTACATTTCTCCTCATGTCAACATACAATAGCCCCTCACCCAGAACATTTTTATCTTCAAACTCTTCCTCTCTCTTTTCTCCCACATTAAATCAAACAGAAAGTAGTGTGGAGTCCATTCCTAAAATGTATCTTCAAAATATTAATCTTCAAAAATAAAGTCGTAAAACAACAGGAGAGACTGGAACACTAAATAATTAAGAACATTTTAACTATCATTGATTTTAATGTGTTCAATATTATAATCATTGGCAGAAGTACATACTGAAGTATACACAGGTAAAATGATACATCGCCTGAGAATTGATTTAAAATAATGAGGTAAGGTGACTAGGAAGATGTATATAGATAAAATAAGACATGCCATGCAGGAATAATTACTAAAACTAGGTGAAAAGCATATCAGGTTCATTATACTCTTCTATTTTTATTTACTTGTAAAATTCCAAAATAAAGTTATGGAAAAAGTTTTAAATGGTTTGCCTCAAATTTTCCAGGCCAGAATACTGGAGTGGATTGCCAGGGAATCTTCCCAACATGGTGATGGAGCCCACATCTTTTGAGTCTCCTGCATTGGCAGGCAGACTCTTTACCACACCACCACCTGGGAAGCCTGTTTGCCTCAAATAATGTAAGGCAATAAAACCATGTCGGACTTTATACTTTTATTCCAACCTGTCACCAGTTTAACCTAAAGAGAGTTTGCCCCAAATAATTCAAACTATCAAGAAGATTCTGTGAAATATACATTTATATTTACCATGATAAAATATTTACCTTCCATAAATAGATACTATGTCTTGAAAGATTAGTGATCATATGAAAGTCATAATTACTAAGACACACTGATCATGCAGAACATGAAGACAAATGCCAACAGTTTTTTTTAATAGTGGTTCAAAATATTATGCAATATTTAACCCACACCTTTATACTATTTCAATAAATATGTAATACATACTAAATTCCTACTTAAGCACAGAGAAAATCTGTGTACTATTAGTTAAGATTGTCCTTCCAACAGTAAAAAAAAAAAAACCTGACAAAATACATGAGAAATAATATGGCTACAAATTAAAATATATTTTTGAATATACTATTATTTCAAATATACTATCGGAAAATATAAACATATTGTATATTTGAAGAAATAAGCATGACCCAGTATGGGAAGTTTACTATACATTTAGATGAAAATATATCTGTTTTCACATGTCTATATTTATGATACATCATAGATTTTTCCAATAACAATATATATGTAGAACTGATTTTCTTGTGAGCTACTAAAATGAAAGGATATGCAAAGACTTATTTTATTTAGTAAATTACTTTTCTGATGCATGAATGAAAATAGATTAAGTTAACTCTTTTATGCATGTAAAATAATGAGGTAAGGTGACTAGGAAGATGTATATAGATAAAATAAGACATGCCATGCAGGAATAATTACTAAAACTAGGTGAAAAGCATATCAGGTTCATTATACTCTTCTATTTTTATTTACTTGTAAAATTCCAAAATAAAGTTATGGAAAAAGTTTTAAATGGTTTGCCTCAAATTTTCCAGGCCAGAATACTGGAGTGGATTGCCAGGGAATCTTCCCAACATGGTGATGGAGCCCACATCTTTGAGTCTCCTGCATTGGCAGGCAGACTCTTTACCACACCACCACCTGGGAAGCCTGTTTGCCTCAAATAATGTAAGGCAATAAAACCATGTCGGACTTTATACTTTTATTCCAACCTGTCACCAGTTTAACCTAAAGAGAGTTTGCCCCAAATAATTCAAACTATCAAGAAGATTCTGTGAAATATACATTTATATTTACCATGATAAAATATTTACCTTCCATAAATAGATACTATGTCTTGAAAGATTAGTGATCATATGAAAGTCATAATTACTAAGACACACTGATCATGCAGAACATGAAGACAAATGCCAACAGTTTTTTTTAATAGTGGTTCAAAATATTATGCAATATTTAACCCACACCTTTATACTATTTCAATAAATATGTAATACATACTAAATTCCCTACTTAAGCACAGAGAAAATCTGTGTACTATTAGTTAAGATTGTCCTTCCAACAGTAAAAAAAAAAAAAACCTGACAAAATACATGAGAAATAATATGGCTACAAATTAAAATATATTTTTGGAATATACTATTATTTCAAATATACTATCGGAAAATATAAACATATTGTATATTTGAAGAAATAAGCATGACCCAGTATGGGAAGTTTACTATACATTTAGATGAAAATATATCTGTTTTCACATGTCTATATTTATGATACATCATAGATTTTTCCAATAACAATATATATGTAGAACTGATTTTCTTGTGAGCTACTAAAATGAAAGGATATGCAAAGACTTATTTTATTTAGTAAATTACTTTTCTGATGCATGAATGAAAATAGATTAAGTTAACTCTTGGTGGACTGAAAGCTCTGAATGTAATAAAAATAATGACAGTTTAAGTTACCAGAGTAAGATATAGAGAGAGCAAATCAAATGAAATCTATGTACTCTATCATTAAAAGACAAGCAATTACAGCCAAGAATATGAAACAGAAGTGTACAAAGTTCTACACAAGGTCATGATGCAAATGATTTTATAAAAACAAGATCTCAACAATACTTTGTAATGAAATGGAAAGTGATGAAGAAAATCTTTTCAAGTTCTTAAAGTTCCTTGACTATTTCATAGGAAAGTACTAAAAAGATATCAAACTTATTGATGAGAAACCCATTTTTTCTTTCACAAATTTGGATCCAAATTTGCTGATCTTTTCTTAATGATGGGGTGTCTATTTGTAAACATCTTTACAGATAATTTTTAAAATGAATATGTAAAAAAAATGTCTCTTAGAGTAAGGCAGTAGCTGATTTTCAAAAGAAATTATAGAAAGAAGATTCTGAACGTGAATACAAAGACATATTTTCAGTATTGTGGGTTTGTGTTGCTCTAAATTATGTGTATCATCTGTAACTACTTTCATATCTGCACGCCTTAAAATATAGGAACAGGATAATTAACCCAATAAAAATCTTCCAAATGAAATACTTCAGCATATATTAAATCCATTCTGATGAATTTTAAAACAGTAACTCATTGTCATAAGGGAAGATGGATAGTATAAGCTGAATTTCAATAGCATAATTGATGTATTGAGGTTAAAATAGTGAGTATCACATAAAGCAATAGCAGGTAACAACATACTTCTTGATTATGGAGGGTTCATATATATTTTTAAAATACATTTATTATTTTTATTTATTTGCATCGAGTTTTAGTTGAGGCATGTGGGATCTAGTTTCCTAATCAAGGATCGAACCAGGGCCCCTGCATTGGGTGCTCAAAGTCTTAGCCACTAGACCACCAGGGAAGTTCCTGGAGGGTCTGTATATTGATGTGAGGTATCTTTGTCACCTATAGGCTCTACTGAAAGAACTCATATGCTTTGAAAATACATTGTTAAAAAACAAAGCTCTGAATGTAATAAAAATAATGACAGTTTAAGTTACCAGAGTAAGATATAGAGAGAGCAAATCAAATGAAATCTATGTACTCTATCATTAAAAGACAAGCAATTACAGCCAAGAATATGAAACAGAAGTGTACAAAGTTCTACACAAGGTCATGATGCAAATGATTTTATAAAAACAAGATCTCAACAATACTTTGTAATGAAATGGAAAGTGATGAAGAAAATCTTTTCAAGTTCTTAAAGTTCCTTGACTATTTCATAGGAAAGTACTAAAAAGATATCAAACTTATTGATGAGAAACCCATTTTTTCTTTCACAAATTTGGATCCAAATTTGCTGATCTTTTCTTAATGATGGGGTGTCTATTTGTAAACATCTTTACAGATAATTTTTAAAATGAATATGTAAAAAAAATGTCTCTTAGAGTAAGGCAGTAGCTGATTTTCAAAAGAAATTATAGAAAGAAGATTCTGAACGTGAATACAAAGACATATTTTCAGTATTGTGGGTTTGTGTTGCTCTAAATTATGTGTATCATCTGTAACTACTTTCATATCTGCACGCCTTAAAATATAGGAACAGGATAATTAACCCAATAAAAATCTTCCAAATGAAATACTTCAGCATATATTAAATCCATTCTGATGAATTTTAAAACAGTAACTCATTGTCATAAGGGAAGATGGATAGTATAAGCTGAATTTCAATAGCATAATTGATGTATTGAGGTTAAAATAGTGAGTATCACATAAAGCAATAGCAGGTAACAACATACTTCTTGATTATGGAGGGTTCATATATATTTTTAAAATACATTTATTATTTTTATTTATTTGCATCGAGTTTTAGTTGAGGCATGTGGGATCTAGTTTCCTAATCAAGGATCGAACCAGGGCCCCTGCATTGGGTGCTCAAAGTCTTAGCCACTAGACCACCAGGGAAGTTCCTGGAGGGTCTGTATATTGATGTGAGGTATCTTTGTCACCTATAGCATTAAGCCACTGAAACCAAGTACTGAAATGAACTACACTTAAAACTAGAACTTTGATTGTCAATATCACATTGTTTCAAAATAACAAAGATATTCAACATAATAAAATATAGTATTTATTATTGGCAAGATTATTTTATCATTTAAAGATATACCCAATATAAAATGTTTTTGGTGTTAAATTTTTTAATTAAAAAAATTAATATTATTTTAAATACAGTTTATTTCATCTTATCCCTTTTTACTCCTAATCTTGTATATGTTTTATAATGCATATAATATATCAGTATCATAGTACATATACATAAAATAAGTATACATTTGGGGGGATAGTTGGCTACTTTGTTTTATTAGATAAAGTACTCCCAGGAATTCAAGTTGGAGGGTGAAAGTTTAAGAAAAGCCTATGTTCAGAGCATGAATCTACCAAAAGGAAGCAGGACCCAGACGGAGGCCAGAGGGAAGGCCGTGGGGTAGTGGGACTCTGCTTGACACACCAGGACAAAGCTGAAAATTATCTTGACTAAGGTGGGATGCGTGAGTGGCATTTGGACAAGGGCTCTTGGTTCAGGACTATTCTTCAGATGGTTGCCCCAGTGGTCAAAAGATGGGTTGGCTTACTGCTCCGACACGTGGTTCTGACAGTTGCAATTGGAGTCCTAATTACATTCTAAAGAAGGAAGGTGTGGACTGAGATGGATAAACCGTGAGTCTCTAATTTTAAGTATGACACTTTGAAGTTCTAAATCTAAGCAAATGGTTCTGCTGTTGAAATAGAACCTGTGGTCCTTGCCTTTCCCCTGCCACCATGCCCTCTGTCTGCTTTTGGCTGGCAGAAACCTTTAGTCAAAGAAAAAGTTTAATCAGAGAAATGAGAACATAAGGACAAAGGAGAACAATCCATCACAGAAGACCAAGTAATAGTAGTATACCCATTGAGCATAGTCAAGAATTCTTAGTTCTTTCTCAAGAGCTGTAGATAGTGTGCTGAGCACACTCTGTGACCTGTCTTACAAGTACAGAAACACCAGGGCCCCTGCATTGGGTGCTCAAAGTCTTAGCCACTAGACCACCAGGGAAGTTCCTGGAGGGTCTGTATATTGATGTGAGGTATCTTTGTCACCTATAGCATTAAGCCACTGAAACCAAGTACTGAAATGAACTACACTTAAAACTAGAACTTTGATTGTCAATATCACATTGTTTCAAAATAACAAAGATATTCAACATAATAAAATATAGTATTTATTATTGGCAAGATTATTTTATCATTTAAAGATATACCCAATATAAAATGTTTTTGGTGTTAAATTTTTTAATTAAAAAAATTAATATTATTTTAAATACAGTTTATTTCATCTTATCCCTTTTTACTCCTAATCTTGTATATGTTTTATAATGCATATAATATATCAGTATCATAGTACATATACATAAAATAAGTATACATTTGGGGGGATAGTTGGCTACTTTGTTTTATTAGATAAAGTACTCCCAGGAATTCAAGTTGGAGGGTGAAAGTTTAAGAAAAGCCTATGTTCAGAGCATGAATCTACCAAAAGGAAGCAGGACCCAGACGGAGGCCAGAGGGAAGGCCGTGGGGTAGTGGGACTCTGCTTGACACACCAGGACAAAGCTGAAAATTATCTTGACTAAGGTGGGATGCGTGAGTGGCATTTGGACAAGGGCTCTTGGTTCAGGACTATTCTTCAGATGGTTGCCCCAGTGGTCAAAAGATGGGTTGGCTTACTGCTCCGACACGTGGTTCTGACAGTTGCAATTGGAGTCCTAATTACATTCTAAAGAAGGAAGGTGTGGACTGAGATGGATAAACCGTGAGTCTCTAATTTTAAGTATGACACTTTGAAGTTCTAAATCTAAGCAAATGGTTCTGCTGTTGAAATAGAACCTGTGGTCCTTGCCTTTCCCCTGCCACCATGCCCTCTGTCTGCTTTTGGCTGGCAGAAACCTTTAGTCAAAGAAAAAGTTTAATCAGAGAAATGAGAACATAAGGACAAAGGAGAACAATCCATCACAGAAGACCAAGTAATAGTAGTATACCCATTGAGCATAGTCAAGAATTCTTAGTTCTTTCTCAAGAGCTGTAGATAGTGTGCTGAGCACACTCTGTGACCTGTCTTACAGACACCGAAACACCAGGTAGAGGCATTAGCTACATGATGACCAGACGGTACCCAGGACATGAGCTGCCACAGTTCCAAGAACTGGCTTCGAAGAAATGGAAACAACTAGACTCTGAAACTGAAGATTAACTTTACCTAAAACCGTCAACATGACACTGATTAGACCAAAGATGACGAATGTGAAGATGACGGTCAGAGCTGACTGTGCTGTTTCTGCCTGTAGCCCCCTCCTTCTGTCTATAAAAGTTCTTGCCCTACAGGTTGCCAGCGGGAGGAGTTGGCCTTTGGATAGATGTCCACCCTCCCCACCAGATGCCGGCATGTGAAATAAAGAAAATTCTCCTTTCCACCAACCTGACCAGTTTATTGGCTTTTGAGTTCTGAGCAGCCAGACCCCATACGTTTTGCTAGCACTGTATGTGGTTTGGGGGATATAAAACTGCACACTTATTCTTAAGTAAATATACTGGAGTCAGAAAGACACACAGTTAAAAAAAAAAAAAAAAGGTCCAGTTGTTGTCCAAAGGCCAGCGTAGGATGAGGGGGAAAGAGGAGTAAAGGACAACCAATGGCAAAGGAGTGAAGGCAGTAGAAGTGGACAGAAAGGGAAGCCTTGCACTTCATCCTCTTAAGTCTGGCCAGAATTGACTGTAGACTGAGCGCTCAGCCTCCCGGGTTGGAGAGATAGGTATTCCCCTCAAGATTCAGATGCCTATGGTCTGGAGGGGTGGGAGGGGGGGAACTGGGTCGGGGGAGGGTCCAGGGATATGCATATGAATGATCTGGGAACATACATGTTGGTGAACAACAAAACTCTGTAAAATCTTTAAAATAAAGGAAAGGGGGCTTCCCTTGTGGCTCAGTGGATAAGAACCCGTCTGCCAATGCGGGAGACCCAGGTTCGATCCCTGATCCGGGAAGATCCCACGTAACACAGAGCAGCTAAACCCACACAACAACAAAGACCCAGCACAGCCAAAAATAAATAAAATAAAAAGTTAAAAAAAATAAAATAAAATAAAGGAAAAAATAAAATTAAAAAAAAAAAAAAAGATTCAGATTCCTACCCCCATCTGAGTCCTCTATAGTGGTCCGCAACATTTTTGGCACCAAGGACTGGTTTCATAAAAGACATTTTTTCCATGAACCAGGAGTGTGGCCAGGATGGTTTTGAGATGACTCAATTGCATTACAATTATTGTGCACTTTATTTCTATTATTATTACATCAACTCCATCTCAGATCATCAGGCATTAGATCTCAGAGGTTGGGGACCCCTGTCCTATAGGTCTTACTTGTAAGAAAGTAACAACAACAACAACAAAACTATCCTAGCAGAAAAGGAGGTTGGCAAAAAGAATGGGTTTGCCAATTGCAAAAAACTAGGAACTTGAGTTTTATTGGGTATGAGTATGGAGGTGGGGGCATTTACCCTGTGCAAACAGGACGTTGAAACTGAAATGCTTGCATAAAGTCAAAATGCTTGATGGATTAATCCCTCAGTGAGGGTGTGAAATAGTCAAAGTCTACTTAGATACAAGAAGAAGGTTGAGCACCAAAGAACTGGTACCTTTGAACTGTGCTGTTGGAGAACACTCTTGAGAATCTGTTGGACTGCAAGGAAATCAAACCAGTCAATCCTAAAGCAAATCAACACTGATATTCATTGGAAGGACTGATGCTGACGCTGAAGCTCCAATACTTTGGCCACCTGATACAAAGAGATGACTCACTGGAACAGAATCTGATGGTCGGAAAAATCGAAGGCAGAGGAGAACGGGATAACAGAAGATGAGGCAGTTGGATGGCATCACTGAGTCAATGGACATGAGTTTGAGAAAGCTCCAAGAGATGATAAAGGACAGGGAAGCCTGGCATGCTTTAGTCCACGGGGTCACAAAGAGTTGGAAACGACAGAGGGACTGATCTGAACCTACAGACAACAAGAAAGTTTATTTATTTGGTCTGGGTTCTATGTGAGTCTGCCAATGCGGGAGACCCAGGTTCGATCCCTGATCCGGGAAGATCCCACGTAACACAGAGCAGCTAAACCCACACAACAACAAAGACCCAGCACAGCCAAAAATAAATAAAATAAAAAGTTAAAAAAAATAAAATAAAATAAAGGAAAAAATAAAATTAAAAAAAAAAAAAAAGATTCAGATTCCTACCCCCATCTGAGTCCTCTATAGTGGTCCGCAACATTTTTGGCACCAAGGACTGGTTTCATAAAAGACATTTTTTCCATGAACCAGGAGTGTGGCCAGGATGGTTTTGAGATGACTCAATTGCATTACAATTATTGTGCACTTTATTTCTATTATTATTACATCAACTCCATCTCAGATCATCAGGCATTAGATCTCAGAGGTTGGGGACCCCTGTCCTATAGGTCTTACTTGTAAGAAAGTAACAACAACAACAACAAAACTATCCTAGCAGAAAAGGAGGTTGGCAAAAAGAATGGGTTTGCCAATTGCAAAAAACTAGGAACTTGAGTTTTATTGGGTATGAGTATGGAGGTGGGGGCATTTACCCTGTGCAAACAGGACGTTGAAACTGAAATGCTTGCATAAAGTCAAAATGCTTGATGGATTAATCCCTCAGTGAGGGTGTGAAATAGTCAAAGTCTACTTAGATACAAGAAGAAGGTTGAGCACCAAAGAACTGGTACCTTTGAACTGTGCTGTTGGAGAACACTCTTGAGAATCTGTTGGACTGCAAGGAAATCAAACCAGTCAATCCTAAAGCAAATCAACACTGATATTCATTGGAAGGACTGATGCTGACGCTGAAGCTCCAATACTTTGGCCACCTGATACAAAGAGATGACTCACTGGAACAGAATCTGATGGTCGGAAAAATCGAAGGCAGAGGAGAACGGGATAACAGAAGATGAGGCAGTTGGATGGCATCACTGAGTCAATGGACATGAGTTTGAGAAAGCTCCAAGAGATGATAAAGGACAGGGAAGCCTGGCATGCTTTAGTCCACGGGGTCACAAAGAGTTGGAAACGACAGAGGGACTGATCTGAACCTACAGACAACAAGAAAGTTTATTTATTTGGTCTGGGTTCTATGTGAGTTTGGCTTCCCAGTTGACTCAGTGGTGAAGAATTCTCCTGCCAATATAGGACACGCAGAAGACAAGGGTTTGATCCTTGGGTCGAGAAGATCCTGAAATAGGAAATGGCAGCCCACTCCAGTATTCTTACTTGGAAAACTCCATGGACAGAGGAACCTGGTGGGCAAAGAGTCGGACACGACTGAGAACGCACTATGTGAATTGAAAAAAACATTCTTCCTGGCTCTGATTCTGGTTTGGGGTTTATTCTTCCTGGTAGCCAATATATTAAAATAAATGGAGCCTTAAGCTTGCAATACATACAGCCTGCTGGAAAGAAGTAAACATAAAAGGTGTCTGGAGGGACATACCTTGAAACCAAACCAACCAGAATTCCCTATGATAAAGCCACGCCAAGTGTGAGCCCATGATCCAAAAATTGAAAAACACACACGAAAATACTCTACTAAAAATCAAACAGTAGCAGAAACATACAGTCCAATTAGACTTTGGCTAATAAAAAAAAAAAATTACAGAAACTATGAAATAAGTATGTTAAAATTAAATAAATTTCAAGTACCTAAAACATAAAAAAGATAAAATCATTTTTAAAGACAGATTAAAAACAACAAGGAATAGTAGAAATTTTAAATTACAGTCATTAAAATTAAAATGTAATTGAGTTAAACAGCTGATCAAAGAACTGGTACCTTTGAACTGTGCTTGAGAACCAGTCTGTTGGACTGCAAGGAAATCAAACCAGTCAATCCTAAAGCAAATCAACACTGATATTCATTGGAAGGACTGATGCTGACGCTGAAGCTCCAATACTTTGGCCACCTGATACAAAGAGATGACTCACTGGAACAGAATCTGATGGTCGGAAAAATCGAAGGCAGAGGAGAACGGGATAACAGAAGATGAGGCAGTTGGATGGCATCACTGAGTCAATGGACATGAGTTTGAGAAAGCTCCAAGAGATGATAAAGGACAGGGAAGCCTGGCATGCTTTAGTCCACGGGGTCACAAAGAGTTGGAAACGACAGAGGGACTGATCTGAACCTACAGACAACAAGAAAGTTTATTTATTTGGTCTGGGTTCTATGTGAGTTTGGCTTCCCAGTTGACTCAGTGGTGAAGAATTCTCCTGCCAATATAGGACACGCAGAAGACAAGGGTTTGATCCTTGGGTCGAGAAGATCCTGAAATAGGAAATGGCAGCCCACTCCAGTATTCTTACTTGGAAAACTCCATGGACAGAGGAACCTGGTGGGCAAAGAGTCGGACACGACTGAGAACGCACTATGTGAATTGAAAAAAACATTCTTCCTGGCTCTGATTCTGGTTTGGGGTTTATTCTTCCTGGTAGCCAATATATTAAAATAAATGGAGCCTTAAGCTTGCAATACATACAGCCTGCTGGAAAGAAGTAAACATAAAAGGTGTCTGGAGGGACATACCTTGAAACCAAACCAACCAGAATTCCCTATGATAAAGCCACGCCAAGTGTGAGCCCATGATCCAAAAATTGAAAAACACACACGAAAATACTCTACTAAAAATCAAACAGTAGCAGAAACATACAGTCCAATTAGACTTTGGCTAATAAAAAAAAAAAATTACAGAAACTATGAAATAAGTATGTTAAAATTAAATAAATTTCAAGTACCTAAAACATAAAAAAGATAAAATCATTTTTAAAGACAGATTAAAAACAACAAGGGAATAGTAGAAATTTTAAATTACAGTCATTAAAATTAAAATGTAATTGAGTTAAACAGCTGATCAAACACAGCTGTGGAGAGAATTAGTAAACTACAGGATAGAGCTAAGGAAATATGAAGATGTCTGAAACACAAGAACACACAGGTGGAAATTTAGAACATCAAAATAAAACAAAATTTTATATCTCACAGAGAAAAAAAAACCCATACAGATTACTATAAATAGTATAATAATCAAATAATATCAAACTTGTAAACAACTCTGATGAAAAGTAACAATGGAACAATACCTTAGAGTGATAAGGGAACTATTTTTGAATAAGAATTACCAATCCAGCAAACTTTATTAAAATACAAGGGTTTTAAAAACTAGAATAGTTTCACATATAATTGCCCCAAACTGGAAATAGCTCAAACATCCATCAACAAGTTAATAAATACATTGTTATATGGTCACAAAATGGAATACAGTCTCCTGACATATGTAACAACAGAGATGAATCTCAGACAGTATGTGAAGGGAAAGAATCATGACACAGAGGACCGCATACTGCATGGTTCCGTTTATACGAAAGTCTAGAGAAAGACAAATCTAATTTACAATGATAATAAGATAGGTCAGTGGTTTGATGCTATGGGAAGAGACATGAAGATGGGCAAAGGCACAAGAAAAAATTATTATTTTTTAATCTAGCATTTTATTTATTTATTATTTTCTTTTTCATAGGGTTTTGTTGTTTACTGCCACACATCAGGTGGTGGGATGGGAATGTTCTATAGTTGAGATGATGATTATAAGAAAATTGCCAAAACTCAAAACTCTACAATTTATATATATTCCATTTTATTGTATGTAAATTTTACTTAGTAAAAATGAATTGTTTTTATTTATGTATTCATTCATGATTGTTTATGTAAAAAATATTTAGTTTTAACACAAACTAAAATCTCATATTAGGACCACATGAGAAGTTAACTGACATGAAGTAAACATGTACTTAGGAGGCTCTAATTATTGATTGACAAGATGTTTATAAGAAGTGTAGGTGCAGGTGCTTCCCTGGTGGTCCAGGTGGGAAAGAGTCCGCCTTGCAGTGCAAGGGGCACCGGTTCGATCCCTGGCCCTGGAAGATCCCACATGCCAAGGAACGGCTGGACCGGTGTGTCCAATTACAAGTCGGCACTCCAGAGGGCATGTGCCCAGAGCCAGTGCTCTGAAACGAGAGAGGCCACTGCGATGGGAGGCCCACACATGCCAAAGAATAAAGATGGATAAAAAATACATGATGACTTAGAAGCAAAAAAAAAAAAAAGAAAGAAAAGAAACATAGGTGTAAATATCTTAAAAACTTGAGAAGCCTTTAGAGCAGCGGCTCTTAAACTGTAGCAAACGTCATATGTACTTGGAGCACAGACTGTTGGATATACTACCCCGGAATTTGATTTAAAGGGTGTAGGTGGAAGCCAAGAACTCACATTTCTACTAAGTTCCTTGAGGGTGCTAATGCTTCTGGTCCAGGACCACAATTTGAGGACTACTGTGAGAGAATAATGGAAATAAAAAAGGAAACCAATGGAAAAATAAAATCTTAAAAATTTTTGGAGCTGGGCACACTCAGTTTTGAATACAATTTCACTACGTCCTAGCAGTGGGATCCTTGGACACTTGTTTGAGTTTCAGATTTGTGTTTTGAGTTTCTTACCAAAGGTAAGAATTAAAGGAGATCAGGAGCTTCCTGGTAGCTCGGTGGTGAAGAATTCGCCTGCCAATGTAGGAGACGTGGGTTTGATCCCTGATCTGGGAAGATCCCACATTCTGGAGGAATAATGAAGCCCATGAGCCACAACTATGGGGCCTGTGCTCTAGAGCTTCAGAGCTGCAGCTACTGAGCCCATGTGCCATAACTACTGAAGCCCGTGTGCCCTAGAGCCCGAGTTTCACAACAAGAGAAGTCACCACAACAAGAAGCCTGCTCACCTCCACTAGAGAGTAACCTCCACTCCCTGCAACTATAGAAGAGCCTGCAGCAACAGTGAAAATCCAGAATAGCCAAAACTAAATAAATAAATAATTTTTAAAAAAGAATTAAAGAAGATCATAAACATAAACATAAAGCCCTTGGCAGAATCCCTAGCACACAGCACAGGTTTATTCCAAGCTAAGAGCAACAGCAAGGGTCATAGCTCAAGCTCCTAGCAAGTATGTGACACAGGTCTTCAATGGAACACGCTTTGGCATAGCTTTTGGCTCTTCCATCTCAGATTTTTATGTGAAGAGGATGGGGACGGGGTGGCAGGTGAGGGTTCTAAGGGGGATAAGTGAGGGGCGGTGAATGAAGGAAAGCAATTGTATCTCAACAACTCAGCTAGTATTATCTCCTACACCCACAATTCAAAGGAAGATCATTCATCTTAGAGGGCTTCCCAGGCGGGGCTAGTGGTAAAGACTCTGCCTACCAATGCAGGAGACAAAAGAGACATAGTTTCAATCCCTGGGTTGGGAAAAATCCCCTGGAGGAGGGCATGGCAACCTACTCCAGTATTCTTGCCTGGAGAATCTCATGGGCAGAGGAGCCTGGCAGGCTATAGTCCATAGTGTCACAAAAGAGTCAGACACAACTGAAGTGACTTAGCACTCACACACTCAGAATTGGCAGCAGAATTTTGCAATTTCAAAAACTCTGTCCTAGGGACCCTTAACTCTTCACTCATACTCACAAATCACATACCTGGATGTTCCATCTTCTCAGGTGCATGGGTGTCTACTGAATTTATTTACCCAACTCTTTGTAGAATGCCTCATATGACTCTGAAAACTGGGAAAACTCATCAGTCATAAACAAATCATTCTAGGTTGCAAGAAGCTTTCTTGAGACCACACTAAAAGTGAAGATGTGGACCTCTCAAGAAACCTAGGTCTGAGATAAATCAATCAGCAAGACCAAATATAGCAGAAATGCCCAAGCATTTACCTGACGTGCCTCAGAGCAGCTAATTGCAGGCAGTCGAGCTCTGGGCTGCCTCCCAGAAATGGGAAGCTCTTCCAGCCCAGGCCCGCCCAGCTTCACCCTCTCACCTTCTCTGGAGGTAAGAAGGCGTGTCCTTGGAAAACAGAAAGCAAAAGCTGAGTACTGGAGCATTGAGCTTCCCTGCAGGGCCCTCTCTTCCCCACTTGTCCTCCTGCTGGGCAACGCTCTTTCGACTTACGCGTCTGGTCCAGCTGAATGTGCCTGTCAGAGGAACCAGACATTCCCTCAGACTTGACTTCACCTGGAGACCCAGGAGGAAGGGAACCAAGGAGTTTCTCAAGCCACCAGGCAATACTGGGCTTGGCTTTTCAAGTGTTAGTCATGTCTGACTCTTTGCGACCCCAAGGACTGTAGGCCGCCAGGCTCTTCTGACCATAGAATGCTCCAGGCAAGAGTACTTCCTGACCCAGGGATGAAACCCAAGTCTTCTGCATTGAAAGCAGATTCTTTACCATCTGAGTCACCTGGGGCCTTGCTTTAGTTTTATGCAAATTGCACTTCTTCACTTTTGCTCTCTGAAGGCAGGCTAGGAAAGCAGGAGGTCACAAACCTTCATCCCTTCCAGGGCCACAGGGATCGAATTGCTCTGGCCCTGGAAGGGGCTCATTTGCAATTCTCTTATCCTCCACTCACCCCTTCCCATTTCCCAACTCTCAAGAAGAGGTAAGGGGGTAGCAAGGGTCACCCCAGACATCTCTTCCCAAGGGGTCCGTTTCTGCTTTTCTTCCAGGGATTTTTGAGCTGCCACTGGCAGTCAAATCCTATAGAAAGCTCTTCCCACTGACCTTTCCTTTCATCAGACTGAAGGAATGTCACATTTCCCAGTTTATTTACTGTCTCCCAGAGACAATGGGCCATTTTCTGTTTTATTTACCACCACATCCTCTGCTGTTTAGTCAACATTAGCCAGTGTCCAACTCTGTGACCCCATGGAATACAATCTGTCAGGCTCCTCTGTCCATGGGATCTTCTCCAGCGGATCTTCCCAACCCAGGGATAGAACCCAGTCTCCTGTATTGTAGGCAAATTTCTCACCACTGAGCCATCAGGGAAGCCCCATATATTTAAGACTCAATGAACTGCAGCTCGCCAGGCTTCTCCATCCATGGAATTTTCCAGGCAGGAATACTGGAGTGGGTTGCCATTACCTAGCAAATGGCAAATGAGAAATAAACACGTATTTGTGCAGTAACCACTGTTTGTCTCAGTAAATAAGTGGCGGAGACTTTCCCCAGCAGAAGAGCCAATTTTCTGCATTTTTGTGGAAGGAACGGCAGAAAGACTTTGACTACCAATGGTGTTATGAGCTACTAACAATCTTTCTTTTTAAGACTTTAAATTAAATGAAAGCATTGGTAAGTTAATTAGTAATATATTGGTCCATATACTCTCCTACCATTTATCAGATGCAAGATGTACCCACTGAAAAACTTGCTTTAAACAGTGTTTTGTTTCCAACAAGTGGCTTGACCCATGATTACAAAACATTTGTGATCTTGTGAGTGCTGGGCACTTATCCTGGCTTATTTCTTTTAACTCTGTTAGTAACTCTTTAAGAGAGGGGGATATTACTATAAGGATAATGAAGATGAGGTTCAGAGAGGTTAGCTGCTTTCCCAAAGGTCACACAGCTAGTAAGAACATGGTAGACTTGAACCCAGACAATTTTATACCTGACCTATTGGGCTTTATTTTCTCTATTTTCTAATAGTAGCTACTGCTGAAAGCGGTGTTAAGGATTAAAATGAATGGTTGAAAAAATTAGTGCAATCATTTTACTCCTACAAGAATCACTTGGTGAACTTGGTGAAAACACAGAGGCCAGGTTTTATGCTACTTTTCTTCCAGGATTTGAGCTGCCACTGGCAGTCAATCCTATAGAAAGCTCTTCCCACTGACCTTTCCTTTCATCAGACTGAAGGAATGTCACATTTCCCAGTTTATTTACTGTCTCCCAGAGACAATGGGCCATTTTCTGTTTTATTTACCACCACATCCTCTGCTGTTTAGTCAACATTAGCCAGTGTCCAACTCTGTGACCCCATGGAATACAATCTGTCAGGCTCCTCTGTCCATGGGATCTTCTCCAGCGGATCTTCCCAACCCAGGGATAGAACCCAGTCTCCTGTATTGTAGGCAAATTTCTCACCACTGAGCCATCAGGGAAGCCCCATATATTTAAGACTCAATGAACTGCAGCTCGCCAGGCTTCTCCATCCATGGAATTTTCCAGGCAGGAATACTGGAGTGGGTTGCCATTACCTAGCAAATGGCAAATGAGAAATAAACACGTATTTGTGGAGTAAACACTGTTTGTCTCGTAAATAAGTGGCGGGAGACTTTCCCCAGCAGAAGAGCCAATTTTCTGCATTTTTTGTGGAAGGAAGGGCAGAAAGACTTTGACTACCAATGGTGTTATGAGCTACTAACAATCTTTCTTTTTAAGACTTTAAATTAAATGAAAGCATTGGTAAGTTAATTAGTAATATATTGGTCCATATACTCTCCTACCATTTATCAGATGCAAGATGTACCCACTGAAAAACTTGCTTTAAACAGTGTTTTGTTTCCAACAAGTGGCTTGACCCATGATTACAAAACATTTGTGATCTTGTGAGTGCTGGGCACTTATCCTGGCTTATTTCTTTTAACTCTGTTAGTAACTCTTTAAGAGAGGGGGATATTACTATAAGGATAATGAAGATGAGGTTCAGAGAGGTTAGCTGCTTTCCCAAAGGTCACACAGCTAGTAAGAACATGGTAGACTTGAACCCAGACAATTTTATACCTGACCTATTGGGCTTTATTTTCTCTATTTTCTAATAGTAGCTACTGCTGAAAGCGGTGTTAAGGATTAAAATGAATGGTTGAAAAAATTAGTGCAATCATTTTACTCCTACAAGAATCACTTGGTGAACTTGGTGAAAACACAGAGGCCAGGTTTTATGCTACTTTAAAGATGCAAAAAATCTGTGTGCCTTATTCCTCCCCAGGTGAATCTGATACCTGTCTAAGTGGGCAGATCATTGAAACAGCATATTATGTACATTAAAACATAGAAAGCTAGGGAAAAAAAAAAAAAAACAAGAAAATATGAATTCCAGTGAGAATTCCAGTATTCTTGCCCAAAGAATCCCACGGGCAGAGGCACCTGGAGGGCTACAGTCTATGGCGTCGCAGACTCAGACACGACTCAAGTGACTTAGCACGCATGCATGCAGGTGTAAAGAGATAGCAAAGGGTGGTCAAAGATGTTGGGCATAAAAAGAACCATTTTAAAAAAACTATTTATTTGGCTATGTAGGGTCTTAGTTGCAATTGGACCAAAGCATGGGATCTTACCAGTGCGTGGGATCCTTGTTGTGGTGCATGGGTTAGTAACTCCAAGGTATGTGGGATCTTAGTTTCCTGACCAGGATTTTTTTTTTTGAACTTTTAAAAATATTGTTGTGCTGGCTGCTCTTGGGCTTGCGCTCGTTGTGGAGACCGGGGCCTACTCTTCGTTGTGGTGTGCAGGCTTCTCGTTGTGGTGGCTTCTCTTGTGGCACATGGGCTCAGTAGCTGCAGCTCGCCAGCTCTCAGTTGTGAACTCAGCAGTTGTGGTGCACAGGCTCAGCTGCTCTGAGTCATATGGAATCTTCCAGGACTAGTCATGGGACCTGTGTGCCCTGCACCGACAGGCAGATTATTAATCACTGGACCACCAGGGAAGTTCCTACACCAGCTTTTTACGGTCCCTGCAGTGCCATGCTTTCTGCAGGTGCTGCCCCTGGACTCAGGAGAGCCAGGCCTCAGGAACAGGTGTTAGTGATGTAATTAGCCATGGCCACCCTTGTGCCCACAGTGGTCTTAGGCAGCCCCTGGGAGCGTGTAACTGCATTTGGACCAGTGCTGGGGTGGTGAGGCGCACCTGGTTGTGCTGCCTTTGGCTGAGCTCATTGCCCACCTCAGCCATGGACGTGAATCAGATTGGATGTTTCCCAACCAGACGCTCCCATGAGATTACAGGGGCCAGGCAAGGCTGTGCCCCGTGCTGACAGAGGTGGGACTCCAGATCCAGATCCCTATGGGCCCTGAGTAAATTTTTGTTGACTCAGGTGGAGTAGAAGCCATTGGATCTGTCTTCACCCAAAGACACAGGGAGAGGGGACCTGGGACTTCCTTCAGCCCCCTGGCAGCACTGGGCCTGGCTTTAGTTTTAGGTGAACTGTGTTTCTCCAGCTTTGCTCCCAAGAGCAGGCCACAGGAGCGGGAGGTCACAAACCCTCATTTTGGGATCAATGGCCCAGGAAGGGGCCCGTTTTCAACTCTCTCATCCTCCACCTTCCCTATCCTCTTACCAGCAGTCAGGAGGAGGTAAGAAGCTGGCAGGGCCACTCCAGACTGCCTCTTCCCAAGGGGGTTATTCCTGCCTCACCGAGAATCAGACTGTTGTTGCAAGTCACACCTGGTGGAAACTTCTTCCACTGACTTTTCCTTCCACCAGACCTAAGGACTGCCTGACATTTCCATTTCATATATCTAGGAAACCTTTCCAAATCAGCACACACGATCTACTTCATTCTTATTTATTTACTTATTCATATTTTATCACATTTTTGAACAGATAACATATTCACATGGTTAGAAATTCAAGTGGTATGAAAAAAACATAAAACACAATGAAAATGCTCATTCACTGATGTTCAGGTCCCACTGCTGCTACCGCCAAATGCAAAACCATCTGTATTAATTGCTTCTGTATCTCTGCAGGATTTCATATGCATATAAAGCCAAATGTGAAATGTTTTCTCCCTCTTGCTTGTTTATCCAAAAAGGAAAGTACACAAACTTGGATCTACATTTTCTTTTTACTTATCTTGGCAAATTTTTCATATCAACACATGGAGAATTTTCTCATTCTTTGTGACTGATGTATAATATCCTATTGATTACAAGTACCATAATTAACGTAGCTGAGTTGAAGGTCTTTTGGATTGTTAGTATTATTTGTAATGACAAGCTGTGCTGTTCTGATCTATCATGTGTATACATTTTTGTGCACATTAAGGAAAATGTCAAAATTGTTCTCAAGTAGGTTTTTCCCAGTGTATGAGCAGTCTCATTTCATCACATTCTTGGCAACTCTGGGTAGGAGCAAATAATTTAAAAATATTTCTCAGATTTTTAAAATGTGTTAAAATGGATTCTCTATTATAAGTACGGTTGGATGTATTTTCAAATATTTGTGAACCATTTATCTCTTCTTATGAATTTTATTTAAAGTCACTGGGCCTGGCTTTAGTTTTAGGTGAACTGTGTTTCTCCAGCTTTGCTCCCAAGAGCAGGCCACAGGAGCGGGAGGTCACAAACCCTCATTTTGGGATCAATGGCCCAGGAAGGGGCCCGTTTTCAACTCTCTCATCCTCCACCTTCCCTATCCTCTTACCAGCAGTCAGGAGGAGGTAAGAAGCTGGCAGGGCCACTCCAGACTGCCTCTTCCCAAGGGGGTTATTCCTGCCTCACCGAGAATCAGACTGTTGTTGCAAGTCACACCTGGTGGAAACTTCTTCCACTGACTTTTCCTTCCACCAGACCTAAGGACTGCCTGACATTTCCATTTCATATATCTAGGAAACCTTTCCAAATCAGCACACACGATCTACTTCATTCTTATTTATTTACTTATTCATATTTTATCACATTTTTGAACAGATAACATATTCACATGGTTAGAAATTCAAGTGGTATGAAAAAAACATAAAACACAATGAAAATGCTCATTCACTGATGTTCAGGTCCCACTGCTGCTACCGCCAAATGCAAAACCATCTGTATTAATTGCTTCTGTATCTCTGCAGGATTTCATATGCATATAAAGCCAAATGTGAAATGTTTTCTCCCTCTTGCTTGTTTATCCAAAAAGGAAAGTACACAAACTTGGATCTACATTTTTCTTTTTACTTATCTTGGCAAATTTTTCATATCAACACATGGAGAATTTTCTCATTCTTTGTGACTGATGTATAATATCCTATTGATTACAAGTACCATAATTAACGTAGCTGAGTTGAAGGTCTTTTGGATTGTTAGTATTATTTGTAATGACAAGCTGTGCTGTTCTGATCTATCATGTGTATACATTTTTGTGCACATTAAGGAAAATGTCAAAATTGTTCTCAAGTAGGTTTTTCCCAGTGTATGAGCAGTCTCATTTCATCACATTCTTGGCAACTCTGGGTAGGAGCAAATAATTTAAAAATATTTCTCAGATTTTTAAAATGTGTTAAAATGGATTCTCTATTATAAGTACGGTTGGATGTATTTTCAAATATTTGTGAACCATTTATCTCTTCTTATGAGCTGCCTTTTCATGTCCTTTGTTCATTTAAAAGTGTGTTGTTAGTCTTTTTTATTGATTTAAAGAGCTTTTTGTATATTAAGGAAATTAATTTTACTATGTAACAGTTATAAGTGTTTCTCTTAGCTATTACCTTTACAACACTTTCATATTTTTGTACTTTTCTCATAACAGTACATGCAGATATTGCAAAAATTAACACACTACAAGAGTTATAATAAATGGAGAAGTTTTCCACATGACCCAACAGTTCTACTCCTGGATATATACCCAAAACAACCCAGATCACAAATCCAGGAACATATACGCACCCCAACATTTATAGCGACATTATTTACGATTGCCAAGATATGGAAGCAATTTAAGTGTCCATCAATGGATGAATGGATAAAGAAGATGTGGTATGTATATATATATATATATACAATGGAATATTACTCAGCCATCAAAAAGAGTGAGATTATGCTATTTGCAACAATGCGGATGGACTTGGAGGTATTATGCTTAGTAAAAGAAGCTAGACAGGAAAAGAAAAATATGTATGGTATCACTTGCATCTGGAGCCTAAAAATAAAGCAAACTAGTGAATATAATGAAAAAGAAAGACACACAGATATAGAGAACAAACTAGGGCTTACCAGTGGAGAGCGGAAAGTGGGAGGGGCACATTAAGGGTGGGGAACCAAGAGACACAAACTGCTATGTATGAAACTAGCTACAATGAGAGGCTATACAGCACACAGGGAATAGAGTCAATGTTTTATAATAACTATAAAGCTGCATTCTGCCTATTGATTACAAGTACCATAATTAACGTAGCTGAGTTGAAGGTCTTTTGGATTGTTAGTATTATTTGTAATGACAAGCTGTGCTGTTCTGATCTATCATGTGTATACATTTTTGTGCACATTAAGGAAAATGTCAAAATTGTTCTCAAGTAGGTTTTTCCCAGTGTATGAGCAGTCTCATTTCATCACATTCTTGGCAACTCTGGGTAGGAGCAAATAATTTAAAAATATTTCTCAGATTTTTAAAATGTGTTAAAATGGATTCTCTATTATAAGTACGGTTGGATGTATTTTCAAATATTTGTGAACCATTTATCTCTTCTTATGAGCTGCCTTTTCATGTCCTTTGTTCATTTAAAAGTGTGTTGTTAGTCTTTTTTATTGATTTAAAGAGCTTTTTGTATATTAAGGAAATTAATTTTACTATGTAACAGTTATAAGTGTTTCTCTTAGCTATTACCTTTACAACACTTTCATATTTTTGTACTTTTCTCATAACAGTACATGCAGATATTGCAAAAATTAACACACTACAAGAGTTATAATAAATGGAGAAGTTTTCCACATGACCCAACAGTTCTACTCCTGGATATATACCCAAAACAACCCAGATCACAAATCCAGGAACATATACGCACCCCAACATTTATAGCGACATTATTTACGATTGCCAAGATATGGAAGCAATTTAAGTGTCCATCAATGGATGAATGGATAAAGAAGATGTGGTATGTATATATATATATATATACAATGGAATATTACTCAGCCATCAAAAAGAGTGAGATTATGCTATTTGCAACAATGCGGATGGACTTGGAGGTATTATGCTTAGTAAAAGAAGCTAGACAGGAAAAGAAAAATATGTATGGTATCACTTGCATCTGGAGCCTAAAAATAAAGCAAACTAGTGAATATAATGAAAAAGAAAGACACACAGATATAGAGAACAAACTAGGGCTTACCAGTGGAGAGCGGAAAGTGGGAGGGGCACATTAAGGGTGGGGAACCAAGAGACACAAACTGCTATGTATGAAACTAGCTACAATGAGAGGCTATACAGCACACAGGGAATAGAGTCAATGTTTTATAATAACTATAAAGTATAACCTTTAAAAATGTGAATCACTGTGTTGTACATCTGAGATTTACTTACTAGTATATCATTTCATCAACTATAGACTCAATAAACTGTTTTTGAAATATATAAGTCTGGGGCTTCCCTGTTGATCCAGTGGTTGGGAGTCTGCCTTGCAATGGAGGGGACACCAGTTTGATCCCTGGCCTGGGAAGATCCCACACGCCTCAGAGCAGCTAAGCCCATGTACCCCAACTACCGAGGCCACGCACCTTAAAGCCCATGCTCTGTAACAAGGAGCCACTGTGGTGAGAAGCCCAAGTAACACACCCTCCCCTTACTTCAACTAGAGAAAGCCTGCACAATGATGAAGACCCAGAGCAGCTAATAAAGATAAAGAACTATTTAAAATAAGTAAATAAATAAATGTTTACAGTCTTTTATCCCATTCCTACTCACTAAATGCCTACCTACTCACTAAAAAGAAGCAGCTTTTTCTTTAAGTCACTTTTAGTTGGTTTGCTGGTCCTTGTGTCTGCAATTCTAAAGAAAATTATTTCACTTTTTAAATTATATCAATTTTAAACAATTTTTGTTGACTTCTGTCAATGAATGTTGAAGATATAACACTCATACCAGTTCCTCCTTCTCTGCCCATGTATACATTTATGTCCTCTATTTGCTCTTTCTCTCTGTCTGTATATACATATACACACACAACATATATATATATATTATAAAAATATATTTTTTTGTCCAGTAGAGATTATAAATTTCTGTAAGTTGAATTCTCATTTGACTGGTTGCAACATCTTACTGGCTACCTCATTAATTAATGACTTAAGTTAAAATCTTTGCAAAGTGTTCATTTCGTAGTTATATGAAAGCTATGATTTCATCTTTTTAAAAAAAGTGAATATAATGAAAAGAAAGACACACAGATATAGAGAACAAACTAGGGCTTACCAGTGGAGAGCGGAAAGTGGGAGGGGCACATTAAGGGTGGGGAACCAAGAGACACAAACTGCTATGTATGAAACTAGCTACAATGAGAGGCTATACAGCACACAGGGAATAGAGTCAATGTTTTATAATAACTATAAAGTATAACCTTTAAAAATGTGAATCACTGTGTTGTACATCTGAGATTTACTTACTAGTATATCATTTCATCAACTATAGACTCAATAAACTGTTTTTGAAATATATAAGTCTGGGGCTTCCCTGTTGATCCAGTGGTTGGGAGTCTGCCTTGCAATGGAGGGGACACCAGTTTGATCCCTGGCCTGGGAAGATCCCACACGCCTCAGAGCAGCTAAGCCCATGTACCCCAACTACCGAGGCCACGCACCTTAAAGCCCATGCTCTGTAACAAGGAGCCACTGTGGTGAGAAGCCCAAGTAACACACCCTCCCCTTACTTCAACTAGAGAAAGCCTGCACAATGATGAAGACCCAGAGCAGCTAATAAAGATAAAGAACTATTTAAAATAAGTAAATAAATAAATGTTTACAGTCTTTTATCCCATTCCTACTCACTAAATGCCTACCTACTCACTAAAAAGAAGCAGCTTTTTCTTTAAGTCACTTTTAGTTGGTTTGCTGGTCCTTGTGTCTGCAATTCTAAAGAAAATTATTTCACTTTTTAAATTATATCAATTTTAAACAATTTTTGTTGACTTCTGTCAATGAATGTTGAAGATATAACACTCATACCAGTTCCTCCTTCTCTGCCCATGTATACATTTATGTCCTCTATTTGCTCTTTCTCTCTGTCTGTATATACATATACACACAAACATATATATATATATTATAAAAATATATTTTTTTGTCCAGTAGAGATTATAAATTTCTGTAAGTTGAATTCTCATTTGACTGGTTGCAACATCTTACTGGCTACCTCATTAATTAATGACTTAAGTTAAAATCTTTGCAAAGTGTTCATTTCGTAGTTATATGAAAGCTATGATTTCATCTTTTTTAAAAAAAAAAACCTTTAAAAAAATTTTAGAGTTCTTGCTGAGATGCACAATAGATTCACCGTGACAGAGTTAGGTAGGCTCTATGTCCAGGCGATCCTTCCTGGACAGCTTCAGCCAGAGCGTACTTCCTTCTTGGTTCCTAGAGACGAATTCTAAGTGTCAACAGAATTTTAACTTTGCCAGCTCTGTATTCTCTGGGATTTTCTTCCTCCTCTCAATTAATTGTGTATTTTAGTTTTGGTTCACTTAGAGTCCATAAATTATACCTTATTGGCGATAGCAATGACTGGGAACTTGGCTTAATGGTCTGACCATTTGATGATTTGTGTAGATGAATGGTGGATATCTGTTCTCTGCTGGGTGAGAGAAAACAGATAATCCGGCAATTTATTTGTTTGCTTATGTGTTTGAATACAAATTCGTTTTAAAAATGTTCATGCCCACAAGGAAAGAGAGCAGTTGTCTTTGATATATAAAATGGTAAAAAAGTTGTTGCTTTTTTAAATTTCTGTGTCTGTGTCATTTGACCTGCATGATTTAAATCATAAAACTGAAGCTGTAAGCTCTCTGTCTATAATTTGGAAAGGCCTTTACCTCTCAATGTGTTTGTGTATATTTTCCTATGCTGGAGGGCATAAATGAATTAGAGTATAGAGTCTTTAAAATGAAAGGAGTTTTGTTCTGACTGGTTTATGGAATAAATAAGTGCTGATATAAAGTCTTAAAATAGGATAATTAAACTTCCAATACTTTAAATGTGCTAAAAATTGTTCTTTGCACAGTGCACTCAGAAACCTTTTAAGAATCCAAATTCACATAATTAAAGTAAATGTGCGGCAAACAAGGTCAGTTTACTAATGTAGGTTTAACAAAAACAACTTTGTCTTCTTTGCGCTATCACTGCTAAGTATACAGCTGATCCTTGAACAACATGGGTTTGAATTGTGTGGTCCACTTACAGATTGCCTAAACACGTGCTAAGTACTACAAAGGACTAATTGGGGTTTTCACTTGGGGAACCAACCCCCTTGGAGTTTTTTTTTGAAAGTGTTCATTTCGTAGTTATATGAAAGCTATGATTTCATCTTTTTTAAAAAAAAAAACCTTTAAAAAAATTTTAGAGTTCTTGCTGAGATGCACAATAGATTCACCGTGACAGAGTTAGGTAGGCTCTATGTCCAGGCGATCCTTCCTGGACAGCTTCAGCCAGAGCGTACTTCCTTCTTGGTTCCTAGAGACGAATTCTAAGTGTCAACAGAATTTTAACTTTGCCAGCTCTGTATTCTCTGGGATTTTCTTCCTCCTCTCAATTAATTGTGTATTTTAGTTTTGGTTCACTTAGAGTCCATAAATTATACCTTATTGGCGATAGCAATGACTGGGAACTTGGCTTAATGGTCTGACCATTTGATGATTTGTGTAGATGAATGGTGGATATCTGTTCTCTGCTGGGTGAGAGAAAACAGATAATCCGGCAATTTATTTGTTTGCTTATGTGTTTGAATACAAATTCGTTTTAAAAATGTTCATGCCCACAAGGAAAGAGAGCAGTTGTCTTTGATATATAAAATGGTAAAAAAGTTGTTGCTTTTTTAAATTTCTGTGTCTGTGTCATTTGACCTGCATGATTTAAATCATAAAACTGAAGCTGTAAGCTCTCTGTCTATAATTTGGAAAGGCCTTTACCTCTCAATGTGTTTGTGTATATTTTCCTATGCTGGAGGGCATAAATGAATTAGAGTATAGAGTCTTTAAAATGAAAGGAGTTTTGTTCTGACTGGTTTATGGAATAAATAAGTGCTGATATAAAGTCTTAAAATAGGATAATTAAACTTCCAATACTTTAAATGTGCTAAAAATTGTTCTTTGCACAGTGCACTCAGAAACCTTTTAAGAATCCAAATTCACATAATTAAAGTAAATGTGCGGCAAACAAGGTCAGTTTACTAATGTAGGTTTAACAAAAACAACTTTGTCTTCTTTGCGCTATCACTGCTAAGTATACAGCTGATCCTTGAACAACATGGGTTTGAATTGTGTGGTCCACTTACAGATTGTTTTCACAAAATAATTTTTTTCATTACAGGATCCACAGTTGACTCTACGGATGCTGAACTGTGGACAGGAAGGGCTAACTGTAAAGTTATATGGGGATTTTCAGCTGAATGGAGGATGAGTGCTCCTAACCCTCCCATTGCTCAACGGTCAACTGTAATACAAACCCACACTTTTTTTTTTTCTTCATTTCTTGCCATGTTTTATTAGGAAAATAAAACAGACTCTACGTCTGTATTTAGGGTGATTGCAGGACACATTGGTGTCTGGAGTGGGGCTCACTGGTGTCTCTCCAAGGAGGCCCATGGCTGGAGGAAGTGTTCTCATGCTCCTGGAGCCTGAAACATGGCTGGGGGCAGCCCGCCACTCCAGCCCTTCTTGCTTGTCTGTGATGGCCACCGAGAACCGCTCTTCCAGCAGCGAGAGCTCGCTGATGGGGTCTATGATAGCATTGGTGAAGGCCTCCTGGGGGGTTTTACTCTGGCGTGGTCTGCACATGGATGATGATCTTGTGCTCCAAGGCCTGGGGGACTTTGTAGCTGAAGGAGAAACGGTACAGGTTGCCCTGACTGGACTCACTCTATCTGGAACAACGGACTCCAGTTCGCACTCCCAGTGAACTCTCAGTGAACTCTGGACTGTGGAGCCATGGAGATCAAAAACCAACAGCTGAACAGACCTCCTGGGCTGACGAGAACCACACCAGGGAGACCTCATACCCATGCCTCCCTAGGACCAAGAAGAATGCATTGTTTACCATATGCTAAATCACCATTTGTAATCTTAGTTAATTAATCCATGTTGGTTCAAGTTAAGCGATATGCTTAAGTGATTTTGAAATCTACCTTTGTGATTGCAACCGAATCATATTTTTACTAGCATTTCCTAGGCAACCTCAAAGGGTTTGGGATGTGGGTTTGTGCAGGTAGGCTTTAGGTACAAATGTTACTCACAAGTTCTGCTTGGGGTCTTTGGCAAAAGAGGAAACTCAGTCTCGGACCCACCGTGAAATAAACTACACTCCACTATTCACCACCTTGTCACTCTGTGTGAGTTTGTTTCCCAGAGCCTGGTTACAACATGGGTTTGAATTGTGTGGTCCACTTACAGATTGTTTTCACAAAATAATTTTTTTCATTACAGGATCCACAGTTGACTCTACGGATGCTGAACTGTGGACAGGAAGGGCTAACTGTAAAGTTATATGGGGATTTTCAGCTGAATGGAGGATGAGTGCTCCTAACCCTCCCATTGCTCAACGGTCAACTGTAATACAAACCCACACTTTTTTTTTTTCTTCATTTCTTGCCATGTTTTATTAGGAAAATAAAACAGACTCTACGTCTGTATTTAGGGTGATTGCAGGACACATTGGTGTCTGGAGTGGGGCTCACTGGTGTCTCTCCAAGGAGGCCCATGGCTGGAGGAAGTGTTCTCATGCTCCTGGAGCCTGAAACATGGCTGGGGGCAGCCCGCCACTCCAGCCCTTCTTGCTTGTCTGTGATGGCCACCGAGAACCGCTCTTCCAGCAGCGAGAGCTCGCTGATGGGGTCTATGATAGCATTGGTGAAGGCCTCCTGGGGGTTGTACTCTGGCGTGGTCTGCACATGGATGATGATCTTGTGCTCCAAGGCCTGGGGGACTTTGTAGCTGAAGGAGAAACGGTACAGGTTGCCCTGACTGGACTCACTCTATCTGGAACAACGGACTCCAGTTCGCACTCCCAGTGAACTCTCAGTGAACTCTGGACTGTGGAGCCATGGAGATCAAAAACCAACAGCTGAACAGACCTCCTGGGCTGACGAGAACCACACCAGGGAGACCTCATACCCATGCCTCCCTAGGACCAAGAAGAATGCATTGTTTACCATATGCTAAATCACCATTTGTAATCTTAGTTAATTAATCCATGTTGGTTCAAGTTAAGCGATATGCTTAAGTGATTTTGAAATCTACCTTTGTGATTGCAACCGAATCATATTTTTACTAGCATTTCCTAGGCAACCTCAAAGGGTTTGGGATGTGGGTTTGTGCAGGTAGGCTTTAGGTACAAATGTTACTCACAAGTTCTGCTTGGGGTCTTTGGCAAAAGAGGAAACTCAGTCTCGGACCCACCGGTGAAATAAACTACACTCCACTATTCACCACCTTGTCACTCTGTGTGAGTTTGTTTCCCAGAGCCTGGTTACAACATTTTGGTTCATTGGCCGGGAAACTCTTCACTTTGAGGAGACGAGCCCCATTTGGGGCTATTCCGAGGTCTCCTGGTGTGAATGTCCTAGAGGGCGAAAGGAGCCTCACCTCTCTGGGAGATGCCCACTTCTCAACATCCAGACCTTCCACATGAGTGGGTCGTGGAAAGCAGCATGGGAACTGAGCGCTCAGGTAAGGAGGTTCCTACCCAGTAGGGTGGGAGAGGGGGCCTGATCACCCCCCTGGGAGGGAGAAGGGAGCACTGACCCTAGGTTGATGTCTAATAGGAGGGGGGACATCCGCATCGCTCAGGTGGGAAATATTTTAGGGTGATTGCGAGAGGGCTCTTAAGGGAAGAAACGTGGTCTCTGTGTGCTCATATTCTACTCTCCTCAAAGGAGATGTCCCATCTGCTGTGGAATTCTCAGTCCTCTCAGGGTTGTCAGGCTAGAAAGAGGGGGGTATGTAAGTGTTCCAGAGACAGCCTGGGATGTGGGATATCTAACTCATTTATGTTTCTATCCACCTACCCAGTTAAGACTCAGCAGAGCAGAGCGACACATCTTTAGAGTCACAGGAAAAAGAGTTTTGGACCACAGAGTGTTCTGTTTCTGCCATGCTGACAGACAAGTGAGGGCTCGCCAGTCCCCCTTCTCCATCTGGGATCTGGCAGGTAAGGCTCTTCTCACCTCAGTCAGGAAAGAAGCAGAATGGCAATTTAAGTGTTTCACTGAATGCAAATATCAGAAGTTCTTGGGCCAGGGGGAGTTCCATGCACAGAATGAGAGAGGAAGGAAGAAAAAGATCCTAAAAGGTAAATAAGATGGAGGGAAGTGAGTCAAAAGCAACTATATAGGGCTGCATGATTAAAAATTTTAAGAAAGGGGGCTTCCCTGGTGGCCCAGTGGGTAAAGAGTCTGCTTTGCAGTGCAAGGAACGCCGGTTCAATCCCTGGACCAGCAAGATCCCACGTGCGGCACTGGTGTGTCCAGTTACAAGCCAGCGCTCTGGAGCACATGCACCCAGAGCTAGTGCTCTGTAAGGAGAGAGGCCACTGTGATGGGAGGCCCACACAGGTCAAAGAATAAAGATGGATGAAAATAAATACTTAAAAAATATATAATAAAAGAGGCCAAAAAATTTTTTTTAAGAAAGGATTTAGAGGAGACTATGGGGTGAAGCTAACCTCTGGCCCCATTCCGCGTACTTTGTGAAGCTGAATGGCCTCTGTGGGAGTGGGATGGCTATCAGAGGGCACCATAGACTAAAGAACAGTAAAAGCAATCTATGCAATGGTCACAGAGAATCCAGGACACCCAGATCAATGACCATATATTGACTCATGGCTGAGACTGGCTCAACATCCTCCTCTTTGGGCAAGACTCTACATTCAGAATGAGGAAGGGAAACTATTGATGGCCCAAATATTAACAGATGACAGGAAAGAGATTCTACAGGATTTAGAAGGGGGCGATTTGCCCCCTCCTCCTTACTGGATGATGCATCTTGCTGGATGACGCATATGCCACTGCCTACACCCATCAGGACCGCAGCCCCTGTGCCTGGCCCTCCACCAGCAGCAGCTCCTCAAGCTCCGTCAGGATCAGAGGCTGCCCCTGCACCTGCCCTGGGACCCAGTGGGGCTCCAGCAACGATGACCTTTTTGGCGGCACGAGTCTCTGATCTTCAAGGCCAAGCCACAGCTGAGAAACTCCTAAGCTATACTGGCCTCACCCGTGAGTACAGACAGGAGCCGGGAAAGAAATGCAGGGATCAGACAAAGATTGCACTTCGTGTGGAGCGCGGAGAGAGGGCCCATTACAAATGCCTCTCAGAGAATTACAACAGCCTGCGGTTCAAGGCACCACAGACGGGCACTTCCACCAGCCCCTCTGTGGCTTATTACTATCAGCCATTTACCTCTACAGACATACCGAATTGGCAAAAACACACCTCACCGTATTCAGAGGAGCCACACGTTATGATCAGAGTAATGAAGACTATTTTTCGAACTCTCCGCCCTATGTGGGACAACATAATTCAGCTACTAGTCTCCCTTTTCAGTACTGAAGAGAAACACAGAATTCTCATTGAGGCTATAAAATGGTTTTGGGAAACGATTCCAGAGGGCACCGTGAACCCCCAGCGGTGGGCGCAACAAGCCATCCCTGATGAAAGACACAATTGAGATTCTAATACAGAGGAAGGGAGGGGGCCCCCTCGAGAGATACCAGGCTGCTATTTCACAAGGTCTCAAGAGGGGGCGCCGCAAACCTATGAATATGGCAAAGAGCACTGAAGTAGTACAGAGAGAAACTGAAATGCCCGCTGAATTTTATGAGACTTCCCGGCTCTATACTTTGATAGATCCGGAAATGCCTGGGTCAGCTGTGACTTTGCATCCCACTGTCCCTCTCAGCCTCCTCCCAGCAAGTGCGAAAATCTGTACTTACTTGGACTTAAAAGATGCATTCCTTTGTATCCGCCTACCCAACCCGCACCCCCACCCCCTCCCCCCGCCGGGTTTCAGCCCATTTTTGCCTTCAAATGAGAAGATCCAGTAGGGGGCACCAAACAACAATTTACTTGGACTCGCCTCCTGCAAGGATTTAAAAATTCCCCGTCTATTTTCGGAGAAGCCTTTGTTTCTGACTCATTCCAGTCCGAGAGATTTGGATGCTGGATGTTGCAATACGTGGATGATTTGCGGTTGGCGGCAGAAAATAAAGAGGGCTGCTAGAAAAGAACTAAGGCATTGCTGGCGCTGTTAATGGAGGCAGATCATCAAGTCTCAAGAAAGAAGTCTCAGATTTACAAGGAAGAGGTAAGGTACTGGTGGTTTGCTTTGAGGGGAGGCACAAGACTGCTGGACCAGTCGAGAAAAGAGGTAATTCTAAAAATCCCCTGGCCATTGACCCGAAAACAGATCCAGGAATTTTCTCTTTTCTTTTCTTGTTTTCTTTTTAAATATTGACCTCTTTTTATTTGTTATTTTTTATTTATTTATTTTCATCCATCTTTATTCGTTGGCCTGTGTGAGCCTCCCATTGCCATGGCCTCTCTTGTTGCAGAGCACCAGCGCATATGCTCCAGACCACTGGCTCCTAATTGGACACAGCCGTCCAGGGGTTGGCTACCTCGATGGTGTCCCTTTCACTGCAAGGCGGACTCTTCACCCACTGGCCCCAAACCTATTTGACTTCAAATTTGGGTTTGGCCAAGTCTCCCTTTTCAGTACTGAAGAGAAACACAGAATTCTCATTGAGGCTATAAAATGGTTTTGGGAAACGATTCCAGAGGGCACCGTGAACCCCCAGCGGTGGGCGCAACAAGCCATCCCTGATGAAAGACACAATTGAGATTCTAATACAGAGGAAGGGAGGGGGCCCCCTCGAGAGATACCAGGCTGCTATTTCACAAGGTCTCAAGAGGGGGCGCCGCAAACCTATGAATATGGCAAAGAGCACTGAAGTAGTACAGAGAGAAACTGAAATGCCCGCTGAATTTTATGAGACTTCCCGGCTCTATACTTTGATAGATCCGGAAATGCCTGGGTCAGCTGTGACTTTGCATCCCACTGTCCCTCTCAGCCTCCTCCCAGCAAGTGCGAAAATCTGTACTTACTTGGACTTAAAAGATGCATTCCTTTGTATCCGCCTACCCAACCCGCACCCCCACCCCCGCCCCCCGCCGGGTTTCAGCCCATTTTTGCCTTCAAATGAGAAGATCCAGTAGGGGGCACCAAACAACAATTTACTTGGACTCGCCTCCTGCAAGGATTTAAAAATTCCCCGTCTATTTTCGGAGAAGCCTTTGTTTCTGACTCATTCCAGTCCGAGAGATTTGGATGCTGGATGTTGCAATACGTGGATGATTTGCGGTTGGCGGCAGAAAATAAAGAGGGCTGCTAGAAAAGAACTAAGGCATTGCTGGCGCTGTTAATGGAGGCAGATCATCAAGTCTCAAGAAAGAAGTCTCAGATTTACAAGGAAGAGGTAAGGTACTGGTGGTTTGCTTTGAGGGGAGGCACAAGACTGCTGGACCAGTCGAGAAAAGAGGTAATTCTAAAAATCCCCTGGCCATTGACCCGAAAACAGATCCAGGAATTTTCTCTTTTCTTTTCTTGTTTTCTTTTTAAATATTGACCTCTTTTTATTTGTTATTTTTTATTTATTTATTTTCATCCATCTTTATTCGTTGGCCTGTGTGAGCCTCCCATTGCCATGGCCTCTCTTGTTGCAGAGCACCAGCGCATATGCTCCAGACCACTGGCTCCTAATTGGACACAGCCGTCCAGCTGCTCCGTGGCTTGTGGGATCTTCTCACACCAGGGATCGAACTGGTGTCCCTTGCACTGCAAGGCGGACTCTTCACCCACTGGACCACCAGGGAAACTCCGGTGATTTTTGAGAGTGGCTGGGTTGTGCAAACTTTGGATTCCAAGGTACTCTCAGACGGCCAAGCCCTTATATCAACTCTTAACGGGGCCAAAAAGAGATTCAGTAGATTGGATCGGAAAGAAAATAACAGGCCTTTAAAAACTTAAAAGTGGCAATTAACTGATTCGAAAGTATTCCCTAATACTTTGACTTTCTTCCCTGTGTAGAAAAGAATCCCAGAATTGTTCTGCCCCTAAACAGAAACAAAAGTCTCCAGGAATACAACTAAAAGGTACTTTACCCTTTGAACATTAGAAGTCAGCTTTACTGACTCAAGCCCTGCTGGCAATATCTTACTTGTCAGTCATGGTATGTACATGCTCAGGATGGGTGGACGCCTTCCCCACCTGGACTGAAAACGCAAGTGAAGTAGCTGATTGCCTGATTCGAGAAATAATTCCTGGATTTGGATTTACAACCAGCATAGATAGGGTCAGACAATGGCCCTGCCTTTGGAGCCGACTTAATCCAACAAATATGTAAACGTCAAACGGAAAGTATATACAACATATAGACCTCAGAGCTCTGGAACGCTGGAAAGAACTAATAGGACTCTTAAAGACATACCCTCAAAGTGGATTATAGAGACTGACTGTATGTGACTAGACTTGCTTCCTATAGCTCTACTCAAACCAAGGGTGACCCCACGTTCTCATGGCTATTCTCTTTATGAAATCAAATCACTTATGGGAGACCCCTTCCCATAGTGAAGCAAGTAATGGCAAATGTGCCACATGTAAGGGGAGATGGAGTTTCATAGCAGATGGAACAATTGGGTAAGGTAACAAGTCAGGTAACTAAGTATGTCCAAGAAAGGTGCCATTCCCTCTTGGAGAACAGATTCACAATTGTGCCTGGGGACTAATGGGTTAAAGACTGGAAACACGATTCTCTAGTTCCATGATGGAAGGGTCCATATACTGTTGTTCTAACGCTCCAGACCACTGGCTCCTAATTGGACACAGCCGTCCAGCTGCTCCGTGGCTTGTGGGATCTTCTCACACCAGGGATCGAACTGGTGTCCCTTGCACTGCAAGGCGGACTCTTCACCCACTGGACCACCAGGGAAACTCCGGTGATTTTTGAGAGTGGCTGGGTTGTGCAAACTTTGGATTCCAAGGTACTCTCAGACGGCCAAGCCCTTATATCAACTCTTAACGGGGCCAAAAAGAGATTCAGTAGATTGGATCGGAAAGAAAATAACAGGCCTTTAAAAACTTAAAAGTGGCAATTAACTGATTCGAAAGTATTCCCTAATACTTTGACTTTCTTCCCTGTGTAGAAAAGAATCCCAGAATTGTTCTGCCCCTAAACAGAAACAAAAGTCTCCAGGAATACAACTAAAAGGTACTTTACCCTTTGAACATTAGAAGTCAGCTTTACTGACTCAAGCCCTGCTGGCAATATCTTACTTGTCAGTCATGGTATGTACATGCTCAGGATGGGTGGACGCCTTCCCCACCTGGACTGAAAACGCAAGTGAAGTAGCTGATTGCCTGATTCGAGAAATAATTCCTGGATTTGGATTTACAACCAGCATAGATAGGGTCAGACAATGGCCCTGCCTTTGGAGCCGACTTAATCCAACAAATATGTAAACGTCAAACGGAAAGTATATACAACATATAGACCTCAGAGCTCTGGAACGCTGGAAAGAACTAATAGGACTCTTAAAGACATACCCTCAAAGTGGATTATAGAGACTGACTGTATGTGACTAGACTTGCTTCCTATAGCTCTACTCAAACCAAGGGTGACCCCACGTTCTCATGGCTATTCTCTTTATGAAATCAAATCACTTATGGGAGACCCCTTCCCATAGTGAAGCAAGTAATGGCAAATGTGCCACATGTAAGGGGAGATGGAGTTTCATAGCAGATGGAACAATTGGGTAAGGTAACAAGTCAGGTAACTAAGTATGTCCAAGAAAGGTGCCATTCCCTCTTGGAGAACAGATTCACGAATTTGTGCCTGGGGACTAAGTATGGGTTAAAGACTGGAAACACGATTCTCTAGTTCCATGATGGAAGGGTCCATATACTGTTGTTCTAACCACACTACAGCAGTTGCAGTTATCATTCCCTGGATCCACCATACGAGGGTGAAGAGGACATACACCATGGATCCAGAAGATGCTGAGTGGACTACATTGAAGGACCCCTATGATCCCTGAGAAACCAAGATCATCTTAAAGGAAAAAAAAAAAAAAGAATGAAGTTCTGCAGCCAATCCCTGCTCTACAGACTTTATGGCACCCTCATGACCTAAACTATAGTTTCAGCTCAGAATGATGATTTTATTTCATAGGCTCACTCATATATAAATTTCCATAATAAGACTAATTGCTGGGTATGTGGGGCCATGCCGATATCAGTTATGGGTGGTCTCCCCTAGAGGGTTTCTCCCCTTCAGAAAGGGAATATGCCAAGCTTATGTGATTACCTATATCAACAAAAGTCCCAAATAGCCAGTTTAAATGTTCAAAACCTCTCTCTGTTAACTTGGTGCCAGGAAACAACCACCAAGTTAAGATTCTGGACTCAAATCCTGGATGAGCCCCCAAAGGTCTGTAACATCTCTTGATTTCACTGCTACAACAAGGCTGCCTACCTATATTTCATAACAGTGTTTCATTGATATGATTACCTGGCAGCCATATTTGTCCCTTCTCTTGGGACTTCAAATATTATGATAAGGGTTGAAGCATTGACTAAATTTACCCAACAAGCCCTTAACTACAGCATGAGGGCAATACAAGCTCTTAACACAGAAAAGGTACAAAGGAAAAATACTGTAATCTGAAAGAGGATGACATTAGACATCCTAACTGCTGCCCAGGGTGGAACATGTGCTACAATAAAAGTAGAATGTTGTGTATACATTCCTGACCTGTCAGGAAATATACCTGAGGCACTGGAAGGTATGCTGGCCCATCAGACTGATGTCCGATGATACCATGTCTTTCTGGACTTCTGTCTTATCGTAGGTAAAGGGTGATTGGTAGAAAACTTTGCTAATCATTGCTATAGCTGCTCTGTTAATTTTGTTATGTGGGCCTTGTATTCTCCAATGTGTTGTCCAGTTTGTGTCACTGAGATTAACTGCATTTACCCAAATACACGCTAGAAAGCCAAACGTACAATATATCCCTATGAAGGATGCTCACACTGAAAGTTGAAAGCATGAGGAGGAGGGAATGAAGGAGAAAAGGAATGGGTTACCCTGACTGGACTGACTCCATCTGGAACAAGGGACTCCAGTTTGCACTCCCAGTGAACTCTCAGTGAACTCTGGACTGTGGAGCCATGGAGATCAAAAACCAACAGCCGAACAGGCCTCCTGGGCTGACAAGAACCACACCAGGGAGACCTCATACCCATGCCTCCCCAGGACCAAGAAGAATGCATTGTCCACCATATGCTAAATCACCATTTGTAATCTTAGTTAATTAATCCATGTTGGTTCAAGTTAAGCGATATGCTTAAGTGATTTCGAAATGTACCTTTGTGATTGCAACCGAATCCTATTTTTACTAGCACTTCCTAGGCAACCTCAAAGGGTTTCGGATGTGGGTTTGTGCAGGTAGGCTTTAGGTATAAATGCTAGTCACAAGTTCTGCTCAGGGGTCCTTGCACTCCACTATTCACCACCTTGTCACTCTGTTTGTTTCCCATAGCCAGCAAACCGTACCTGTGGGTCCTTCAGCAGCTGTGATTTCCTATGTGCAACGGTAGTTTAGGTTATGGCAGCCATATTTGTCCCTTCTCTTGGGACTTCAAATATTATGATAAGGGTTGAAGCATTGACTAAATTTACCCAACAAGCCCTTAACTACAGCATGAGGGCAATACAAGCTCTTAACACAGAAAAGGTACAAAGGAAAAATACTGTAATCTGAAAGAGGATGACATTAGACATCCTAACTGCTGCCCAGGGTGGAACATGTGCTACAATAAAAGTAGAATGTTGTGTATACATTCCTGACCTGTCAGGAAATATACCTGAGGCACTGGAAGGTATGCTGGCCCATCAGACTGATGTCCGATGATACCATGTCTTTCTGGACTTCTGTCTTATCGTAGGTAAAGGGTGATTGGTAGAAAACTTTGCTAATCATTGCTATAGCTGCTCTGTTAATTTTGTTATGTGGGCCTTGTATTCTCCAATGTGTTGTCCAGTTTGTGTCACTGAGATTAACTGCATTTACCCAAATACACGCTAGAAAGCCAAACGTACAATATATCCCTATGAAGGATGCTCACACTGAAAGTTGAAAGCATGAGGAGGAGGGAATGAAGGAGAAAAGGAATGGGTTACCCTGACTGGACTGACTCCATCTGGAACAAGGGACTCCAGTTTGCACTCCCAGTGAACTCTCAGTGAACTCTGGACTGTGGAGCCATGGAGATCAAAAACCAACAGCCGAACAGGCCTCCTGGGCTGACAAGAACCACACCAGGGAGACCTCATACCCATGCCTCCCCAGGACCAAGAAGAATGCATTGTCCACCATATGCTAAATCACCATTTGTAATCTTAGTTAATTAATCCATGTTGGTTCAAGTTAAGCGATATGCTTAAGTGATTTCGAAATGTACCTTTGTGATTGCAACCGAATCCTATTTTTACTAGCACTTCCTAGGCAACCTCAAAGGGTTTCGGATGTGGGTTTGTGCAGGTAGGCTTTAGGTATAAATGCTAGTCACAAGTTCTGCTCAGGGGTCCTTGCACTCCACTATTCACCACCTTGTCACTCTGTTTGTTTCCCATAGCCAGCAAACCGTACCTGTGGGTCCTTCAGCAGCTGTGATTTCCTAGCCTGTGGTCTTCTTGTTGATGTTGAACGAACAGTAATTAGGTACCTTGTTAATGGTGATCCTCTCACCCTCGAAGAACAAGAAGGACTGGAAGGCAGGTGGGACATTCATTCTAGAGTTGCAGCTGCCTCCAAAAGCCACCACCACCTCCAGATCCTTATAACGCGACCACTTCCGGGTTAGCGACTGCTTCCGGATTACGCCAGCCGTGCCAAACCCATGTGAGGATCCATCTGCTCTTTGCCACCTATCCCAAACACATTTTTCTAATTGGGTATATTTTCCCACAGACATTTGGGCTTACCTTGTAGATCAGCTAGTAAAGAATCCAGTTACAATGTGGGAGACCTGGATTTGACCTATGGGTCGGGAAGATTTCCTGGAGAAGGGGAAGGCGCTAAAATTATTGCCCAGAGAATTTTGTGGCTCACTCATGGGTCCCAAAGGGGCAGACACGACTGAATGACTTTCACTTTCCCCCAAGCGTTTAGGTTTGCTGATTGAATTAGCTCACATGACTCCTCTGTAATGTTTAAGAACATGGAAAAGGTAAAATTATGTCTAATTTCATTGAATCCTGATTCCGACAAAATTTCAGCAGTAATTGTGTTTTGTAGTATGCTAGCTTGAAGATCATTTCCAGGATCTCTTAGTCACTTAAAATTTTAAGCCGATATTAAATTAAATTAATTATGTAATCAGTGCATATCTAGGTACTTTCTAAGAGCCTAGAACACTGACGCATTGATTCAAAGTAGTCCAGAAGACCTCCTGGAGTAGGAAATGGCTATCCACTCCAGTATTTTTGCCTGAAGAATCCCATGGACAGAGGAGCCTGGCAGGTTACAGCCCATAGCCGCAATGAGTCAGACACAACTGAAGGCTACATGCTATAGCGATATGCTTAAGTGTTCAATGACCTTTGTGATTGCAACGAATCCTATTTTTACTAGCACTTCCTAGGCAACCTCAAAGGGTTTCGGATGTGGGTTTGTGCAGGTAGGCTTTAGGTATAAATGCTAGTCACAAGTTCTGCTCAGGGGTCCTTGCACTCCACTATTCACCACCTTGTCACTCTGTTTGTTTCCCATAGCCAGCAAACCGTACCTGTGGGTCCTTCAGCAGCTGTGATTTCCTAGCCTGTGGTCTTCTTGTTGATGTTGAACGAACAGTAATTAGGTACCTTGTTAATGGTGATCCTCTCACCCTCGAAGAACAAGAAGGACTGGAAGGCAGGTGGGACATTCATTCTAGAGTTGCAGCTGCCTCCAAAAGCCACCACCACCTCCAGATCCTTATAACGCGACCACTTCCGGGTTAGCGACTGCTTCCGGATTACGCCAGCCGTGCCAAACCCATGTGAGGATCCATCTGCTCTTTGCCACCTATCCCAAACACATTTTTCTAATTGGGTATATTTTCCCACAGACATTTGGGCTTACCTTGTAGATCAGCTAGTAAAGAATCCAGTTACAATGTGGGAGACCTGGATTTGACCTATGGGTCGGGAAGATTTCCTGGAGAAGGGGAAGGCGCTAAAATTATTGCCCAGAGAATTTTGTGGCTCACTCATGGGTCCCAAAGGGGCAGACACGACTGAATGACTTTCACTTTCCCCCAAGCGTTTAGGTTTGCTGATTGAATTAGCTCACATGACTCCTCTGTAATGTTTAAGAACATGGAAAAGGTAAAATTATGTCTAATTTCATTGAATCCTGATTCCGACAAAATTTCAGCAGTAATTGTGTTTTGTAGTATGCTAGCTTGAAGATCATTTCCAGGATCTCTTAGTCACTTAAAATTTTAAGCCGATATTAAATTAAATTAATTATGTAATCAGTGCATATCTAGGTACTTTCTAAGAGCCTAGAACACTGACGCATTGATTCAAAGTAGTCCAGAAGACCTCCTGGAGTAGGAAATGGCTATCCACTCCAGTATTTTTGCCTGAAGAATCCCATGGACAGAGGAGCCCGGCAGGCTACAGTCCATAGCGTCGCAATGAGTCAGACACAACTGAAGCGACTTAGCATGCATGAAAAGCTATAGACATAAGTCATATTAATGAATGTGCTCGTTTTTGCCACACAAGAATGTATGTGACTGTAAAAAAAAATGTATTGTAAACTTTGCTAATCTGCCAAAATGTCTCAGTATGACACAATGTTCTCAATTATTTTCTCTGTGAAATAGAAGTTAATTACTTAGTGAAAAGTTATAATTAATATGAATGGTTGTAACTTCAATAATGACAGAGAAATATGTACGACTGAGAATATGCTTTTGCTTTTCTGTAAGCAGTGATTCTTGGGATTTTTGTTTTTCAAAGCACTTTGTGCCTATGGAGGATACAAAGTGCTTTTATTTATGTGGCTGTAACTAGTTATGCTTACTAAAAACCAAAACTGAGAAATTCTTAAAATATTCATTTATCCATTTGAAGATAACAATGATGAATGTATAGCATGCTAATTGAAATAACATCTAAATGCTGTTATGAAATTAGATTTGAACGTGTGGACCCCTTGAGATCTGTGTTAGAATAAAAGGAATGCTAGAAGGAATAAGGCTTGGTGAGTATAAAAGAACATAATAAAGGATAAAACTTGGATTTGTCCTGCATCAAACAAGTACATTTTACTTGTTTTGGTTTATAATATTAAATCTCACAAGCTACAAAATATGCTAAAATATTTGCAAAGTACTCAGTCTTGATGGACTTTCTCCATTGCTTATCCGATTAATGTGTCCATTTACCGTGTGAATAGTTATTTTTTCTGGGGTGACCCACCTTTCTGATGGGCCTGGGACTCTGGGGTTTCTGGGATATGCAATTTTCCATGCTAAAACCAGGACAGTCTTGGGGAAATCAACATGGATAGTTACTTTATATACTCTCTGCATAAGCTACCTAAAAAACACGGATTCTGTGACTAACCTGAGTAATTTTACATGCTGTATGTTGACTTTACATTCAGTTATAAAAATAAGAGGAAGAGGAGGAGAAAGAGAAGGAAAAAGTTTATTTTTAAATGTTTTACTGTCTCTTTGATTCTTTTTTTTTTTTTTTTTTTTGAGGGAGGGGTTAGGGAGGGAGAGGGGTGGGTGGGCCACTTCCATTGGCCTTTTCATTTCTCTATTTTCATCCATGTTTGTTCTTTGGCCCTTGTGGGCCTCCCATCGCGGTGGCCTCTCTTGTCGCAGAGCGCTGGCTCTGGGCGCATGTGCTCCAGAGCTCTGGCTCGGTAATTGGACACATCGGTCCACCCGCTCCCGCGGCACGTGGGTTCTTCCCAGGCCAGGGATCGAACCGGCGCCCCCTGCACTGCAAGGCGGTGTCCTTACCCACTGGACCGCCAGGGAATCCTGTCCGTTTGATTCTTAAGCAACCAAGTATTGTTTCTCAGGTTACTCGTGATCCTCTCTTAATCTAACGTCCAAATCTCTCTTGATTTCTGCCTTTGAAAAAATCAGGTCTGAAAAACAGAAGATAATAAAACTTGCCAGATATGTTATACACAGAAAATTGCCTTTGAGATTGCCCACAGGGTTTCTAGAAACTCACAAATTTTTGTCCTTTTGCTTATAGAAATGGTTGCTATAAATAATCATCTTTGGTGAGTTGCATAGAAAGAGTTGTTAAATCAGAAGAGATGCTCATCCTTCCCTTAATTTTTATAGGTAATTTGTTATTAATAAAAATATTTCAGAAATGTTATGCTTTATGGGATGCCTCTGGAGATTTTTCAATGCCTCACTTTCTGTATATGTTTCAGTTTCAGGGAAAACACTGATTGAAAATTATAAAATTGTTCTGTTGAATTTCCCCCTAAATATCTGAGTATTTGTAGTGTTTTACCTGATGATATAGAGCAACATTATATTTCAATTATTATTTAAAATGCTGATTATCAGTCCTTTTTCTTTTTAAAAACACTTTGAACTGAGCTGTTTTTAGGCCAGTAGTTCTCAATGCATATCCGACCTAATCATGAAGTTTCACAACTATACAGGTGTCTAGGCCCTTTTAGGGTTATGGCATCTCTTTACTCAGTAATCTAAGAATATTATACATTGTACAAAAGATTATCATATGTCATATCTCAAGACTTTTCCTATATAAAAATCCAATGTTAGAAATCAGATGCAGCATTCACTGGCTTCTTAGAATGCAAACTTCATCATTGAGCTAAGAGATATTTCTTTAAAAATTTTTCTTAAAGAATAGGTTTGTTATTATTGTTTTGCATGCTTCTAACCCATCATCCAAATATCCTTGTCAATTGTATTATTCTTTTCTTTAAAATATTTATTTATATATTTGTCTGCATCAGGCCTTAGTTGCAGCATGCGGGATCTTTAGTTGCAGAATGTGGGATCTAATTTCCTGACCAGAGATTGAACCCAGCCCCCCTGTATTGGGAGTGTGTAGTCTCAGCCACTGACCCACCAGGGACGTTCCAGTTGTATTATTCTTTTCTGATTATTATAAATTTTCATCAGTCCTTTCTACACTTGAAGTTTTTCAGTGATAAAATAACTGTAGCTTTATCACTTATAAGTAGTTTGTGTTTAACTCTTGCTGAATTCTCTTGTGTAAGCAGCAGGCCAGAGTGTGTATCTTCAACAAAGAAGCAAAACCTCAGAGCCTTGTGAAAAGAGGTACTGTAAAATATTGACCTTTTGAATTATCAAGTCTTGATAGAGGCATCTGAGCTGGAATCACTTACGCAACTTTCAGACCAAATCACTCAGTGGAGTGATTTGGGATTTTCAGACTTTTTTTCATTGGGAAAGAGATGACTTCATGAGATTACTAACCCAAGATCCAGTAAAACAAGAATTAATTATGTAGAACTGAACGAATTGATGTGCAGCATTTTATTGTGGTTATTTGTTTGGAATATTGCCGATATCGTTTGAATATTTCCAGATCTGTATATTTTCCAGGTTATAGGATGCACTTTCTGTGCCTTCTCATATTACCTGTAGCCCATAGCAATTTGATAGACTCTGCTTTTTTAAACTAAAATGAACTATTTAAAAGTGGTATCTAGTTTACCAACTGTCTAGAATGCAGTTCTTTCTGAGTCTCCTTTTCATGGCAATATAATTATTTGTGTAAGTTCAATAAGAATTTTTCTTTCTACAAGAAAATAATTAAATGAATTGTTTAAACATCCAAGGGCCTCCTTGGATGTTTATATTTGAGTACAGTGCTCTTTTAATCAGGCATGACAACTCATTCTTAAGGAACAAAATTTCATAGTACTTAAAGAGACACTGCCTATTATGGTCTCCCATAAAAAACGAGTCTGAGTGCCCAGTTTACAGGGTCCAGTCTCACAGGTAGTAAGGAGGGTCACTTTCTGTGGGGCAAGAAACCTAAATTATTATAGGAAGCTTGAGAAAGAAGAATCATTGAACTTTGCAAATATAATCTAGTAAAGAGAGTTTCTTGGGCTTGTTTCTTAACCTTGAGATGGCAAATAATAGATGTTTCAAAAGTCCAATCTGAGTCACCTTATGAAGACTTTCAAATGGAAGTTAATTTCATAATTGTTCAAACTTTTTGCTCTAGATGTTGTTTGTTGTTGTTGTTGTTTAGTTGCTAAGTCATGTCTAAGTCTGCAACCCTGTGGACTGTAGCCCTCCAGGCTCCTCTGTCCATGGAATTCTCCAGGCAAGAATACTGGAGTGGGTAGCCATTACCTTCTCCAGGGGATCTTCCCAACTGAGGGATCAAACCTATGTCTCCTGCACTGGCAGTCTGCTCTAGCTACCACAAAGCAAATTTAAAGGAGCCTGTATGAACACTCCTTCCCTAATTCGGCAAACCTCTGAGCTGGAATCACTTACGCAACTTTCAGACCAAATCACTCAGTGGAGTGATTTGGGATTTTCAGACTTTTTTTCATTGGGAAAGAGATGACTTCATGAGATTACTAACCCAAGATCCAGTAAAACAAGAATTAATTATGTAGAACTGAACGAATTGATGTGCAGCATTTTATTGTGGTTATTTGTTTGGAATATTGCCGATATCGTTTGAATATTTCCAGATCTGTATATTTTCCAGGTTATAGGATGCACTTTCTGTGCCTTCTCATATTACCTGTAGCCCATAGCAATTTGATAGACTCTGCTTTTTTAAACTAAAATGAACTATTTAAAAGTGGTATCTAGTTTACCAACTGTCTAGAATGCAGTTCTTTCTGAGTCTCCTTTTCATGGCAATATAATTATTTGTGTAAGTTCAATAAGAATTTTTCTTTCTACAAGAAAATAATTAAATGAATTGTTTAAACATCCAAGGGCCTCCTTGGATGTTTATATTTGAGTACAGTGCTCTTTTAATCAGGCATGACAACTCATTCTTAAGGAACAAAATTTCATAGTACTTAAAGAGACACTGCCTATTATGGTCTCCCATAAAAAACGAGTCTGAGTGCCCAGTTTACAGGGTCCAGTCTCACAGGTAGTAAGGAGGGTCACTTTCTGTGGGGCAAGAAACCTAAATTATTATAGGAAGCTTGAGAAAGAAGAATCATTGAACTTTGCAAATATAATCTAGTAAAGAGAGTTTCTTGGGCTTGTTTCTTAACCTTGAGATGGCAAATAATAGATGTTTCAAAAGTCCAATCTGAGTCACCTTATGAAGACTTTCAAATGGAAGTTAATTTCATAATTGTTCAAACTTTTTGCTCTAGATGTTGTTTGTTGTTGTTGTTGTTTAGTTGCTAAGTCATGTCTAAGTCTGCAACCCTGTGGACTGTAGCCCTCCAGGCTCCTCTGTCCATGGAATTCTCCAGGCAAGAATACTGGAGTGGGTAGCCATTACCTTCTCCAGGGGATCTTCCCAACTGAGGGATCAAACCTATGTCTCCTGCACTGGCAGTCTGCTCTAGCTACCACAAAGCAAATTTAAAGGAGCCTGTATGAACACTCCTTCTGCACCAATGTAAATAATCAGGCCAAACCTTGTGAGAAGAGTGTTATTTTGTCATGAGGAAGGTTCTTTCTTGAGATGATCATGATTACAAGTAGGGGAGACTATTAGGAAAATTATAGGTCTTTGAAAAGGGCAGAAAAATATTAATGAGTGTCCTGTCTAGCCTACTCATCCAAATTATCCTTGGCTGTCTTTGACTAGGCTATTTTCCAACCTTACAGGGATAGAAGTTAGAACTAAGAAAAATGCAGGAATTTCCCTGGCCGTCTAGTGATTAAAACTTCACCTTCTAATGCAGAGGGTGTGAGTTTGATCCCTGATAAGAGAGCTAAGAACCCACATGCTTTCTGGCCCCAAACCAAAAAACATAAAACAGAAGCAATGTTTTAACAAATTCAGTAAAAGATTCTAAAAGTGATCCATATCAAAAAATCTAACAACAACAACACCAAAAACTAGTGCAAATGTTTCCAGTCTATAGCTATGCAAATGACTTTTGAATTTGGCAATATGAACAAGATTCTGTTGGGTGGGGAACATAAATCAGCAAGTTAAAACCTCCTTGTAAGAGATGTAGCACCTCACTGGTTCCCTCATTAATTAAGAAGTTAAACAAAATCTCTGTCAAGTGTATATGTTACATGAGGGTCATGATTTCTTCTTCTTTAAAAAATGTTTTCTTCAACACTTTGTCACTTTAGTGAAATTTGGAGAAGGAATAGTGGTACATTTGTGTATTCAGTCCAGATTTTTAAACTGAAAGTTCTATGCAGACGTTTTACTTTGTAAGTACTTAAAGATACCAAATTTTTACTTCTGGTTCTGAAGTTTGTGCTTTAGAATAACCTTCCCTACCCTGAGATAAACTTAAAAGATACAAACAAAAAATTTCTACTACTTCTACAATCTTTACACTTTCATTTTTAGCTTATGAACTTTGATTCAACTTACTTATTTTTCCAAATGTGTGATTGCCTTAGGCTCCATGGCAAGAATACTGGAGTGGGTAGCCATTACCTTCTCAGGGATCTTCCCAACTGAGGGATCAAACCTATGTCTCCTGCACTGGCAGTCTGCTCTAGCTACCACAAAGCAAATTTAAAGGAGCCTGTATGAACACTCCTTCTGCACCAATGTAAATAATCAGGCCAAACCTTGTGAGAAGAGTGTTATTTTGTCATGAGGAAGGTTCTTTCTTGAGATGATCATGATTACAAGTAGGGGAGACTATTAGGAAAATTATAGGTCTTTGAAAAGGGCAGAAAAATATTAATGAGTGTCCTGTCTAGCCTACTCATCCAAATTATCCTTGGCTGTCTTTGACTAGGCTATTTTCCAACCTTACAGGGATAGAAGTTAGAACTAAGAAAAATGCAGGAATTTCCCTGGCCGTCTAGTGATTAAAACTTCACCTTCTAATGCAGAGGGTGTGAGTTTGATCCCTGATAAGAGAGCTAAGAACCCACATGCTTTCTGGCCCCAAACCAAAAAACATAAAACAGAAGCAATGTTTTAACAAATTCAGTAAAAGATTCTAAAAGTGATCCATATCAAAAAATCTAACAACAACAACACCAAAAACTAGTGCAAATGTTTCCAGTCTATAGCTATGCAAATGACTTTTGAATTTGGCAATATGAACAAGATTCTGTTGGGTGGGGAACATAAATCAGCAAGTTAAAACCTCCTTGTAAGAGATGTAGCACCTCACTGGTTCCCTCATTAATTAAGAAGTTAAACAAAATCTCTGTCAAGTGTATATGTTACATGAGGGTCATGATTTCTTCTTCTTTAAAAATGTTTTCTTCAACACTTTGTCACTTTAGTGAAATTTGGAGAAGGAATAGTGGTACATTTGTGTATTCAGTCCAGATTTTTAAACTGAAAGTTCTATGCAGACGTTTTACTTTGTAAGTACTTAAAGATACCAAATTTTTACTTCTGGTTCTGAAGTTTGTGCTTTAGAATAACCTTCCCTACCCTGAGATAAACTTAAAAGATACAAACAAAAAATTTCTACTACTTCTACAATCTTTACACTTTCATTTTTAGCTTATGAACTTTGATTCAACTTACTTATTTTTCCAAATGTGTGATTGATTATCTTGCACTATTCAAGTCATTTCCTCACTAATTTAAAATTCCATTTTGTTATAAAAATGAGAAAAATTTCATATTCAACTTATATATTAATTTAAGAAGAAAGGACATCTTTTTAACATTGTGTTCTCCTATATAAGAACAGGGTAAGGCTTTTCATTCATTCAAATCTTATTTTATATGACAACTGAGTCTAAAGTTTGTTGTTTCACATTTTTTTGGTAGTTACTTCTAAACATTTTTTCAGTTGTTACCACTATAAATAGAGTATTTTCTCCTATTATATTTTCTGATTGCTTTTTGTTCATATATAGAAAAGCTGCTGATGAGCATATTTTGTGACCTTTTTGAATTCTCTTATTTGTAATAGATGTTTAGTTGATTTGCTTGTATTGAATTTTCATGAATATAATATCATCTATGCATAATTACAGTTTGCCTTATTTCCAATTTTTATACCTTTATTCATTTTGATTGTCTGACAGCAATGTCTAATTCTCCCAGAAAAAATATTAGTGGTATTTGTAGCTTATTCTTGACTTTTAACAGAAATATTTTTAATGTCTTTCCAATAGGATTAATCAGTTTTTAATCAAATATATCTCATTAAGAAGTCAGTCATCCATGTTTATTTTACTAAGCTTTTGTTTTTAAGTTAGAAATGGATGTTCCACATCCAAAGGGATAGTCATATAATTTTCTCCTTTGACATATTAACATGGTGAATAACATTTAATCTTTCTTACTTTCTAGAAATTAATACTATTTTCCTGGTGAATTTTTCTTTATAATGGGATTTATTTATGTTCTCCTTTCAACACTTTGTCACTTTAGTGAAATTTGGAGAAGGAATAGTGGTACATTTGTGTATTCAGTCCAGATTTTTAAACTGAAAGTTCTATGCAGACGTTTTACTTTGTAAGTACTTAAAGATACCAAATTTTTACTTCTGGTTCTGAAGTTTGTGCTTTAGAATAACCTTCCCTACCCTGAGATAAACTTAAAAGATACAAACAAAAAATTTCTACTACTTCTACAATCTTTACACTTTCATTTTTAGCTTATGAACTTTGATTCAACTTACTTATTTTTCCAAATGTGTGATTGATTATCTTGCACTATTCAAGTCATTTCCTCACTAATTTAAAATTCCATTTTGTTATAAAAATGAGAAAAATTTCATATTCAACTTATATATTAATTTAAGAAGAAAGGACATCTTTTTAACATTGTGTTCTCCTATATAAGAACAGGGTAAGGCTTTTCATTCATTCAAATCTTATTTTATATGACAACTGAGTCTAAAGTTTGTTGTTTCACATTTTTTTGGTAGTTACTTCTAAACATTTTTTCAGTTGTTACCACTATAAATAGAGTATTTTCTCCTATTATATTTTCTGATTGCTTTTTGTTCATATATAGAAAAGCTGCTGATGAGCATATTTTGTGACCTTTTTGAATTCTCTTATTTGTAATAGATGTTTAGTTGATTTGCTTGTATTGAATTTTCATGAATATAATATCATCTATGCATAATTACAGTTTGCCTTATTTCCAATTTTTATACCTTTATTCATTTTGATTGTCTGACAGCAATGTCTAATTCTCCCAGAAAAAATATTAGTGGTATTTGTAGCTTATTCTTGACTTTTAACAGAAATATTTTTAATGTCTTTCCAATAGGATTAATCAGTTTTTAATCAAATATATCTCATTAAGAAGTCAGTCATCCATGTTTATTTTACTAAGCTTTTGTTTTTAAGTTAGAAATGGATGTTCCACATCCAAAGGGATAGTCATATAATTTTCTCCTTTGACATATTAACATGGTGAATAACATTTAATCTTTCTTACTTTCTAGAAATTAATACTATTTTCCTGGTGAATTTTTCTTTTTATGTACTTATTGATTATTTTTATTTAGGATCTTTACATAGATATTTATGAATTAGGCTAATATGTAGTCTTCTCTGTTCAGACTATCTTTTCTGCTTTGGGTATAAATACTGCACTAATTTGTAAAATGAATTTGGAAGCTTTTCTTCTTGTTCTCTCTGCTCTTGACTGCTTTATATAAGCAGTATAGGGATTGGAAGACTTAGAACTGTCATTATTTGAGGTGATATAATCATTTACCTAGGGAAAGTCAGTATCAACAAACAATCTGTTAGAACTGATAAGAAACTTCAGAAACTAGGCCAGATATAAGAACAAACTACAAAAATCAATAACATTGCTTTATGGAAGCCATAACTTTCTAGAAAATATAATAAAAAAGAAGAAATGTTTAATAAAGGGAAGAAATCTACAAAGAGTATCAGAATTAACAAAAAAGGAAAATGCATACATTCTTTTCAGAGAAATCTGAAAAGCCTTAGTTAAAGGACACAGGTAACTGAATAAAAGAGGAGATGTGTTATACTCTTGGATTAGGTAGTTTAGCATTCTTGTTCCCCACAAATATCAAAACCAAGCTGGCACCATTAATACAATTGACTACAGGTCTTATTCAGATTTCACCTTTTTTATTTTTGCACGCCTCAGTTTTGTATGTCTTTGTGTATGTGCATGCATGCTCAGTCACTTAGTCATGTCCAACTCTTTGTGACCCTATGGTCTGTTGTCTGCCAAACTCTTTTGCCCATGAGATTCTCCAGGGAAGACTTTGGAGTGGGTTGCCATGCCTTCCTCCAAGGGATCTTCCCAACCCAAGAATCCAAACCAAGTCTCCTACAGCTCCTGCCTTGTAGATGGTTTCTTCACTGATGAGCCACCAGGGAAGCTCATTACATGTATAGATTCCTTAGATCAAGCTCTAATACTTTGGCCACCTGGTCTATTTTTAATCAGTTTTAATCAAATATATCTCATTAAGAAGTCAGTCATCCATGTTTATTTTACTAAGCTTTTGTTTTTAAGTTAGAAATGGATGTTCCACATCCAAAGGGATAGTCATATAATTTTCTCCTTTGACATATTAACATGGTGAATAACATTTAATCTTTCTTACTTTCTAGAAATTAATACTATTTTCCTGGTGAATTTTTCTTTTTATGTACTTATTGATTATTTTTATTTAGGATCTTTACATAGATATTTATGAATTAGGCTAATATGTAGTCTTCTCTGTTCAGACTATCTTTTCTGCTTTGGGTATAAATACTGCACTAATTTGTAAAATGAATTTGGAAGCTTTTCTTCTTGTTCTCTCTGCTCTTGACTGCTTTATATAAGCAGTATAGGGATTGGAAGACTTAGAACTGTCATTATTTGAGGTGATATAATCATTTACCTAGGGAAAGTCAGTATCAACAAACAATCTGTTAGAACTGATAAGAAACTTCAGAAACTAGGCCAGATATAAGAACAAACTACAAAAATCAATAACATTGCTTTATGGAAGCCATAACTTTCTAGAAAATATAATAAAAAAGAAGAAATGTTTAATAAAGGGAAGAAATCTACAAAGAGTATCAGAATTAACAAAAAAGGAAAATGCATACATTCTTTTCAGAGAAATCTGAAAAGCCTTAGTTAAAGGACACAGGTAACTGAATAAAAGAGGAGATGTGTTATACTCTTGGATTAGGTAGTTTAGCATTCTTGTTCCCCACAAATATCAAAACCAAGCTGGCACCATTAATACAATTGACTACAGGTCTTATTCAGATTTCACCTTTTTTTTTTTTTTTTGCACGCCCTCAGTTTTGTATGTCTTTGTGTATGTGCATGCATGCTCAGTCACTTAGTCATGTCCAACTCTTTGTGACCCTATGGTCTGTTGTCTGCCAAACTCTTTTGCCCATGAGATTCTCCAGGGAAGACTTTGGAGTGGGTTGCCATGCCTTCCTCCAAGGGATCTTCCCAACCCAAGAATCCAAACCAAGTCTCCTACAGCTCCTGCCTTGTAGATGGTTTCTTCACTGATGAGCCACCAGGGAAGCTCATTACATGTATAGATTCCTTAGATCAAGCTCTAATACTTTGGCCACCTGGTACAAAGAGATGACTCATTGGGAAAGACCCTGATGCTCAGAAAGATTGAAGGCAAAAAGAGAAGAAGGCAACAGAGGATGAGATGGTTAGACAACATCACCAATGCCACAGACATGACTTTCAACCAACTCCAGGGGACAGTGAAAGACAGGAAAGCCTGGAGTGCTGCAGTCCATGGGGTCACTAAGAATAGGACAGGACTTAGTGACTGAAAAACAACATAGATTCATATAACCACCACCAAAATCAAGACACAGGATTTCTTTCCCACAAAAGGACTTCCTCTTACTGCCCCTTTCCTAACCTCTGACAACTATGGATGTGTCCTCTATGTCTGTAACTTTTTCATTCATGCAATGTCAGACAAATGAAATCTTACTGGATGCAACTGTTAAAACTGGCTTTTTTTCCACTTTGCCTAATGCTCTAAGATTCATCCAAGTAACTGTGAAGAATCAATAGCTCACTTCTTTAGTTGCATAGTATTCCATTGGATAGATATACCATTGGATAGTTTAACATTTCATCTGTTAAAGGGAAAATTGGATTTTTTTTCGTTTTTGAATGTCACAAATGAAGCATCTATGAACATTTATGCAAAGGTTTTTTTGTGTGTATGTAAGGTTTTATTTCTCTGGGGAAAATACCGTGTATTGTGGTTGCTGAGCTGTATAACAAGTGTAAGCTTAAATTTTAAAGAAATTTCCAGACCCATTTTTTCAGAGTGGCAATACCATTTCTTGTCCTCATCAAAAATGTATGAATTATCTACTATTGCTGCATCTTTGTCAACACTTGGTACCATCAAATTTTAAATTAAATCCATTCTAACAAGTAGGTCATGATATGTTATTGTGACTTATTAATAGTTTGCATTTTTCTAATGGCTGATGAGGTCAAACATCTTTAATGTACTTCTTTGCTTTGCTTATAGCTTCATTGATGAAATCTATTCAAGTCTTCTACCTATTTCCAACTAGATTTTTTTGGTTTCTTTCTTTCTTTTTTTTTTAAAAACATTTATTTAATTATCTTTTGGGGGGTGAGGTGGGGAGGGAGCGGGACGGGCGGGCCACTTCTATTGGTCTTTCATTTCTCTATTTTCATCTGTCTTTGTTCTTTGGCTCCTGTGTGCCTCCCATCACGGTGGCCTCTGTCGTAATGGCTGCACAATGCCACAGACATGACTTTCAAAAAGGGCAAAAAGAGAAGAAGGCAACAGAGGATGAGATGGTTAGACAACATCACCAATGCGACTGGGGACAGTGAAAGACAGGAAAGCCTGGAGTGCTGCAGTCCATGGGGTCACTAAGAATAGGACAGGACTTAGTGACTGAAAAACAACATAGATTCATATAACCACCACCAAAATCAAGACACAGGATTTCTTTCCCACAAAAGGACTTCCTCTTACTGCCCCTTTCCTAACCTCTGACAACTATGGATGTGTCCTCTATGTCTGTAACTTTTTCATTCATGCAATGTCAGACAAATGAAATCTTACTGGATGCAACTGTTAAAACTGGCTTTTTTTCCACTTTGCCTAATGCTCTAAGATTCATCCAAGTAACTGTGAAGAATCAATAGCTCACTTCTTTAGTTGCATAGTATTCCATTGGATAGATATACCATTGGATAGTTTAACATTTCATCTGTTAAAGGGAAAATTGGATTTTTTTTCGTTTTTGAATGTCACAAATGAAGCATCTATGAACATTTATGCAAAGGTTTTTTTGTGTGTATGTAAGGTTTTATTTCTCTGGGGAAAATACCGTGTATTGTGGTTGCTGAGCTGTATAACAAGTGTAAGCTTAAATTTTAAAGAAATTTCCAGACCCATTTTTTCAGAGTGGCAATACCATTTCTTGTCCTCATCAAAAATGTATGAATTATCTACTATTGCTGCATCTTTGTCAACACTTGGTACCATCAAATTTTAAATTAAATCCATTCTAACAAGTAGGTCATGATATGTTATTGTGACTTATTAATAGTTTGCATTTTTCTAATGGCTGATGAGGTCAAACATCTTTAATGTACTTCTTTGCTTTGCTTATAGCTTCATTGATGAAATCTATTCAAGTCTTCTACCTATTTCCAACTAGATTTTTTTGGTTTCTTTCTTTCTTTTTTTTTTAAAAACATTTATTTAATTATCTTTTGGGGGGTGAGGTGGGGAGGGAGCGGGACGGGCGGGCCACTTCTATTGGTCTTTCATTTCTCTATTTTCATCTGTCTTTGTTCTTTGGCTCCTGTGTGCCTCCCATCACGGTGGCCTCTGTCGTCACAGAGCGCTGGCTCTGGGCGCATGCATGCCAGAGCTCCAGCTCGGTAATTGGACACATCAGTCCAGCCACTCCGCGGCACGTGGGATCTTCCCAGACCAGGGATCGAACTGGCGCCCCTTGCACTGTAAGGCGATGTCCCTACCCACTGGACCACCAGAGGAAGCCCGGTTTCTTTCGAGTTCAGAGTGTGCTTAACATATTTTGTATATGAGTCCCTTGCAAGATATGTGATTTGCAAATATTTTCTCCCATGAAGTCTTTTTGTTATTCTTTTCTATTTTACAATTTCAGGTTTTTTAGTTAAATTATGTTGATTTACAATGTTGTATTTGTTTCAGGTATAAACACAGTGATTCAATTCTTGTAGATTATACTCTATTAGTTACTATAAAACATTAGATATATTCTCTGTGCTGTATTTTATTTGTTTTTATACCTAGTAGTTTATACTTCTTTTTTTTTTTTTTTAAAGATTTATTTATTTATTTATTTTGGGCAGGGGTCGGGTTGGGGAGGGAGGGGAGCGGCGGGCCACTTCCATTGGTCTTTCATTTCTCTATTTTCATCCATCTTTGTTCTTTGGCTCCCATGGGCCTCCCATCGCAGTGGCCTCTGTTGTCACAGAGCACCGGCTCTGGGCACATGCGCTCCAGAGCTCTGGCTCGGTAATTGGACACATGAGTCCAGCCGCTCCGCGGCACGTGGGATCTTCCCAGGCCAGGGATCGAACCAGTGCCCCTTGCACTGCAAGGTGGTGTCCTTACCCACTGGACCACCAGGGGAAGCCCTAGTTTATACTTCTTAATACCCTTTTCCCTATCACACCTCTCCCTTACCCCTCTTCCCACAAGTAAACACTAGTTTGTGCTTTGTACCTAGGAATCTATTTTGCTATATTCATTTGTTTGTGTTATTTTTAGATTCCACATACAGTGATTTGGGGGCTTCCTTGGTGACCCAAATGGAAAAGAATCTGCCTGCAATGCAGGAGACTCTGGTTCAGTTCTTGGGTTGGAAAGTGGCAACCCACTCCAGTACTCTTGCCTGGAGAATTCCATGGACAGAGAAACCTGGTGGGCTATTAGTCCATTGGGTCACAAAAAGTTGGACACAACTGAGCGACTCACTTTCACTTTTACAGTGATTTCAGTTTTGATTTATGGTTTGATCTGAAAGTTTTTAAATGCAGTTAATGGTCCACCAAAAGATCGGAATTTAAGAGTGACATGTCAATCAGGGAGAGAGGTCACCCAGTGCTGATGGCAAAGGTGCTGCCTTAAGTAGGGCCTTTAGCTGCATCTTGAAGAATAAGTAAGTCTGGGAGAAAAAGTCTCTAGTGAAGACAGCAACTTTGAAGGTTATCAGTTAGGGAGTATAAAATGGTAAGAGTCTCAAAGTACAAAATGACAGAGATTTTCTTAAGCCACCCCCAGGCTTTATCTTAACTGCTGGATCAGAGGTTAAGCTTCCTGCAGCTGAAGGGGAGGAACTTCTCAGACATGGCCTTTTTGTGTGGACCAAAGGTCTCCACTGCTGTGTGGCAGGAAGATTTATTCATGTGGTCTGGAAGTCTCCTCAGAAAGGCCATAGTGAAAGTGTGGTCGAGGTTGGGCTGATAACCATAGGGTGTGGTTAACTTACATGCACAGTCCAGTCACTCAGAGAATACAGAGTGAAGTGAGGAGAGAATGGTCTGTCCCACTTGGGACATGACCAGATCCCACCTGGTAGGATAAAGTCTGATGGAGGTCAAGAGAGAGCTTCTAGACCGGCAACCCAACTGGTCCTTCCCTATCAAGGTCCCAGCAGCACCAAACCAAGCAAAATTGGTTGGAATTCTTAGGAAAGAGTCAGTCAAAGAAGTCTTGGAGGAGTGTTAGTTGCTCAGTTGTGTCTGTTAGGGCCATAGACTATAGCCCACCAGGCTTCTCTGTCCAGGGAGTTTTTTAGGCAAGAATATTAGAGTGGGTTGTCATTTCCATCTCCAGGGAATCTTCCCCACCCAGGAACTGAACCCAGGTCTCCTACATTGCCAGCAGATTCTTTACTGTCTGAGCCACCAGGAAGTTGGAGGAGGGAGGGGCTTTTTTGTGTTTTGTTTTGTTTCAAATTACAATAGGGCTTCCCATAGCTCAGCAGTAAAGAATCTGTCTGCCAATGCAGGAAACACAGGTTCAAATCCTGAGTCAGGAAAATCCCCTGGAGAAGGAAACGGCAGCCTAGTCCAGTATTCTTGCCTGAGAAATCCTATGGACAGAGCAGCCTGGGGGGCTATAGTCCATAGGGTCACAAAAGAGTCCATTCTCTCACAAAAGAGTCAGACACAACTTAGTGATTAAATAGCAACAACATGGTTGATTTACAATGTTGTATTAGTTTTGGTGTATAACAAAGTGATTCAGATTCTTTGATTCATAAGTCTTTTCAGATGTGCAGATTATTTTCCATTATAGTTTATTACAAGATAGTAAATATATTTATAGTTCCCTGTGCTATACAGTAGCTCCTTGTTGTTTATCTATTTTATATATAGTAATGTGTATCAGCTAATTCCTAATTTATCCATCTCTACTTTGGTAACCAGGAGGTTTTTTGTTTTTTTTGTTTTTTTCCCTATGTCTGTGAGTCTGATTCTGTTTTATACTTAAGTTCATTTATATCATTTTTTCCTATTCCACATACAAGTGATATCAGGTAATATTTTTCTCTGTCTGACTTGCTTCACTTATTTTGACAATCTCTATATCCATCCATGTTGCTCCAAATGACAATTTTTCATTCTTTTTAATGGCTGAGTAGTATTTCATTATATATAATCTTTATCCATTTGTCTGTTGATGCACTCTTACGTTGGTTTCATTTCTTGGCTATTATAAATAGTGCTGCTATGAACACTGGGATGCATGTATCTTTTCAAATAAGAGTTTTCTCTAGATATTTGCCCAGGAATGGACTGGATCATATGACAAATTTATTTTTAAGGAACCTTCATACCATTTTCCATAGTGGCTGCACCAGTTCCTATCAACAGTGTAGGAGGGTTCCATTTTCTCCCAGGAAGAGGTACTTTTTGAGCAAATGTGTAAGAATTTTCTAGAAAGGGGAAAATTAGATATTTTTCAGGGTGATTGGGAAGAATACTAGTGTGGGGCAGGAGCCATCACATCACTTCAGGAGACAAGCCTGGCTCAAACAGAAAGGATGTGTCTGGGAACTTCAGAGGAGGGACTTCTGAAAGAGATCTTGAACATCAGAGTGTAGAGGCAGGTGCCACAGAAAAAGTTAATGTGCCCCCTGTCCCTCTGATTTGCCATGCACATGATGGACAAACCACCTGGGAAGCCCAAAAAAGTGCATAATTTTAAGCAATTCCACTAACTTGTCAGAGATTCAGTTTTTCTTCATCAGGACGTTGGGGATGGTAATATTTATCACACAAGATTGTTATATTAGGAGTATTTTAGTCACAAGTAACAGAACTCTGATTCATGCTAGTTAAGGAAAAACAAAGGAGCTAATTGGCTCATCAGTCAATAGCTCAGGGTCAGGGCTGGAGTCAGGCAGGGCTGTATTCATCAGCTCAAGTGAGCATCAGCATCTCTCCGCCTCTTGCTCCTGCTTTCCTCCATGAAGGCCTCGTTCCAGGAAATCTCTCTCCACCTGATGGTTCTCAGCTGCTCCAGGCTGACATTCTACCCTCTTTGCAACCCTAAATAAGAGAGAGCATCTCTTTCCCAGTGGTTTAAACTGAAAACCCAAGATGATGTGATCCAGCGTCTGATTGACCAGGCTGTGTTGTGTGCCCAACCCTGGAAGCGGCTGGGGAAAAGGGAGGTACATTCAATCTGAGCGACATGCTGCTGCGGCTGCTTAGTCACTTCAGTCGTGTCTGACTCTGTGTGACCCCATGGGCTGCAGTCCATCAGACTCCTCTGTCCATGGAATTCTCCAGACAAGAACACCAGAGAGTGGGTTGCCATGCCTTCCTCTAGGGGGAATCTTCCCAATCCAGGGATGGAACCCAAGTCTTCTGCATTGCAGGCAGATTCCTTACCACTGAGCCATCGGGGAGGATATATATATATATATAGAGAGAGAGAGAGAGAGGTTTGAGACCCCTGGACTGTAGCTTGCCAGGCTCCTCTGTCCATGGAATTCTCCAGGCAAGAATACTGGACTAGGCTGCCATTTCCTTCTCCCCTGAATGATATGAACTAAGTGTTATTACCAGAAGAAAGGGGACCAGGCTTAGAACATCCAAGCTGTCATGGTCTGCTACACTGGTGGTGACTGTTGAAAGAGATCAAGTATATAAATTGCCTGGCACTTTATGAGAGATTTTTTTTTTCTGATTTCTTCTCTGCTCCTCTGTCTCTAACCACTTGAAAAGTCCATGGATTCCTGGTTAGCTTTGTTGCTGTCACTTCTCCCCCTCCAGCACATGCCTGGCTACGGCCTCTCGCTGCCACCTTCTGGACTGCTGTTGGAGGACGCTCTCGCTGACGCCCCACTCCAGCTCTCTCAGGGCGCCTCAACCATAATCTGGCTTTGAGGGATCCATCCATCAGCTCCACACAGTCTCCAATGTCCGCTTGGCTACAGAGGTGCCTGCCGATGGCTTATGGCAGGGAACGCTGGCTGTAGGTGGGTGGCGGAGTTAGCTAGCTGGGATGGAATGGAGCTGCACAGTCATCATGGCGATGAGCACTGTGGTTCCCAGTGCAGCCCCGGAAACCAGAGCATCCCTGAGCTGAGGAAGACCAGGTGGCCAGAGTGTACTACAGATTCACAGCCTCCACATCCAATTAGTTCCGCCTTCCATCTCCCCACGAAGGGAAGCTGTTGTTTTCCATGCTTTGACCTAAGATGAAAAGTGCCTGGCTAACCCAGCCTATCAATTCTGCAAGGGTGTTCATAGTTCAGCCAGGTGAAGCTTGATTTAATGCAGGATCATTGATTTATGTATTTTAAATTTTATTTGACTAGTTTTTAAAAACTTTTTCTCAGGGACTATTTCAAACATCTACATAAGCAGATAAGAGAGCTGAATGAATTCCATACAGCCATCATCCAGCAGCAACGTTAATCAAGTTACTGCCAGTGCCGTTTCATCTCCATGCCTTCCACTCCTCCCCTCCCTATTGCTCTTGAAACAATTCCCGGACAGTATGCCTTTTATAATAAATATGTCAGTGTGTTATCTCTAAAAGATAAGAACTCTGAAAATCCATGACCATTATGTCATTATTGCACCTAAAAGTGCCACAGTATTTCCGGTAATATCATCAAATGTTCTCAGTGTACACATTTCACTAATGATCGTCTGTTCTTCTGTTTTGTTTTAGTTTTTTGCAGTTCACGTGTGTAAATCAGGATTCAAATAAAGGCTAAATAGCGTGATTAGTCAATAGATCTCCTGAGTGTGTTTTAGAAGAGACTTTTTTAGGAAGATCCCCTGGAAAGGGAAATGAGAACACACTCCAGTGAAAAATTCCATGAACAGAGGAGCCTGGTGGGCTACAATCCATGGGGTCACAGAGTCTGACATGACTTAGCAACTAAACCGCAACAACAATTCCTCTCTGTATCTGTTTTAATTTTTAAAATTGTGTTCATTTTGTTTTGACTTTGCTAGGCCTTCATTGCTGTGCAGGCTTTTCTCTAGCTGTAGTGTGGCTGTTATTGCAGTGGCTTCTTTCATTGTGTACATGGAACCTAGAGCACAAGCTCAGTAGTTGTGGAACACAGGCTTAGTTTGCCTGTGGCATGTGGAATTTTCCCGGAGCAGAGATCGAACCTGTGTCCCCTGCATTGGCAGGTAGAGTCTTAACCACTGGGCCACTGGCAAGTCCCTCTGTATATAAACACAGATATAGACATAGACATATATGCACATAGATAGATGTAGGTAGATAAATCTTTATCTATATATTTGTCCCTTGCGGTTCATTTGTTGAAGAAACCAGCTTTTTTCTCCACTAGTTTCTCACAGGCTGGGTTTTGCTGATTTATATCCCTGACATGGCCTTTACCTTGTCCTTCTACCCCTGTATTGCTTGTAATTATGTAGATAGATTGGAGACTTGAGCAGATTCAAAGCTGAGTTTTGGAGAGACCGCTTCAGAGGTGGTGTGCACAGGAAGCACAGGTCTGGGGACCTCTCTTTTTTGTGTCCACTGTGAGAGTGGGTGGCCCCTGTGACACTGGGAACCAGAACCTCTGCCTCTGGTGCCACTCCAAAGCCAGTCCCTGTGGATTCCCAAAGAATCCAGTCTGCATGACCTCACATAGTTCTTTTCCCAAATCTTTTTAGTTAGGGCACATAATTGAGAGCACCTTGATCTTACACCTGGAGCCTGGGTGCACGTGGGCTGAGAGAACTGACCCTGCCTCCCATTTAATACCTTGGAGAGACAGAATTTCTACTGAAAAAGTTCCTTAAGCATGGGAGACTTGTGAAGATAACAGATAGCCACAAATGTGTTGAATATCCAGTGGGGTATAGTAAACAATGTGTTAAGTGTTAGGAGTTCAAACAGGGCCTCCACTGGGAATCCGTAGTGTTGCGGAAAGGGATCCGCTGGCATTCATGAAGGCCTCTTCAGCTTTTGATATTATCATCAAAGGAAGTTGTACATGAAGGTCACAGAGATAGTAATGAAGTTTATTCTCCTCCTTTAAACTTAGGAACCATGATTGGACCAGACTGCCTCAGGACAGAATTCAAGTTCAAATTCTGTGCAGGCTTTTCTCTAGCTGTAGTGTGGCTGTTATTGCAGTGGCTTCTTTCATTGTGTACATGGAACCTAGAGCACAAGCTCAGTAGTTGTGGAACACAGGCTTAGTTTGCCTGTGGCATGTGGAATTTTCCCGGAGCAGAGATCGAACCTGTGTCCCCTGCATTGGCAGGTAGAGTCTTAACCACTGGGCCACTGGCAAGTCCCTCTGTATATAAACACAGATATAGACATAGACATATATGCACATAGATAGATGTAGGTAGATAAATCTTTATCTATATATTTGTCCCTTGCGGTTCATTTGTTGAAGAAACCAGCTTTTTTCTCCACTAGTTTCTCACAGGCTGGGTTTTGCTGATTTATATCCCTGACATGGCCTTTACCTTGTCCTTCTACCCCTGTATTGCTTGTAATTATGTAGATAGATTGGAGACTTGAGCAGATTCAAAGCTGAGTTTTGGAGAGACCGCTTCAGAGGTGGTGTGCACAGGAAGCACAGGTCTGGGGACCTCTCTTTTTTGTGTCCACTGTGAGAGTGGGTGGCCCCTGTGACACTGGGAACCAGAACCTCTGCCTCTGGTGCCACTCCAAAGCCAGTCCCTGTGGATTCCCAAAGAATCCAGTCTGCATGACCTCACATAGTTCTTTTCCCAAATCTTTTTAGTTAGGGCACATAATTGAGAGCACCTTGATCTTACACCTGGAGCCTGGGTGCACGTGGGCTGAGAGAACTGACCCTGCCTCCCATTTAATACCTTGGAGAGACAGAATTTCTACTGAAAAAGTTCCTTAAGCATGGGAGACTTGTGAAGATAACAGATAGCCACAAATGTGTTGAATATCCAGTGGGGTATAGTAAACAATGTGTTAAGTGTTAGGAGTTCAAACAGGGCCTCCACTGGGAATCCGTAGTGTTGCGGAAAGGGATCCGCTGGCATTCATGAAGGCCTCTTCAGCTTTTGATATTATCATCAAAGGAAGTTGTACATGAAGGTCACAGAGATAGTAATGAAGTTTATTCTCCTCCTTTAAACTTAGGAACCATGATTGGACCAGACTGCCTCAGGGACACATGAATTCATTAGTTTTACAAATTCTGTAATGAGCTCGGAATTTGCACAGCATAATTATATTAGATTATATATTTTGTCTGCTAAGCTATTGGTTACATGCAGCCACTTAAACAACAGTTTTGTCATGCAGATCTGTATTTCTTTGTTGGGAATGTTTCAAACAGGGGAAATGGCCAGAATCCCATTTGAGAGGATCGGAATTCATAGGGGGTGTGGGCTTTGGAGTGGGGAAAAGAAGACCCCCAAATGTGTCCCAGAAAGATGGGTGGAGGTCTAGTTATTGGAGGAGAAATGGGGGATGTCATGATTGGTAGGTATCCTTCCCAGAGCAAATCAAGTCCTTTCAACAAAGGGACAGCCATCCCTTTCTTGTCCCAACTCTGAGAGGAAAGCCATTCCTGTAGCGTGGGTGGTTAGCATGTCCCCACAACCTCTGTTGACTCAGCTTTGCAAGGTCCACAGATCCCCAGCTTGAAAGGGTTTTACCTCAATTTGAGACTTAAACCCAGGGCCCAGACCTGATCGAACCCTGCTTGGGACTTGAGCCCACGCTGCTGGAACTTGAACCCAGCCAAAACCGTTTGACTTGAACCCACATGACTGGGGCTTGAACCTAGTCAAAACCAGTTTGGAACTCGAACCCACGTGGCCAAGTCTTCACCCCAGCCAAAATCCTGCTTGGGACTTGAGCCCACATAGTCAAGACTCAATCCCGGCCAAAAGCCTGTCTGGGACTTGAACCCACGCGGCCAGGACTTAATCCAGCACTCACCCAACATCTGGATCCACCAAGGTTCAGGTTCTTCCAGCCTCAACGCAGAAAGAATTCAGCAAGAAGCAGAGTGATAGACAAGAAAAGGATTCATTAGGATAGGGTTCTTGTAAGTGGTGCAAACCGGCAGGCAGAAAAGCTCTACTCTCTCCTTCAATTGAGTGGGCAGCAATATATATATAGGATGGTAGAAGACCGCCCCTCAAGTAGACACAGATGCAAGGCATACATCATTAGTTCCTTCTTCGCCAGCTCCTCTTCAGCTTTTGATTTGAAACCAAAAAATTTTTTTTTGCCTCAGGGACACATGAATTCATTAGTTTTACAAATTCTGTAATGAGCTCGGAATTTGCACAGCATAATTATATTAGATTATATATTTTGTCTGCTAAGCTATTGGTTACATGCAGCCACTTAAACAACAGTTTTGTCATGCAGATCTGTATTTCTTTGTTGGGAATGTTTCAAACAGGGGAAATGGCCAGAATCCCATTTGAGAGGATCGGAATTCATAGGGGGTGTGGGCTTTGGAGTGGGGAAAAGAAGACCCCCAAATGTGTCCCAGAAAGATGGGTGGAGGTCTAGTTATTGGAGGAGAAATGGGGGATGTCATGATTGGTAGGTATCCTTCCCAGAGCAAATCAAGTCCTTTCAACAAAGGGACAGCCATCCCTTTCTTGTCCCAACTCTGAGAGGAAAGCCATTCCTGTAGCGTGGGTGGTTAGCATGTCCCCACAACCTCTGTTGACTCAGCTTTGCAAGGTCCACAGATCCCCAGCTTGAAAGGGTTTTACCTCAATTTGAGACTTAAACCCAGGGCCCAGACCTGATCGAACCCTGCTTGGGACTTGAGCCCACGCTGCTGGAACTTGAACCCAGCCAAAACCGTTTGACTTGAACCCACATGACTGGGGCTTGAACCTAGTCAAAACCAGTTTGGAACTCGAACCCACGTGGCCAAGTCTTCACCCCAGCCAAAATCCTGCTTGGGACTTGAGCCCACATAGTCAAGACTCAATCCCGGCCAAAAGCCTGTCTGGGACTTGAACCCACGCGGCCAGGACTTAATCCAGCACTCACCCAACATCTGGATCCACCAAGGTTCAGGTTCTTCCAGCCTCAACGCAGAAAGAATTCAGCAAGAAGCAGAGTGATAGACAAGAAAAGGATTCATTAGGATAGGGTTCTTGTAAGTGGTGCAAACCGGCAGGCAGAAAAGCTCTACTCTCTCTCCTTCAATTGAGTGGGCAGCAATATATATATAGGATGGTAGAAGACCGCCCCCCTCAAGTAGACACAGATGCAAGGCATACATCATTAGTTCCTTCTTCGCCAGCTCCTCCTCCATCAGCTGTTTGTACCCAGTTACATCTGCTTTACTAAACAAGGAGCAGCTCTCCTGAGTTATCGTCAACTCACTGGCCTCCCAGTCTTTCTCAGGTTTCACCCTTCTACCTACCGTCCCCTACTAGGCCTCTACAACCACCTACCTATTCTACTCTGTCCCTATCAAGCTCAGGGTGGGATGTGGGGCTGGGGCTGAGTGGGCCGAGGTCCTGGAGACAGTTCTGCAGCTGGGTTGGGGTAGTGTGGGTAAGAGACTTTTCAGAGGATTGAGCAGTTTTTAATCACAATGAAGCATTGAGTGGTTTAATTTGCACCTGAAAGGAATGGTGGTGGCATACTAATTAACTGAGACAAAGGTTATAAATTAGGGCTTTCCAAAGAGGTCCTTGGGGGTCCGTTGTCAGGATTCTCTTAGGAAGTTTTGGAAAGCTGCCCAGAGAATGACATTTCTGGAGCCTTGGGGGTTTCAGGTTTTGGGTCAGAAGTCCATCCTCCTGCCAGCCCCGAGATGCAGGGTCATGGTGTTTGCATCAGAAACTCCGGTCTCTGTCAGTATCCGGTGGGGGGTGGGGGTGAAGGAGTACCCCCAGGTCAGGGAGGCCCTGTGCCAGCCCCTCCTGCTGAGGCCGTCTGGGGCTGCCTGCCCTAGAAACCCATCCTTCCTGATTCCTGTAAACTGCTTCCGGCTGCTGTGAGCTTGGCTTCTGGCTCTCCGTTGCTCATGCTTGTGTTGTGTCCACAGTGCTTCCACCCTGAAGTGCCTCTCAGATCTCTGATTTCTTTTAACCTGTACATAAATCGGCTTGGTATATGCCAGGCACTGTGAAATCTCTTTCAATCCCGGCCAAAAGCCTGTCTGGGACTTGAACCCACGCGGCCAGGACTTAATCCAGCACTCACCCAACATCTGGATCCACCAAGGTTCAGGTTCTTCCAGCCTCAACGCAGAAAGAATTCAGCAAGAAGCAGAGTGATAGACAAGAAAAGGATTCATTAGGATAGGGTTCTTGTAAGTGGTGCAAACCGGCAGGCAGAAAAGCTCTACTCTCTCTCCTTCAATTGAGTGGGCAGCAATATATATATAGGATGGTAGAAGACCGCCCCCCTCAAGTAGACACAGATGCAAGGCATACATCATTAGTTCCTTCTTCGCCAGCTCCTCCTCCATCAGCTGTTTGTACCCAGTTACATCTGCTTTACTAAACAAGGAGCAGCTCTCCTGAGTTATCGTCAACTCACTGGCCTCCCAGTCTTTCTCAGGTTTCACCCTTCTACCTACCGTCCCCTACTAGGCCTCTACAACCACCTACCTATTCTACTCTGTCCCTATCAAGCTCAGGGTGGGATGTGGGGCTGGGGCTGAGTGGGCCGAGGTCCTGGAGACAGTTCTGCAGCTGGGTTGGGGTAGTGTGGGTAAGAGACTTTTCAGAGGATTGAGCAGTTTTTAATCACAATGAAGCATTGAGTGGTTTAATTTGCACCTGAAAGGAATGGTGGTGGCATACTAATTAACTGAGACAAAGGTTATAAATTAGGGCTTTCCAAAGAGGTCCTTGGGGGTCCGTTGTCAGGATTCTCTTAGGAAGTTTTGGAAAGCTGCCCAGAGAATGACATTTCTGGAGCCTTGGGGGTTTCAGGTTTTGGGTCAGAAGTCCATCCTCCTGCCAGCCCCGAGATGCAGGGTCATGGTGTTTGCATCAGAAACTCCGGTCTCTGTCAGTATCCGGTGGGGGGTGGGGGTGAAGGAGTACCCCCAGGTCAGGGAGGCCCTGTGCCAGCCCCTCCTGCTGAGGCCGTCTGGGGCTGCCTGCCCTAGAAACCCATCCTTCCTGATTCCTGTAAACTGCTTCCGGCTGCTGTGAGCTTGGCTTCTCTGGCTCTCCCGTTGCTCATGCTTGTGTTGTGTCCACAGTGCTTCCACCCTGAAGTGCCTCTCAGATCTCTGATTTCTTTTAACCTGTACATAAATCGGCTTGGTATATGCCAGGCACTGTGAAATCTCTTTGCAGATAAAATACACATGTGCTCTAAATTGCTTACATAGATTAATTCAATCCTCATACAATGTCAAGGAGGAATTATTAATCCCAATTTACAGATGAACAAACTGAGGCACAGAGAAGTTGCCATGACTTGCTTTACCTTCCCAGAGCTAGGAAGTGGCCAAGATGGGACTCCAACCTGGGTCATGAGACCAGTGCTTGGCCATCAGCCACTTCAGCCCCTGCCTTCCCAGTGAGGGCCTGCCTTTCCTCCAAGGTCTAGCCTCAGCAAGGTGCCTGAGCTGCTGCACATGGTAGCCCTATATTAAATATTAAGTATTTGAAATGATGTGATGTAAATATATTAATAAGACCTCACTTCAAGTGTATTTTGAAATATTGCAACCCTCCCATTTGAAAAAATGTGAAAAAAAAGCACCCTATGACCCAGCAATCCCACTATTAGGCTTATATCCTGATGAAATCAAAACTGAAAGAAGCACCTGTACCCCAATGTTCATTGCAGCTCTCTACACAATAGCCAGAACATGGAAGCAACCTAGATGTCTATCAACGAATGAATGGATACAGAAGCTCTGGTACATATATACAATGGAATACTACTCAGCTGTTAAAAGAAATGCAGAAGACTCAGTCCTAATGAAGTGACTGGCTCTAGAACCTATCATAAAAAGTGAGATAAGTCAAAAAGAGAAAGACAAATACAGTATACTAACACACATATATGGAATCTAGTAGGACAGTCTTGATAACACACGCAGGGAACTCATGGAAAAACAGAGACAGCATAGATATATGGACATTGTGGGGAAGAAATAGGGAGGGGGAGGCATGGAGGGAATGACATGGAAACCTATATTGTCATGTGTGGAAAATATAGCTATTGTCATTGTGCTAAGGGAATCCCGGCCCAGTGGGGGGGAAGGAGTACCCCAGGTCAGGAGGCCCTGTGCCAGCCCCTCCTGCTGAGGCCGTCTGGGGCTGCCTGCCCTAGAAACCCATCCTTCCTGATTCCTGTAAACTGCTTCCGGCTGCTGTGAGCTTGGCTTCTGGCTCTCCGTTGCTCATGCTTGTGTTGTGTCCACAGTGCTTCCACCCTGAAGTGCCTCTCAGATCTCTGATTTCTTTTAACCTGTACATAAATCGGCTTGGTATATGCCAGGCACTGTGAAATCTCTTTGCAGATAAAATACACATGTGCTCTAAATTGCTTACATAGATTAATTCAATCCTCATACAATGTCAAGGAGGAATTATTAATCCCAATTTACAGATGAACAAACTGAGGCACAGAGAAGTTGCCATGACTTGCTTTACCTTCCCAGAGCTAGGAAGTGGCCAAGATGGGACTCCAACCTGGGTCATGAGACCAGTGCTTGGCCATCAGCCACTTCAGCCCCTGCCTTCCCAGTGAGGGCCTGCCTTTCCTCCAAGGTCTAGCCTCAGCAAGGTGCCTGAGCTGCTGCACATGGTAGCCCTATATTAAATATTAAGTATTTGAAATGATGTGATGTAAATATATTAATAAGACCTCACTTCAAGTGTATTTTGAAATATTGCAACCCTCCCATTTGAAAAAATGTGAAAAAAAAGCACCCTATGACCCAGCAATCCCACTATTAGGCTTATATCCTGATGAAATCAAAACTGAAAGAAGCACCTGTACCCCAATGTTCATTGCAGCTCTCTACACAATAGCCAGAACATGGAAGCAACCTAGATGTCTATCAACGAATGAATGGATACAGAAGCTCTGGTACATATATACAATGGAATACTACTCAGCTGTTAAAAGAAATGCAGAAGACTCAGTCCTAATGAAGTGACTGGCTCTAGAACCTATCATAAAAAGTGAGATAAGTCAAAAAGAGAAAGACAAATACAGTATACTAACACACATATATGGAATCTAGTAGGACAGTCTTGATAACACACGCAGGGAACTCATGGAAAAACAGAGACAGCATAGATATATGGACATTGTGGGGAAGAAATAGGGAGGGGGAGGCATGGAGGGAATGACATGGAAACCTATATTGTCATGTGTGGAAAATATAGCTATTGTCATTGTGCTAAGGGAATAGGAGTGCTAACAATGGCTTGGGGCGATGGTCCGGAGGGGTGGGATGGGGGGAACTGGGAGGGTGAGGACCACGGATATGCATATGACTGATCTGGGAACATACATGTCTGTGAACAACAAGACTCTGTAAAACCTTCAAAATAAAGAATTAAAAAAGAAGAAGAAAAAAATACTTGAATTAAAAAAAAAAATCAAGAGCTTTCTGAGGCTCTCTGGGGCTTCCCTGGTGGTCCAGTGTGTAAGGACACCGCTTTGCAGTGCAAGGGGCGCCAGTTCGATCCCTGGCCTGGGAAGATCCCACGTGCCGCGGAGCAGCTGGACCGATGTGTCCAATTACCGAGCCGGAGCTGTGGAGCGCATGCGCCCAGAGCCGGTGCTCTGCGACAACAGATGCCACCGCGATGGAAGGCCCACAGGAGCCAAAGAACAAAGACGGATGAAAATAGAGAAATGAAAGACCAATAGAAGTGGCCCGCCCGCTCCCCTCCCTCCCCACCCCACCCCTCCCTCCCCACCCCACCCTCCAAAATAAATAAATAAATAAATCTTAAAAAAAAAAAAGAGCTTTCTGAGTTGGCAGACCCAGGGATGTGTAAGATGTAGTGACACAATTTCCACAGCCTTGTGGCTCCAAGTGAGCTGGTAAATAGGCAGGCTCCATCCTTTGTTCTCCTGGGGGTATCACAGTATTGTTGTCATTCTTTGGAAGATCAGTGAGCGCATCCATTCCCAGTGCCCGGTTATGTGATCCGTCACTGTTGCTAGAGCCGAAAATCTTTTTTATATCCGGTAACAATGCCATCCGAGTGTTAGTTAAGTGGTGGAGCTTGCGCGCGTCCCTGAGATGGAGCCAACATCAATAGCTCTGCACCGGAGGTGAGAAGTGCTCAGCTACCTTAAAGAGGGCTGGGCGAGTGCCATGATACACTCTGCTGCCAGCTCAGGAGCAAGCCCTTTCAAGCCCCAAAAGTCCCCCTTTTAGGGAACTCATGGAAAAACAGAGACAGCATAGATATATGGACATTGTGGGAAGAAATAGGGAGGGGGAGGCATGGAGGGAATGACATGGAAACCTATATTGTCATGTGTGGAAAATATAGCTATTGTCATTGTGCTAAGGGAATAGGAGTGCTAACAATGGCTTGGGGCGATGGTCCGGAGGGGTGGGATGGGGGGAACTGGGAGGGTGAGGACCACGGATATGCATATGACTGATCTGGGAACATACATGTCTGTGAACAACAAGACTCTGTAAAACCTTCAAAATAAAGAATTAAAAAAGAAGAAGAAAAAAATACTTGAATTAAAAAAAAAAATCAAGAGCTTTCTGAGGCTCTCTGGGGCTTCCCTGGTGGTCCAGTGTGTAAGGACACCGCTTTGCAGTGCAAGGGGCGCCAGTTCGATCCCTGGCCTGGGAAGATCCCACGTGCCGCGGAGCAGCTGGACCGATGTGTCCAATTACCGAGCCGGAGCTGTGGAGCGCATGCGCCCAGAGCCGGTGCTCTGCGACAACAGATGCCACCGCGATGGAAGGCCCACAGGAGCCAAAGAACAAAGACGGATGAAAATAGAGAAATGAAAGACCAATAGAAGTGGCCCGCCTGCCCCCCTCCCTCCCCACCCCACCCCTCCAAAATAAATAAATAAATAAATCTTAAAAAAAAAAAAAGAGCTTTCTGAGTTGGCAGACCCAGGGATGTGTAAGATGTAGTGACACAATTTCCACAGCCTTGTGGCTCCAAGTGAGCTGGTAAATAGGCAGGCTCCATCCTTTGTTCTCCTGGGGGTATCACAGTATTGTTGTCATTCTTTGGAAGATCAGTGAGCGCATCCATTCCCAGTGCCCGGTTATGTGATCCGTCACTGTTGCTAGAGCCGAAAATCTTTTTTATATCCGGTAACAATGCCATCCGAGTGTTAGTTAAGTGGTGGAGCTTGCGGCCGCGTCCCTGAGATGGAGCCAACATCAATAGCTCTGCACCGGAGGTGAGAAGTGCTCAGCTACCTTAAAGAGGGCTGGGCGAGTGCCATGATACACTCTGCTGCCAGCTCAGGAGCAAGCCCTTTCAAGCCACTGGAAATGGCTTTTCCAACTGGAAAGGAGCGGATAAAAGCCCAAAGCCCGCTTCTGTGGTGATAGATTGATGTGCAATAAGAAACATCCCTCCCACTTGACATGTACTTCTTTGGGAAGATTAATCTCGTATGAAGTGAATTCCAATTAAATGTGACTGCCCTGTGCTAAACTCTGACTGCTATTCCTGACCGTTTTTCTTCTTACTATGGAGAGAACAGGCTACCAGACCAGTTCTGCTGAAAGGTGGATCTTGCCACTCTCAGCAGAAACCTCCTGTGGCTCCCCCTGCCCACTAAGATAGCTTTTGGTATTCAAGCTATTCAGTCAGAGTGGTGCTCAGTCTCCCCAGGGGACCAGAAACTCCCAGAGCTGGGGCCATGATCCCTATATCACAGGCACACTCACACCAGCAGGACCAGCACTGAGACTCCCACCGGAACCTAACTGTTGGGTAAGAACTTTATTTATTGGGAATAGAGGTCTGAAGGGGTTTCAGAACCAGGGATGGGATGGGAACACCTGGATGCCCAACAGGTGTGGTGCTCACTCAGTGCTGACTGATTAATAGGTCTTCGTGAAGCATTCGTGGGGTTTCCCAGGTAGCACTAGCAGTAAAGAATCTGCCTGCCAAGCAGGAGACACAGGTTCGGGCCAGAAAGATATCCTGGAGAAGGAACTGACAACCTACTCTAGTATTCTTGCCTGAAAAACTCCACAGACGGAGGAGTCTGGCGGGCTCCTGTCCGTGGTGTTGCAAAGAGTCAGATACAACTGAGGGATGGAGCATCCATGCAAAACATTTGTGTGACGAATGAATGGATGGTCTTTTCTTTAACAGAATCTTGCTTGACCTTTGAGTTCTCTGCCCTCAGGGACACAGACCAAGGCCACAAACATGAAGGGACCATCAGGATGTTAGGCCATTCTATGCTTTCACATTCTCAGTCTAGGTTAGGGAAATAACCTCAGTAATCAAAAAAACTTTAAACATTTCTTACATTTTTCTAGGTCAGGGCTTCTCAGTCTTGCCACTGTTGACATGCAGGCCTGGGTCATTCTTTATTGTGGGAGCTGTCCTGGACATTGAAGGACATTTAGCAGCATCCCTGGCCACTTCCCTGGTGGCTCAGATGATAAAGAATCTGCCTGCAATACAAGAGACCTGGGTTCGGTCCCTGGGTCAGGAAGAGCCTCTGGAGAAGGGAATGGCAACCCACTCCTGTATTCCTCCCTGGAGAATCCCATGGACCAAGAAGCCTTGTAGGCTACAGTCCATGGGGTCACAAAGAGTCAGTCTGGACTGAGCAACTAACACATACACACTGGCCACTACCCAAATAGATGCCAGGAGCGCTCTCTAACCAAAGCTGTGAAAATAAGGATATCTCCAGACATTGCCAAATGTCCCTGGGCGGGGGCTGCCTTACCCCCAGGTTCGAATCACCCATCTAAGGCCGTGATTCTCAACTCTAGTGGCGTACTAAAATCACCCGCAGAGCTTGGAAAAAAACCAAAGAACAAACTGATGCCTGGGTCCCACCTGGAGACATTCTGCTGTCATTGGTCCTGGGAAGTGGCCTGGATACAGGAAACTTTAAAAGCGCCTCAGGTGGGTCTAAGGTTTATCCCAGTTGGAGCCACTGGTTTAGCACTGGGCAGTCGATAAGGTTTGCATGCATGACAAGCTTCATGACCTTCCTGTGCAGGAGGGGAGGGGATTATTATTGCGGGTTTCTGACTAGAAGGGAGGTCCAGAGAGGTGTGGTGGCCCTGTGAGTGGTGGTGCTGCTGGCATTCCAGGGCAGCTCACCTGACTCCTAACACAGTGCTCCTCCCGAGGGGCAGGGCCCAGCCTGGGCAAGCAGTGCTGTTGAGGGTCGTGAGTTTTCCCTTTCCTAGTAGTTCTTCCTGCCCCTAGGCTCCCATTCCTTCACTCAGTTTCCAGTTTCTTTATGCAAAGGTGCAGCTAGCAGTCATTTACACTTCAGTGAGAACACAAAGCTGCCTTTTGTCATCCAAGGGGATCTGCAAGTTATGCCTCATTTGCAACAGTGAAGAAGATGGCTGTGCATCAGCCCATAGATGAAGTGGGGATGGTTTTGGGGTGGTGAGGAGTGTGTTCCCGACACCTCTGAAATGGAATCCAACTGGTAATTGCCTCTCATTAAGGTTCACCGCATTCTAGCCTTGAGCTCAAAATCCTATCCACTCCATTTCATTCACACACAATTTTTGGAGCATCTTCCGCACACTTGTGAGTGCAGTCACCAAGTCACTGTTGGCTGAGTCTCCTTAGTAAGGCTCTAAGTTCCTGGGAAGAAGACATCCTGGCCTCCGTCATTGGCACTCACTCCACCTTGGCCCTCACTGGACACATGATAATGGTAGGTACTTGATACACAGGCAACTGACTGTCAGGCCATGTATCTTGGACCCAAGTTTATGCCCCAGGAAGAGACTACACAGGTGGAACATCAGGACTAAACCTTCAGGCACATGGCTGAATTTTTTTCCCTTCTGCTCAGGGCTGGCATTAAGAGAAGCCAGCTTCAGAAGCCTTCAGAGACAATGTGAGCTTCTCCAGAACAGACATCTCAACCAGAAACCACTTTTATTGGGATGGCTTCGTGTGAAGATAAGGAAGAGAGACAACCTCAAGAGACAGACTCTGCTAATAGATGCAGGGGGAGCCAGGCATCTCTGCCCCATGCTGTGCAGAGAAGTTGGGGGGGACCCCAGGATCCCCGTCCATGCCACTCATTCCCCGAGACTAAGATCTGCTGGGGCTTCAGTTCACCTTTTTGAATACTTGCTTGCAGACCACACCCTCCACTCTCATCTCCTGAAACAAAAACACATTCTTGTTATTGGCCAAAGCAAGCTCACACTTGGAGCTCTGCACGTCCAGGGACAGGAACTCTGAAAATACCCCGTGAGTGCCATTTTTCCCCAAGAGCTGGTCTGAACGAGACAATTCCTTGGAGAGTCCGTTGAACTGGATCAGTGGACATCAGTCCTGCCTGTGCCCTCTAGACAGAGCTGGCCAGAGACAGGGGGCAGAGCGGACCCCAGGATGCCTCCCCCCTCCTCCACTGCAAAGGTGCAGCTAGCAGTCATTTACACTTCAGTGAGAACACAAAGCTGCCTTTTGTCATCCAAGGATCTGCAAGTTATGCCTCATTTGCAACAGTGAAGAAGATGGCTGTGCATCAGCCCATAGATGAAGTGGGATGGTTTTGGAGTGGTGAGGAGTGTGTTCCCGACACCTCTGAAATGGAATCCAACTGGTAATTGCCTCTCATTAAGGTTCACCGCATTCTAGCCTTGAGCTCAAAATCCTATCCACTCCATTTCATTCACACACAATTTTTGGAGCATCTTCCGCACACTTGTGAGTGCAGTCACCAAGTCACTGTTGGCTGAGTCTCCTTAGTAAGGCTCTAAGTTCCTGGGAAGAAGACATCCTGGCCTCCGTCATTGGCACTCACTCCACCTTGGCCCTCACTGGACACATGATAATGGTAGGTACTTGATACACAGGCAACTGACTGTCAGGCCATGTATCTTGGACCCAAGTTTATGCCCCAGGAAGAGACTACACAGGTGGAACATCAGGACTAAACCTTCAGGCACATGGCTGAATTTTTTTCCCTTCTGCTCAGGGCTGGCATTAAGAGAAGCCAGCTTCAGAAGCCTTCAGAGACAATGTGAGCTTCTCCAGAACAGACATCTCAACCAGAAACCACTTTTATTGGGATGGCTTCGTGTGAAGATAAGGAAGAGAGACAACCTCAAGAGACAGACTCTGCTAATAGATGCAGGGGGAGCCAGGCATCTCTGCCCCATGCTGTGCAGAGAAGTTGGGGGGGACCCCAGGATCCCCGTCCATGCCACTCATTCCCCGAGACTAAGATCTGCTGGGGCTTCAGTTCACCTTTTTGAATACTTGCTTGCAGACCACACCCTCCACTCTCATCTCCTGAAACAAAAACACATTCTTGTTATTGGCCAAAGCAAGCTCACACTTGGAGCTCTGCACGTCCAGGGACAGGAACTCTGAAAATACCCCGTGAGTGCCATTTTTCCCCAAGAGCTGGTCTGAACGAGACAATTCCTTGGAGAGTCCGTTGAACTGGATCAGTGGACATCAGTCCTGCCTGTGCCCTCTAGACAGAGCTGGCCAGAGACAGGTGTGGCTCAGAGCGGACCCCAGGATGCCTCCCTCCCCTACTACCTTCAAGGAGCGAAAAGGCTTTAAGAACATCAGGATGAGCCCAGGTAAGAAATCAGGGCCAGACACAAGGCTCCACCCCCAAAGGGCTCGACGGGTCACTGAGACCAAGACTGCCAACTGGCACGGGGGTTCCATGCTTCAGATGCACATAGGAGTTACCTGGGGAGTTTGAAAAATGGCTGGGTCCCAGGCTACACTAGTTCTATGGGCATCTCAGTGGGTGGAGTCCTGGAATTGTTAAACCTCCCAGGTAGCTCTGAAATGCCACAGGCCGGCCCCTGCTGAGTGTCGCCAGCAAGAACGAATCACAGTGCTTCCACACCTTCCAAGGTGGAGTTTTGTTTTTTGGTATGAGGCTAGAAATCTGAATATGTATGTAACATATCCTGATTTAACAATTGTTAGCTGATGGTGTAAAATAACACATCGAGTTCATTTAATAAAGTCGATTCAGTAAAAAAAAAAAAATTGTTAGCTGAAAAAGTGTGAAACCCAAGGATGGCCCCATAAAAGAGGCCTGTGGCTCCTTTTTTGCAACCTCTGGCAAAAAGTCACAGAACTACTGAGCTGAGAGGGTGATGACGATCACATAACAGAGGCCCAGGAAGCTGACTGACTCAAGGTCAGGCACTACAGTCCAGGTTCTAGGCTGCCTCTGAATAGGATGCCCTGTGCCTCTTCTCAGCGCATATGTCCTAAAGCTCCTGCAGACTCTGCCCTTGGGAGGAGCCCTTTGTGGTAGGACAGTGTTTTGTAGATGAGGCTGAGGGAAGGAAAGCACTTTCCAAAGGACCCGGTGAGTCGGAAGAGAACCACAGTCACCTGCAATACAGCTCCCTTCTCAGAACGCGGAGCTCCAAGGGGGCAGAAGAAGGGATGGGAGGTCTCTGCTCAGAGCACAGGTGCTACTTTGAGCCCCCAGGGGCTAAGGCCCTGCTCTGGAAGTGGAGGTGCTCTACCCAGTCAACGATAGAGTAGAGGCAGCTCTGACCAACGGCCCAGGCTGGGGGACAGGCTTGGGGGGCTCACACCTAAGCCAAGACAGGCTTCTCAGCCAACTCCATTGCTGAGATCATGAGCAGATTTCACAATCTCAGATCCAAGGGTCCTTGCACACTTTTGGCCAAAGCTATGTTGTGATCTAATGCCTGCCCACGAACAGGCATAACAGTAAGTAACGATCCTAAGGGAAGCAAAGACATGCAGGAACCAAGGGAAAGCAGCCAAGGAATCATGATAAAGCAGAGGCTGAGTTCCTCCTCAAGGGAGACACATGATAGTCTCTGGGCTCCGCAGGAACTCAGGCCCCTGCTCCAGTGAAGGATGGACATTTCTGACCCTTGTGAGTTCCATCACTTAAAGTTCACACTCTGTCCACTTGGCTCCACTTCAACACTGACGTCGCCTTTGCTCAAGTCATTTCATGAATACACATGAGCTCTTGGCTTAAAACTTCCCCCACTTTGCTATTTGCGAAGACACTGCTTTCACAAAAATGCCCAGTGTCCCTCTAACTTGCAAGTATAAATCCTTCCTTCTCCCGCTCTCTGGCTTGGTTGTGTCTTTTGGCTTGACACCCACCAGGAGGTGAACCCCGTCTCGGGGTAACAAGTTCATGTTTTGAGATGCTTAGAGAACTCTAGTTGGTGCTGGTTAGCTACAATCTGGTATGGTGAAGACAGGTGTCATTTGTGAGCACATCTTGTAGCCGCGTTACTGGGACGTGAGCCTCCATGTCCTCATCTCCAAAATTAAGAACCATAATTGTGCCTGGCCCACAGGGCTGCTGAGACAATGGAAAGAGATAGGAAATGCTGCACATTTGACACTCAGCAGGTGCACTGCCTCACCTCCTCCCTCTGATTGGTCCACTGGGTCAGCCCAGACCTTGAAAACACATTGCTCAGTATTTAAAATCACTCAAGCATCTTCTCCAGGGTCTCGAAAGAGAAGCTTCAGAGCAGAGCCAAGGCCCAGGCATGGCGCATTTTCCCAAAATCCATCCAGGCCCCAACAAGACCAGGGCAGCTTTGCCTACCCAGCCCCCTACCCAGCGTCCAGAACCTACCAGGTGCAGCTCGTCACCCTCAATCCATTGAGTCCAGCCGCGTCCCTCCTTCTCGCCCTTCTGCACACACTCGAGCTTGTCCCCGTCCCAGCTCACTGTGGTCTGCCAAGTCAAAACAACATGATTGTCAGTCTGCAGCCAGCAGCCCCTGGGCTCGGGGGGAGAGGCAGCCCCAACGTTGAAAAGCCAGGGTGCACTCAAGTCAATTTCATTAACGAAAATAATCCGCCGTATGCTCCTCGTCCCATCACGTGCAAATCAGTTTTAAAATGTACAAAAACCTTCATACATGTGGTGGGTAATCAGGCGAAAAAACGCCACTGGGGTGGGACTGTGAGGGCAGAGACTGAGAATAGCGCTGCAAAGGAAGGAGGGGTTTCTGAGTGTTGAGCGTACACCAGGGTGTGGGGGCAGCTGGTCTGCATCTTGGTTGTGAGAGCAGGTTTCTTAGAATATGCTGCTTATCCCAGACATTAAGTCGCTCATTCATTGCTTCAACCTTTGCAAGGTCTTGGGACACTGAAAAAAACCCCACCCTCTCCCTCTAAGAGCTTTCCACTGCCTGGAGAATGATCTTCAATATATATCACCCACCGTGAGTAAAAACGGAGGCTCTCTAACCCTCGTGGCTGTCGACGTCGAGTGTGGGCTAGCATCTCTGTTCTACATGCCAGGCTAAGGGACCTGCCAAGTTCCCCTGTGTCAATGGCAGAGCCAGGTCAGAACATGCATCCGTGGGGCTCTGAGTTCCTCTCCCCACTAGACCACACTGCTTCCCTAGGGGTCCAGCCAGTGTCCCCAGGTGCAGACCAGGGACTGCAGGAGCCCAGCATCAGGAAAGGGAGGCTCTGGGAGGACCTGGCTCAGGCCGGGAGGGACAGAAGCACAGAGCAGAAACAGAGAGAAAGCAGGCACTGGTGGAGAGGGCCTCTGGACTGACCACTAGCAGATGAAGGCACACAGGTGGAGCACGCTCAGGAAGCTCCTTAAGATGGGTTCTGGGTTCCAGGGGACCATGGGGGAAAGAGGAGGAAGCAGCCCATCTGCCCTTCCAGACAGACAGCAGGAGGAGGTCCAGGGACCCACCCAGAAACCCAGGGCCCTAAGAGCTGGAATTTAGACGGGAGACAGCCCAGGAGCTCATGGGCTAGATGAGACCTGTGTGCAGCGGGCATCTCCCATATTTGCAGCTAGGAGCCGCCTCCCGTCCACGTGCGCTCTACCCTACCCTCTGGAGAGGTCTGCACCCCATCCGCCCCTTCATTGCATGGCTCTCAGCAAGCCCATCACGCCTCTGAGCCCTAAGCGCCTCATGTCATACGAGGCCGTCAGAGGCCATGAACTCAAGAGACCTTGGCTTCACAGAGGTAAGGCTCTAGGATGCTTCTGTTCCTGCCCTGCTCAGCTGCGAACAGTTAGCGGCAGCCTCAAAAGGGTTTAGCAAAAGAGGGTTGGGACTGTGAGGGCAGAGACTGGATAGCAAATTCGATTTCGACACCAGGGTGTGGGGCAGCTGGTCTGCATCTTGGTTGTGAGAGCAGGTTTCTTAGAATATGCTGCTTATCCCAGACATTAAGTCGCTCATTCATTGCTTCAACCTTTGCAAGGTCTTGGGACACTGAAAAAAACCCCACCCTCTCCCTCTAAGAGCTTTCCACTGCCTGGAGAATGATCTTCAATATATATCACCCACCGTGAGTAAAAACGGAGGCTCTCTAACCCTCGTGGCTGTCGACGTCGAGTGTGGGCTAGCATCTCTGTTCTACATGCCAGGCTAAGGGACCTGCCAAGTTCCCCTGTGTCAATGGCAGAGCCAGGTCAGAACATGCATCCGTGGGGCTCTGAGTTCCTCTCCCCACTAGACCACACTGCTTCCCTAGGGGTCCAGCCAGTGTCCCCAGGTGCAGACCAGGGACTGCAGGAGCCCAGCATCAGGAAAGGGAGGCTCTGGGAGGACCTGGCTCAGGCCGGGAGGGACAGAAGCACAGAGCAGAAACAGAGAGAAAGCAGGCACTGGTGGAGAGGGCCTCTGGACTGACCACTAGCAGATGAAGGCACACAGGTGGAGCACGCTCAGGAAGCTCCTTAAGATGGGTTCTGGGTTCCAGGGGACCATGGGGGAAAGAGGAGGAAGCAGCCCATCTGCCCTTCCAGACAGACAGCAGGAGGAGGTCCAGGGACCCACCCAGAAACCCAGGGCCCTAAGAGCTGGAATTTAGACGGGAGACAGCCCAGGAGCTCATGGGCTAGATGAGACCTGTGTGCAGCGGGCATCTCCCATATTTGCAGCTAGGAGCCGCCTCCCGTCCACGTGCGCTCTACCCTACCCTCTGGAGAGGTCTGCACCCCATCCGCCCCTTCATTGCATGGCTCTCAGCAAGCCCATCACGCCTCTGAGCCCTAGCGCCCTCATGTCATACGAGGCCGTCAGAGGCCATGAACTCAAGAGACCTTGGCTTCACAGAGGTAAGGCTCTAGGATGCTTCTGTTCCTGCCCTGCTCAGCTGCGAACAGTTAGCGGCAGCCTCAAAAGGGTTTAGCAGAGGGTGAATCTGAAATAGGGGGTGGAGTGGGCCTCTCCCTACGGGCGGACCTCCTCCCTCTTCCTGCCCCACCCCCGTCTCCAGGCTGGGCTTGCTGATCTCTGCTGCCCTCTACTGTTAGGATGAAGCCTGCCATGAGAGGCGGGCACAAGGGGGACAGGTGGAGCCAGCGTGCCCCCAGCTCCACACAGGAATCCATCTGCCCTCTGCTCCTGCAGCCTGGGGGCTGGGGGGCATGGGAGGCTTCGGGTGGGTGCAGCTCCTCTCCCGGGTCTGAAGATCACTTGGGGCACACGACCAGCCCCAAGTCTCAGGGAAGGTCCCATTCCAAGCCAGAACAGAATGAGTCTGATGCTAAGGCCACTAGTGAGCTCAAGTCCCAGACAGGATGCCCCTTCACTGTCCACACCCAGCCCTGTGAAGGGAAGCGGGGGCTGAAATCAGATGGCCCTCAACTTCAAGGAGCTCATAAGAACATTTGGCCTCATCATCAACTGAGCTGCTCTTCATATGTTAACCCAGATGTCTCCCCTGCACAGGGGGGGCTCCAGAGGCCAAGAGCGAACCACGGTGCTTAGTTACAAGAGATACACTTCTGTCTCTCCTGGAAATGTTAGAGCCAATGAGCACATTCATACCCTCCATCCTGGAAAATGCAAGACATGTTCAAAAAAGATCACAGCAATAAAAAGAATATTTTAATCTTACTTCATCAGAGATAATTACTCTAACATTTTAGTGCCTTTCTGTCCAGTCTTTTTTATGTAAAATGTTTCTGTTTTTTTAAGAATTAGGATTGTATCCCTTTGGGTTTTGTACCCTAGTTTCTTCATTTAATAGAAGCAGTTTTCCACTTCAACAGTCTCCAAAAGCATTATTTTAATTGTTATACAATATTTAAGAAATGGATAAAGAGTTTGTAAGGCCCACCCAGCACAAAATGAAAATGAAGAATGCTTTTTAAAAAGTGATTAAGAATGGTCAAAACCTGCCTGCCAATGTAGGAAACATAAGAGGTGTGGCTTCAGTCCCTGGGTTGGGAAGATCCCTGAGAAGGAAATCACAACGCACTCATTTTCTTGTATGGAGAATCGGCTACAGTCCATGGGGTCACAAAACCAAGAAAACCCTTAGCAGAGGGTGAATCTGAAATAGGGGTGGAGTGGGCCTCTCCTACGGGCGGACCTCCTCCTCTTCCTGCCCCACCCCGTCTCCAGGCTGGGCTTGCTGATCTCTGCTGCCCTCTACTGTTAGGATGAAGCCTGCCATGAGAGGCGGGCACAAGGGGGACAGGTGGAGCCAGCGTGCCCCAGCTCCACACAGGAATCCATCTGCCCTCTGCTCCTGCAGCCTGGGGCTGGGGGCATGGGAGGCTTCAGGTGGGTGCAGCTCCTCTCCGGGTCTGAAGATCACTTGGGGCACACGACCAGCCCCAAGTCTCAGGGAAGGTCCCATTCCAAGCCAGAACAGAATGAGTCTGATGCTAAGGCCACTAGTGAGCTCAAGTCCCAGACAGGATGCCCCTTCACTGTCCACACCCAGCCCTGTGAAGGGAAGCGGGGGCTGAAATCAGATGGCCCTCAACTTCAAGGAGCTCATAAGAACATTTGGCCTCATCATCAACTGAGCTGCTCTTCATATGTTAACCCAGATGTCTCCCCTGCACAGGGGGGGCTCCAGAGGCCAAGAGCGAACCACGGTGCTTAGTTACAAGAGATACACTTCTGTCTCTCCTGGAAATGTTAGAGCCAATGAGCACATTCATACCCTCCATCCTGGAAAATGCAAGACATGTTCAAAAAAGATCACAGCAATAAAAAGAATATTTTAATCTTACTTCATCAGAGATAATTACTCTAACATTTTAGTGCCTTTCTGTCCAGTCTTTTTTTTTATGTAAAATGTTTCTGTTTTTTTAAGAATTAGGATTGTATCCCTTTGGGTTTTGTACCCTAGTTTCTTCATTTAATAGAAGCAGTTTTCCACTTCAACAGTCTCCAAAAGCATTATTTTAATTGTTATACAATATTTAAGAAATGGATAAAGAGTTTGTAAGGCCCACCCAGCACAAAATGAAAATGAAGAATGCTTTTTAAAAAGTGATTAAGAATGGTCAAAACCTGCCTGCCAATGTAGGAAACATAAGAGGTGTGGCTTCAGTCCCTGGGTTGGGAAGATCCCCTGGAGAAGGAAATCACAACGCACTCATTTTCTTGTATGGAGAATCCTACAGACAGAGGAGCCTAACAGGCTACAGTCCATGGGGTCACAAAGACTAAAACAAGACTGAGTGATTAACATTAACACATACCTTTTATTTAGCCCATTACCTATTCTTGGACATGTAGGCTACTTATAATTCTGTGCTACTATAAATAAGGCTTCCTGTATAGTTTTAAACACACTGTTTCATTAGAATACATTCCGAGAAGAAATTTTGTTGCATGGAAGAGTGAGCATGTTCTTTAGGTGTTTGATACGTATCACCACCTTATCTCCAGAAGACTCGCACCTGCTTACCTTCCAACATCAGTGTCAGAGAATGAGCATCAAAGAGATGTTCATTAATGGTAAAGCAGGCTCTGCTAACATGTTACCCTTTCCAGATCATTTGGCATCTTTGAACAGGGACCGTTTGGATATAGATAATAAAAACACTTTATCAAAAGAATGACGGATGGGGTAATTTCAGGCTTCATGATAGATCAAGGGACTCGAGGACTAGAAGGCTCTTTGAACACAGAGATCCATTTTTTTTAGGGCCTTACATATTAGACCCTCAAAGAGAAGGATCCTAAACATACCAACGCTACATCAGTTTCCAGCAGAGGTACTTCCTCAGCCCTGAATTCCTGTTGCCTCTTGATCCTGGGTGAGTCAGAAAAGAGCCTATTCTCGTCTGTACTAAAGATACAGGGGAGGCTGAGCTCAGAGAGGTGAAGTGACTTCCTCAGTGGCACCCAGCTGATGAGGAAAACAATTGGGCTGAACGTGGCCCTTACATGACTCAGTGCCCCTTGGTTTCCCGGACCAGTCAGGGCACCCAGCAGATGTCTGGTAAGTGTTGAGGGGCTGCAGAGAAAACACAGGCATTATGCTGAGACTCTAAGCAGCCCCCAGACGGAACTCCCTTCAGTTCAGTCCAAGGCTGGATGTGAGTGCTGGGTGCCAAGGCCAGGTCCTGGAGGCCCCTGCCCTGAGAAGCCACTGAAACCTAAGAAAGAGGGACATGATGTGCCAGGCCATCATAGCTCAACGTGGAAGGTGGTGACTTCAGGAGAAGCACAGGGGTTGCAGTGCCCAGGAAGGCCCTCATTCTCAAGGAAACATGTTTTTTTTTTTTTTTTTTTAAGGGGGAAGACATTCCAACAGAATGAATAAGGACCAGCAGACCAGTGTTGAAGAAGGGAGAGGTAGACAGGGTCATAGCGCTGGACTATAACTGGGATCGTGGTCTGGAACAGGTTCTCAGTATCTCCCGATGTTGTCTGCACCCTCACACAGCCCCGTGACTCTGATCTGCTGGTGGAACGCTCAGCCATGGGCCAGGGAGTCTGTTGGCTGCCCTGTGGGTTAAAGAGGCTGGGAGGCTCGGCTCCTGGTACCCGCTCCCCCTCCGTGCTCTATCAGCTTGACCCAGTACTGTCAGCAAAGCACATGTTCCTCAGCTTCGGCAGACCTCTGTTCCCAGCTGCGGAATGGCCTTGGGCAACGGGACGACCCTCTCTGAGCCTCCGTGCCCTCATCTACAGAAGAGGGGTTCGTGACCGCCTGTGGCCGATTGTTGCATCAGGGTCCCAAGTGGATGACATGAGGTTGGTCCCAGGCTTCAGATAGATCAAGGGACTCGAGGACTAGAAGGCTCTTTGAACACAGAGATCCATTTTTTAGGGCCTTACATATTAGACCCTCAAAGAGAAGGATCCTAAACATACCAACGCTACATCAGTTTCCAGCAGAGGTACTTCCTCAGCCCTGAATTCCTGTTGCCTCTTGATCCTGGGTGAGTCAGAAAAGAGCCTATTCTCGTCTGTACTAAAGATACAGGGGAGGCTGAGCTCAGAGAGGTGAAGTGACTTCCTCAGTGGCACCCAGCTGATGAGGAAAACAATTGGGCTGAACGTGGCCCTTACATGACTCAGTGCCCCTTGGTTTCCCGGACCAGTCAGGGCACCCAGCAGATGTCTGGTAAGTGTTGAGGGGCTGCAGAGAAAACACAGGCATTATGCTGAGACTCTAAGCAGCCCCCAGACGGAACTCCCTTCAGTTCAGTCCAAGGCTGGATGTGAGTGCTGGGTGCCAAGGCCAGGTCCTGGAGGCCCCTGCCCTGAGAAGCCACTGAAACCTAAGAAAGAGGGACATGATGTGCCAGGCCATCATAGCTCAACGTGGAAGGTGGTGACTTCAGGAGAAGCACAGGGGTTGCAGTGCCCAGGAAGGCCCTCATTCTCAAGGAAACATGTTTTTTTTTTTTTTTTTAAGGGGGAAGACATTCCAACAGAATGAATAAGGACCAGCAGACCAGTGTTGAAGAAGGGAGAGGTAGACAGGGTCATAGCGCTGGACTATAACTGGGATCGTGGTCTGGAACAGGTTCTCAGTATCTCCCGATGTTGTCTGCACCCTCACACAGCCCCGTGACTCTGATCTGCTGGTGGAACGCTCAGCCATGGGCCAGGGAGTCTGTTGGCTGCCCTGTGGGTTAAAGAGGCTGGGAGGCTCGGCTCCTGGTACCCGCTCCCCCTCCGTGCTCTATCAGCTTGACCCAGTACTGTCAGCAAAGCACATGTTCCTCAGCTTCGGCAGACCTCTGTTCCCAGCTGCGGAATGGCCTTGGGCAACGGGACGACCCTCTCTGAGCCTCCGTGCCCTCATCTACAGAAGAGGGGTTCGTGGGACCGCCTGTGGCCGATTGTTGCATCAGGGTCCCAAGTGGATGACATGAGGTTCCCGCCCTTGGGAAGCCCCCTCCCATACTGACTTTGCCCTTGGCTGTGTGAGTTGCTTTGGCCAATGAGATGGCAGAAAGCACAAGGCAAACAGGGCTTTCACAAGCCCTTGCCTGCTGGGGGCTGGTCCTCTCGGGATCCTCCCTGTTGGGCTGGAGCAGCTGTGCTTTAAGGAAGTCCAGGCTATTCTGCTGGAGTGGAAGGCCACATGAGGAGCCCCAGAGGATGAGAAAATGTGGTCACAGTTGGAGAACTGAGTCTCCCCAACCCAGCCTTCAGCTGTGAACACCCCATCGACCCACAGGCTCACGAGAATAAATCGTGGTTGTTTTCATGTATTACATTTTGGGGTGGTTTGTTATGTAGCTTGGGACAATGACAAGACCCACTTGCAGAGGGCTGGTGTATGGGGCCCTAGGTAATGGGCATCATGACATCCAGAATTTAGGTAAGGGTGGGATTTGCTTGCCAAAGCTGAACAATAAAGCACTTCTCTTTTTTTAGCCTTCCTTTTTTAAGCTGGAGATTTGAGAAGAAGTGATAGACAAGCCAGTCACCGTGGCTAAATGTTTCAGAAGCACCGTCCTTTCCAGGAGACCTGGATCCAAGAGGAGACCCTGCAGGGCCGCTTGCTGAGCTGGGTGCCCTGCGGCCCTGTGATGTCTGCTCCTCTAAAATTTAATATTTGAGATAGGATCGTGTTGAAAGAGGCTGGATTGGCTCTGGAACAGGTTCTCAGTATCTCCCGATGTTGTCTGCACCCTCACACAGCCCGTGACTCTGATCTGCTGGTGGAACGCTCAGCCATGGGCCAGGGAGTCTGTTGGCTGCCCTGTGGGTTAAAGAGGCTGGGAGGCTCGGCTCCTGGTACCCGCTCCCCCTCCGTGCTCTATCAGCTTGACCCAGTACTGTCAGCAAAGCACATGTTCCTCAGCTTCGGCAGACCTCTGTTCCCAGCTGCGGAATGGCCTTGGGCAACGGGACGACCCTCTCTGAGCCTCCGTGCCCTCATCTACAGAAGAGGGGTTCGTGGGACCGCCTGTGGCCGATTGTTGCATCAGGGTCCCAAGTGGATGACATGAGGTTCCCGCCCTTGGGAAGCCCCCTCCCATACTGACTTTGCCCTTGGCTGTGTGAGTTGCTTTGGCCAATGAGATGGCAGAAAGCACAAGGCAAACAGGGCTTTCACAAGCCCTTGCCTGCTGGGGGCTGGTCCTCTCGGGATCCTCCCTGTTGGGCTGGAGCAGCTGTGCTTTAAGGAAGTCCAGGCTATTCTGCTGGAGTGGAAGGCCACATGAGGAGCCCCAGAGGATGAGAAAATGTGGTCACAGTTGGAGAACTGAGTCTCCCCAACCCAGCCTTCAGCTGTGAACACCCCATCGACCCACAGGCTCACGAGAATAAATCGTGGTTGTTTTCATGTATTACATTTTGGGGTGGTTTGTTATGTAGCTTGGGACAATGACAAGACCCACTTGCAGAGGGCTGGTGTATGGGGCCCTAGGTAATGGGCATCATGACATCCAGAATTTAGGTAAGGGTGGGATTTGCTTGCCAAAGCTGAACAATAAAGCACTTCTCTTTTTTTAGCCTTCCTTTTTTAAGCTGGAGATTTGAGAAGAAGTGATAGACAAGCCAGTCACCGTGGCTAAATGTTTCAGAAGCACCGTCCTTTCCAGGAGACCTGGATCCAAGAGGAGACCCTGCAGGGCCGCTTGCTGAGCTGGGTGCCCTGCGGCCCTGTGATGTCTGCTCCTCTAAAATTTAATTAGTCTTTGTTTAAGTAGAAGACCTATTTGGAGACTCCCCAGTGACAGCCACGGAGGCTCTGAAAACGCGACTGAGCTCTCTCGCTTTGCTCGTCCCTGTTCACACTTGGTGGGCATGGAGTTTTCTCTTTAAGCTTTGTATCCTGTGGGAATAAACCAGCCGTTTCCCAGAGGAACTGATTGGTCCTAAGAACAGACAAGTGGGCCGGGTGGGGGAAGAGGGGGAGTCAGTGAGGAGGGTCACCTACAAGAGAGGAGAGAAGGAAAGAACGCTGGGAAGAGGGTGGGTAACACACCATGGTCGCTTGGTTTCCTGTGACACCAAACACGGCTTTTGATAATAACCTTTTGTGGGACCCAAGGACTTCTGTGACCTCCCTCTGCAGTGAGCAGCCAGTTTTGCCACACCAGGCAAAGTCTGGAACAAAGCTCAGCTTGCCCTGTGAATACAGATCTGAAAGGGTCTTTAAGAGGTCATTTGATTCAGTTTCCCAGCTTGGACACTCACCATTGCTTAATCCATGTGATCCAGGTCTAGTGGGGACGTTTCAGGCAAGAGGATGGTCCTGGTGCTTTATAAGAGGCACAGAAATGCATGTCAACGGGGCTGAGGTGGGTGTGGTACAAACCACAGGGGCAGACTGTGTGGAGTGCCCCCAACTCCTGCACCATGGGCTCTGGGGCTCCACCTTGGAACCGAAGCCCAGACAAACCCAAGGACAGGCGAAAGTATGGCCACCTTTGCCCGCATGTGCTAAGTCGCTTCAGTCATGTCCAACTGTTTGCAACTTTACGGCCTGCAGTCCACCAGGCTCCTCTGTCCACGGGGAATCTGCAGGCAAGAATACTGGAGTGGGTTGCCATGCCCTCCTCCAGGGGATATTCCCAACCCAGGGATCAAACCCACGTCTCCCGTGGCTCCTGCACTGCAGGCGGATTCTTTACTCCTGAGCCAATGGGAGAGCCCATGGCCAGCTTCACTCCCCTCCTAATGGTAATTCTCATAGACCATCTGAAGTCTTCAAACGAGTGGCAGCCCAGGGCAGCTGATTATAGAGCAACGCCGGTCTAACTTTTCTATTAAAAACTCATAACCTCCAACACTTTAGCCTTGTCAGCAGCTTTCCCAGAAACACACGCACCAAGAGATGAGTGAAGACAGCTTTGTATTACTCTGACGGGACTGTCATTTCAAAAGTCATTACCCAGCTCCCCTGACCGCTTAGAAACCCGAGCTGGCACTGGGGTGACACAGAAAACTCAGCTCCTGCAGGCAGCCCAAGGAAGCTGTTCCAAGGACACCTCAAGGCCCCTCACTTCGTCTGAGTGACCTGTATTGGGAGCGACAGACCATTCCCACTAAATGGACCCAGGGAGCGCCCATGAACCACAAACAGTGGAATTCAATTTGGCTACTAGGAATTTGTGACGGTCTTCAAAGACCCAAACACCCACCCCCACAAACAGGGGGATGATGATCAGTGGTCTCTCTGCCCTTGCCCACCCAGCTCTGGGAGGCCCTCTGTTTCCACAGCCGCCTCCTGGAGGGCTGGGACAGGGCCTGATTGCCTCTGCAGCTCCAGAGCCAGGTCCTGAGAGGGGAGCTCTGGTCCGTGGTTGGTTCTGCCAGCAAAGGTCAGGGCCAGGGCTGGCTGCAAAGCCTGCGCTCTTTACGTTTAAGGGGAAAACTGAAAAAGCAGACAGTGACTAGACACTTTCTATATGTGATGTGAATGGGTAAAAGATACAAATTGGCCATTCCTCCTGGAGTTTGATGGTAACGTGTGTTTCTCTGGGGCTCCACCTTGGAACCGAAGCCCAGACAAACCCAAGGACAGGCGAAAGTATGGCCACCTTTGCCCGCATGTGCTAAGTCGCTTCAGTCATGTCCAACTGTTTGCAACTTTACGGCCTGCAGTCCACCAGGCTCCTCTGTCCACGGGGAATCTGCAGGCAAGAATACTGGAGTGGGTTGCCATGCCCTCCTCCAGGGGATATTCCCAACCCAGGGATCAAACCCACGTCTCCCGTGGCTCCTGCACTGCAGGCGGATTCTTTACTCCTGAGCCAATGGGAGAGCCCATGGCCAGCTTCACTCCCCTCCTAATGGTAATTCTCATAGACCATCTGAAGTCTTCAAACGAGTGGCAGCCCAGGGCAGCTGATTATAGAGCAACGCCGGTCTAACTTTTCTATTAAAAACTCATAACCTCCAACACTTTAGCCTTGTCAGCAGCTTTCCCAGAAACACACGCACCAAGAGATGAGTGAAGACAGCTTTGTATTACTCTGACGGGACTGTCATTTCAAAAGTCATTACCCAGCTCCCCTGACCGCTTAGAAACCCGAGCTGGCACTGGGGTGACACAGAAAACTCAGCTCCTGCAGGCAGCCCAAGGAAGCTGTTCCAAGGACACCTCAAGGCCCCTCACTTCGTCTGAGTGACCTGTATTGGGAGCGACAGACCATTCCCACTAAATGGACCCAGGGAGCGCCCATGAACCACAAACAGTGGAATTCAATTTGGCTACTAGGAATTTGTGACGGTCTTCAAAGACCCAAACACCCACCCCCACAAACAGGGGGATGATGATCAGTGGTCTCTCTGCCCTTGCCCACCCAGCTCTGGGAGGCCCTCTGTTTCCACAGCCGCCTCCTGGAGGGCTGGGACAGGGCCTGATTGCCTCTGCAGCTCCAGAGCCAGGTCCTGAGAGGGGAGCTCTGGTCCGTGGTTGGTTCTGCCAGCAAAGGTCAGGGCCAGGGCTGGCTGCAAAGCCTGCGCTCTTTACGTTTAAGGGGAAAACTGAAAAAGCAGACAGTGACTAGACACTTTCTATATGTGATGTGAATGGGTAAAAGATACAAATTGGCCATTCCTCCTGGAGTTTGATGGTAACGTGTGTTTCATCTTTGGAGGGTTTCTGGGACAATGAGGAGGTTCTCAGCCTCCGGGGCCATTAAATATGGAAGTGGGAGGGTGGAAAGGGCAGAGAAGTGCCAAGTGCCAGGCATGGTGCTGGGAGCTTTCCACGTCAAGCTTCGGAGCTGATCAAAATTAGGCTTGTTAAGTAACCAGCCCAAGCCATCTCGGGGTTAGGGGTTGAGCCATCTCTTGAACCCATTTCTTTCTGGCTGACTCCACAAGCTCCCCTGCCCAGGAGGCCAGGCTGGGTAATCTTCTGATCCATTCCCAGGGGGCTGGCAATGACCTAAAATCAGCACATTCAGGGGACAAGCCGATTCATTCTCAAAGCTGATTAAAACTAGATTAATAAGGCCTTAAAACAGAATGAGTAATTGGGTACATAAAAGCTGTTAGAAGCGATAGCTACAGACCAGTAACGCCACAGCAGGCCTTCGTGGGCATGGGCATCGGCAAATCACCAGTACCATGAAGACGCCAAGAGCAAATGATGATGCGAGTCTTAGGACAGACAAAATGATACAGTGTTAAATCTTCACATAAAATTGCTTAAAAATTAAAGAAAGCACTCAGGATTAACTTGAAAACAACAAGCCACCAGAGAGCTCGAGGTCCTGTGAGGCCAAGGTTCTGGGTGGAAGGAGGGAGGGAGGCTGGAGAAGCTCAGGGGCTCCTCTGGGCCTGGGCTGAATCACCACAGGGGCCCAGCCCTGAGGGCGGCCTGGAGGCTGCACCGGACCCACGTTCTGCTGCGGAGCAGCTCGGCCTGGAGGGAAGGCAGACAGGCCAGTCAGCTGCGTGCTGTATACTGGGTACCTCCTGGTGGAAGTAACAGCCTCACGGTCATTATCTCTGTCATCATCATCACCTGAAGTCACATACTGAATACTGACTACGCTGTGGGAAGGGTAGTGAAGTGTGGGTCATGTGAAGGTGATTCCTTAAACCTCCTGGAGTAGTCCTGCTTCTCCCCAGTTTACAGATGTGGAGACTGAGGCTTTAAGATCACCCAGTCATTGGGTCTTCCCTGCTGGTCCAGTGGTCAATCATCCACCTTCCAATACAGGGGATACGGGTTTGACCTCTGGTCAGGGAACTAAGATCCCATGTGCAGAGGAACAACTAAGTCTGAGCACTACAACTAAACAGACTGTTAGCTGTACACTGCGGGGCTGGTCTGGCCACTGGACGGCAGCTTGCCTGACCTAGCTCGGCACTAGGGGGGGACCTAGTGCCAGTCTTGAGTAGAGGCTGGCCTGGGCTCCCATGAATACCCTCCTCTTTCTAGCTGGGTGATCCCAGCAATTTCTACATTTTGAACCTCCATGTCTTCATCTGCAATGGGCGGGCCTGACAAAACTAAACATAAATATTTTTACAAAGGTTCACCAGTTGTGAAATGAGAAGAGGAGGTTTGAGCCCAGAGTCCATGCTCTTGGCTACTAGGCTCTGCAGTGCCTTGATCTAAGCTGACTCTTGAATGAGCAGTAAAGTGTTGCAGCAGGGTTCTGTGCAATGGAGGGCTTCCCTTGTGGCTCAGACAGTAAAGAATGTGCCCACAGTGCAGGAGACCCGGGTTTGATCCCTGGGTCAGGAAGATCCCCTGGAGAAGAGAATGGCTACCCACTCCAGCATTCTTGCCTGGGGAATCCCATGGACAGAGGAGCCTGGCAGGCTACAGTCCATGGGGTCGCAGAGTCGGGCATGACTGAGCGACTAACACTTTCACTTTTCTGTGTAAGTGAATGTTTAGCAAACACAGGTTCCACACCTGCACACCAGCCTCATGTGCTACAAACAGAAGCAGGGAAGGTCAGGATTCTGCTCTCAAGAGCTCACAGACTAGTGAAGACAAACAGAGAATTCCAGCAGAACGCAAGTGCTGGTAGAGGCAAGAGACGGCGATTATTGAAGTGGGAGGGCACCTTGTCAGCCTCTAAAGTGGAGACAGAGGTCCATCAGGGAAGGCTTCCTAGAGGAGGTAATGCTGGAATCGACACCAAAAACACCAAGAGGGTGAGGTTAAGAAGTAGAAACGGAAAAAGAGGAATGAGGGAATTCCAGGCAGAGGGAAGATCCTGCGCAGATCCGGGGAACTCGCTCGGGGGCTGTTTGAGTGAGGCTTCCAAACGGGCCTCGCCCCGCCTCCTGGTATGATGCCCCGCAGGTAGCTTGGCCCTGTACCTCCAACCCTAGACTTCACCAGCCAAACCTGGTACAATGGAATATCTAAATATGTGTTTGTCTGGTAGACAGAGCTGGGTCTCCTACTTGGACAAGTGCAAGAAATCAGCCTATTCTAGGACCCATCTACAGTGGAGTGGAAAAAAGGAGGGGAGGTCCTGCCAGAAGGTGCTCAGAGGGGCTCAGGAGGGCAGAGCCCACCGGAGGCCTCCTCTCTCCCATGGGAGTCTCTGGCCTCTATTTCTGTTGTTGTTTATCTTTTAAGGCAAACAGAAATAAACAGCTTCCAGAAAATATGAGAGGGTAGCTCAGTAACCAGGGAAGAGCAATCAGGTCAGGATCTCCTGATGAAGAGCTCCTTGGAGTCCAGGATCCTTTTATTACTGCAGAATACCAACCTCCATCTTAGACTCTAGAGCAAAGAAAACACACATTTCCATTTGTTGACTCAACAGAAAGAATGAATGGAAGAAAATATTCTAGGGGTACTCTTGTAATTTTTCAGGCCATGAACACCTTTTTTTTTTTTTTCAGACAAAGGGAAGGGGCTTCCCTGGTGGCCTGCAATGTGGAAGACCCAAGTTTGATCCCGGGGTTGGAAGGGAAGTAAAGGTAGTGGCTCTCAGCATTCTTGCCTGGAAAAATCCCATGGTGGGCTGCAGTCCTGGGGGTCGCAGAGAGTCGGATGCTACTGAGCCACTACCACTTTCGCTTTTTCATCCTAAGCAACGTGGCCGCTTGCTCTTCTGTAGAAACAGGTTAGCCACTGGGATGACACGGGTTCTGAGTTTCTGAGGCCTGGAGTGCTGAGTCGTCACGTCCAGGGCCACACAGCTGGGACGAGCAGGAGTCCTGGTCTCAACCCCTTCTCCCGACTCTGAACCCATGGCCTGCCCACTGCTCCACAGGAACAACCTGCCGCCATGGCCACCACTGCCTTTGAACCTGCCAGACAGCGGGGGCCCGGGGTTTGGGCCCTTTTCACGGCGGCTTGTCTGACCTTGCTGGGTGTTGAGGAGGGACCCAGTGACAGCCTCGGACAGAGGCAGGCCTGGGCTCCAACCCATGCCCCACCTCTTTCTAGCTGAGTGACCCCAGCAACTTTACCTTTTGAACCTCCATTTCTTCATCTGTAAAACAGGGCCAACGAGTCCTGCCACAGAACAGAGCCATCAGGAAGAAATGAAACAAGGGTTTTGCCAGAACGTGTTTCAACGTTGGACTCCTTAGCTCTCGGCCTTGCCCCCTGCACCCTGGTTCTCTATGGGTGTGAAGAGGCACGTACCCTTGCAGGCCAGCTTCTGCACGTGTCACCTGCCAGCTCTTCTCTGGGTGGCCAGATGTCCCTGCACACATTACCACCCCCAGAATTTGTCTTCTGGGGGACACACTTTACAAGGTCAGAGAATTACTGATAGCTTATATTGAAGGAGTAGTTAACTGCAGGTGTTCCTGCATCGAATCCTCATTTGTGAATTAGATATCCCTCACTTGATAATCATTCCCACTTCACAGACAATGAAGGCAGAGGAAGGCAAAGTAACTTGCTTAATGACACCCAATTTGTACGCAGCAGAGATGGGACTCCAAAGATGAACTGAATCGATTATGATGTAGTCAGACTGCCAGGTCCTGCCTCAGAGGGAAATGGGCTGTGGACAAGCAAGAGCTTAGAGGAGGGAGGAACAGCTACCCTCAGCATTCTTGCCTGGAAAAATCCCATGGTGGGCTGCAGTCCTGGGGGTCGCAGAGAGTCGGATGCTACTGAGCCACTACCACTTTCGCTTTTTCATCCTAAGCAACGTGGCCGCTTGCTCTTCTGTAGAAACAGGTTAGCCACTGGGATGACACGGGTTCTGAGTTTCTGAGGCCTGGAGTGCTGAGTCGTCACGTCCAGGGCCACACAGCTGGGACGAGCAGGAGTCCTGGTCTCAACCCCTTCTCCCGACTCTGAACCCATGGCCTGCCCACTGCTCCACAGGAACAACCTGCCGCCATGGCCACCACTGCCTTTGAACCTGCCAGACAGCGGGGCCGGGTTGGCCTTTGCACGGCGGCTTGTCTGACCTTGCTGGGTGTTGAGGAGGGACCCAGTGACAGCCTCGGACAGAGGCAGGCCTGGGCTCCAACCCATGCCCCACCTCTTTCTAGCTGAGTGACCCCAGCAACTTTACCTTTTGAACCTCCATTTCTTCATCTGTAAAACAGGGCCAACGAGTCCTGCCACAGAACAGAGCCATCAGGAAGAAATGAAACAAGGGTTTTGCCAGAACGTGTTTCAACGTTGGACTCCTTAGCTCTCGGCCTTGCCCCCTGCACCCTGGTTCTCTATGGGTGTGAAGAGGCACGTACCCTTGCAGGCCAGCTTCTGCACGTGTCACCTGCCAGCTCTTCTCTGGGTGGCCAGATGTCCCTGCACACATTACCACCCCCAGAATTTGTCTTCTGGGGGACACACTTTACAAGGTCAGAGAATTACTGATAGCTTATATTGAAGGAGTAGTTAACTGCAGGTGTTCCTGCATCGAATCCTCATTTGTGAATTAGATATCCCTCACTTGATAATCATTCCCACTTCACAGACAATGAAGGCAGAGGAAGGCAAAGTAACTTGCTTAATGACACCCAATTTGTACGCAGCAGAGATGGGACTCCAAAGATGAACTGAATCGATTATGATGTAGTCAGACTGCCAGGTCCTGCCTCAGAGGGAAATGGGCTGTGGACAAGCAAGAGCTTAGAGGAGGGCCAGGAACAGCTACCCTCAGCCTGGAAGCTGCAGACCTTGGCCAGTGGCGCAGCCTCCACTGCCAGCGAGAATGAGATGCAAACCAGACCTCACCCCTCTCCCCTGCTGACCCCATCCCAGGACATCAGCTTCACTGGGGGACGCTGCATAACAGAGAGATGACTCCAGAGCTCTGACCCCTTAACATAACAACCTGGAGTCACACAGCCCGGATTCAAATCCTGGCTCCAGTAGCTCCCTGATTGGAGGCAAATGATGCCTCTTTCATCTTTATCAGTATTTCCCCCATACAGCCTGGTGAGCTACAGTCCACAGGGTCTCGAATATATATTTATATATCTATATATCTATATCTATATCTATATGTATAGGGCTCACCTGATGGCTCAGTGGTGAGGAATCTGCCTGCAATGCAGGAGAGCCACGTTCCGACCCTGGGTTGGAAGATCCCCTGGAGGAGGGCATAGCAACCCACTCCAGTATTCTTGCCTGGAGAATGCCATGGACAGAGGAGCCTGGTGGGCTACAGTCCATGGGTCACACAGAGTCAGACACGACTGAAGTGACTAAGCAGCGGCAGCATATACAATCTAGGAAGATGCGGGGAGCTGCCCTGTTTCAAGGGGTTTCTTTTAATGAAGCATAGCTCTGGAAGCTGCCCTGGAAACAGGGGCTGATAACAGCATAGCTCTCTGTCCCGCCACCCCAGGTATTGTGAAGACATTCCTGAGCTATCGTAAAGGACACCTGGAGCCTCGGTACAGATAAAAAGGGGTAAAGGACACCTGGAGCCTCGGTACAGATAAAAAGGGCTTGAGGGGCATTATGCCCCGAACCACTGTAATCTAAAGAACTTTGAATATGTTAATGACATACCAGGAGGTAGCACCTAGTTTATGATCTGCCTGCTAGACACTAACAAAATGCTAGGTCCGAAAAACCTGGCCTAGAGCACGTATACACAATTGTTTGTTGTGTGTTATCTGATTTTGAGAAGTATAAAATGTATGAGCGAATTCAATAAACTTGTCAGCAACTTGTCAGCAACCTGTAGAGTTGTCTGCCTTCTTGCTGTCCCTCTCAATCCCATCTTTTCTGTCCTTCTTTCTTTTCTTAGCCTATCTGCCACTCTCTTCAGGACCTGTTCGACTGCCAGCTGGCCCGGCAGGAAGAAATTTTGCAGTTTCATCATAGAACTGTGAGGGTTCAAAGAATTAATGCATAGGAAGTGTTTAGAATCCTTAATACCAACACACATTAGCTGGTCTTTAATGGCAAGTAGATCTTGCAGAGATACGGCGAACGATGACCACTTACACTCTTTGAGGTTCCACTATTTTTACACTCACTTGATAAACACACCAGCACTCACTGTGGCAGGCACTGGAGATACAAAAGTGTGGGCCCCACGGCCTAGCATCGCCAGTGCACAGACAGTCATCGCAGGCCCCCCCGCGGCAGCACCTGTGGAGAGGGACAGTGAGGCACAGGAGAGGATGAAGGGGGCCGGGAGGTGGGGTGAGGCCGATGGAACAGTTAAGCCTGGGCTGGTCCTGGCCATGGGTAGGTATCCTCCCAGGGAGAGAAGGCAGAGGCCGCCACTCAGGGAAGAGCGCAGAGAGATGCAGAAGAGGATGGTGAGTGAAGACACCTGCAAGTGGGTGGCGGGGGTGAGGGGTGGGCGGGGCTACATGTAAGGCGTGAGGGCAGGGGTGGGGCTGGAGAGGCAGGGGTCCACCACGTTCCGAGGTCCTGAATGCTGTCTGGCCTTTCTTTGCCCCTCAGCCCTGGGGGGACTCTTGGATTTTTTGAGCTGGGGAGTAGAAGTGTGACCAGGTTCCCTTTTTATTATTAAAGCTATATTTCCATTTTGGCCATTTCACGCAGCATGTGAGATCTTAGTTCCCTGACCAGGGGTCGAACTCTCTCACTCTGCATTGAACATGCAGAGTCTTAACCACTGAACCGCCAGGGAAGTCTCCATTTCCCTTTCTGCACGGAAAGGCGGAACATACCAGGAGGTAGCACCTGTTATGATCTGCCTGCTAGACACTAACAAAATGCTAGGTCCAAATAGAGCACGTATACACAATTGTTTGTTGTGTGTTATCTGATTTTGAGAAGTATAAAATGTATGAGCGAATTCAATAAACTTGTCAGCAACTTGTCAGCAACCTGTAGAGTTGTCTGCCTTCTTGCTGTCCCTCTCAATCCCATCTTTTCTGTCCTTCTTTCTTTCTTAGCCTATCTGCCACTCTCTTCAGGACCTGTTCGACTGCCAGCTGGCCCGGCAGGAAGAAATTTTGCAGTTTCATCATAGAACTGTGAGGGTTCAAAGAATTAATGCATAGGAAGTGTTTAGAATCCTTAATACCAACACACATTAGCTGGTCTTTAATGGCAAGTAGATCTTGCAGAGATACGGCGAACGATGACCACTTACACTCTTTGAGGTTCCACTATTTTTACACTCACTTGATAAACACACCAGCACTCACTGTGGCAGGCACTGGAGATACAAAAGTGTGGGCCCCACGGCCTAGCATCGCCAGTGCACAGACAGTCATCGCAGGCCCCCCCGCGGCAGCACCTGTGGAGAGGGACAGTGAGGCACAGGAGAGGATGAAGGGGGCCGGGAGGTGGGGTGAGGCCGATGGAACAGTTAAGCCTGGGCTGGTCCTGGCCATGGGTAGGTATCCTCCCAGGGAGAGAAGGCAGAGGCCGCCACTCAGGGAAGAGCGCAGAGAGATGCAGAAGAGGATGGTGAGTGAAGACACCTGCAAGTGGGTGGCGGGGGGTGAGGGGTGGGCGGGGCTACATGTAAGGCGTGAGGGCAGGGGTGGGGCTGGAGAGGCAGGGGTCCACCACGTTCCGAGGTCCTGAATGCTGTCTGGCCTTTCTTTGCCCCTCAGCCCTGGGGGGACTCTTGGATTTTTTGAGCTGGGGAGTAGAAGTGTGACCAGGTTCCCTTTTTATTATTAAAGCTATATTTCCATTTTGGCCATTTCACGCAGCATGTGAGATCTTATTTCCCCTGACCAGGGGTCGAACTCTCTCACTCTGCATTGAACATGCAGAGTCTTAACCACTGAACCGCCAGGGAAGTCTCCATTTCCCTTTCTAGCACGTGAAGGATGGCGGAAGGGAGATCAGTGTGCAGATACTGGAAGAATTAAATGAACTCCTCCCTGGAAAGTGCTAAGCCTGACACACAGTAAGTGTAAGAGATGTTTATTATTATCATCACAGGCAAGAGACACTCAGAAGATGGGGAAAGGGGAGAGAGAGATTAAGAAGCAGAATCTATGGAGCTTGTGGACTGATCATCCATTAACACTTTCCATTTATCTTTACAGCAATCACTCTCATGGTTACACAATGGTCTAGAAAAATAAAAACCCACAGGCATAATAACTGCCTGCGGCTCCCGGGCGCTTAGGGACGCCCAGCAGGAGGTGGTCCGTTGTGTAAACCACACAAAGTAGGGAGTCAGAGGTCTGAAGTTGAATCCACGAGCTGCAGTTAACCGGGAGTGTGACTTTGGAAGGATCTCAGGTCCCTGTCTGCTAAAAGGGAGAGTACCTCTGCTCCAGGACTGTTGGGCAACTGAACACACAATTCATCACACATCAGGCACTAGGATGGAGCCTACATCGTAGCCCTCGGATGGCGGCTCTGACTCTATGGGCTGTTGAGGATTATTACCACCCGGCTCCAGCAAATAGCTTTGTACAAATATTAATAGAGACAGCCTTTCATCTTCTGAATGATTTTCCTGGAATGTAATCCCAGCAAATAGCTTATGTGGGACAATTAATCCCAGGGAGAGAAGGCAGAGGCCGCCACTCAGGGAAGAGCGCAGAGAGATGCAGAAGAGGATGGTGAGTGAAGACACCTGCAAGTGGGTGGCGGGGGTGAGGGGGTGGGCGGGGGCTACATGTAAGGCGTGAGGGCAGGGGTGGGGCTGGAGAGGCAGGGGTCCACCACGTTCCGAGGTCCTGAATGCTGTCTGGCCTTTCTTTGCCCCTCAGCCCTGGGGGGACTCTTGGATTTTTTGAGCTGGGGAGTAGAAGTGTGACCAGGTTCCCTTTTTATTATTAAAGCTATATTTCCATTTTGGCCATTTCACGCAGCATGTGAGATCTTAGTTCCCTGACCAGGGGTCGAACTCTCTCACTCTGCATTGAACATGCAGAGTCTTAACCACTGAACCGCCAGGGAAGTCTCCATTTCCCTTTCTAGCACGTGAAGGATGGCGGAAGGGAGATCAGTGTGCAGATACTGGAAGAATTAAATGAACTCCTCCCTGGAAAGTGCTAAGCCTGACACACAGTAAGTGTAAGAGATGTTTATTATTATCATCACAGGCAAGAGACACTCAGAAGATGGGGAAAGGGGAGAGAGAGATTAAGAAGCAGAATCTATGGAGCTTGTGGACTGATCATCCATTAACACTTTCCATTTATCTTTACAGCAATCACTCTCATGGTTACACAATGGTCTAGAAAAATAAAAACCCACAGGCATAATAACTGCCTGCGGCTCCCGGGCGCTTAGGGACGCCCAGCAGGAGGTGGTCCGTTGTGTAAACCACACAAAGTAGGGAGTCAGAGGTCTGAAGTTGAATCCACGAGCTGCAGTTAACCGGGAGTGTGACTTTGGAAGGATCTCAGGTCCCTGTCTGCTAAAAGGGAGAGTACCTCTCTGCTCCAGGACTGTTGGGGGACTGAACACACAATTCATCACACATCAGGCACTAGGATGGAGCCTACATCGTAGCCCTCGGATGGCGGCTCTGACTCTATGGGCTGTTGAGGATTATTACCACCCGGCTCCAGCAAATAGCTTTGTACAAATATTAATAGAGACAGCCTTTCATCTTCTGAATGATTTTCCTGGAATGTAATCCCGTAAGTGGGATCTTAGAGATAAAGAGTAAGACGATTTTTCTGACTCATTGCACATTATCAGATGGGATTTTCTTTCTCCCCCTACTTATTTTCTGAGTGCGGGGCCAGTGCTGCTGTAAAGCTGGCAAAGATGGATTTTGCAGGGTGGGTTCTCCTCCAGCCCTAACTTCACGGTCTTCACACCCATCCTGTTTACACAGTTTTTCTCCAGACTATTCCTATGCTGTCCTTAGACCCTTGGGTCAGGAAAGAAAGAAGAGAGGGAGGGAGGGAGGAATGTTTAAGTTATTTGCACAGTAAAGGAAATAGAGTCTTTAGATATTTATTCAAAATAAATGTGCTCCAAACGTAGAAATTTAGGTGGTGAGGTGACCAGGGGCTTCTATCTGTGTGAGAGAGAGATGCTCTACCACAACTCATTCAACACAGAGAGCTACAAAAATGCTTCCCAGGGAGGAAGCTCTTGTGATAACCAGGCACAGTCCTGTCCATGAGGAACTTCCAATCAACTCCAATGTATTCCATGTAGGAATAAACCTCGAAGCACAAGTGAAATGCGAGCAGTAGGACCCAGGCTGCAGGCGCTGATCTCTGGGGAGACTTTGTGGAGAAAGGGGACCCAAATGGCAGTCATGTTTACAGCCTCTGGGTGCCTGGAGCGGGTTTCTTAGCCTCAGGCCCTGTGCAGCTAAGGCATCTGGTTGACCTGTGGGGGCCTAGAAATCCTTAGTGACTGAGATGGTAAAGCGGCAAAAGGGAGGATCCCAGGCTGAGCGCCCAGGGACAAGTGGTTTCAGCCGTGTTTAGACCCATCTCTCTGGGACTTTTGGAGGTGAGTACAGGGCTGAAGGTGAAACCCTGGACCACTCCCAACACTCTGAGGTTGTCCTTTCCCCCTTCAACCCACACACCAGCCTCTCATGCAGGGCCTGCCTTGGGTGGCAGGCGGCCCAGGGAGCTGCGGCTCCCCCTGCGGTTGCAGAGACCCAACTCCGGGCACCACACCCCTGCTCCCACCCACTCAGAGTCCTTGTGGGCTCAGCTGCTGCTCAAAATTAGTCAGAAACAAGAGCCTAGCCTTAAGTGACCTCCAAGCTTCAGCCAGAGACCAACTCCCACTGCGTACTCACCATAAGCCAACACCGGTAACAGCTTAACATACAGCATATGGACCTTTTCTAAAATATCTTCCACCCAACATGCTTTTCGAGAACCTTGCCGCATCCCCACTGAGAGGTGGAGCCCCTAACTCCCTTCCTTGGGAAGATGAGTGGGCCTTTGTGACTGCTTCAACCAATAGAGTATGGCAAAACTCTTGCTATCTGCCTTCAGAGGCTAAGTAGGTCATAACATGCCATACACATCTCCCTTGTTCTCTTGACGCTCTCTGTCTTGAACACAGCTGCCATGTTGTGAGGAAGCTCAAGCAGCCAGAAGAGTGGGAGTGAGCCATCTGGAACGTGAACCCTTCAGTGCCTCCCAGACACGGCACCCCGCAGGGACAAGCCACCCTCTCTGAGCCCTGCCCAAACTGAAGATCCGTGAGGAAAATAAACCACTGTTAGCAGAGCAGTCTTTAGAGTGGTTTGTTACAAAGCAACAAAAATTTGAAATAATTCATCATCGCATTCAGTTTTCACAACAATCCCATCAGTGGTAGGGCCTCTGGCTCCTTTTTCCAAACGAGGACACTGAGGTGCAGAGGGACAGAGCACCCTCCCCAGGGAAACACAGCTGGAAGGTGGACCCGGGATTCAAATCCGGGTCCATCTCAACTGCTCCCAACTGCTCTGCTGTATTCCACACTCGTCCAGCTTCACACACTATTGGTAGCGCTTACTCAGACCCTCAGTTGCAAACTATCATCGATGGCTGCAAGTTGGGTGTCCCCAGACACATTCCATCCACAGGGACTGGACTGCATCTCTCCACTCTCATTCAGCTCCCATAGCTGGGCACCCTTAACCCCAGCACACTGGACCATGAAAAGGACACCATCAGAACCTGGGCATGGGCCAGCCCACTGCCTCATTTCTCTTTCTGAGTAGTTATCACGAGCATAGCTTTTGAACCCAGAGCATCAGCATCAGTTATGAACTTGTTAGAAAAGCTCCTGGTCCCTACTCCACACTTTCTGAATCAGAAAATCTGGATGTGAAGCAAGCTTAAGTCTGAGAACTATTGTTCAAACTCTTTACGCAGTTCTTAACCTATGATCTGTGGACTGTATGTCACAGGATGTTTTCAGATCCAAGCAACAGGGAACCAGTGCAGATACCTTCACTGGAAAGAAAGGGAAGGTACTGGCTGGTTCAAGGGTTTGTGAAACATCTCAGAAGGGAATTAGTGTCAGGAGGTCCAGGATCCCTTTGGCGTTGTGGTTTCTCTCTCCCTCTCTCCTCATTTCTGCTTATCTAGTGGACTCAGTAATAGTTTTTCCTTCTGTTGGATTTCTCTTGCAGCCATGGAAGGTGGCAGGAAACATACAACTGGCCCAGTCACACGCACAGTCATGGGGCAGGCCACGAGACACTCCTTCGGGCAGGTCCCCCCCGCTACCAAAGCCTGCCAGATTCAAAAAATAATACTGGTTTCAAACTGGGCCTGCAATTCCACTTGAATGGATAAAGGCATGTCGGATGTGGTAGAGAACAGCTGGGCCCAGTCTTGACACATGTCCACCAAAACAACAGCCCTGACTGCTTGTGGTCAGGTAAAGATCTGAACAGAACCGACTAGAAATGTGGGCTGCGCGGTCCCGGGTTCCACAGATCTGAGCCCCTCTACCCGTCAGGCTGGGAAAGACCACAGAGCTGTTTCAGGTGGTCTGGGCACGGCTGCCATGTCCACAGGGGTCCACGAACGGGCTAAGCCAGTCGGCGGATGTGGCCCTCTACGCTTGGGCCTAAGAAGTATCACCGAGTGTTTTCCACTTTTTATAGAGAAGCAAATACAGAGAAGTGTCTTTTCTCCAAGGCAGTAATTCTCGAGGTTTAGCTGCACCAAAACCACTGGGAGGGCTTACTGAAGCTCAGATTGCTGGTCTTGCCCCCCAAATTTCTGATCCGAGAAGCCAGGATCTGGCAGAAAATCTATTTTTCTAACAAGTCCTCACGCTGCGGCTGCTGCTGAGCTTGGCTTTGGGAAACCACTGCTCTAAGGAACGCACAAGGCAAACAATGACACACAGCTGTTTGACCCTACACTTCAGGTAAGTGGTGGGCGAGGGCTGGGGTACAGTGGAGAAGGTCCCATCTAAAAGGAGCAACTGCGACCACATCCCGGGGGCATCTACACAGTTCAGGACTGAAAGGGCACCCAGCGTTTTCAGCAGTCTTGACTTTGCTGTTGGGCTATGAGCAGCCAGGAATATGGATTTTTCTATGACACAACGATCTCTGGCAATCACTGGCAACAGGCTCTGAAATTTGTCAAACATGGTGCAAGCCAAACAAAATACATCTGCAGGCCGGATTTCATCCCCTGGCTGCTGTTCTAGAAGACAGATAAGGTTCCCAGGGAAAGAGGCAGGAGCAGAGCTCCCTGGGTCCTTGACGGGGGTGGCAGCCTGATCACGCCTCTCCCAGAAGGCTCCCTGGGGCCCCTCCAGCCACATCCAGGCCCCCGGCTGGGGCCTCAGAACTGCCCTCTTCTCCATGGTTACCCACTCCGACTGGACAGCTGGGGAGAAGGGCTTCTCTGCAGTCAGGAGCCATGGAAAGGCCGGGGCAGAGGGCTGTCTATCCTCCCCACCGGCAACAGCAAGTTAAGGGCATGCCGCCTACTCGGGAGGAGGCCTCCCTGAACCCTGGGACAGCAGACATGACCCTGAGTCCTCACCCAGTGTCACTGAATTTGCCCAGATGCTGGGCTCCCTGATCTGTTCACTTACTGCTGTGCTAATGCCTAAGAAAAGAGGGTGGCCAAACCCCCGCTCCCACCCACTGGAATCAATATCCCCCTGGAAGGAATATCCCACATTCTTTCTGGGAGCCCTTCCCTCCATCACCACTGATCACACTATGTTCTGACTGTGTGTGTCTGTCTCCACCACAAAGACTGTGAGTTCCTGGACATTAGAGACTGTGACATGTTCCCCTGGGTCAGACTACATGCAAATCCTCCCTCTGCTGCTTACTTAATCCTCCCAAGACCGTACACCAAGAAATCCTGCCTCCGTTTTCTTATCTGTAAAATGGGGTTAAAATCGGTGTTGTGAAAGTTCAGTGAGTTAAAATAAAATGGGAACAGTACTTTAGCACTCGATGGGTCCAGGCATATCTGGTTTTATTACACTTCAAAAAATGTTATGGGCTTCCCTGGTGGTCCAGTGGGTAAAGAGTCTGCCTTGCAGTGCAAGGGGCACCAGTTCGATCCCTGGCCCGGAAGATACCACATGCTATGAAGCTGCTAGACCGGTGTGGTGCTCTGCTACAGGAGAGGCCACTGCAATGGGAGGCCCACACAGGCCAAAGAACAAAGATGGATGAAAACAAATAAATGAAGGACCAGTAAGAGGCCAAAATAAAAAATAAATAAATAAATAAAGTTTTTGGCCATGCCACTGGGCGTGCAGGATCTTAGTTCCTCAATCAGGGATTGAACTCTTGCCCCCTGCATTGCAAGTACAGAGTCTTCAGTACTGGACCACTTGGGAAGTCCCTGATGATACTATGCTTTTTACAAATTATAGGTTTGTGGCAAATTTGTATCAAGCGAGTCTATGGATGCCATTTTTCCAACAGCATTGGCTCACTTTGGGTCTCTGTGTCATGTGTGGGTAATTCTCCCAGCATTTCACACTTTTCCACTATTTCCACTTTTTCACTATTTACGGTGATCTGTGATTGGTAACCTTTGACAGAACTCCTGCAAAAAGATTAGGACTTGCCCAAGGCTCAGATGAGGGTGAGCATCTTTTAATTATAAAGTTGTTTTTAGTTAAGGTGTATACACTCTTGTTTACACGTGATGCAGCTGCACACTTAATAGACGACTGTATAGTACGGCCGTAAGTTTTACATGCGCTGGGAAACAGAAAACTTGCTTCGACTTGCTTTATCTAGATGTTCCTTTTATTGTGGGGATCAGGGGCCAAACCTGCAATCTCTCTGAGGTCTGCCTATATTAACTAGTATTACTAGATGGTCAATAAATGCTTCACACAGTAATGGGTTGCTCTGGGAGTGAAAGAGCGAAGATAAGTAGCCAAGTAAGTACAAGCCAGCCCATTCCAGAGATGGCAGCAACCCAAAATAAGCAGAGATGTTGGGTGCGCCCTGAATGTGCTTCAAGAGTGGGCTGGGGACCAGGACTGGTCTTACAGTCGGTTCCAGGCAGTGAACCAGGGACCAGACCTTGGGTAGTGGTCCCACAGGCAGGGCCCCCACCTCACCAAGGCAGACCTTGACTGAAGGTCTCCCTTCCTGCTGTGAGCCTCTCTGAGGATTAACAGGCCTTGGGCCTTTTAAAGGCATGACCTGACATTTCCCTACAACCACAGTGTTTTTTCCCACTATTGGCCTCTCCAAGGACGCTCCTTGCCGGCCACCCCCTCTTCTGCTACTATTCCGAGCGTCAACACTGATTGATGATCCTCTCTGGATGAATCAACAAGTCAGGCAGGGTGAGTCATCCTGGTCTGGGGCTCCTTAGCCCCCCACACTGGCATTCCTTGAACCACAGTTCCAACAAAGCCCAGGCAGCGGGTTTCTGCAAAGGCTACCCACAGAGGAGCCTGGCCCAGAGCAGCAGTCTGGACCTTAAAGTCCCACCTCTTGAATCTTCTCCCGGGAGCCTCAGTCATTGTGAAATCTGAGCTTTCCCTCCTTCACAAGGCTGTGGGATAAAACAGCGGGCACAACGCAGGGTATGGAGCAGCCCCTCGGTGAAGGGTGGAGGGGGTGGGGAAGAGGAGAGGGAGAATCTCATCCAGAAGCAAGGCAAGCTCCTGGGGGTGGGCGGGAGCTAGGTCTGGACCGGAGACTGAGGAGGCCGGGCGCACCCTGACCTCCCAGTGACCCTAAGAATGTTGACAGAAGCCCAAGGCTGACCTTCCGGAGGATGCTGTGGTGGCTAATTGGGGTCTCGGGGTTACCAGCTTCCCACCCTTGGAGGCAAGGGACTCACACCCTTCCCAGACTGCTGCTTCTTCTGGCCTGGGCTGCAGCAGCATTTTGACCTACTGAGTGTGCTGGAAGCAGAGTTCAAAGGCAGTCATCTGCTTTGAACAGTGGAAGCAGTGGAACGCAGGGAAGGCGATGGCCGGGAGCCAAAACCCAGTTTGGGCATGAAGAGCGGCAAGCCAGAAGGCAGAGATCACAGTGGCCCCTGCTCCCTAGAGTGACTTCATGTAGGAAGTTTACACTTGAAAAGGGTGGCCTGTGTTCAGTCTTCTTTCCTCCCTTATCTCCTTCCTCCTCCAGTCTCTGGTCCAGACAAAGGCAACAGAGTTGCCTAGAATTCCTCCCCAGCCCAGCTTCACCCTGGCTGTGCTACACTGGGCACATCTGAGACTGTTTCCTCATCTGTAAAATGAGTGTCCTCAGACTTCCCTCAAAGGTTGAGAAGACTGGATGAAGTCAAGTGTATAAACCATTGGCTCAAAGCGAGGACAGGGCAGACGCAACAAACCCCAGCTTTCCTGTTACTATCTGGCTAGGATGTAAGGGTAGCATGATGGGTCAGGCGCTGCCCCAGGGCGCTGAAAGTGCGAAGATCTCCCGCCCCTCGGAACACAGGAGCCCTTGGCCCCCTCTCAGATCACCCAACCTCGCCTTTGTCAGGACTCCTGGGAGGGAGATGCGCAGGCGAACGCAAAGCCTCACCATGCACTTGCGGTCGTCTATGCCCGTCAGATCCTCCTCAAACTCCTTCCCAACCTGGAAGTCCATGATGTAGTTCCTAAAAGTGCTCAGGGTGCGGATGATCATGTGGTCGCCTTCCTGCACGATCTCTTTGTCTGGCTTCAGCAAGTTGGCGATTTTGCGCAAGGCCACGTTGACATCTGCAGGGAGTGCCGGGGCAGAGAGGGGCAGAGTTGACCGGAAACATTCTCGAAAACTGATGCCAAGGTGGTGGGGCCTTATGAGCCCGCTCCCCCACCCCCAAGAAAACTATCAGGTTCCTTGCTTCCTTGCTCGATTAGCAAGGGCTCTGCATGCAGTTGGTCTTTTTTTCTTTCCGTCTGTCTGACTTTCTCTCTCACTTTTTTTTCCACAACAAAGTTGTCGGCCTTGTGCTAACCCACTGAAAACAAAAACTTGCCAACCAAGTCCCGCTTTCCCAACGAATCATCCACGTCGAGAGCCAAGTTATCTTGAGGCCTGGGCTGCAGCCATTTTGACCTACTGAGTGTGCTGAGCAAAGCTTGTTGAACAGTGGAAGCAGTGGAACGCAGGGAAGGCGATGGCCGGGAGCCAAAACCCAGTTTGGGCATGAAGAGCGGCAAGCCAGAAGGCAGAGATCACAGTGGCCCCTGCTCCCTAGAGTGACTTCATGTAGGAAGTTTACACTTGAAAAGGGTGGCCTGTGTTCAGTCTTCTTTCCTCCCTTATCTCCTTCCTCCTCCAGTCTCTGGTCCAGACAAAGGCAACAGAGTTGCCTAGAATTCCTCCCCAGCCCAGCTTCACCCTGGCTGTGCTACACTGGGCACATCTGAGACTGTTTCCTCATCTGTAAAATGAGTGTCCTCAGACTTCCCTCAAAGGTTGAGAAGACTGGATGAAGTCAAGTGTATAAACCATTGGCTCAAAGCGAGGACAGGGCAGACGCAACAAACCCCAGCTTTCCTGTTACTATCTGGCTAGGATGTAAGGGTAGCATGATGGGTCAGGCGCTGCCCCAGGGCGCTGAAAGTGCGAAGATCTCCCGCCCCTCGGAACACAGGAGCCCTTGGCCCCCTCTCAGATCACCCAACCTCGCCTTTGTCAGGACTCCTGGGAGGGAGATGCGCAGGCGAACGCAAAGCCTCACCATGCACTTGCGGTCGTCTATGCCCGTCAGATCCTCCTCAAACTCCTTCCCAACCTGGAAGTCCATGATGTAGTTCCTAAAAGTGCTCAGGGTGCGGATGATCATGTGGTCGCCTTCCTGCACGATCTCTTTGTCTGGCTTCAGCAAGTTGGCGATTTTGCGCAAGGCCACGTTGACATCTGCAGGGAGTGCCGGGGCAGAGAGGGGCAGAGTTGACCGGAAACATTCTCGAAAACTGATGCCAAGGTGGTGGGGCCTTATGAGCCCGCTCCCCCACCCCCAAGAAAACTATCAGGTTCCTTGCTTCCTTGCTCGATTAGCAAGGGCTCTGCATGCAGTTGGTCTTTTTTTCTTTCCGTCTGTCTGACTTTCTCTCTCACTTTTTTTTCCACAACAAAGTTGTCGGCCTTGTGCTAACCCACTGAAAACAAAAACTTGCCAACCAAGTCCCGCTTTCCCAACGAATCATCCACGTCGAGAGCCAAGTTATCTTGACACTGACCACCACGAACCCTAACGACCCCCGTCCTCCAATTCGCAACTCGCTGGTCCCCTGGAGACGCCCGGTCCGTGGCCGGGGTGCTCCGGCCGCCGGCAAGGCCTGGCGGAAGCAGGCGGAGGGGCGGCCGGCTCGGGAGGGCGCGGGGAATTCCTCCCTGAGAGGCCCGGCCAGGCGCCGGGGCAGAGCGCGCCGGGCAGCACTTACCCAGCGCGCGCAGGTACTCCTCGAAATTCTCGTTGGCCAGCATCTTCCAATACCCGGTAAAGTCGACCGGCATTTCGGGAGACGACTGGGGCCGACGGGGACCGAGGCGGGAGCAGATTTGGGCTGGCTGTGCGATCTGGGTGGAGGGTGGCCCGGAAATGTGCGCCCTCCCGGGGCAGGGGGCTCTTGGGGCGGCGACAGCTGGAATCCGAGCGCGCACAAAGCCGGCGGGAGGATTCACTGTAGCCGTCGCTCCGCCCCGCTCCGTGGGGCGGGGGCGGGGGCGAGGGCGGGGCGGGGCGAGGGCGGAGGAGGGGCGGGGCGAGGGCGGAGGAGGGGGCGGGGAGGTCGGAGGGCCAGGTTACTCAGACCTCCAGTTCACTTCCCTGAGAGGCAAAACAAGATGAGGGTGGGGTGGAAGGGTTGAATGATTCTAGCCCGTGGGCTCCTGCGGGATTCCTTCAAACGCCTTGAACTTCCCACATTCCGCGGCCACTTGAGGATTGGGAAACAGTCTACAGGGCTGGCTGGAGTAATCAAGGAAAGATAACTCTTACAGGCTTTTGTCTTAAATCCCCACGGGTGGCCAGGCCTGCGGGGGTGCAGGATCCCAAAAGCTGAGCAGTTCAACTCCAGGAAAGAAAAGTGAGGCATCCAGCATCCCTCCCCCAAATAAAAGCAAGGCTGATGTTACTGGGAATAAGTACGGCATAAGAGGCCCTCTGGCCCTCTGATGCAGAGTGATTCAGATTCATTTGTTGTTTAGTCGCTCAGTTGTGTCCTACCCTTGGGACCCCATGGACTGTAGCCCGCCAGGCTCCTCTTGTCTATGAGATTCTCCAGGCAAGAATACTGGAGTAAGTTGTCATTTCCTTCTCCAGGGGTCCTTCCCGACCCAGGGACTGAACCCTTGTTTGCTGCGTTGGCAGGCAGATTCTTTACTGCTGAGCCACCAGGCTTATGCAAATACAAACAATCGTCAGTACCACGTAGATACCCCTCCCTCGCCGGTTTCACCTACTTGCCGCTCTCGGTGTTCTGCCAGTGTTCTGCACTTGGCTTTTCTTTCACTGACTCTCTTCTGGAGACCTCATGCTTTTGCAGGATACGCCACTGTTTATCTAGCTTGTCCCTCACCTATGTGCATTTATGGATATATTATTTCCTGATCTTGTACTGTTAGAAACAGTCCTGCAGTGAAGATCTTTAAGCCCATCTCATTTTCTCACCTGGTAGTTTTGTCATCGTGCTTTAAAATCTCTGACTTTGCCAGCAAGCAGATGACATCATCATGTGGGTTGACTTTTTGACCCTCTATTAAAGACTAAAAATCTCTTTTAAATTGCACAACTCGCAGCCAGGTACGTTCTCCTCCCACTCTGGCACAATGGAGGCTCCCATCCTTCCGCGAGGACTCCCTTTCCAGGCTCATGTGAGTCTGCAGGCTGCATCTGGCTGAACTAGGAAAAGGTGCCTCTTGCTCAGTGCAGTGGCAACTTTGTCCCAAGGAGTGCCTTGGACTTCAGCCACTCTCACCAGCCCCGTTCTACACTAGGGTTTCTTTTTTCTTTATTATTATTATTATTATTTTGCATTCCAATAAAACTTTATTTACAAACACAGGCAGCTGGCCAGATTTGATCCACAGGTTGTTATAATTTTTAGACCTCTGCCTTATTCTCTGCTTTAAAAAAAAAATTTTTTTTTACTTTGTACTTTTACAGAGTTATGTAATGATCCCAGATTAGTCCTATGTTTATTATTTTAAAAAATAATTTGTTTACTTTTACTTGCGCTGGGTCTTGGGCTTCCCAGGTGGCACTGATGGTTAAGAACCTGCCTGCCAGTGCAGCAGATGTAAGAGACATGGGTTCGATCCCTGGGAGGAGGAAATGGCAAGAATACTCCAGTATTCTTTCCTGGGAAATCCTGTGGACAGAGGAGGCTGGTTGGGCTGTAGCCCATAGGGCTTGGAGAGTCGGACACGACTGAAGTGACTTAGCATGGGTCTTTGTTGCTGCTCACAAGCTTTCTGTAGTTGCAGGGAGTGGGGGCTGCTCTTCCTTGAGGCGCACGGGCTTCTCATTGCAGTGGCTTCTTTTGTTGCAGAGCATGGGTGTTAGAGCACAGGCTCAGTAGTTGTGGTGCAAAGGCTACTTGCCGCTCTCGGTGTTCTGCCAGTGTTCTGCACTTGGCTTTTCTTTCACTGACTCTCTTCTGGAGACCTCATGCTTTTGCAGGATACGCCACTGTTTATCTAGCTTGTCCCTCACCTATGTGCATTTATGGATATATTATTTCCTGATCTTGTACTGTTAGAAACAGTCCTGCAGTGAAGATCTTTAAGCCCATCTCATTTTCTCACCTGGTAGTTTTGTCATCGTGCTTTAAAATCTCTGACTTTGCCAGCAAGCAGATGACATCATCATGTGGGTTGACTTTTTGACCCTCTATTAAAGACTAAAAATCTCTTTTAAATTGCACAACTCGCAGCCAGGTACGTTCTCCTCCCACTCTGGCACAATGGAGGCTCCCATCCTTCCGCGAGGACTCCCTTTCCAGGCTCATGTGAGTCTGCAGGCTGCATCTGGCTGAACTAGGAAAAGGTGCCTCTTGCTCAGTGCAGTGGCAACTTTGTCCCAAGGAGTGCCTTGGACTTCAGCCACTCTCACCAGCCCCGTTCTACACTAGGGTTTCTTTTTTCTTTATTATTATTATTATTATTTTGCATTCCAATAAAACTTTATTTACAAACACAGGCAGCTGGCCAGATTTGATCCACAGGTTGTTATAATTTTTAGACCTCTGCCTTATTCTCTGCTTTAAAAAAAAAATTTTTTTTTACTTTGTACTTTTACAGAGTTATGTAATGATCCCAGATTAGTCCTATGTTTATTATTTTAAAAAATAATTTGTTTACTTTTACTTGCGCTGGGTCTTGGGCTTCCCAGGTGGCACTGATGGTTAAGAACCTGCCTGCCAGTGCAGCAGATGTAAGAGACATGGGTTCGATCCCTGGGAGGAGGAAATGGCAAGAATACTCCAGTATTCTTTCCTGGGAAATCCTGTGGACAGAGGAGGCTGGTTGGGCTGTAGCCCATAGGGCTTGGAGAGTCGGACACGACTGAAGTGACTTAGCATGGGTCTTTGTTGCTGCTCACAAGCTTTCTGTAGTTGCAGGGAGTGGGGGCTGCTCTTCCTTGAGGCGCACGGGCTTCTCATTGCAGTGGCTTCTTTTGTTGCAGAGCATGGGTGTTAGAGCACAGGCTCAGTAGTTGTGGTGCAAAGGCTAAGTTGCTCCACAGCATGTGGGATCTTCCTGTACCAGAGATTGAACCTATGTCCCAGGCATTGGAAGACAGATTCATATCTGCTGCACCACCAGGAGCGTCCAACACCAGGGTTTCTTAATCTTGATGCTGTGGCCACTTTGGAGTACATCATTTGTTTGGTGAGGGTGAGGTGTGTCCTATGTATTATAGGATGTTAGGCAGCATCTCTGGTGTCTACAGGCTGGATCCCAGTTACCTCCTAAAGATGTCCCTAGTCCCATGGACAGAGGAGCCTGGCAGACTACAGTCTATGGGATCACAAGAATAGGACATGACTTAGCAACTAAACCACCGCCACCAAAGATGTCTCTATATACTGCCAAATACCACAGGCTAGGGGGTATCCGTTGGGGGGAGCAAATTCACCCTTGGTTGAGGACCAGTGCTGTGGACAGCTGTAGCCCTCACCAGACCTGTTTCCCGTCTCCTCTCACCTGCACTGGGATGCTCAGGCCATCCGTTGTTCACAGAGGCCTTGGCTCTGCATTCCTCCCTGGCCTGCCTCGAGCTCATCTCAGGGACAGTGGGGTAGCCTGTCCCTGTCCAGCTCGGTTTAAAGATGTTAGAAGAAAGCCCTGTGACTCAGTCAAGTATATAGTGGATCCTGGCCTGGTTTGACTTCTCTAAGGCTTCTATCAGGGCCAGCCACCGTCCTGGGCTTCCTCGTTAGCTTGACTCACCAGAACAGAGGATCAGCCAAAGGCTTCAACAGTGAACTGGCTGTTCCTTGGTCACCCTTGACTAATCTGAACTTGTCTCCTCCCTCCATACATCGTCCAGCTCATCCAGGTGAATGTCTCACCCTCCCCAGACTTCTCGCTTTGTGCTGAGTCTCCAGAGATAGGTTATGCCAAATGGCCAGCACAGGGCTGGGTGCACAGCAAAGGCCAGTCAGTGCGGGCTGTTTGCCACAAGCGGTCCCCTCCTGCTCCAGGCACAGGTCCCATCCTTCCAGTGGGTCTCTGTGCTTCATCTCCAAGAGGCAGGATCTGGCTACGCCTCCCTCCCCTGGCCACTTTACACATCTCCCGGTCACCTAGCCTCAGTCTTCTGAGCTGGCTGGTTGGGCACATGGGACTTCATGCAGTCTGCTTGTTCCTGGTTCCTGCCTGCCTTTGTCTCCCAGTGGCTAAGTATGCTCCTGCCCTGCTGAGTCTCCTACCAGGAGAAGGTGAAGATAAATGCGGGTAAATCGTGAGCTCATGAATAATCTCCGTGTGAGGCGGGAAGCCCTTCCTGCAATGACTGAGTGGTCAAGCAGCTTGCCCCGTGTCCCCAGCTACTGGGGCAACAGAGCTTCTCGAGGGCAATGGGGTTGCAGCAGAGAGCCCTGGGACAGACCCTGAGGCTCCTTCCCTCTGCTAGAGAGGCTCCTCACAAGGTGCCTTCTAGTGTCTGCCCTCTTTACAGGGGTCCCGTGCTCCGAGTCTCCTAGGAGGGGACAGATGTCTCGTACTTCTGCCTCGTGCTGTTAAAGAAAAACTTCCTCATCCTTGTTTCTCTTCCCAAGAGCTTACTTTATTTTAGAGACTTGTACAATCTTCTCTCTTCCTGTGTTCAAACATGTCTCTGGAATTATGTTGTGGGGGAAAAGCCCGCTCAGTCCCTGAGGGGCCGCCGTGCTGTCTGTGAGGTTAGTGTCTGAACGGATGAGGGTGGCCCAACAAAGCTGCCTCCCTGTGCCCAGTGTCCGGAGTGAGAGGACTGGTCAAGAGGCCACAGGGGCTGCGGGGCACCAAGGTCTGCTCAGAAGACTCCTCTTTAATGCATTCATGAATATGCAAATTTGCAAATGAAACACCGAGTCTACAAGCCCCAGAATGTTAAACTTACTTTGGGGAGGTGGCTTGGGGATTTGCTTCTGTCCCGAAAATGGTTCTGCAAAGTGCGTCAGTTACTTTTCATCAACACATGACATTTGTTTCCACAGATTTTGATATGCACTGCATGGGAAGTGTTTCTTCCTTTCTTTCCCCCCTCCTTTCCTCCATCCCTGTTTGCCACAAGCGTTGCTCCAGGCACAGGTCCCATCCTTCCAGTGGGTCTCTGTGCTTCATCTCAAGAGGCAGGATCTGGCTACGCCTCCCTCCCCTGGCCACTTTACACATCTCCCGGTCACCTAGCCTCAGTCTTCTGAGCTGGCTGGTTGGGCACATGGGACTTCATGCAGTCTGCTTGTTCCTGGTTCCTGCCTGCCTTTGTCTCCCAGTGGCTAAGTATGCTCCTGCCCTGCTGAGTCTCCTACCAGGAGAAGGTGAAGATAAATGCGGGTAAATCGTGAGCTCATGAATAATCTCCGTGTGAGGCGGGAAGCCCTTCCTGCAATGACTGAGTGGTCAAGCAGCTTGCCCCGTGTCCCCAGCTACTGGGGCAACAGAGCTTCTCGAGGGCAATGGGGTTGCAGCAGAGAGCCCTGGGACAGACCCTGAGGCTCCTTCCCTCTGCTAGAGAGGCTCCTCACAAGGTGCCTTCTAGTGTCTGCCCTCTTTACAGGGGTCCCGTGCTCCGAGTCTCCTAGGAGGGGACAGATGTCTCGTACTTCTGCCTCGTGCTGTTAAAGAAAAACTTCCTCATCCTTGTTTCTCTTCCCAAGAGCTTACTTTATTTTAGAGACTTGTACAATCTTCTCTCTTCCTGTGTTCAAACATGTCTCTGGAATTATGTTGTGGGGAACAGCCCCGCTCAGTCCCTGAGGGGCCGCCGTGCTGTCTGTGAGGTTAGTGTCTGAACGGATGAGGGTGGCCCAACAAAGCTGCCTCCCTGTGCCCAGTGTCCGGAGTGAGAGGACTGGTCAAGAGGCCACAGGGGCTGCGGGGCACCAAGGTCTGCTCAGAAGACTCCTCTTTAATGCATTCATGAATATGCAAATTTGCAAATGAAACACCGAGTCTACAAGCCCCAGAATGTTAAACTTACTTTGGGGAGGTGGCTTGGGGATTTGCTTCTGTCCCGAAAATGGTTCTGCAAAGTGCGTCAGTTACTTTTCATCAACACATGACATTTGTTTCCACAGATTTTGATATGCACTGCATGGGAAGTGTTTCTTCCTTTCTTTCCCCCCTCCTTTCCTCCATCCCTCCCTACCCTCCTTCCTTCCTTTCTTTGCTATCACTGTTTTTTTCTTTCTTTCTTAACTGTTTTATTCTGGAAGCAATTAAATTTCCATAAACAGAGAAATGATTGTACATTGATCTCCCATGGAGTCATCACCAGCTTCCACAATTATTAACCCATAGCCGAGCTGGTTTCATCTGTATCCCCACCCAACCCCCATTTTCCAAAATTATTTTGAGTCAAATACCAGACATCATATTCCACCATCTGGAATCATTTCAAGAAATATCTCCAAAAGATGAAGACTCATTTTAAAAAAGTACAGCTCCATTATCACACCTAATAACCAAGAATGTTAGTCCTTTAATATTGTCAAATACCCAGAAAGTGCTTACTTATCTCATAATTTTTGTTTCAGTTTGTTTGTTTGCTCACAGTGGGGATGTTGGCCCAGTGGGGAGATCCAGGACACTCAGTGAAGAGATATTGTTGGTCATGGTAGTTTTGTGAAGGACAGAACACCTTTACTTTATCTACCCCAGTTTACCGCCTCAGCCTGACGTCCTTCTGCAAAGATGCTGTTGTGCAGTTGCCAAGCCCTGTCCGACTCTTTGCACCCCATGTACTGTAGCATACCAGGTCTCCCTGTCCCTCACCATCTCCCAGAGCTTTCCCCAAGTTCATGTCCACTGAATCAGTGAAGCGTCCCATTATCTCATCCTTTGTCACCCTCTTCTCTTTCTATCTTCAGTCCTTCCCAGCATCAGGGTCTTTTCCAATCAGTTGGCTGTTCCTATCAGGTGGCCAAAGTATTGCAGCTTTAGCTGCAGTTGTTCTAATGAATATGCAGGGTTGATTTCTTTTATGATTGACCGGTGTGATCTCCTTTCAGTCCAAGGGGCTCTCAAGAATCTACTCCAGCACATTTTGAAAGCATCAATTTTTCTGCACTCAGCCTTCTTTATGATCCAACTCTTACATCAGTACATGACTACTGGGAAGACCTTCACTATATGGGTTTTTGTCAGCAAAGTAATATCTTTGCTTTTTAATACACTGTCTAGGTTTGTCATAGCTTTCCTTCAAAGAAGCAGTCTTTTAGGATTTTAAATAGTTCTGCTGGTATTCCACCACCTCCATTAGCTTTACGGGCGGCAGCGCTTCCTGCAGCCCACTTGACTTCACACTCCAGAATGTCTGGCTCTGGGTGAGTGACCACGCCATTGTGGTTATCCCGGTCATTAAGATCTTTTTCGTATACTCCTTCTGTATATCCTTGCCATCTCTTCTTGATCTCTTCTGTTTCTTTTAGGTCTTTACTGTTTCTGTCCTTTGTTGTGCCCATCTCTGCATGAAATGCTCATTTGATATCTCCATTGTTCTTGAAGAGATCTCTAGTCTTTCTCATGCTGCTGTTTTCCTCTATTTATTTGCATTACTCATTGAAGAATTTTTTTTCTAATAACCAAGAATGTTAGTCCTTTAATATTGTCAAATACCCAGAAAGTGCTTACTTATCTCATAATTTTTGTTTCAGTTTGTTTGTTTGCTCACAGTGGGGATGTTGGCCCAGTGGGGAGATCCAGGACACTCAGTGAAGAGATATTGTTGGTCATGGTAGTTTTGTGAAGGACAGAACACCTTTACTTTATCTACCCCAGTTTACCGCCTCAGCCTGACGTCCTTCTGCAAAGATGCTGTTGTGCAGTTGCCAAGCCCTGTCCGACTCTTTGCACCCCATGTACTGTAGCATACCAGGTCTCCCTGTCCCTCACCATCTCCCAGAGCTTTCCCCAAGTTCATGTCCACTGAATCAGTGAAGCGTCCCATTATCTCATCCTTTGTCACCCTCTTCTCTTTCTATCTTCAGTCCTTCCCAGCATCAGGGTCTTTTCCAATCAGTTGGCTGTTCCTATCAGGTGGCCAAAGTATTGCAGCTTTAGCTGCAGTTGTTCTAATGAATATGCAGGGTTGATTTCTTTTATGATTGACCGGTGTGATCTCCTTTCAGTCCAAGGGGCTCTCAAGAATCTACTCCAGCACATTTTGAAAGCATCAATTTTTCTGCACTCAGCCTTCTTTATGATCCAACTCTTACATCAGTACATGACTACTGGGAAGACCTTCACTATATGGGTTTTTGTCAGCAAAGTAATATCTTTGCTTTTTAATACACTGTCTAGGTTTGTCATAGCTTTCCTTCAAAGAAGCAGTCTTTTAGGATTTTAAATAGTTCTGCTGGTATTCCACCACCTCCATTAGCTTTACGGGCGGCAGCGCTTCCTGCAGCCCACTTGACTTCACACTCCAGAATGTCTGGCTCTGGGTGAGTGACCACGCCATTGTGGTTATCCCGGTCATTAAGATCTTTTTCGTATACTCCTTCTGTATATCCTTGCCATCTCTTCTTGATCTCTTCTGTTTCTTTTAGGTCTTTACTGTTTCTGTCCTTTGTTGTGCCCATCTCTGCATGAAATGCTCATTTGATATCTCCATTGTTCTTGAAGAGATCTCTAGTCTTTCTCATGCTGCTGTTTTCCTCTATTTATTTGCATTACTCATTGAAGAAGCCCTTTTTGTCTCTCCTTGCTATTCTCTGGAAGTCTGCATTCAGTTGGATATACTTTTCCCTTTCTCCTTTGCTTTTTCCTCAGCCATTTGTAAAGCCTCCTCAGACAACCACTTTGCCTTCTTGCATTTCTTTTTCTTTGGGATGGTTTTGTCCACTGCCTCCTATACAGTGTTATGAACCTCTGTTCATAGTTCTTCAGCCATTCTGTTCCCTAGATCTAATCCCTTGAATCTATTCATCATCTCCACTGTATAATCATAGAGGATTTGATTTAGGTCTTACCTGGCTGCCCACTTTGTTTAGGTTAAGCCTGATGTTTACTATAAGGAGTTGATTATCTGAGTCACAGTCATCTCTAGGTCTTGTTTTTGCTGACTACATATAGCATCTCCATCTTTGGCTACAAAGACCATGATCAATTTGATTTCAGTATTGACCATCTGGGTGATGTCCATGTGTAAAGTTGGCTCTTGTGTTGTTGGAAAGGGTGTTTGTTATGACTAGGATGTTCTCTTGGCATATGTTCTATTAGCCTTTGCCCTGCTTCATTTTTTACTCCAAGGTCAAACTTGCCTGTGTTACTCCAGGTATCTCTTGACTTCCTACTTTTGCATTTCATTCCCTTAAGATGGATAGGACATCTTTTTTTGGTGTTAGTTCCAGAAGATCTTGTAGGTCTTCAAAGAAGCAGTCTTTTAGGATTTTAAATAGTTCTGCTGGTATTCCACCACCTCCATTAGCTTTACGGGCGGCAGCGCTTCCTGCAGCCCACTTGACTTCACACTCCAGAATGTCTGGCTCTGGGTGAGTGACCACGCCATTGTGGTTATCCCGGTCATTAAGATCTTTTTCGTATACTCCTTCTGTATATCCTTGCCATCTCTTCTTGATCTCTTCTGTTTCTTTTAGGTCTTTACTGTTTCTGTCCTTTGTTGTGCCCATCTCTGCATGAAATGCTCATTTGATATCTCCATTGTTCTTGAAGAGATCTCTAGTCTTTCTCATGCTGCTGTTTTCCTCTATTTATTTGCATTACTCATTGAAGAAGCCCTTTTTGTCTCTCCTTGCTATTCTCTGGAATTCTGCATTAAGTTGGGTATACCTTTTCCTTTCTCCCTTACCTTTTGCTTCTCTTCCTTCCTCAGCCATTTGTAAAGCCTCCTCAGACAACCACTTTGCCTTCTTGCATTTCTTTTTCTTTGGGATGGTTTTGTCCACTGCCTCCTATACAGTGTTATGAACCTCTGTTCATAGTTCTTCAGCCATTCTGTTCCCTAGATCTAATCCCTTGAATCTATTCATCATCTCCACTGTATAATCATAGAGGATTTGATTTAGGTCTTACCTGGCTGCCCACTTTGTTTAGGTTAAGCCTGATGTTTACTATAAGGAGTTGATTATCTGAGTCACAGTCATCTCTAGGTCTTGTTCTTGCTGACTACATATAGCATCTCCATCTTTGGCTACAAAGACCATGATCAATTTGATTTCAGTATTGACCATCTGGGTGATGTCCATGTGTAAAGTTGGCTCTTGTGTTGTTGGAAAGGGTGTTTGTTATGACTAGGATGTTCTCTTGGCATATGTTCTATTAGCCTTTGCCCTGCTTCATTTTTTACTCCAAGGTCAAACTTGCCTGTGTTACTCCAGGTATCTCTTGACTTCCTACTTTTGCATTTCATTCCCTTAAGATGGATAGGACATCTTTTTTTGGTGTTAGTTCCAGAAGATCTTGTAGGTCTTCACAGAACCATTCAACTTCAGCATTAGGAGCTGGGGCATAGACTTGAATCACTGTTATATTGAACGGTTTACCTTGGAAACGAACCAAGACCATTTTGTCATTTTTGAGGTTACATCCAAGTAGTGCATTTCAAACTCTTTTGTTAATTATGAGGGCTACACCATTTCATCTAAGGGATTCTTGGACACAGTAGTAGATATAATGGTCATCTGAATTAAATCTACCCGTTCCCATCCACTTTATTTCACTGAGTCCTAATATGTCGATGTATATTCTTGCCATTTCCTGCTTGACCGCATCCAATTTATCTTGATTCATAGACCTATATGGGCTTCCTTGGTGGCTCAGTGCTAAGGAATCTCCCTGCAATGCAGGAGACCTGGGTTTGATCCCTGGGTTGGGAAGATGCCCTGGAGAAAGGAATGGCAAGCTGCTCCAGTATTCTTGCCTGGAGAATTCCATGGACAGTGGAACCTGCTAGGCTATATGTAGATTCAGGGGGTTCACAAAGAGTTGGACACAACTGAGCGACTAACAATTTCACATTTACACTCATGCACCTAACACTCTAGGTTCCTATGCAATACTGTTATTTACAGCATTGGATTTTACTTTCATCACCAGACACATCTACAACTGAGTGTCGTTTCTGCTTTGGCTCAGTCACTTCATTCTTTCTGGAGCTATTAGTAATTGTCCTCCATTCTTCCTCAGTAGCACACTGGAAACCTTCTCACCTTGGGGCCTCATCTTTTAGTGTCATGGGCTTCTCATGGCAAATATACCGGAGTGGTGTGTTTGGTTTGCCATTTCCTCCTCCAATGGATTGCATTTTGTCAGAACTCTCCACCACGACCCATCTGTCTTGGGTGTGCCTGAACAGCATAGCTCATAGCCTCACTGAGTGACGAGAGCCCCTTTGCCACGACAAGCCTGTGATCCATGAAGGGATCTGCAAAGATACCTGGGTCCCAGCTTTCCAATTCGGTGGCCCTGTGTGTGCATGCTAAGTTGCTTCAGTCGTGTCCGACTCTGTGGGATCCTCTGGACTGCTGTACCCTGCCAGGATCCCCTGTCCATGTGATTCTTCATGCAAGAATACTGGAGTAGGTTGTCATACCCTCCTCTAAGGGATCTTCACAACCCAGGGATTGAACCCCACAGCCATATATTTGCAAGAAAAATGCCTCTTAGAAAATGAAACCTGGGTCCCATGGAATCTTGTCATTTCTGTAGGGCAGGTAGAGATGTCAGGTGGCAGGATTACCCATAAGGTGTGCTGACTGGAAAAAAAAAAAAAAAGCACAGTTGAGAATTATGTTTTCAGTGGACAAAACTGAGGACACAACCTCTCAGTTCTAAGTGACTTCTCTGAAGCGGTAAGGGAAAAGTCAGGACTTAGAGAGATTATGCAACAAAGACCAAATAGTTAGCACATCAAAAGATTACTGTTAATTAAAGAAAACCAGGCATCTCAAGTTAATGAATTGAGCACTTTTGTATGTATAAAAGATGCAAGATTCTCCATTCACTGAAATCATCCCTTTGATGTGTACCTCAGCCATCCTGGTGGCTCAGATGGTAAAGATTCCCCACCTGCAGTGCAGGAGACCTGAGTTTCATTCCTGGGTCGGGAATATACCCCAGTGGAGGGAATGGCTACCCACTCTAGTATTCTTGCCTGGAGAACTCGATGCACAGAGGAGCCTAGCGGGCTCCAGTCCATGGAGTCTCAGAGTCAGATATGACCAAGTAACAAACGCGTTCACTTTCACAGATGTCTGACAGGATGGTCCCAGAGGACTGGCTTAGCTGAAAGATAGCATCCAAATAGAGATGTAGTTGGTAGGAAATCAGAAGTCAGTCTTTGAGTACCCGTCTGATTTCAGTCTTTATGTGAGCATTTCATCTAGTGGAAGATGTGGTGCTGGGAAGGCTGGAGATGCCACGATTCCATGCCTTGCAGTATCAAGACGGTGATGTGGGAATGGGTTTTGGTCAGAAGCAACTGGTAAAGGAAGTTTTAAGTGAGATGTCATTAGCAATTAGGTTAAACTAGAGTTCCCCCAATGGTGGGAAGCATGTCCATATATTTTATTTGCCTACTGGTGGCCCTTTAGTATACCTCCCCTAGCATGTACCCTCAAAAGGACTAGTGTGGGAGGTCGCACAGCGTTTATCTGTGAAGCTGGCAGACAAAGAGCAGCCCTTGCCAAGTTTTAGGTGGAAAATAAACGTAGGCAGATTCTTGACCCACATGGTGTTTGCTGTGGTTTCAGAAGGTTTATTTGGCCAGTGGCTGGGGAGCCGTGGCCAGTGTTGTTGTTTTGGATCAGTTCTCTTAAGCAGTCTTTTTGGTTTAATGTTACAAAAAAAACTAACTAAAATATGGAACGCTTCACGAACTTGTATGTCATAGGGGCTGTTTTCAGTGGACAAAACTGAGGACACAACCTCTCAGTTCTAAGTGACTTCTCTGAAGCGGTAAGGGAAAAGTCAGGACTTAGAGAGATTATGCAACAAAGACCAAATAGTTAGCACATCAAAAGATTACTGTTAATTAAAGAAAACCAGGCATCTCAAGTTAATGAATTGAGCACTTTTGTATGTATAAAAGATGCAAGATTCTCCATTCACTGAAATCATCCCTTTGATGTGTACCTCAGCCATCCTGGTGGCTCAGATGGTAAAGATTCCCCACCTGCAGTGCAGGAGACCTGAGTTTCATTCCTGGGTCGGGAATATACCCCAGTGGAGGGAATGGCTACCCACTCTAGTATTCTTGCCTGGAGAACTCGATGCACAGAGGAGCCTAGCGGGCTCCAGTCCATGGAGTCTCAGAGTCAGATATGACCAAGTAACAAACGCGTTCACTTTCACAGATGTCTGACAGGATGGTCCCAGAGGACTGGCTTAGCTGAAAGATAGCATCCAAATAGAGATGTAGTTGGTAGGAAATCAGAAGTCAGTCTTTGAGTACCCGTCTGATTTCAGTCTTTATGTGAGCATTTCATCTAGTGGAAGATGTGGTGCTGGGAAGGCTGGAGATGCCACGATTCCATGCCTTGCAGTATCAAGACGGTGATGTGGGAATGGGTTTTGGTCAGAAGCAACTGGTAAAGGAAGTTTTAAGTGAGATGTCATTAGCAATTAGGTTAAACTAGAGTTCCCCCAATGGTGGGAAGCATGTCCATATATTTTATTTGCCTACTGGTGGCCCTTTAGTATACCTCCCCTAGCATGTACCCTCAAAAGGACTAGTGTGGGAGGTCGCACAGCGTTTATCTGTGAAGCTGGCAGACAAAGAGCAGCCCTTGCCAAGTTTTAGGTGGAAAATAAACGTAGGCAGATTCTTGACCCACATGGTGTTTGCTGTGGTTTCAGAAGGTTTATTTGGCCAGTGGCTGGGGAGCCGTGGCCAGTGTTGTTGTTTTGGATCAGTTCTCTTAAGCAGTCTTTTTGGTTTAATGTTACAAAAAAAACTAACTAAAAATATGGAACGCTTCACGAACTTGTATGTCATCCTTGCGCAGGGGCCATGCCAATCTTCTCTGTATCATTCCAATTTTAGTATATGTTTGCTGCCGAAGCGAGCACTCTTAAGCAATCTTTCTCAAGTATTTGGTGCATTTGGCCTTGAGAATTTGAGATTTAACAAGGTTTGTAAATTTTGTTTTCACTTTGATGATACTCTCTTTTAGAACTTTTGCTAGAGAATCTGCCTGCAGTGCAGGAGACCTGGGCTTGATCCCTGGGTTGGGAAGATCCCTGGAGAAGGGAATAGCAACTTGCTCCAATACTCTTACCTAGAGAGTCCCATGAACAGAAGAGCCTGGTGTGCTATAGTCCATGGACTCACAAAGAGTCAGACACAAATGAGTGACTAACACTTTCACTTCACTTTCATAGTTGACTTACAGTGTCGTGTTAATTTCTGCTGCTTAGCAAAGTGATTCAGTTATACATATATATACATGGTGATACTCTTAAAATATATTTTTGGCCAGTAATACATTTGAAAAAACCGCGTTGCACATATTCACATTTTTTCCCACCTCCTGGCCATTTACAAAGGCCCACGTTCTGTGTACTTTAGCCTAGACCTTCTTATGAGGTTAATCAGAGATGCTGGGTGGAAGGAAGGATTTGCGGTGCTGCCGAAAGGCTGGCTCAGAGGACAGAGAAAGAGCCAGCAGCTACTCTTGGAAGAAAAGGGGAGACTGGAGAAAAGGTGAGGGATGGGGGTAAGGAGCGGGTGTCCTCGCAGAGTCAAGGACTGTTCAAAAGTAACTGCTCTGACGGTACATGGGCTTTGTGCTGATTGTACAACCCCGGGTGAGATACGACTTGCTTGGGTCTTCATTTCCAGTGAGCCTTAGAGATGCATGTGACTTGCTGGAGGTCACAAGCGGGAAGGGGCAGGGCTAGGACGGGGTTTGTGTCCAGCTCTGTGTGACCTGAAGCCCAGGGTCTTAGCCCCTGATGGTCTTCCTGAATGAGGCAGAGATCTGTGGGGCTCTTGGCATGCTGGCACTGATGGATAAGCCCACAGAAGAAAACCCCAGAGAGAACATGGAACGCTTCACGAACTTGTATGTCATCCTTGCGCAGGGGCCATGCCAATCTTCTCTGTATCATTCCAATTTTAGTATATGTTTGCTGCCGAAGCGAGCACTCTTAAGCAATCTTTCTCAAGTATTTGGTGCATTTGGCCTTGAGAATTTGAGATTTAACAAGGTTTGTAAATTTTGTTTTCACTTTGATGATACTCTCTTTTAGAACTTTTGCTAGAGAATCTGCCTGCAGTGCAGGAGACCTGGGCTTGATCCCTGGGTTGGGAAGATCCCCTGGAGAAGGGAATAGCAACTTGCTCCAATACTCTTACCTAGAGAGTCCCATGAACAGAAGAGCCTGGTGTGCTATAGTCCATGGACTCACAAAGAGTCAGACACAAATGAGTGACTAACACTTTCACTTCACTTTCATAGTTGACTTACAGTGTCGTGTTAATTTCTGCTGCTTAGCAAAGTGATTCAGTTATACATATATATACATGGTGATACTCTTAAAATATATTTTTGGCCAGTAATACATTTGAAAAAACCGCGTTGCACATATTCACATTTTTTCCCACCTCCTGGCCATTTACAAAGGCCCACGTTCTGTGTACTTTAGCCTAGACCTTCTTATGAGGTTAATCAGAGATGCTGGGTGGAAGGAAGGATTTGCGGTGCTGCCGAAAGGCTGGCTCAGAGGACAGAGAAAGAGCCAGCAGCTACTCTTGGAAGAAAAGGGGAGACTGGAGAAAAGGTGAGGGATGGGGGTAAGGAGCGGGTGTCCTCGCAGAGTCAAGGACTGTTCAAAAGTAACTGCTCTGACGGTACATGGGCTTTGTGCTGATTGTACAACCCCGGGTGAGATACGACTTGCTTGGGTCTTCATTTCCAGTGAGCCTTAGAGATGCATGTGACTTGCTGGAGGTCACAAGCGGGAAGGGGCAGGGCTAGGACGGGGTTTGTGTCCAGCTCTGTGTGACCTGAAGCCCAGGGTCTTAGCCCCTGATGGTCTTCCTGAATGAGGCAGAGATCTGTGGGGCTCTTGGCATGCTGGCACTGATGGATAAGCCCACAGAAGAAAACCCCAGAGAGAACATAAGTCTCCAGAGTCATCATTGATATGGAAGCAGAGCTTGAAACCCACATGAAATGCAAGCACAGAGCATATATTCCAAGCAGAAAAATCTATAAAAAGTTAAAGATTAATGGACCTTAGTGAGGCTCCAGCCAGATTTAAAAAGAACAAATCTTGCCAGACCAGTGTTTTTGCATTCTGGGGGCAGGGTTCTACAATGAAGAGATGAAAGGGAAGCAACTGGTCAAACACATTGATTTCTGGGCAGCATGGGACCTCTCCTCCGAGAAGTTCCCTGAGACTGAGCACAGATCCTGCTGTGCTGACTGGGAGGCGGGGAGGCCTCGAAGGGAGGCTCGCTGGGGAAGGGGGGGCCACGGTCACCTGTTGAGTCCAGGGCTGGTCTCAAAGCCCCAGTCTCTGTCCTGTCTCCTGAGAAGCAGTGGAGGTAAACACACGTTTTAGGTGGCTCATGGAGGGTGTGTGCTCCCAACAAGGGAAGAAATAAGCCAGGAGCTCATTGATTCAGGGACAGAGACACAATCCAAACAGCATGATCAGAATCTTTGTAAAGACCTGTCTTATCCATGCCCTCTCTTCCTGCTCAGCCTTGCCTCTGCCTCTGGATTGACAGAGTCCAGTGGAATGAAGAGCTGGATAGTATTTTATCAAAAAAACTTTTACTTTATATTGTAGTATAGTCGATTAACATGCTATGTGAGTTTCAGGTGTACAGGAAAGTGGCCCAGTTATACATATGTCTATTCTCCTTCAACTGATTTTCCCGTTTAGGTTATTACAGAATGTTGAGCAGAGTTCCTCTGTGTTCTACAGTAGGTCCCATTGACTGTCTGTTTTACATATAGTAGTGTGCCTATGTCAGTCCCCAACTCCGAGTTTATCCCTGCTCTGCCCTCCACCTTTCCCCTTTGGTAATCATAAGTTTGTTTGCAATGTCTGTGAGTCTGATTTTGTTTTGTAAATAAATCCATTTGTATCATTTTTTCCCCCAAGATTCCACTATCCAGGGTCTTAGCCCCTGATGGTCTTCCTGAATGAGGCAGAGATCTGTGGGGCTCTTGGCATGCTGGCACTGATGGATAAGCCCACAGAAGAAAACCCCAGAGAGAACATAAGTCTCCAGAGTCATCATTGATATGGAAGCAGAGCTTGAAACCCACATGAAATGCAAGCACAGAGCATATATTCCAAGCAGAAAAATCTATAAAAAGTTAAAGATTAATGGACCTTAGTGAGGCTCCAGCCAGATTTAAAAAGAACAAATCTTGCCAGACCAGTGTTTTTGCATTCTGGGGGCAGGGTTCTACAATGAAGAGATGAAAGGGAAGCAACTGGTCAAACACATTGATTTCTGGGCAGCATGGGACCTCTCCTCCGAGAAGTTCCCTGAGACTGAGCACAGATCCTGCTGTGCTGACTGGGAGGCGGGGAGGCCTCGAAGGGAGGCTCGCTGGGGAAGGGGGGGCCACGGTCACCTGTTGAGTCCAGGGCTGGTCTCAAAGCCCCAGTCTCTGTCCTGTCTCCTGAGAAGCAGTGGAGGTAAACACACGTTTTAGGTGGCTCATGGAGGGTGTGTGCTCCCAACAAGGGAAGAAATAAGCCAGGAGCTCATTGATTCAGGGACAGAGACACAATCCAAACAGCATGATCAGAATCTTTGTAAAGACCTGTCTTATCCATGCCCTCTCTTCCTGCTCAGCCTTGCCTCTGCCTCTGGATTGACAGAGTCCAGTGGAATGAAGAGCTGGATAGTATTTTATCAAAAAAACTTTTACTTTATATTGTAGTATAGTCGATTAACATGCTATGTGAGTTTCAGGTGTACAGGAAAGTGGCCCAGTTATACATATGTCTATTCTCCTTCAACTGATTTTCCCGTTTAGGTTATTACAGAATGTTGAGCAGAGTTCCTCTGTGTTCTACAGTAGGTCCCATTGACTGTCTGTTTTACATATAGTAGTGTGCCTATGTCAGTCCCCAACTCCGAGTTTATCCCTGCTCTGCCCTCCACCTTTCCCCTTTGGTAATCATAAGTTTGTTTGCAATGTCTGTGAGTCTGATTTTGTTTTGTAAATAAATCCATTTGTATCATTTTTTCCCCCAAGATTCCACATATCAGGGATATTATATGATATTTGTTTTTCTTTGTCTGACTTGCTGTACTTAGTATGATAATCTTTAGGCTCATCCATGTTGCTGCTAATGGGATTTTTTTATGGCTGAGTAATATTCCATTTTTTATATATGCCACATCTTTTTTATTATTCTTCTGACCATGGGCATGTAGGTTGCTTCCATGTCTTGGCTATTGTAAACAGTGCTGCAATGAGCATTAGGGTGCATGTATCCTTTTTTTTTTTAGGTCTTTAACCCATTTTGAGTTGATCTTAATGTATGGTGTCAGGGAATGTTCCAACTTCATTTTTTTGCATGTACCTGTCCAATTTTCCCAGCACCATTTGTTGAAGAGGCTGTCTTTGTCCCATTTTATAGTTTCGCCTCCTTTGTTAAAAATAAGGTACCCATAGGTGCATGGGTTTATCTCTGGGTTCTTGATCTTGTTCCATTGGTCTATAGTTCTGTTTTGGTGCCAGTACCATACTGTCTTGATGACTGTTGCTTTGTAGTAGAGTCTGAAGTTAGGGAGGCTGATTCCTCCAGCTCCCTTTTTCTTTCTCAGGATTGCTTTGGCTATTCGAGGTCTTTTGTGTTTCCATATGAACTGTGTTATTCTTTGGTCTAGTTCTGTGAAAAATGTCAATGGTAGTTGAATAGGTATTGCAATCCCCTTCACCATTGCAACCAAAAGAAAAACAAATAAAGCCTTGCCTCTGCCTCTGGATTGACAGAGTCCAGTGGAATGAAGAGCTGGATAGTATTTTATCAAAAAAACTTTTACTTTATATTGTAGTATAGTCGATTAACATGCTATGTGAGTTTCAGGTGTACAGGAAAGTGGCCCAGTTATACATATGTCTATTCTCCTTCAACTGATTTTCCCGTTTAGGTTATTACAGAATGTTGAGCAGAGTTCCTCTGTGTTCTACAGTAGGTCCCATTGACTGTCTGTTTTACATATAGTAGTGTGCCTATGTCAGTCCCCAACTCCGAGTTTATCCCTGCTCTGCCCTCCACCTTTCCCCTTTGGTAATCATAAGTTTGTTTGCAATGTCTGTGAGTCTGATTTTGTTTTGTAAATAAATCCATTTGTATCATTTTTTCCCCCAAGATTCCACATATCAGGGATATTATATGATATTTGTTTTTCTTTGTCTGACTTGCTGTACTTAGTATGATAATCTTTAGGCTCATCCATGTTGCTGCTAATGGGATTTTTTTATGGCTGAGTAATATTCCATTTTTTATATATGCCACATCTTTTTTATTATTCTTCTGACCATGGGCATGTAGGTTGCTTCCATGTCTTGGCTATTGTAAACAGTGCTGCAATGAGCATTAGGGTGCATGTATCCTTTTTTTTTTTAGGTCTTTAACCCATTTTGAGTTGATCTTAATGTATGGTGTCAGGGAATGTTCCAACTTCATTTTTTTGCATGTACCTGTCCAATTTTCCCAGCACCATTTGTTGAAGAGGCTGTCTTTGTCCCATTTTATAGTTTCGCCTCCTTTGTTAAAAATAAGGTACCCATAGGTGCATGGGTTTATCTCTGGGTTCTTGATCTTGTTCCATTGGTCTATAGTTCTGTTTTGGTGCCAGTACCATACTGTCTTGATGACTGTTGCTTTGTAGTAGAGTCTGAAGTTAGGGAGGCTGATTCCTCCAGCTCCCTTTTTCTTTCTCAGGATTGCTTTGGCTATTCGAGGTCTTTTGTGTTTCCATATGAACTGTGTTATTCTTTGGTCTAGTTCTGTGAAAAATGTCAATGGTAGTTGAATAGGTATTGCAATCCCCTTCACCATTGCAACCAAAAGAATCAAATATCTAGGAATAAACCTACCCAAAGAAACAAAAGAATTGTACACAGAAAATTACAAGACACTCATGAAAGAAATTAAAGAAGACTTAAACAGATGGAGAGATATTCCATGTTCCTGTGTCTGAAGAATCAATATTGTGAAAATGACCATACTACCAAATATCATCTACAGATTCAATGCAATACCTATTCAACTACCATTGCATGTGTCCTTTGAACCATGGTTTCTCTGGATATATGCCCAGGAGTGGGATTGCTGGATCATATAGTAGCTGTATTTCTACTTTTGAAAAGCTGAGTTTTAAAGTTAGACTGGTTTTGCATCCCAGGCATACCCTTTCTGAGCTGTGTGATCTTGGATAAGTCAGTTAATGTCTCTGAGCCATCACCTCATAGGGTAATGTGAAGGGTCTGGCCCACATACTCTCAATAAACTCTAATTTCCTTCCTGTCCTTGTCACCTGAGGTCCTTGACCATCTAACCTCAGCGTCATTTCTTGCCCTATACCTCGTTTCCCCTTGAGTCACCATCTTGTGCTGGTGGCTGTGGTCTTCTGTGTCCTCACAGCCGAGCCTCACTTCTCCTCTTCTTCACCCATCAAAGCTCCCATGTCCTGATTTTATGGGAACCCCAAGCTCTCCCAGTTGTGGTGCTGTGTCCAACTGCCTCTGGTGGACAGAGCTTTGATCACTGGGAGATCACATGCACATTGGCAGGCTCCCATGTCCTGACTTTCTATGGGAACGTAGGCTGTCTTTGTCCCATTTTATAGTTTCGCCTCCTTTGTTAAAAATAAGGTACCCATAGGTGCATGGGTTTATCTCTGGGTTCTTGATCTTGTTCCATTGGTCTATAGTTCTGTTTTGGTGCCAGTACCATACTGTCTTGATGACTGTTGCTTTGTAGTAGAGTCTGAAGTTAGGGAGGCTGATTCCTCCAGCTCCCTTTTTCTTTCTCAGGATTGCTTTGGCTATTCGAGGTCTTTTGTGTTTCCATATGAACTGTGTTATTCTTTGGTCTAGTTCTGTGAAAAATGTCAATGGTAGTTGAATAGGTATTGCAATCCCCTTCACCATTGCAACCAAAAGAATCAAATATCTAGGAATAAACCTACCCAAAGAAACAAAAGAATTGTACACAGAAAATTACAAGACACTCATGAAAGAAATTAAAGAAGACTTAAACAGATGGAGAGATATTCCATGTTCCTGTGTCTGAAGAATCAATATTGTGAAAATGACCATACTACCAAATATCATCTACAGATTCAATGCAATACCTATTCAACTACCATTGCATGTGTCCTTTGAACCATGGTTTTCTCTGGATATATGCCCAGGAGTGGGATTGCTGGATCATATAGTAGCTGTATTTCTACTTTTGAAAAGCTGAGTTTTAAAGTTAGACTGGTTTTGCATCCCAGGCATACCCTTTCTGAGCTGTGTGATCTTGGATAAGTCAGTTAATGTCTCTGAGCCATCACCTCATAGGGTAATGTGAAGGGTCTGGCCCACATACTCTCAATAAACTCTAATTTCCTTCCTGTCCTTGTCACCTGAGGTCCTTGACCATCTAACCTCAGCGTCATTTCTTGCCCTATACCTCGTTTCCCCTTGAGTCACCATCTTGTGCTGGTGGCTGTGGTCTTCTGTGTCCTCACAGCCGAGCCTCACTTCTCCTCTTCTTCACCCATCAAAGCTCCCATGTCCTGATTTTATGGGAACCCCAAGCTCTCCCAGTTGTGGTGCTGTGTCCAACTGCCTCTGGTGGACAGAGCTTTGATCACTGGGAGATCACATGTGCGCACATTGGCAGGCTTGCTTCTGCTCCCTCAGTGAGACTATCAACACTCTGCAACCAGTGACTGTGTCTCCCAGCACCTGGTCAGGAGCTGGACACACAGAGGACACTCACTGAGAGCACGAGGGTAGGGGGAACGTGTCCAAGCTGCAAGGGATGGAGGCTTTCAGCAAACACCAGGCTCCTGGAACTGGGCTGGATGCTGAGGCCATTGCTGTGAGCCAGACGTGACCCCAAGCAAGTGAAGTCTAGTGGGAGGCAGAAGTGTCACAAGAGGAAGCTTATACAAGGTGGCTCAAGGACAAAGGGGCGGTGGAGCACGGGGGTGAAGTCTTAGAGGATGGGGAAGCATTGCCTGGCTGAGGGCGGAGGGGTACTCCCATGATGGAACAGCACATACAAAAGCAGGCCTGGTGTCTTCAAGGGAAGTGAGGGAGTCGCGGGAGGGGAGTCACTTCAAGGGATGTGCAGTCCTGTGGCTGCAGCATGCCTTAAAGGGGAGCAGGTGGCAGGGATGGCATGGTCTGACCCAGAAGAAAGTGTTGGCGAGACAGTGGGACCAGGCCATGGGGAGCCTTCGATGCTGCAGTAAGTTACCTGGCCTCTGTCTTGTAGGAAATGGGGAGCACTGAGAAGTTCAGGGAGTGTCACCCTGAGGGAAAGTATGCTCATAGTAACAGGCCCTGGAGGTGCCCAGCTGGCCCAGGAGCAACAGAACATCCGGTGGGGTGCAGTGGGCAGCAAAGTGACTCATTTGCCCGCCCAGAGATGGCAAGGGAGGCACAATGGAAGCACAGTCGGCTTGTTCCTGTGTGGCCATGGCCCCGGGCTCTAGGCAGGAGAGGAGGAGGCGAGTCTTCTGCCCACCATCCACAGATCCAGCATCCATCCATCCAAACCACCTCCATTCACCTACTGTCGCACATCAGCACAGAATGCATCTGATACCTACCGTGCACCCACCGACCCACTCATACACAGAGGTGCCCATCCACCCAGTCACCCTTCTGTCTGTCCTTCCAACCACCCACCCATCTTCATTTATAACAGAGGTTTCCACTTCAAGGCCTAACTAGGAAGTATAGGGAGGCAGAGAAAAGCTGGAAGATTGCAGAAGTGGCTGTAATGCACAATACTTGGTCTCTCCTCCCATGCGGAGATGGGGGTGCTTCCCCACCACCTGAACCTGGACCAGCCTCATGACTTGCTCTGACCAGTAGACCCAGCGGCAGGAGTGCTGGCGTACCAGAGCTGAGCGAGGCCGCCAGAGCCGTTTGGAACTAAACCTGTAAGGCCAGCCAAGATCAATGGATCTGGGCCTAGAAGCACCCGGCTTACCGCCAGACACGTGAGAAATCATAAACGGTCCTTGTTTTCAGCCACTGAGACTCAGAGTGATTTTTTTTCACAGTGAAGACCCATTGATACAAGGACTCAGGGAAGAGCATAGTCAATGTCCTGCCTGTCTCCACCGAGAGGAATTGTGTCTGCACTTAGGCTCCCAGGGCCCAGGCCAAGGGAACTTCCTTTGCTTTTCTTGGCAGAGCAGTGAGTGGATGCGGCGCCGCCCCAAGATGTGGTAGTGAGACAGCAAACGGTGATAAGCATCAGGGACAGCTCAAAAACTTCCTCTCCAGGAAGCATGGTGAGGATGACGGCGAAGACGGCCCCAGTCCCTGTCTGAGGCGCAAGTGACAACTGAGTGACAAACATCGTCTAACTTTATCCTTGAGACACTCGATGGGGTAGGGGTTTTCTTATCACTCTTTTACCAATATAAACAATGAAGCTGGAGAGATGAAGGCACAGGCCACATAGTTTTAGGTTAAAAAAATCATGATGCGAACCCAGTTCTCTGTATCCTTTTCTGTTATGACTACCCTGCGGAGTGATTTCTCTGTGCTGCCTCCTTGGAGGGCGGTGGGGGTGAGGGGTAGGTTTCCATCTTTGTTGGGTTCACATCTTCCAGTTAGTTCTTTCTGTTGGTTTGGGATCCACGTGAGGAACCAAGGTGGCCTCTGTTCTGTTGGGGGCCTGAGTTGTGTTTGGGGCTCTGGATGACTGAGCCATCAGTTGGGTCCAAGGGCAGGTGGGCGCCGTGCAGCTTGCAGGAGAAAAGACTGGGGGGAGGCAGGCAGTTTGGGTGGGGAGAGTGGGGGAGGGGTAACAAAACAGGAGCATAGCTGGTCAACCCTGGGCTTAGGGTGGAACTGAGATGCCCAGGATGCCACTGAGAACCTGTACCTGGGCTGGAGACCCTCCCAGTCCAGCTCAGAACTGGTCTGCAGATCTGCCCTCGCCAGCCACCCCCAGTCCATCCCAGTCTTCCCAGGTCAGACAGTTTGAATGAGTTCTCCTCATGGACCCTCTGACCTTCCTCCGATTCAAAGAAACAGGAAACCCCTTGTCATTCTCATTTGTCTGACACAAAGCGACCCCAACATGAACTTGTGACCTGGACTACCTCTGGGGAGTTCCTAAGAAATTACTGGGCCCTTGGATATGAAGAAATGAGTGATGACACGGATAGCTCAGATAGTCCTCGAACCCCAGATAAGTTTTTTAGACCTAAAATTCGCCCTTTAGAAAGTGAGATAAGTTCAGAAGGAGAAGAGGAATGGGTAAATATGATGTTACCCAAAGGAGGAACATATATTAATCTAAAAGGCAAGAATATTGTGTCCAAAAGAAGTAAGAGAAATTTTGAATCAGTGAAAGAAAGCTCCTCTAGCGAGGCAGAAAGTGAAACTTCATCTGAGTCACAGCCACCCCGTAAGAGTAAGCGGGGGAAGCATGAGAAGTAAAGAAGGACTTTTTTAAAACAATGCGTCATTATTCTTAGGTATAGGGGAACTCAAGTTAAAATAAATAGCCTACCCTGATCTAGCACAAGGTGTTAAAGTTCCAAAGTTCAGATTTTTCCTTAATCATGAGTTTAAATGATCTAAAGGGAAGAAAGTATTTGATTCCACGGATTTGATTTGAATTTGTTTTAATCAAGTGAAATAAAGTTAATTTTATGTAATGCTTGAATAGATATAAGCTGAAATAGAGAAGTGATGAGTTGATGATTTATTAAGTGAATCAGTATGTTTAGAGAGAAAGGTTATATAAATTAAGTGGTTGAAAACAATTAAAAATCATATAGTTAGAAACAAAGAAGTTATAAAGAAATTGAAAAGAAAGGAAAAATTTATTATAAAAAGAGTGATGATTAGACTGTGAGACAGCTTGCTCATGCGGCTCGAACATGAGAGGCTCTCCAGCTCTGGGGTAAGAATATTGTATTTTTGTTGATTGAGTTCTGAACTTTTAAACCTTATTGTTATGTTTTGACTATGATTATTGATGCACAGCTATGTTGTATTAAGTTGATTACCAAGACGTATAAATGTTGATTTACTGTCTTGCAATAAATCTGATCTTGATTTGAACTCCACGCCTTTTTACTATTGAAGTTCTAGTCTCAAATTAGAGGGAACTACAGAGTGAGTATAGGTTGAAGTTTTCTGATAATAGTACCGGGGCAATTAAGTGTTTCCCCAATTCTATTAATTAGAAATAAGTAACTATGCTCTGCCCACAGCACTTGGAGTAGGAGAGGTCCCTGGGGACCAGAGTGGGGAGGGAGGGCTTTCTGGAAGGTGGAGCTTGAGAGGGTCACCAGGAATGAGGGGTGTTTAGAGAGGCTTAGAGAAGCAGGAAGGCGTCCCAAGTCGGAGAGATAACTCATGCACACATTGGGGAGCGAGAAACCATGGTTGGTTATAACAGAGAGGCTCCCCAGCCATGCAGAGGAGAAGGGTCGAACATGGCCAGCCAGAGAACAGGTGGGAGTGAAGAGAGTGACCGGAACTGGAGGCTCAAATGCTGCCTGAGAGGCCGGCCTTTTCCTGGGAGGTGACACCAGTGTGATGGCAGCAGAGTGAGTTTTAAAACAATGCTAATTTAGGTTGGAACTCAAGTTAAAATAAATAGCCTACCCTGATCTAGCACAAGGTGTTAAAGTTCCAAAGTTCAGATTTTTCCTTAATCATGAGTTTAAATGATCTAAAGGGAAGAAAGTATTTGATTCCACGGATTTGATTTGAATTTGTTTTAATCAAGTGAAATAAAGTTAATTTTATGTAATGCTTGAATAGATATAAGCTGAAATAGAGAAGTGATGAGTTGATGATTTATTAAGTGAATCAGTATGTTTAGAGAGAAAGGTTATATAAATTAAGTGGTTGAAAACAATTAAAAATCATATAGTTAGAAACAAAGAAGTTATAAAGAAATTGAAAAGAAAGGAAAAATTTATTATAAAAAGAGTGATGATTAGACTGTGAGACAGCTTGCTCATGCGGCTCGAACATGAGAGGCTCTCCAGCTCTGGGGTAAGAATATTGTATTTTTGTTGATTGAGTTCTGAACTTTTAAACCTTATTGTTATGTTTTGACTATGATTATTGATGCACAGCTATGTTGTATTAAGTTGATTACCAAGACGTATAAATGTTGATTTACTGTCTTGCAATAAATCTGATCTTGATTTGAACTCCACGCCTTTTTACTATTGAAGTTCTAGTCTCAAATTAGAGGGAACTACAGAGTGAGTATAGGTTGAAGTTTTCTGATAATAGTACCGGGGCAATTAAGTGTTTCCCCAATTCTATTAATTAGAAATAAGTAACTATGCTCTGCCCACAGCACTTGGAGTAGGAGAGGTCCCTGGGGACCAGAGTGGGGAGGGAGGGCTTTCTGGAAGGTGGAGCTTGAGAGGGTCACCAGGAATGAGGGGTGTTTAGAGAGGCTTAGAGAAGCAGGAAGGGCGTCCCAAGTCGGAGAGATAACTCATGCACACATTGGGGAGCGAGAAACCATGGTTGGTTATAACAGAGAGGCTCCCCAGCCATGCAGAGGAGAAGGGTCGAACATGGCCAGCCAGAGAACAGGTGGGAGTGAAAGAGAGTGACCGGAACTGGAGGCTCAAATGCTGCCTGAGAGGCCGGCCTTTTCCTGGGAGGTGACACCAGTGTGATGGCAGCAGAGTGAGAGGCAGCTTAGGGGAAACTGCCTTGGGAGGGGTGACGGACAGATGCGCTCCATGTTCTACACGCTCTGCAGAGGGTCAGCCAAGCTGCGCGCTGAGCAGGACCCACCCATCTGGTGTCTTCCTCTTTCGCCTGATTGACTCTTAGATAGCAACTTCTAGAGACAGAGCCAGTGCCTCAGGCTCCTGGGGTTTTGTTAAAACTTGGATCCCTGGGTCCGCTCCAGCTCACTGAGTCATGGTCTGGGAAAGCCCAGAAACAGGCATTCACCAGGCTCTCCTAATGATGCTTATGACCCGGGCATTTGGAAGACCTGACTCGTGGCATCTTTACGGCTCAGTTGTCCTGGCCCCTTCCCTTCACCCCAGCTCAGCACTGGAGGATGCTGGGGGTACACTGAATACGGACACCTAAGAGCCTGGGTGGCCTGATGGCAGGGGCCTGGGCGTTCCCGTCTCTGCTGGCGGGAGGTTGGTAGGTGTCTGTTAGTGCCATGAGAGGAGGACTCCAAGAGCCCCGCAGCATTTGTGAGATGCTGAGAGAATCGTCTGAAACTGTCTCCATGGCTGGCCCCGTGGTACCACAGATGCGAGTATGTGGGCATGGTCCACCTGCTCCAGGAAGACTGCGTTGCTCACCATGGCCACCCTCATCCTGTCTGCGGATGGCAGGCTTTCAGGGGACTGTGGTCTGGTCTCACTCACTCACCGGGCGTTTGAGTTAGTGTTCCTCCCTCCCTTCCTTCCTCCTTCTCTTCTTCATCTCTCCCACTTCCTATGTAGTTACAAGCAACAGAAACACATTCTGGAGCATTTAAAAAATGAGGAAATGTACTGATGGGATTACCAAGGACACAATGACATGTGGGGAGGGAAATAGGAAACACAAATGGGATCCTGTACTGGGAACGGGTGAGGTCATGGCCACAGGAAAGACCTAGTCCAGCCATTTTTAGTAGGCATTGTGTTCTAGATTTAAATTCAGGGGAGTGGGCATCTGGGTGTGCCCCACCAGACTGAATCCAGTGAGGAAGAGAAGTCCTTAAAAGGAACTCAGGGTGCTGTTAGGAAGGAGAGTGGGTATTAGGCCTCCACCAGACCACCTGGATGTTCGCCCATGGGGTTCCTGGTCCCGGCACTGTGAGACACTGGGCCGCCTCCTCTTGTAATAGGGAGGAATAAATCTGACCCCATATTGGGTCTGCTTTTTGAGGGGAGGGGTGGATTGGAGAGGGAAGGGGGACGGCGGGCCACTTCCATTGGTCTTTCATTTCTCTATTTTCATCCGTCTTTGTTCTTTGGCTCCTGTGGGCCTCCCATCGCGGTGGGCTCTGTTGTCGCAGAGCACTGGCTCTGGGCGCATGAGCCCCAGAGCTCCGGCTCGGTGATTGGACACATCGGTCAAGCTGCTCCGCAGCACGTGGGATCCTCCCAGGCCAGGGATCGAACCAGCGCCCCTTGCACTGCAAGGCGGTGTCCTTACCCATTGGACCACCAGGGAAGCCCGGGTCTGCTTCTTTTACTCTAACCTTTGCATTCCTTTGCTTTGGCTACAAGCTAATTACTAAAGAGATGTTGCCTGTAAGCTTTTATACATAATGGCACATCTCTGCGAACCCTTGCTCCCAGTTAATGGGGATTAAGATAAAAGACCTTTTTTTAGGTCACAAGAAATATCCTGACCAGAACCACCTGACTGCAAGAAGGGAGAAATGAATATATCTTGAAACCAGGACTCTACCCCCTAGTCTTTTAGCATAAAAGAAGCCTGAATTCTAACTTGGGTAAGACAGCTCTTTGGGACACTACTCCGCCACCTTCTCAGTTTGCTGGCTTTCCAAATAAAGTTGCTATTCCTTTCCCTAAAGACTCATCTCTGACTATACTGGCCTGTCGTGGGTTCAGCCATATGAGCTTGGACTCAGTAACACTCTCAGAGTGCAGAGAGGTCAGGGAGACATCCACAGAAAGAGAGGCACCCCGGTTGGCTGGGGCTGCATGATCATTGAGTGGAGGTTCTCCCCAAAGGAGAGAGAGGGAGCTCAGGGAAGAGGACGGGAAAGAGAGGTCTCTGGTGGACATAACATCTTGAGATGCCAGGGAAATCCACACTCACTTCACACACATCCATTTGTACAAACGTGCCAGGTTTCTGCAAAAAAGCCGCTTGAGTTTTGGCCAAGTTAGGACTCCCAGTGACGTTGTGAGGGTCCAGACATGGGCTTCTGGAGGATTGGGACTTGTGCCTGGCTAGACTCTCCATGTCCTGTGCTCCATGCGGCCTCAGGGAGGAAGGCTCCGCCCCTCTGCGGGATCTAGCTGAGAGGGGCTCACGAGTCCAGCTACAGCCATTGTTACGCAGACCTCCCCTGGAAAGCATGGCTCTCCCAGACCCATAGCTACGCAAGCATATGCCTGTGGGCCAGGGGGACCCCCTCTAGCTTCCGGCCAGGCCACCCTGGGCTCAGGCCCAACTGCCCACAGTGGAGGGAGGAGTAGATGAGACAGCGACCTCTGCTGTCATCTGGCCCGCCCTCCGGTACAGAGCACCACCTGCAGCGCAACGGGAGCAAGAGGCACGTGCGCAGATGGCTGCGCTACTTTGCGACTTTGTGGGCACCTCCCCAAGCCTCTTCTTTCCTGCCTGCTCACCCTCTTCCCTCTCAGAAACCGCCGTCACAGGGAACAGGTGGACGAGTCCATCCAGGGCCCGTGAGTCTCTCAGGGAACCTAGAATCGTGTCACTGAGACAAGGTTTAAAGTGGAGGGTCACGTGGACACAGGCGTGCCTGCTGCTGATGATAGGAGCAGAGAGGAGAAGGGAGAGGGGCTGAGAACATCATCTTGTTTTTCCCTCTCGTTTCTTTCTCTCGGCTGTGCTGGGTCTTCCGGCTTAGCTGCCCTGCGGCAAGTGGGCTTTTAGTTTCCCCACTTGCATCCCTTGCATTAGAAGGCAGATTCTTAACCACTGGACCACCAGGGAAGTCCCTCTCTCCAGTTTCTCACGAGCATGTATACGTGTCCTGTCCTTGGCTCTCCCATTCCTGACCTCCTTATGACACCTGTGTTTCCACCTCTGGGGCTGGGGCGAGTCTGAGGAGCTCCTGTGTACCAAACGGGAAGAGAAGCCTTGACCAAGGCACCCAGCCAACACTGGGAGCACCGTTTGCCCACACGCGGCTCTGTCTCTAAGGCGAGTGAATCCCTGAAGCTCTTCCACACAGACTATTTGCTGGAATAAAGAGACGGATATTGCACTGGCTTGTATGAAAGATAATGAAGGTGACTCCCTGCAAAGGCATAAGGAAATGAAATTTCATCTGCTCTATGAAATTCTTTTTTTTTTTTTCTTAAATTCAATTTACTTAAGAAAATCAATCTGGTAACATCGATTAGAATGAAAAGTACACACACCGTTTGACCCAGCAGTACCACTCCTGGAATCCATCCCACGAGAGCACAGCTTGTAAGGGCTTATGTATCAGGGTGTCTATAACAGCATAAAGCTGGGGAAAAAACTTTAGATAAGAACTTTGTAAACTGCTCCTTTGAGTTCTGTCTTCTTTATACTATGAAGCGTGTGTATATAAAAAGGATTCTGAAGAATGCAGAGCCGATGCCCTACACATGTATAATGCTGTGGGACTCATTCTCCTGGGACACCCTTAAGTCATAAGATCAAAAAAAGAAAAAAAGGATTCCGAGTACAAAGGTGCTTCCGAAACACTAACTTACACAAACAGGGGTGTTCAGCCTGGGCTTCTTGGACCTATTGAGATGCCTGTTCAGGTATTATTTTTAGGAAATATTTATTGAGTCCCTACCATGAGTCAGGAGTCGTCCTGGGGAAAAAGTACAATGGTCAAGACAGATTCTTGCTTTCAAGGGTTGATGTTGCCATCGAATCCGTCATTTCAAGCGAGGTGAATTCTCTCATGAAAGAGAAGCCAGGGAACTGGGAGTCCAGGGGGCAAGTCTAACTTAATGGAGACTCAGAGAGGGCTTCCTGGAAGAAGGGACTTGTGGTGGAGACCTGAAGGAGGAATGCAGAGTAGCCAGAAGAAGGGGAGGAGGCAGCTTGCCAGCTGAGGGAATCGCATAGGTATCTGCAGAAGCACTGTGGGCCAGGGAAGGGCAGGTGTGAAAAACTGAAAAAGCCCTAGGCTGAGCAGAGAATGAAAGGGCTGGGGACAGGAGCGGGAGGTGGGGGCTGGGGGCAGGAGCAGGCCAACCCTTGAGGAGCCAAGTCATTATTCCAGAAGTATGTAATGGAAGTTCAGGAGAATTTTTTAAAAAAAAATTTTTTTTTTTTTTTTAAATTTTTGGCCACACTGGGTCTTTGTTGCTGGGTGGGCTTTTCTTTAGTTGCAGCAGGCAGGGGCCACTCTCTAGTTGCCGTGCTCAGGCTTCGCACTGTGGTGGCTTCTCTCGTTGCAGACACAGGCTCTAGAGAGCAAGGGCTTCAGTGATTGTGGCTTGGGGACTCTAGAGCACAGGCTGAGTCACTGTGGCGCTTGGGTTTGCTTGCTGCAAGGCATGTGGGATCTTCCAGGACGGGGGATCGAACTCATGTCTCCTACATTCCACTGTGCCACCAGGGAAGCTCTCAGGAAGATACCTTTACTGAGGTGTAATTTAACAAGCTATTTTATGTGTATAGCTCGATGAGCTTTGGTAAAGTTGTGTATCTGTGCAATCATCACCACAGTCTAGTTTTAGAACATGGTAAAGAATGCGCCTGCACTGCTGGAGACCCAGGTTCGATTCTTGGGTCAGTAAGATCCCCTGGAGAAGGAAATGGCTACCCACTCCAGTATTTCTGCCTGGAGAATCCCACGGACAGAGGAGCCAGGCTACAGTCTATGGGGTTGCAAAGAGTTGGACACGACTGAGCAACCAACACTTTCACACTTTCACACACCAAAGTTCTCTTGCATCCACTTACAGTCAATCCCCACTCCTACCCTCAGGCAACCACTGGTTTTTTTTCTGCCTCTGCCGCTGGAGTTTTCCTAGAGATTTTATAATGTGTGTGCTAAACTGCTTCAGTCCTTTCCAGCTCTTTGGGACACCATGGGCTGTAGCCTGCCAGGCTTCCCAGGTGGTGCTAGTGATAAAGAACCTGTCTGCAAATGCAGAAGATGTAGGTTTTGATCCATGGGTTGAGAAGATCCCTTGTAGGAGGGCATGGCAACCCACTCCAGAACAGTATTGGTGGAATTATATAATATGTCGTCCCATATGTCTGGCTCCCTCCACGTGGCATGACTTTGAGATTCATCCACTTTGTTGCAAGGATCTGTCATGAGTTCCTCCTTTTAACTGCTGAATGGTTTTCCACTGCGTGGACGAAACACATATGTTTATCCATGCACCAGGTGATGGCCATCTGTGATGGGTGATAGCCCCAGGTTTTGGCTCTGGGGACTAATGCGGCTATATACACAACACGTACAAACACGTACGTATAAACATAAACATTCACGTACAAGTCTGAGTGGACACATGGTTTCATCTCCCTTGCGTGGATATCTAGGGCTGCTTGACTGGGTCTAACCTTCCCCGTGGGTGGGGAGAGTAGCTCACAGTGGTTCTTTAAAGACTAACAAGGCTAAGCCACCCTTCCTGTGCTTATTTGTCATTCCTTGTTTCCAGGATTCCACGTTTAGTGGCATGCGTGAAGGAGTCACAGGACTCAGAGGCCATTCCCGGTCTGGGCAATGAGTCACTGGAGGGAGAGGCACACCCCAGGGCGGGCCAGGAGAGGCGTCTGGAGGAGCCCAGGTGCAGGCATCTGAAGCTCTCCCCCTGGGGAAGAACATGCACAGAACACGCTGTGCATGTCTCCAGCGGTGAAACGCAGCAGCACTGGGCACCGTTCCTGCAGGGGAGGCTTCTGAGACTCAAGAGTCCAGGGCTTCTTTCATCAGCTGGTGATGCAGGGGGTCTGCCTGCATGACCTGCTGTGAGTACTGACATTCCAAGCTCCTAAAAGGTAGGCAGGTGTTCATTACAAATCACACTGCTTGTGCAAACAGGCTGGGCAAGCTGGTGCAGCGCCCCAGGCAGACAAAACAGCCTCATCAGTTACACACGTAGGCAATATGCCAAAAGGCAATTTCTCAGATGCCAGCCAAGGGCCAGCCTTCTGTAGAGAAACGTCAGACCTACAGAGTTAACGCTCTCCTGAACATGTCCACTCAAGTTCTGGGGTCACTTTTAATTAGGCTTTTAGTCTTATTTTTAAGAATTCCTTACATGGCACGTGGCCAGGGGAGAAGATCCCTTGTAGGAGGGCATGGCAACCACTCCAGAACAGTATTGGTGGAATTATATAATATGTCGTCCCATATGTCTGGCTCCTCCACGTGGCATGACTTTGAGATTCATCCACTTTGTTGCAAGGATCTGTCATGAGTTCCTCCTTTTAACTGCTGAATGGTTTTCCACTGCGTGGACGAAACACATATGTTTATCCATGCACCAGGTGATGGCCATCTGTGATGGGTGATAGCCCCAGGTTTTGGCTCTGGGGACTAATGCGGCTATATACACAACACGTACAAACACGTACGTATAAACATAAACATTCACGTACAAGTCTGAGTGGACACATGGTTTCATCTCCCTTGCGTGGATATCTAGGGCTGCTTGACTGGGTCTAACCTTCCCCGTGGGTGGGGAGAGTAGCTCACAGTGGTTCTTTAAAGACTAACAAGGCTAAGCCACCCTTCCTGTGCTTATTTGTCATTCCTTGTTTCCAGGATTCCACGTTTAGTGGCATGCGTGAAGGAGTCACAGGACTCAGAGGCCATTCCCGGTCTGGGCAATGAGTCACTGGAGGGAGAGGCACACCCCAGGGCGGGCCAGGAGAGGCGTCTGGAGGAGCCCAGGTGCAGGCATCTGAAGCTCTCCCCCTGGGGAAGAACATGCACAGAACACGCTGTGCATGTCTCCAGCGGTGAAACGCAGCAGCACTGGGCACCGTTCCTGCAGGGGAGGCTTCTGAGACTCAAGAGTCCAGGGCTTCTTTCATCAGCTGGTGATGCAGGGGCTCTGCCTGCATGACCTGCTGTGAGTACTGACATTCCAAGCTCCTAAAAGGTAGGCAGGTGTTCATTACAAATCACACTGCTTGTGCAAACAGGCTGGGCAAGCTGGTGCAGCGCCCCAGGCAGACAAAACAGCCTCATCAGTTACACACGTAGGCAATATGCCAAAAGGCAATTTCTCAGATGCCAGCCAAGGGCCAGCCTTCTGTAGAGAAACGTCAGACCTACAGAGTTAACGCTCTCCTGAACATGTCCAGTCAAATTCTGGGGTCACTTTTAATTGGGCTTTTAGTCTTATTTTTAAGAATTCCTTACATATAGTAAGAGGCTTTCCTGGTGGCTCAGTGGTAATGAATCAACCTGCAACGCGAGAGACCAGGGTTCGATCCCCGGGTTAAGAAGATCCCCTGGAGAAGGGAACAACTACCCACTCCAGTATTCTTGCCCGAAGAGAATTCCATGAACAGAGGTCTGGAGAGATATAGTTTGTGGGGTTGCAAAGAGTCAGACATAACTGAGTGACTAACACTACATTCACTAGACACCAGCCATTGATTAGACATACGGCCTGGAGAATCCTATGGACGTGGAGGAGTCTGGTGGGCTACCGTCCATGGGGGCACAGAGTCGAACCTGGCTGGGTGACTTAGCACGCACAAACATGCTCTTCAAGTCTGTGGCTTCTATTGGAGTCTCCTGGTGTCCCTTGGAGACAAGGGACATGGGCAGGGGAGGAATAGACCCAGTTCCATCCACACACATGAATGCTCTCACTCCAGTGTGGAGAATGGAGTGCAGGGGCTTGGAGTGGCGGGGGTCCAGATAAGAGGATGGGGGTCTGGATTCAGAGGGGACAGGACGGATGGTGAAGAGAGGCTACATATGAGGGAGGTACAGAAAGTAAGATAGACAAGGCATGGGAATCTCACTATGGATTTCCAGCAAGAGAAAGAGAGGTGGGGCTCCCCAACCTTGTCCACGACACACAATACTATTATTTCTAATAGCGATATTCCCAGGATGTTGTGGGATTTTAGTGTTCTGATAATTTGGGAAAGGTGGGACCTACCAGACTAATTTTAGGGTCCCTTCTAGAGTCCCAAACAAACCTTCTGTGGATGATTCTAACAATTCTCAAATATCCTGAACTGTGAACCTAGGTGCATAAGGATAGATTTTTCAAAATCATACCCACATGTGCATCTAACATGCTGTGCTGTGGTCCAAGAAAATAACCTCATGACTGAAATGGAACATGGTCGATGCATACAGATCCTTCAAACAGCAAAGGCAGGAGCACTGTTAGCAAAGAAAGGGTGAGGCCAGGGAGGAGAAATTCATATTCATGTATTAACTCAATTACCGTGTGTGCCTTGCAAATCCGGAGCGCGATCTGTTTAAAATGGGATTTCACATCATTCTGTCCCAAGTGACACAGACAGGATTATAAATGAAAAATCCTTTCCTTGAGCTGCTATACAGAGCTGCGCTCATTTGGACAGCATGTACGAGCACAGGCGAACCTTTATTTAAGACTGGAAATTCTATTTACCCAGGAGCCCAAACCACGGTTTTATCTGTTCTTGCCGAATAAACAAACCACCCTGGCAAACCAGATGCAAAGAAGGCCCGGGGGAATGGAGAAGAATGTGAAATCAGGTATGCAGGTTGAGTGTGGATGCAATAAATCAGGAGCCCAGAAGTGACACATATTTTCTCTTCTGATGGTAAAGAAGAACGAGGGAGGCTACGTGAATCCATGAGACAAGCCAGAGTGCAGGAGTACATATACTATATATATGTGTGTGTGCGTGCAGATCTTTGTTTTATTTTAGGGGACAACATAAAGTAAAGGTGGGCTTCCCTGGTGGCTCAGTGGTAAAGAATCTGCTTGTCAGGCAGGAGACATGGGCTCAATCCTTGGGTCACGAAGATCTCCTGGAGAAGGAAATGGCAACCCACTCCAGTATTCTTGCCTGGGAAATCTCATGGACAGAGGAGTCTGGCAGGCTACAGTCTGGGGAGTGGCCAAAGAGTTGAACGCGACAGCGACTAAGCAACAACAAATATGTACAGGCTAAGAAGTGAATATTTTCCTTGGTGGGAGCCACAAGGTACAGCTGTGAATCAGGCAGGAGAAGGCATCTTCCCCAGCTAAGTCGGGCCTGGTGCCCTGAGCCCAGAGAAAGGCTGGACAGGGAGAGAGGGTGGGATGCCAAGACACTGGCTGTCAGGCACACACTGTCATCATGAACCCCTTCTTAAGTAGGTGCTGATGAACCTAGCTTGTCACAGTGTCTATTTTGACGTCTTCTGCCACAGGGCCTTTGTATGTACCGCTCATTCTGCCTAAGAAGCCAGTTGCCTCCACCCATCCCCAGGTCTTGTGGATTTGTCTTTCAGGTCTTAAAACCAACCTCGCTTCTCTGCTGTCTAAACTCTGTCATCCGGGGGAATCCTAAACTTTGTTCCATCTTGAAGGTCACTTTCCAGAAAAAGAATCAAAAATATGACTGTTTGATTCCCATCCATTACAACGGTCTGTAAGCATCTCGAGGGGAGAGGGCATGTCCATTTGCTCACATCACTCTCCGAGTGTTTACTCTAGTGCCTGGCACAGGTGAGGTCCTTAATAAGTGATTTGAGCAAATGAATCTTGAATCTTGAATCATAATTATCATCAAAGAACTGTTGGCTCCAACTCATTGGGCATCTCCAGCTGCCAGGCCCTGAACATAAGGATGGAGGGTACTGGGGATGTTGGAAGGCCCAGAAGTGAACACATATGTGGATGCAATAAATCAGGAGCCCAAGTGACACATATTTTTTTTGATGGTAAAGAAGAACGAGGGAGGCTACGTGAATCCATGAGACAAGCCAGAGTGCAGGAGTACATATACTATATATATGTGTGTGCGTGCAGATCTTTGTTTTATTTTAGGGGACAACATAAAGTAAAGGTGGGCTTCCCTGGTGGCTCAGTGGTAAAGAATCTGCTTGTCAGGCAGGAGACATGGGCTCAATCCTTGGGTCACGAAGATCTCCTGGAGAAGGAAATGGCAACCCACTCCAGTATTCTTGCCTGGGAAATCTCATGGACAGAGGAGTCTGGCAGGCTACAGTCTGGGGAGTGGCCAAAGAGTTGAACGCGACAGCGACTAAGCAACAACAAATATGTACAGGCTAAGAAGTGAATATTTTCCTTGGTGGGAGCCACAAGGTACAGCTGTGAATCAGGCAGGAGAAGGCATCTTCCCCAGCTAAGTCGGGCCTGGTGCCCTGAGCCCAGAGAAAGGCTGGACAGGGAGAGAGGGTGGGATGCCAAGACACTGGCTGTCAGGCACACACTGTCATCATGAACCCCTTCTTAAGTAGGTGCTGATGAACCTAGCTTGTCACAGTGTCTATTTTGACGTCTTCTGCCACAGGGCCTTTGTATGTACCGCTCATTCTGCCTAAGAAGCCAGTTGCCTCCACCCATCCCCAGGTCTTGTGGATTTGTCTTTCAGGTCTTAAAACCAACCTCGCTTCTCTGCTGTCTAAACTCTGTCATCCGGGGGAATCCTAAACTTTGTTCCATCTTGAAGGTCACTTTCCAGAAAAAGAATCAAAAATATGACTGTTTGATTCCCATCCATTACAACGGTCTGTAAGCATCTCGAGGGGAGAGGGCATGTCCATTTGCTCACATCACTCTCCGAGTGTTTACTCTAGTGCCTGGCACAGGTGAGGTCCTTAATAAGTGATTTGAGCAAATGAATCTTGAATCTTGAATCATAATTATCATCAAAGAACTGTTGGCTCCAACTCATTGGGCATCTCCAGCTGCCAGGCCCTGAACATAAGGATGGAGGGTACTGGGGATGTTGGAAGGCCCAGCCTGCGGAACATGGACGAGGAAGGCACTTTGGGCGTGGGAGTGGAGGGAGACTGAGTAGAGGCATGCTTCTGAGTCAAGCGTGTGACTTCTAATTCCTCTTGTGATCCCTCACCCCCAAACTAGACCTTTATAAGATGCTCAGCTGCTGCTTCCTAGTCTTCAACTCTTGCGAAACAGAGACCCCTCCTCACATACATCGCCCCCCTCCGCCACTCTGTTCTTAAACTAGTGGGTCTGGTGAGTATCCTGGTGACAATGGGCAGATACTATTACTGGCTGATGAACGGAGGCCAGGGATATTGCTAAGCATTGGACACGCCACAGGACAGTCCCTAGTGAAGACTTCTCTGGGCCCACATGTCAGTCATGCCCAAGGTGAGAAGCCCTGCCTCAAACCCACAGGCCCTCTCTCCATCACGTGTTCTGGATATATATTGTAACAGGGTCTCTCCTAGGCCAGTGCATGGAATGGCTTGGGAACCTGATTCAAATACAGATCCTGAGTCAATAGGCGTGGGATACAGCCTGAGAATCTGTCTTTCTAACCAGCTCTCAGGGGTGCAGACACTGGGCCTGCAGCCACACGTGGAGCAGCAAATTTCTCAGCACTTGGGATATAGCAGGGCATGCCAGTTGGCACTAATGGTAAAGAACCGCTTGCCAGTGCAAGAGACATGAGACATGGGTTCAATCCCTGGGTTGAGAAGATCTTCTGGAGAAGGGCATGGCAACCCACTCCAGTATTCTTGCCACGAGAAGCCCATGGACAGAGGAGCCTGGCAAGCTACAGTTCACAGGGTAACAAAGAGTCCGACATGACTGAAGAGATGTAGCACACATGCAAGCAGTATATATAGCAGCAAAGAACACAAAGGCCCCTGCCTTGCCCTGCCCTTGGGGAGGGTCCAGTTGGGCTACAAGTGTATTGGACCCAAACAGAGGGTGCAGAGGCTGAAGTCAGGGTGTCTTAGAAAGTCAGCTGGAAGAGAATTCAGAAGATATCTAGTCAAATCTCCCCATTTTAGAGACTGGGAAACTGAGGCCCACAGTGGGGAAGGGAGCTAGTCTGTATCACCCAGTTTGCTGTGCCAGTTTCAGAGCAGGGATGTTTTGATGCCTAGTTCCCTGAATTAGCGGGGTCCTTAGGGAGCCTCTGAGGGCAGAGCTCATCAGACTGGGGAATTGACCAGCAGCTTCAGAGGTCACAAGGCGGACGTCTGGCAATTCCCATGGCGGGAGAGGGTGACCCTATTCTCCACGCAGGAACCCTGAGCCGCAACTTCACTCATGTCTATCCTGACACACCTGCAGACACTGGGATATATTTGGGGAGATAATAGATTCTTTCCCACCGACTCTGTGTTTCTGCACGATTAAATTTGTAACACGGATGAACCAGGGTGAAGTCCGGAAGAAGTAAATTCTAAATGTATTCAGTCAGCAAGTGGAAAGAGTCAACTCAAACAGGGTTTGGCCAATCAAAATCTCCTCCTGATCAGGAGTGGGAGGACGAATCCTGAACACACGCCAGGCTCCTGGGGGCATCTTCCAGGGCTCACCCGAACAGAGCCATCGACCCAGAGCCCTGCTTGCTTGGAAAGCAATTGCTTCCTCCACGGCTAGTACCCAGGACCGGAAACTGTTAAATTCATGCCAGTTCGATTGGAACAGTAGCAAATTTCATGAAGTAGCCAAAAAGAAAAGCAACAGCTGCTACATCAGGCATTAATAATATAACAAAGAAAGAAGAAAGAGAAACTTTTCATTAGTACTTTTGATGTCAATTTATTATTTATCCCTTTGCCAATATTCAAACAGGAAGGCAGTCATAAAACATTCAAAAAGATCCTCTAAAACAGTCAAGGCATCTGTTTTACCTCAGTTCTTTTTTACAAACCTGGAAATCAGGAACCTTGGTATTTATATAATGGAATAGCTGTGTTAAAAAATATATCTATATATGTATACTGTATCAAAAATATCATTTGAGGATCACTACTTAGAAAGATTTTAGTTTACATTTTATCAATGGCCAGTCGGCAGGTAGACAATGGTTTGTAAAGAAAGATTCAGTGTCAATCAACAAAGAGCTGCTTCCAATTTTGGACTCCTCCCTGAGCATTATTCTGTAGAAACAAGGCCTTGACAGAGCCCACTGTTTGGTAATTAGCATCCCGTCAAGTCTCTCCAATCAAGACTGTCAAGTTGCACCTGGTCCTAGATAAAAAATGCTTTGTGGGCAATTCCGATCTGACCCTCAGGGGCCTCTGCCATGTGCAGAATTGCCTTCAGTGTTCACACCATAACTACTACTTAAAAAAAAAAACAAAAAACCAGGGATGCTGCCTCAGCCAGAGGCTCGGAAAGCTTTTGTCTAATCCTGATGTGCTGCCCCACCGCGTTACCCTTAAGGATAAACGTCCATCCTGGTGATGGGGAGGTCCGCGCCCCCCTGCAGAAGCCATCTCTTCCAGGGACAGAAGATGCCGCAGAAGCAAAATCATTGTTGAAACAAACCAAGTGAAAAATGCTAACACTCCAGGAAACAAAGACGATAAAGCATCCCGTCCTCAGGGAGAGCTCAGTGGAGAGAAGGGACCCTCCTGGCTCAGCGAACCTTCGTTCCTCTCCGGGCTGGCGTCCCTAACGTAGAGGTCATGCTCCTTGATGTAGGAGATGACGGCATCGGGAGCAGGTATTTCACGCTCCCTGCTTGCTTGGAAAGCAATTGCTTCCTCCACGGCTAGTACCCAGGACCGGAAACTGTTAAATTCATGCCAGTTCGATTGGAACAGTAGCAAATTTCATGAAGTAGCCAAAAAGAAAAGCAACAGCTGCTACATCAGGCATTAATAATATAACAAAGAAAGAAGAAAGAGAAACTTTTCATTAGTACTTTTGATGTCAATTTATTATTTATCCCTTTGCCAATATTCAAACAGGAAGGCAGTCATAAAACATTCAAAAAGATCCTCTAAAACAGTCAAGGCATCTGTTTTACCTCAGTTCTTTTTTACAAACCTGGAAATCAGGAACCTTGGTATTTATATAATGGAATAGCTGTGTTAAAAAATATATCTATATATGTATACTGTATCAAAAATATCATTTGAGGATCACTACTTAGAAAGATTTTAGTTTACATTTTATCAATGGCCAGTCGGCAGGTAGACAATGGTTTGTAAAGAAAGATTCAGTGTCAATCAACAAAGAGCTGCTTCCAATTTTGGACTCCTCCCTGAGCATTATTCTGTAGAAACAAGGCCTTGACAGAGCCCACTGTTTGGTAATTAGCATCCCGTCAAGTCTCTCCAATCAAGACTGTCAAGTTGCACCTGGTCCTAGATAAAAAATGCTTTGTGGGCAATTCCGATCTGACCCTCAGGGGCCTCTGCCATGTGCAGAATTGCCTTCAGTGTTCACACCATAACTACTACTTAAAAAAAAAAACAAAAAACCAGGGATGCTGCCTCAGCCAGAGGCTCGGAAAGCTTTTGTCTAATCCTGATGTGCTGCCCCACCGCGTTACCCTTAAGGATAAACGTCCATCCTGGTGATGGGGAGGTCCGCGCCCCCCTGCAGAAGCCATCTCTTCCAGGGACAGAAGATGCCGCAGAAGCAAAATCATTGTTGAAACAAACCAAGTGAAAAATGCTAACACTCCAGGAAACAAAGACGATAAAGCATCCCGTCCTCAGGGAGAGCTCAGTGGAGGAGAAGGGGACCCTCCCTGGCTCGGCGAACCTTCGTTCCTCTCCGGGCTGGCGTCCCTAACGTAGAGGTCATGCTCCTTGATGTAGGAGATGACGGCATCGGGGAGCAGGTATTTCACGCTCTGCCCTCGGCCCAGGGCCCCCCGGACGTACGTGGCACTGATCTCGTTCTGCACGGGCTCCCTGGCCAGGTGGATGTTGTCCTGGTACCTCTGCAGGATGGGTGAGTCCAGGATGTAGCCCTTGGGGTCGTGCCCTGCGCGGGTCACGCACACCAGGCCAAATTTCTCCACGATTTCCTGGATGTCTGTGTCTTTCCAGAGGTTGGGGGTCTGGAAGGTCTTGAGGATATCAGCCCCGCAGAGGAGCTTCAGCTCAGGAGCAGCTGGAAAAACAAGGGTGGATCTCAAGAAAGCAACAGAAGGGTCATGGCCAGGAAAGACGGCGTCGTAGTCTGCTAGAGATTTTCAGAAAACATTTTCCTTGGGGAACTCAATGTCTCTGTGTTCACGACTTGTAAATGAATCCGAGGCTACTTTAGAAACATACAGCTGTAAGTAATACTTTAATCCATAAATCTTTTGTTTAACACTGGCGAAGTGCCAAGGAATTCAAAATGGATTTATTTTTTTCATGGTTATACCACACGCTGTCTGTGGTTGCTGGACCCCATGGCAGGTTCAGCAAGACCAAAGGTGGCTGTGCTGAACCTAGAACTCTGCTCTTCCGATAGAAGGTGAGGTTAAAGCCCTAGGACTAACAAGCGATGAGTCTCCCTCATGTCACTGCCTTTCTCAAAATCTCTTTCAGCCCTGTGCTTCCCTGATAACTCAGTAGAAAAGCTTGCACCTTTCTAATGTAGGAGACATGGGTTTCATGCCTGATGTGGGAGGACCCCACAGGCCGCTGAGCAATGAAGCCTGTGCAGCGCGACTGTTGAGCCTCTGCTCCACACAGGCAAAGCCACCACGACGAGAAGCCCACGCGCCACAGCAAAGAGCAGACCCCACTCACCACAACCCGAAGAAAGCCCTCACAGCAATGAAGGCCCAATGTGACCAAACATAAATAAATAAAATTAAATGGCTGGCTTCGCTTCAGTCGTGGCTGACTCTGTGCCACCTCATGGACGTCAGCTGCCGGGCTCCTCTGTCCTTGGGATCCTCCAGACAAGAATGTTTGAGTGAGTTGCCATTTCCTTCTCCAGGGGATCTTCCCAACCCAGGGATGGAACCCAAGTCTCTCTCCTGCATTGGCAGGCAGATTCTCTACCACCAGCGCCAATCTATTTCAGTCCTGATGCCTGGTACCTTTGTAAGTACAATCTTATCTTAAAGGTTAATTTTAAAGGATCTTTGGGTAACTAAAAAGTCTTTAAGACCTCAGTTGGTGACCTTTTCATCTGTTTTCAATAAAACAAAGCTCTGGAGCAACTGATCAATGGGGATAATCCTTCAGCATTTGTTCTAAAAGAGAATGATGATTGTGATGATTAAAGAACACTTAACATTTATTGGATGTTTACAATGGGCATTCCTATTAAGTGTTCTAGGTGTTTAATTTCATTGGAGCCTCAGAAGGTAGGTGATATTGTTGTGCCCATGTTGCAGAGGGGGAAACTGAGGCACAGAGCAGCGTGTGACTTGCCTGAGGTTACTCATTGCTAGCAGAGTCAGCTGGCCGCCACTTGGGGCATGTAAAACCCCTGGGCTCTGCTGCCGCCTGCTGGCAGGAATTGTACATGTATCACCCTGCCTGGGTTTTCCTGGCACCATTCCCGTTCCTGTTCCCCTTGAATGGGCTAATCAGAAACAAAAAAGAAAAACTAAGTCCACACTGGAAGGAACCACCAGGCCCTCAGGGCCTTCTGGAAGCCAGTTCTAGCTTCAGTGAACGCAGGAGGCTGGGCTCCCAGGACATCTCTCAGTCACCAGGAAGCCTCAGCTGGGAGGGGCTTCGGGGATACCAGCTGCTGGGGGGAAACCCGGATGTAAACGGTCAGTTTGGGCTCCTCTATGTGAAACCTTTGAGGGAATCTGCACCTGGACTACAGAGATGAGTTTACGAAGGAGCACTGGACCAGTGGTGCACTGGAAAGTGAGAAGCGGGCGGTGGCGTGGAGGGGTCAGAGTTCCGGCGTCAGTGGGTACCAATTGCTGGGGGGCTGGAGCAAGAGTCTCCCCTGGGCCTTGGCTTCCCGTCCACAGCACACCGGCTGACTCTGTGCCACCTCATGGACGTCAGCTGCCGGGCTCCTCTGTCCTTGGGATCCTCCAGACAAGAATGTTTGAGTGAGTTGCCATTTCCTTCTCCAGGGGATCTTCCCAACCCAGGGATGGAACCCAAGTCTCTCTCCTGCATTGGCAGGCAGATTCTCTACCACCAGCGCCAATCTATTTCAGTCCTGATGCCTGGTACCTTTGTAAGTACAATCTTATCTTAAAGGTTAATTTTAAAGGATCTTTGGGTAACTAAAAAGTCTTTAAGACCTCAGTTGGTGACCTTTTCATCTGTTTTCAATAAAACAAAGCTCTGGAGCAACTGATCAATGGGGATAATCCTTCAGCATTTGTTCTAAAAGAGAATGATGATTGTGATGATTAAAGAACACTTAACATTTATTGGATGTTTACAATGGGCATTCCTATTAAGTGTTCTAGGTGTTTAATTTCATTGGAGCCTCAGAAGGTAGGTGATATTGTTGTGCCCATGTTGCAGAGGGGGAAACTGAGGCACAGAGCAGCGTGTGACTTGCCTGAGGTTACTCATTGCTAGCAGAGTCAGCTGGCCGCCACTTGGGGCATGTAAAACCCCTGGGCTCTGCTGCCGCCTGCTGGCAGGAATTGTACATGTATCACCCTGCCTGGGTTTTCCTGGCACCATTCCCGTTCCTGTTCCCCTTGAATGGGCTAATCAGAAACAAAAAAGAAAAACTAAGTCCACACTGGAAGGAACCACCAGGCCCTCAGGGCCTTCTGGAAGCCAGTTCTAGCTTCAGTGAACGCAGGAGGCTGGGCTCCCAGGACATCTCTCAGTCACCAGGAAGCCTCAGCTGGGAGGGGCTTCGGGGATACCAGCTGCTGGGGGGAAACCCGGATGTAAACGGTCAGTTTGGGCTCCTCTATGTGAAACCTTTGAGGGAATCTGCACCTGGACTACAGAGATGAGTTTACGAAGGAGCACTGGACCAGTGGTGCACTGGAAAGTGAGAAGCGGGCGGTGGCGTGGAGGGGTCAGAGTTCCGGCGTCAGTGGGTACCAATTGCTGGGGGGCTGGAGCAAGAGTCTCCCCTGGGCCTTGGCTTCCCCGTCCACAGCACACCGGACTGGCTCACTCATTCTAAGGCACCAGATTTAGTTACAGAAACATACTTCAAACACTTTAGCATCACACTACTGGTAAAATGATATTCAAGCATTTATTAAGACATGCATTCGTGCATCTTCCCTGGTTAAGAACTAGGACTCTAGAGCCAGATTCTTTAGATTCAGATCCTTACTCTGCCACCTGACAGCTGTGTGACCTCAAGTTGAAAATGAGGCTATTCACAGTACTTATCTCACAGGATTGTTTTAGATTGAATGAGTTTATAAATATAATGCGCTTGGAGAATAGAGAAAGTGTGGTATGTGTTAACTACCATCCATCCATCCACACACCCATTTATCCACCAATTCATCCATTCCATGGCACATTGGGCAAGCACTTCTGGGGTGTCTCCTAAGTGCATTTAAGCATCACTCAGCAACTCAAACTTGCCACTCCTCTGGGCTGGCCCCACTGCTACAGCATATATGTGGAGTCAAACTATCCCACACCTGTGAGATTTCATTGATTTCATACTTATTTGACCATCGTAATACAGCAAGAGACCAGAGACTGACCCTTCGAGCAACTGAATCGTTATGTGGTCTCCCTACGAGGGGGAGGGGTTAAGTGAAATGCATCCAATTCCAGGGTCTCCTGGGGTCTGGGGCACACCCTGCTGTTCCCCCAGGTCAGGGATTCTCCTCCTATGAGTTTCTGTGGGGACGCGTTCACTTATGGGCTTCCATAGTAAATGCTATTTGAATTCATTAATGATGGTGCAGAATCTGATTCACTCTGAGCCCCTGCCCAGAAGGAACAAGTGCCCATGCTTGCGCCCGTCCCCCAGGTCAAAGGCATGCTTGTGGGGCTGGCGTGATGGATCCCGCCTTCCAGCCTCACGCACCAGCTCTGGGCGGTCCTGGCATCAGGCCCTTCAAAGGCAGTCACATCTCCCTTCAGATCCTTTCACATCACAAAACCTGCTACAAAACTGGTAGCCCGAGTGACTGGGAGAGTCCAAAGTCTGTGAGTCGGAGGTTCGAACAAAGGATGCCTATTGGATCTGTCCTAATGGTGACACAGTGACACAGATAGACGTGCGTGGGCATTTGGGGGCAGGGTGCTCTGTGCACAGACACAGGCTTCAGAAAGCAGATGAAGCAGAGGTTCACACAGAAAGGGGCAGAGGTGCCCCCGGGACGTGTCTGTCCCCTTTGAATGTCCAGTTGACCTAACACTGACATTACAGAGCACCAACCCCGAGGCCAGTCAGTCCTGGGTTCCAACCTCAGGTCTGGGAGGACCCTGGGGGTTGTTAGAGCTGATGGGCCTGTTTCCTCAGCTGTAGGAGGGAAGGATAAAACCTCCTTGGGGAGTTACGGAAGTTGAGTGATAGAGAGAATGCAACAGAGACTTCTTGCCTAGAGCTGTCCACAGACGCAGGCATGGAGGACGGTGTCTGGAGTGCAGGATCTCGGGGTCTAGACAGGATACCCAGGGTGAAGCCAGGTTCGGGTATCTCAAGCGTGAGTGCATGCCGCGTCACGTCCAACTGACTCTTTGCAGGCCCATGGACTGCAGACCGCCAGGCTCTGTCCATGGGATTTCCCAGGCAAGAATACTGTAATGGGTTGCCATTCCCTCCTCTGGGGCATCTTCCTGACCCAGGAATTGCACCCGCATCTCCTGTATTGGCAGGCAGAGTCTTCACCCCTGAACCCTCTGGGGAGCCCATTGGTATGTGAAGGGCAGCAGCCAAAGGAACCATATAAGGTCACTGGAACAGGCAGCGTGAAAGGGAAACAGATGAGACGTCGGCTCTGGTTGAATGAAAACAGCACCCCCTGGAGGCTGCTGCGTTGTGCTTGGCCCCGCCAGCCGAGGCGGGGACCGCCTTCACAAGTGACAGAGGTGGGCTATTCAAGGGCTGAGGCATCACCCCACCCAATGTGTGACACCCAAGCAGCCCCGGACAAGGCAATCCACACGCCTCTGGGTGAGCCCAAGGAGGACCACCATCACAGCAGCGATGGGGAGGCAGCGCTCGGGCAGCCAGGGATGCTGAACTGGGCTGCGGGTAGGCCTACAGCACACGGCAGAGGACGCCGCGCCCAAGATGGGCCTTCAGAAACCCGTCGGCAGTAGCGTGAAGCTACCTCATCAGAAGCCAGACTGATGGTGAGAAAAACCCCACCCTCCTTTTTCAACTGCTCTATTGTTTTTTCTGATGACAGACATGAAATCTAGGGCAACTGTGAACTATGTGGAAAATATGTAACTATTTAAAGTAGAAAATCACAACAATAATTCTGCTTTCTACAGAAAAAAAACCTGCCAATATTTCGGTCTTTTCTATTTAAACATGCAAATAGATGTGAAAGAACATTTCCATCTGTTTCTGTACTGGAGATTATGCGGTCATGTATCCTGATTTTTTCCCACTTACCTCCTAAGTGTCTCCATATCATGAAATCCTTTTGTGTGGATTCTTCATCCTATACACACAGCAAATTTACTTACACATCCCCTAACACTTTAACACTGGGGTTGCTTTTATGTTCGGCCATTGTAAAAGCTGCTGCAATAAACATCTTACTCTGTGTAAGTCTTCCTCCCAATTTCTAATTATCTCCTCAGCCAGATTCCTAGAAGGGGAATTTGTCAAGCAAAGACCACACACATTTTTAAAGCCCCTGATATATTTAGGTGAACTGAAAAGCCCACTCTTCAGTCAAGGCAAACTTCCTCTCTTACGCGTTACTGTGGAAGAGAGTAAGGTGAGTAGGATGCAGGGTTTGGACAGACAGGAAGGGGATAAGAAACAAACCCCCAGTGTCATAGGGCCAAGCAGAGCAGGCCAGTAGCCCCTGAAAAGCACACTCCCAAAAGAATGTGGGGGGCCTCAGTGGAGGGGGGACTGGCATCTTAGGGAGGATGATTCCAGTCTGGGGCTCACAGGACAGAGAGGTTTTCAACAGGGCAGCCACGAGGGGAAGCGGGAGGAGAGGCGGGCCAGCCAGAGACAAGGCTTCTGGAAGCATCTGCTGAGAGGTGAGAAGGTGGGAGCCTAAGCGTGGAATCCCTCCCACCGTCCTGGCAGCACTTGCTTCTCTTGCCACAGGCTCCAGCATCCTGAATAGCATGGAGCGTCCATGCACTTCCCGCCTGCGTGCCTGCCTCAGCTCCCCTCTGGCCCCAAAGTCCCCAGCCCCAGATAACCCACGAGTCCTGCAAGGGTGGTGCAGGGTCGCCTCCTCCAGAAAGTCCCCTGATCCGCGCCTGGACTCACTGCCATCCACAGCTGGTCTCCTTCAGGGCGGGCGCTGGGCAGGGTGTCTCTGTTCTCAGTCAGCGACTCGAGACCCCTACCTACTGGAGTGGCCGCTGAGCCAGAGGTGATTCAGAGACGAGGCAGAGGGCTGCGGATGAGCACTGCGTGCTGTGCTCAGGCGGGTGCTGGGGCACCTGCGAGGAGGAGCCCATGCTGGCACCAGCGGAGGCGGACAGGGAGGCCAGAGGAGCGTAATACGCCCAGTAGAAGCTGATCATATAGGAGACTCCGTAGCTCCTTCTTTCTTGAGTTTCTGCTCTACAGCATAGTTTCTCAAACTGGCGGTAGCAGAGCCCCAGGATGCCTATTGAGTCCCAGGCTCCTTCTCTTCAGAAGGACTGGGCGTGGCCTGGGCTTTAGTTTTAACAAGCCTCACAGGTGACTGCCAGGAGTGATCCTTTGATCAGCATCCAGGGACTGCTGTGGGAAAAGTTAAAGCACTTACAAGGCCTTTCAATTAATTGATTTTTACATAAATATGTGAATATATATATATGCGTGTGTATATATATATATATTCAGATTCTTTTCTGTTATAGGATATTACAAGATACTGAGTATTATTCCCTCTGCTATATAGTAGGTCCTTGTTGTTTACCTATTTTATATATAGTAGGGCATACACGTTAATCTCCAAACTCCTAATTATCTCTCCTCACCCGCCTTTCAAGTCCTTTCAGATGAGCAATTTCCAGTTTGTGTTCTAGGGAAATACTAATATGCATCAAGAAGAGTCCCACGAGCTACTTCTCTTTCACAATGCACATGAACACAGCCAAGGCTCTGAAAGGTCCGGGAGGAGGCGGGCCAGCCAGAGACAAGGCTTCTGGAAGCATCTGCTGAGAGGTGAGAAGGTGGGAGCCTAGCGTGGAATCCCTCCCACCGTCCTGGCAGCACTTGCTTCTCTTGCCACAGGCTCCAGCATCCTGAATAGCATGGAGCGTCCATGCACTTCCCGCCTGCGTGCCTGCCTCAGCTCCCCTCTGGCCCCAAAGTCCCCAGCCCCAGATAACCCACGAGTCCTGCAAGGGTGGTGCAGGGTCGCCTCCTCCAGAAAGTCCCCTGATCCGCGCCTGGACTCACTGCCATCCACAGCTGGTCTCCTTCAGGGCGGGCGCTGGGCAGGGTGTCTCTGTTCTCAGTCAGCGACTCGAGACCCCTACCTACTGGAGTGGCCGCTGAGCCAGAGGTGATTCAGAGACGAGGCAGAGGGCTGCGGATGAGCACTGCGTGCTGTGCTCAGGCGGGTGCTGGGGCACCTGCGAGGAGGAGCCCATGCTGGCACCAGCGGAGGCGGACAGGGAGGCCAGAGGAGCGTAATACGCCCAGTAGAAGCTGATCATATAGGAGACTCCGTAGCTCCTTCTTTCTTGAGTTTCTGCTCTACAGCATAGTTTCTCAAACTGGCGGTAACGCAGAGCCCCAGGATGCCTATTGAGTCCCAGGCTCCTTCTCTTCAGAAGGACTGGGGCGTGGCCTGGGCTTTAGTTTTTAACAAGCCTCACAGGTGACTGCCAGGAGTGATCCTTTGATCAGCATCCAGGGACTGCTGTGGGAAAAGTTAAAGCACTTACAAGGCCTTTCAATTAATTGATTTTTACATAAATATGTGAATATATATATATGCGTGTGTATATATATATATATTCAGATTCTTTTCTGTTATAGGATATTACAAGATACTGAGTATTATTCCCTCTGCTATATAGTAGGTCCTTGTTGTTTACCTATTTTATATATAGTAGGGCATACACGTTAATCTCCAAACTCCTAATTATCTCTCCTCACCCGCCTTTCAAGTCCTTTCAGATGAGCAATTTCCAGTTTGTGTTCTAGGGAAATACTAATATGCATCAAGAAGAGTCCCACGAGCTACTTCTCTTTCACAATGCACATGAACACAGCCAAGGCTCTGAAAGGTCCTGCAGTATAGGCACCATTTTCAGCCTGTTTAACCGCGACCATCTGGAGCTTTTCTCATAGGGAAACAGTGTCCCACCAAGAAAAGCTGGGAGAGCCGCTGGAGGCAGCCCCGCAGCAGAGCCTGTGGGACCCGTGATCCTGCCGCGGCACACCCTGCCCCATCGCCGAGCCCTGCTTACATGCCTGAGGGGCCTGCACTTGATCCCTGGCACCAGGGCTGTGGTGGGAGGCGCTCTGAAGTCACAGCTGACCGAGCTCCATCAACACCAGGAGCTGACGACCGGGTGGAAACCAGAGTTACAAATTAAATGGATGATCCAAACCCATGTTAAATCCCTTAAATGAAGGCTTCCTCTTCCGAGTAAGACACTGAGGAACACTGCTATAAGTTCTTGTTTGAGGGACACAAGGGCACATTTTGTACTGAAAAAGGCTAAGGCTTTCGAAGCAGCCCAGCAGCACCCAGAGCTTATCCCTGGGTGGCCCTGACTATAATCCTGGTCACAAGCACCAGTCACAAGGTAGGTAAACTCCTTTGGGGCAGGAAATTCCACTTTAGCAAAGAACAATTTGCAAGGAATGGAGGCTTATTGTGTAGCTTGACCTTTCAACATAGAGTCACCCCAAGAGGCCTCAAAGACTTATGTGTGCCCAGGGGGCTGTGGCTCCCATCAGTCCTTACCCAAAGCCCTGCCACCTCATTCCACTCCACCGGCCGCCGACAGAGGACAGGGTCAGCACCCACCTGTGGAGGCAGGCGAGCCAGCGCGGCCTTGGTCCGGATCTTCCATCTGAGGCAGAGATCTGAGTAGTTTGCTACGGTGATATCTGGGGGGTAAACATGTGGGCTCAGAGTGCATCCACGCGCCCCCCAGAACCACCAGCGAGGCCTCCGATATTAAGTCTCCATCAGCTTTTGTCCATTTCAGGTAGCTCATTGCATAGAGACATACTGAGGGCCTACGGGGTGTCAGGCTTTGTGTCCCATCCAAGACTGCCTTCCATGAGCCTCAGCAGAAAGGAGCAGATTTCTACTCTTAAGCATTTTCTTTCAGTAGCTCACTTTTTACAAAGAGTTGAATAGGGATTAAGAACCTGGGCTATCAGAATCAGACCTGAGTTCAGAATAGAAAATTTCCATTATAAAAAGCTGGCATAATACACCTACTTTTCAGACTCTTGCGAAGGTACAGGAGTTACCACATGGCGTGCACCGGCACAGCAGTTCTCTGGTGGCTCAGAAGGTAAAGAATCCGCCTGCAGTGCAGGAGATCCGGGTTTGATCCCTGGGTCAGGAAAAGCCCCGGGAGACAGTATGGACAAAGGAGCCCGGGGGCTACAGCCCATGGTGCTGCAGAGTCACACACATTCCCCTGCGAGCACTGACCCGCAGCCGCCTCTCCAAACAGAGGCTCATTCGGATTGTAAAGGTAGTACTTTAGATCTTGACTGGGTGGTGACTCAGAGCCTGGCTTGGAGCCCGACCACTGAGCTTGAATTCTAGCTCCACCACTGGCCAGTGGTGGGACCCTGGGTGGGTGGTTTTGGTCTCATCCTTTGCAAAACGAGGAATGATGCCATTGCCTTCCTCCCAAGGGCGGTTATGAAGATGGAAGCAGTAGATGTGGAAAGTCCGCCGAGCGGTGTGCGGCGAGAGCAGATCTCACTACGTGTTAGCAGTTCAGATGTGGTTAGACGTACACCCACTTGGCAGGCCGGGTTCTCTTAGCCATCAGTCTCCTGCAGATCAAGAGACACCTGTGCCTTCTGTCTAATCAAGCACAGGTAACCACTATGTCTTGTATTATGCATTGGGTAGAGCTGGGTGTGGGAAGAAGTGCCTGCTGGGAGAAGCCTGTATTTGTAGCAAGTGTAGGCTCTCTTGCTTGTGAGTCATGAACACTCTCATCTGAGTCTCACTGACATCTCTTACTTGGTCCGGAACATTAACGCCAGCATTGTCTTCAGTGACCACCACAAGAGCATGAAGGAGCAAGGTTTCTCCTTGGCTGGGGAAGAGGCTGATGCTGATTATGAGGAGAAGGTGCAGTGCAGTTCAATTCTAGAATGAGACTGCCTGGGCTGGAACACTGGTTCCAAACAGTACCACTGGAATCTTGGTGGGTGCTTTAAGCAATGTGCCTCCACTTTCCTCATCTGTAGAATGGGGGACAAAGGCAGTACTCACCCCAGAAAGCTGTGATGAAGCTGAATTAAACAGCTTAGCATCCATCCACAGAAAAGTGCCCAGTCAACATGAGTTGTTATCAGCAGCCTTACTCTCAGTCTTCCCCACCCGAAATGAACAGGAAACTCAGTTAACTTATCCTTATATTCTTCATAGTTAGGAAACTGCTTATCTAACCTCAGCTGAATTCAGGAAGTATGGAAGGGGGATAAGTAAATAGATTTAGTTCAGATCCAAAGTCTTTCCTGATGGTCTCAGAGACTTACCCGGGTCTTCTTAGGGCCTTGTTGGACTCGTCTGTGAGTCCATTATTCTCTTTTAAAAATATAAATATGTAGTTTTATTTGTGAATTTTTATTTATTTAAAAAAAATTTTTTTGGCCATGCCACATGGCATGTGGGATCTTAGTTCCCCAATCAGGGATTGAACCCAGTACCCCTTACATTGAAAGTGTGGAACATTAGCCACTGGACCATCAGAAAAGTTCCTCCATTATTGTCTTAGTGTTCTGGGTTTAGAAAGCTTCTTGAGGATTCACTCCCAGCTGCTTGAGGATTCACTCCCAGATTAGTCTGGAACCTAGCATCAGATGGAACTAGGCCTGGGTCCCACTTCCGGTTTCTCACTGTAGGACTTTGATTATGTTGCTGACTCTTTCAGAACCTGTTTCCTCATCTGTGAAATGGAGCCAAACTGACCTACTTCTCAGAGCTGCTGAGCTGACTAGATATTATACACATGGCACACAGAGTAGGTGATCCATAAAAGCTGGTGTTAGCATTGTTTTATTTACCTTGGAGCTCCTGATTCAAGGTGATCCTGCTTTTAATATTAGTTAGAGCTCTGAACTCTGGTGTACAAATGATTACTTTCAGTGCCAAGTGCATCTTCTTCACAGACCTCTGCTCTGCCTTTGTGAGTCAGAGGGTCGCTGCATCCTCTGGTTGCTTGCCTGAGTGGTACCCTGGCCTGCTGCATTGCAGGAGGAATCTTTACCATCTGAGCCACCAAAAGGATACTAAATGGAGCAAAAGGGTGGGTGGATTTCTACCATACTACTGGAATCACCTCACTTTAAAGTTTTAACCAGATTTTCAATCTTACAAAAAAATGCTTTTGGTAATTTTAGGAAAACATGAGTAATTAAATTTTCTAATGAAGCCTACCCCAAATGCTGGAAAGACTCCATCAGCTATCTGATAAGACAGAGTTGACTGTAACAGTGGATTCTCAAATATGACTGCACCAAATAAATCATTTGGGAACCTTTATAAAATACCCATGCCTAGACCTTGCCTATTATCCCAGAAAAATAATAATCTTGGGTAGGAGAGGTTGAGCAGTTAAACAAAGCTTCCCCGGTGAGTCCTCTATCTAGGATTGCGACCACTGGTTTAGATCTACCCTGGTACTAATCATTAACATGATTCACACAGTTGGCGACTGAGCCGGTGGGTCTCCACCCCGGCCACACGTTAGAATCACCAGGGAGCTCTTAACAATCCTAAGGCCCCATCTCTGGGGTAGACTCAGGCTCTGGGGCTTTTGAAAGCTCGATGATTTGGTGTGCAGCCAGGGCTGAGAAGCATCTGTCTAAAGGATATAGTAAAAGAGGAAAAGAATGTGTCCTGTAAATCTTAGGCCTGCATTCTGCAGCGGGATACTAATTATGTCATACTGTGAAAGTGAATGCCTTTGCTCTATGGGCCAGTTAGGGATGCAGGGAAGAGTCGTTATGTTGCTGACTCTTTCAGAACCTGTTTCCTCATCTGTGAAATGGAGCCAAACTGACCTACTTCTCAGAGCTGCTGAGCTGACTAGATATTATACACATGGCACACAGAGTAGGTGATCCATAAAAGCTGGTGTTAGCATTGTTTTATTTACCTTGGAGCTCCTGATTCAAGGTGATCCTGCTTTTAATATTAGTTAGAGCTCTGAACTCTGGTGTACAAATGATTACTTTCAGTGCCAAGTGCATCTTCTTCACAGACCTCTGCTCTGCCTTTGTGAGTCAGAGGGTCGCTGCATCCTCTGGTTGCTTGCCTGAGTGGTACCCTGGCCTGCTGCATTGCAGGAGGAATCTTTACCATCTGAGCCACCAAAAGGATACTAAATGGAGCAAAAGGGTGGGTGGATTTCTACCATACTACTGGAATCACCTCACTTTAAAGTTTTAACCAGATTTTCAATCTTACAAAAAAATGCTTTTGGTAATTTTAGGAAAACATGAGTAATTAAATTTTCTAATGAAGCCTACCCCAAATGCTGGAAAGACTCCATCAGCTATCTGATAAGACAGAGTTGACTGTAACAGTGGATTCTCAAATATGACTGCACCAAATAAATCATTTGGGAACCTTTATAAAATACCCATGCCTAGACCTTGCCTATTATCCCAGAAAAATAATAATCTTGGGTAGGAGAGGTTGAGCAGTTAAACAAAGCTTCCCCGGTGAGTCCTCTATCTAGGATTGCGACCACTGGTTTAGATCTACCCTGGTACTAATCATTAACATGATTCACACAGTTGGCGACTGAGCCGGTGGGTCTCCACCCCGGCCACACGTTAGAATCACCAGGGAGCTCTTAACAATCCTAAGGCCCCATCTCTGGGGTAGACTCAGGCTCTGGGGCTTTTGAAAGCTCGATGATTTGGTGTGCAGCCAGGGCTGAGAAGCATCTGTCTAAAGGATATAGTAAAAGAGGAAAAAGAATGTGTCCTGTAAATCTTAGGCCTGCATTCTGCAGCGGGATACTAATTATGTCATACTGTGGTCAAATCCTATTTATCCGTGAATGGCTTATCCGTTATTAGAACAATCTATGGGCCAGTTAGGGATGCAGGGAATGTAGTTAACGTTATTAGGCACCTATTATAAATCAGGTGTTCTGCTGCATCGTCTCATTTAATGTACACAGTATCCCAGTGAAGTAGGTGGTACCACCCTCATCTTACCCGATGAGGAGAGAGCTGGTTTCACCTCAGGTCATTTAACTAATAAATTCAGCTCCAAGATCTGGGCCAGAGGCCATAGGGTGGCCTCCACACAGTGGAGGAGGAAAGCGTCTCTTTGTTTCTGACTACATAGGAACCGCTAAATGATTTGTTGGATTATCTGATTTGTTTCTACTCCTTGGTTAGCCTAGATAAAGGAGAGCTGACTACATTGTTTATTCTAAAAGGGTGACCTAGGTGTAAATTTATTCCTTATGTTAAAAAAAGAGAGAGCAGGCATCTAACAATTATTTCATATTTGTTCTCCCTCAGTTTGGCGACAGATATTGAAGGAGCACTGTAACTTCTTGAGCTGGTTCTTTCTCCAGTAAAGGGTAGGTAATAAGAACAGGATATGGAAAAACCAAATGTTTACCTCTTTGGGTAATGGTAAGTAGTTTTCTCCCAAGTGACTTTGATGGTAAGTAAAAAATAAAAAAACAAAGCAAATTATGGGCCAGGTCTGCCAATTATTCAACTTGGTCTCTCATCTCAGATTCTCTGACAGGTCTAGTGCTTCCTTCTAGGAAAACACACAGCCGCAGACAGCAGCCCTCCCAGCAGAGTTGTCATTAGTGACAGGCAGGCTGCCTCACAACCCCTTCACATCTATCTAGGATTGCGACCACTGGTTTAGATCTACCCTGGTACTAATCATTAACATGATTCACACAGTTGGCGACTGAGCCGGTGGGTCTCCACCCCGGCCACACGTTAGAATCACCAGGGAGCTCTTAACAATCCTAAGGCCCCATCTCTGGGGTAGACTCAGGCTCTGGGGCTTTTGAAAGCTCGATGATTTGGTGTGCAGCCAGGGCTGAGAAGCATCTGTCTAAAGGATATAGTAAAAGAGGAAAAAGAATGTGTCCTGTAAATCTTAGGCCTGCATTCTGCAGCGGGATACTAATTATGTCATACTGTGGTCAAATCCTATTTATCCGTGAATGGCTTATCCGTTATTAGAACAATCTATGGGCCAGTTAGGGATGCAGGGAATGTAGTTAACGTTATTAGGCACCTATTATAAATCAGGTGTTCTGCTGCATCGTCTCATTTAATGTACACAGTATCCCAGTGAAGTAGGTGGTACCACCCTCATCTTACCCGATGAGGAGAGAGCTGGTTTCACCTCAGGTCATTTAACTAATAAATTCAGCTCCAAGATCTGGGCCAGAGGCCATAGGGTGGCCTCCACACAGTGGAGGAGGAAAGCGTCTCTTTGTTTCTGACTACATAGGAACCGCTAAATGATTTGTTGGATTATCTGATTTGTTTCTACTCCCCTTGGTTAGCCTAGATAAAGGAGAGCTGACTACATTGTTTATTCTAAAAGGGTGACCTAGGTGTAAATTTATTCCTTATGTTAAAAAAAGAGAGAGCAGGCATCTAACAATTATTTCATATTTGTTCTCCCTCAGTTTGGCGACAGATATTGAAGGAGCACTGTAACTTCTTGAGCTGGTTCTTTCTCCAGTAAAGGGTAGGTAATAAGAACAGGATATGGAAAAACCAAATGTTTACCTCTTTGGGTAATGGTAAGTAGTTTTCTCCCAAGTGACTTTGATGGTAAGTAAAAAATAAAAAAACAAAGCAAATTATGGGCCAGGTCTGCCAATTATTCAACTTGGTCTCTCATCTCAGATTCTCTGACAGGTCTAGTGCTTCCTTCTAGGAAAAACACACAGCCCGCAGACAGCAGCCCTCCCAGCAGAGTTGTCTGTCATTAGTGACAGGCAGGCTGCCTCACAACCCCCTCGGACAGGCAGGACAGCTGGGGCTCCCTGCTTCTCCACAAGCTCCCAGGGACGCTTCCCACACACAAGTCAGAGACGAGGTGTCTTCATATGTAGGACTTGGTGGGGCTTTTAAATGGCTCCATTACTTGTGCTGAACAGCGGCAGCAATTCCAAAAGGAAAAAAAAACTCCTATGTAACTATTTCTAGATTCATAGATTTTTTTTGAAGTCCAGATTTATAGAACCCAGAATCTGTACAGAAAAGACGGCCTATTATGCAGATGCAGTTTTCAACCTAGTTGATGACGACAATAACAAAGGTCTCACTCACTGAGTAGGATGATGTGGTTCTGGGTCAGACATGTGCTTTACAATTTTGTAATCCTCATTAGATTATACTGTCCCCATTTTGCTAGTGAGAAATGTGTCCTGGAGAAGTTGTCATGTGCCTAATTGCACACATTGAGTGGTGGCCCTGGACCCGGGGCCTCTACAGCCTTCTGAGATGAGACTGGGCTTTTCCACAAAGTGTACCCTGAAGGGCCAATGGTTTGTGACTTGTTTACTCAGGACCCCTCTGAGAAGGTCAATGTGTTGGTCTCTCTTGTTCTGAGGAGAAACACTTGCAGGATTTGGGCAGGAAGGCCTGGCAGAAGCCCCACTAAACACTCCGTCCCTGGTCCCCAGCCTGCAGGCTCTGCAGATGTGACCATGGCCCCTGCCCGTCCCACGAGTGGGCACCCACTGTTACCTCAGCACCTTGACTGTCTCCGTCCACTGTGCCTGCTCACTCTCCCAGGAGTCCACCCGGATCCAGTCGGACGTCTGCAGGGCCAGCCGGGCCATGGCCACGCGATGCTGGGCAGCCACGAGGTCTTTCTTCCCATAGCTGTCGTTCACGGGAGAGATGATACCCCCGACCACCTGGTACCTGCCTGGGCAGGGGAGAGCAGGGGTGTTGCTGGCACAGAGGCAGGCATCAAGAGAACCACGGTGGAAAGAGTATGAAGGAGACTCGGAGAGACTTCCGATGGGACTGGGGTGCAAGCTCTAGTGCCACATTCACTAGGACGCCTCAGGCAAGTTACCAAGATATTTGAAAGGATAAAGTGCTTCATCATTTGAACCAATTTTACCTTTCTGTAAAATGGAAAAATAATTCCTGCTTGGCAGGTCCTTGGGGTTAGGATGAAATACTTTTGAGAGGAGTTAATATTTTAACTTGGTATATTAAAAAATTGTTTTATAAGATACAAACATGCACATAAAAGAGCATGAAAAAATACAGTCTGACAAACAGTACATCCTGTTCTCCTCCTCATCCAGGTTAGGATACAGAAGTTCCTTATCACCACCCCCACACACTGATGAAAGCTAATCACTAATCTCACTTTTACATGAATTCTCTTGCTTTCCTTTATAGGTTTACCATGTCTTTATGCATCCTTAAAAAAACATAGATTTTTGTCTAGTTTCAAACTTTTAAAAAATGGAATCACACTGGATGTGTTCTTTTGTTAAGCCTTTTCCATTTTGTTAATAAAAGTCATGTAGTCTAACCAGTCTTACTGCTGCATAATATTCTATTGTAGGATTATACAGGAAATAATGGATCTATCTTACTGTTGATAGATTTGGTTTGACTCTGGCTTTAGACAATTACCGACAATTCTGCTATGAGAATGCCTGCACAAGTCTCTCTGTGCGCACAAGTACATAGTTCTGAGGATATGCACCCTTCCTAAGAGTGGGATTGCTATGCCGTTGGGTAGATGTATTTGCAGCTTTACTAGATAATGCCAAACAATCTTCTAAAGTGGTTATAGATATTTACTTTCCAAGCAGCAGCGTAGGGCGTTGCATTTGCTCCACACCATCAAGCAAATAGCCATACAGGGTTATTGTCAGGATTTTCCTATCTGATAGATGTATAGTTACAGCTCATTGTGATTTTAATGTTCCTTTTCCTGCTTACCAATGAGCCCGAGCACTTATCCATATATATGATTACACATTCAAACGGGGGGGTCTTTCTTCCCATAGCTGTCGTTCACGGGAGATGTCCGACCACAGGAGGCAGGCATCAAGAGAACCACGGTGGAAAGAGTATGAAGGAGACTCGAGAGACTTCCGATGGGACTGGGGTGCAAGCTCTAGTGCCACATTCACTAGGACGCCTCAGGCAAGTTACCAAGATATTTGAAAGGATAAAGTGCTTCATCATTTGAACCAATTTTACCTTTCTGTAAAATGGAAAAATAATTCCTGCTTGGCAGGTCCTTGGGGTTAGGATGAAATACTTTTGAGAGGAGTTAATATTTTAACTTGGTATATTAAAAAATTGTTTTATAAGATACAAACATGCACATAAAAGAGCATGAAAAAATACAGTCTGACAAACAGTACATCCTGTTCTCCTCCTCATCCAGGTTAGGATACAGAAGTTCCTTATCACCACCCCCACACACTGATGAAAGCTAATCACTAATCTCACTTTTACATGAATTCTCTTGCTTTCCTTTATAGGTTTACCATGTCTTTATGCATCCTTAAAAAAACATAGATTTTTGTCTAGTTTCAAACTTTTAAAAAATGGAATCACACTGGATGTGTTCTTTTGTTAAGCCTTTTCCATTTTGTTAATAAAAGTCATGTAGTCTAACCAGTCTTACTGCTGCATAATATTCTATTGTAGGATTATACAGGAAATAATGGATCTATCTTACTGTTGATAGATTTGGTTTGACTCTGGCTTTAGACAATTACCGACAATTCTGCTATGAGAATGCCTGCACAAGTCTCTCTGTGCGCACAAGTACATAGTTCTGAGGATATGCACCCTTCCTAAGAGTGGGATTGCTATGCCGTTGGGTAGATGTATTTGCAGCTTTACTAGATAATGCCAAACAATCTTCTAAAGTGGTTATAGATATTTACTTTCCAAGCAGCAGCGTAGGAGCGTTTCATTTGCTCCACACCATCAAGCAAATAGCCATACAGGGTTATTGTCAGGATTTTCCTATCTGATAGATGTATAGTTACAGCTCATTGTGATTTTAATGTTCCTTTTCCTGCTTACCAATGAGCCCGAGCACTTATCCATATATATGATTAAACATTCAAACTTAATTTTTTGTGAAGTGCCTGTTCAAATCTTTTGCCCTTGCTTTGGGTTTCTGTCTTTTCATTATTGATTTGTAATGTTCTTCATCTATTCCAAATATTAGCCCTTTGCTGGTTGGTTATATGCATCATGAATAACTTCTCTCCCTTGTCTTATCATTCTTTTTGTGGAGTCCTTAATTTTTATGTAGTTGGGTTGTTCATTTTTTCCTTTATGGTGAATGCATTTTGTGTTATAAAGATATTTTCCTATATTATCTCATAAAGTGTTATAGTTCTGTTTTTCACATTTGCGTCTTGGTGCATGATGGGCATCCTATTAAAGCATTTTTCCATTTGGATAGTCAATTATTCCAGCATCATTTACCAAAAAGACCTGCTCCGCCCCGCTGCTGTGCAGTGTTGCCGTGTGGAACTCCTAGTGTCCATCTGTGTACCAGCTGCTCTCTCCACTCTCTGTCCTGTTCCGTGGCTCTAGTCACTGTCCTTGGACAATGCTGCACTGCCTTGCTCTGTCAGAGCTTTAGTACACATCTTGATGTGGTTATGTAAATCTTCCCACCTTGTGCTCCTTCTACAGGGTTCCAGCAATTCTTATTTATTTATTTATTTATGGCTATTCTGGGTTTTCACTGCTGCCACAGGCTGTTCTCTAGTTGCAGGGAGTGGGGGCTACCCTCTAGTTGAGGTGAGCAGGCTTCTTGCTGTTGTTGTGAATCTCAGGCTCTAGGGTACATGGGCTTCAGCAGTTGCGGCACATGGGCTCCATAGTTGCGGCTCCGAGGCTCTAGAGCACAGGCTCCATAGTTGTGGCTCATGGTCTCAGCTGCTCTGCAGCATGTGGGATCTTCCCGGGATCAGGGATCGCAGCCGTGTCTCCTGCATTGGCAGGTGAACTCTTTACCACTGAGCTAGCAGGGAAGGCCCTGTGGCAATTCTTGACTGAATTTTCCACATAAATTTTAGAAAGCATTCGCCAAGTTCCACAAAGATGAACCAGCCCCTTGCTCCCCACCCTGGCAAATCTGCTGAAATTTGATAAGAATTGGATCAAATCTATACTTCAATTTAGGGAGAACTGATATTTTTACAATATTGAGCCTTCCAATACATGAGTATGATATTTCTTTCCATTTGTTTAGATCTTCTTAAAAGTTTCTAAATAAAGTTTTACACTTTTTTTGTACAGCAAAAAAAAGTGAGGTTTATTTCTAGATTCTTTGAGGTTTATCTCTAGATTCTTGATTTTTAACACATCTTCTGTGAGGTTTATTTCTAAAGATTCTTTTTTTTTATGCCACTATAAATGACATCTCTAAAAATACTTTTTTTCCTAAGGTTGATATTAGAAACACAATTTGATTTAGGTATCTTGAATATGCATCTACTACACTTGCTAGATTCTCTCATTAGTTCTAATTGTTTATCTTCAGAGTCTTACGAATAAGTCTATGTCCAAAATACCATCTGAAAATACTGACAATTTGACTGTTTCATTTCCAATTCTTTTACACTTTATTTTTCTCATTGCATTGGTTAAGACCTCTGGTATTATGCTGAAGAGAGATGGTATGAGCAGGCATTCTTGTGTTATGCCCAATATCAGAGGAAAAACAAGTTTCATTATTACATATGATGTTTGTGGCAAGTTTTCTGTAGGTACCATTGGTCAGTTGTGGCAGAGACCATGCCAGATGTTCATTAAGGTCTATCTTTATTTTTCTTCTTTCAGGGCATATAGGAAGCTAATTATTTCTGTTTCTCTTGAAATGAAGTTGGGTTTTAGTGATGTGATTGAGTTATAGTCCTTGATCACTCAGCAGGTAAAGAATTTGCCTGCCAGTGCAGGAGACGCAGGGGATGTGGGTTAGATCCCGGGGATGGGGTGATCCCTTGGAAGAGGGCATGGCAACCCACTCTGATACTGTTGCCTGAAGAATCTCAAGGACAGAGGAGCCTAGTGGGCTACAGTAACAGGGCCTCAAAGAATCAAGTAGGACTGAAGTGGATGAGCACACATATACACATAGTCAATGGGATGTGGGTAGGATTGATGTATGCACCATGCAGACTCGGCCATAAAAACTCTTGTGGGACACTCCAGCTCTTCATAGTGAATCTGAAGGTTACCATTAAGACAGCAAAACCTATGGGACCTACCCGGATCCCTGAGACTCCTTCCTGAGCTTAGAAGGAAACTACCCTGTAGATCTTCTGGACCTACCTGAGATTTATCTGATGAGAGATAAACATTTATTGTGTTAAGCTCCTCAACTTATGTGATTTGCTATGCAGCCTAGCCCAGTCCATCTTGACAAATATGTTATTTTAAAAGAGATGTTTAATATCTAAAATATACAACTCAACAATAATAAAAACAAAATCCCAATTTAAAAATGGGCAGAGGAAGTGAATGGACATTTTTCTACAGAAGACATATAGAAGAACAACAGGCACATGAGAAGAGACTCAATATCACTAACTATCAGGGAAATGCAAACCAAAACCACAAGATAACTCTCATACCTGTCAGAATGGCTACTGTCAAAAAGACAAGAAATCAGTGTTAGTAAGGATCTGGATAAAAGAAAACCTTTTTGCACTGTTGCTGGAGAAGACAGTATGAAGATCTCTCCAAAAAAAAATTAAGAATAAGACTATCATATGATCCAGTTATTCCCCTTCTGGATATTTATCTAAAGAATACAAAAATACTAATCCAAAAAGATAACACCTATGTTCACTGTAGTATCATTTACAATAGCCAAGATACGCAAGCAACCTAAGTGCCTATCATCAGATGAATGGACAAAGAAGTTGTGGAGTATATATATATATACATATATATTACCACACATATATACACACAGACACATACATACAATGGAATATTACTCAGCCATGAAAAGATGAAAGCCTGCCATTTGTTACAAGACGGATGAACATTGAGGGCAATGTGCTAGGTGAAGTAAGTCAGAAGAAAGACAAATACTCTATTATTTCACTCATACATGAAACACAAAAAGCTAATAAACTAAAAAGACCCAAATAAGTGAACAAACCAAACAAAAACAAACACAAATCCATCGATATGGAGAACAGAGCAGTGGCTACCAGAACAGGCAGGATGGAGGGAGGGTGGAAAGAGCAAAGGAGGTCAGTAGCTTGGTGGCAGGTGCAAACTAACTCTTGGACGATGAGAGTCTACAGAGACAAACATATAATGTTGTATACGTGAGATCTGTACAACATTATAAATCAATGTTACTGTAATAAAATAATAAAAAAAGACATTTCCAGTTACTCATAGGTTAAGAGCTTCTGTCACAGATGAATTCTCTGCAACTCTTGAAATGACTGTGCGGTTTTTCTCCTTTAGTCAGTAGATGACACTGATTAACTTTCTAATCTTTAACATTGCATTCCTGAGATACACTTTGTTAGGTCAAGATATATTATCTTTTCAGTGTGTTGATGGATTCACTCTGCTAATAATTTTTTTAGGAAGCAAGAGGAGTATATAATTTTCTTTTCTCTAATGTCCTAATCTGGTTTTGGTATCAAGGTCATGCTAGCTTTATAAAAACTATTGGGAGTTTCCTCTTTTTCTATGCTCTAGAAAAGCTTGTGTGGAGTTGAAGTAATATTTTCTGTGATGCCTTGTGAGACTGGAGCTTAATTTATGTGAATTTTCCTTGACTACTGATTTAATTCCTTTAATGGTTATAAAATGATTCAGACTTTAATTTCTTCATTATAATTTTTGGCAACTTTCACCTTTCTAGGATTCTGTCCATTTTATCTAAATTTTGAAATGCATTGGCACAAGGTTGTTCCCAATGTTCTCTTATCTGTTTAGTGTTGACGCCATCTGCAGCAATGTTCTTTTCATTTCTAAGGTTGGTTGTGTTTCCATTCATTTTCCTTGCTCAGTCTTGCTAGAGGTTTGTAATCTTATTAGTCTTTTCACAGGGCCAATCTTTTACTTTATTGATCTTCTTTGCTGAATGTTTTCCATTTCATCAATCTCTGTTCCTATTTTTATTAATCCTATCCTCCTACTTTCTTGGTTTGTTGCTCTTTTTGTTACTCCTGGTGATAGATGTAATAAAAACAAATACTCTATTATTTCACTCATACATGAAACACAAAAAGCTAATAAACTAAAAAGACCCAAATAAGTGAACAAACCAAACAAAAACAAACACAAATCCATCGATATGGAGAACAGAGCAGTGGCTACCAGAACAGGCAGGATGGAGGGAGGGTGGAAAGAGCAAAGGAGGTCAGTAGCTTGGTGGCAGGTGCAAACTAACTCTTGGACGATGAGAGTCTACAGAGACAAACATATAATGTTGTATACGTGAGATCTGTACAACATTATAAATCAATGTTACTGTAATAAAATAATAAAAAAAGACATTTCCAGTTACTCATAGGTTAAGAGCTTCTGTCACAGATGAATTCTCTGCAACTCTTGAAATGACTGTGCGGTTTTTCTCCTTTAGTCAGTAGATGACACTGATTAACTTTCTAATCTTTAACATTGCATTCCTGAGATACACTTTGTTAGGTCAAGATATATTATCTTTTCAGTGTGTTGATGGATTCACTCTGCTAATAATTTTTTTAGGAAGCAAGAGGAGTATATAATTTTCTTTTCTCTAATGTCCTAATCTGGTTTTGGTATCAAGGTCATGCTAGCTTTATAAAAACTATTGGGAGTTTCCTCTTTTTCTATGCTCTAGAAAAGCTTGTGTGGAGTTGAAGTAATATTTTCTGTGATGCCTTGTGAGACTGGAGCTTAATTTATGTGAATTTTCCTTGACTACTGATTTAATTCCTTTAATGGTTATAAAATGATTCAGACTTTAATTTCTTCATTATAATTTTTGGCAACTTTCACCTTTCTAGGATTCTGTCCATTTTATCTAAATTTTGAAATGCATTGGCACAAGGTTGTTCCCAATGTTCTCTTATCTGTTTAGTGTTGACGCCATCTGCAGCAATGTTCTTTTCATTTCTAAGGTTGGTTGTGTTTCCATTCATTTTCCTTGCTCAGTCTTGCTAGAGGTTTGTAATCTTATTAGTCTTTTCACAGGGCCAATCTTTTACTTTATTGATCTTCTTTGCTGAATGTTTTCCATTTCATCAATCTCTGTTCCTATTTTTATTAATCCTATCCTCCTACTTTCTTGGTTTGTTGCTCTTTTTGTTACTCCTGGTGATAGATGTACGACTAACAAACTTGCCATTTGTCTTATTTTCCTAATACACACAGTTCTGGCTATAACATTTCCCTCTAAGCATGACTTTATTTGCATTTATGAGTTACTTGCATGTAGCGTTTTCATGATCATTTAATTCAAATACTTTCTAATTTTATTATTATGCTTTTTTGATCCATGAATTATTTAGAAATATTTTTTCTGATTACCCAAACGTTGAAATTTTGAGCAGTCTTTCGTTACTGATTTCTGGCTTAGTTGAAACCGTAGTTAAAGAACATATTCTATTGATTTTAATCTTCTGAAATGTGTTGATGTTTGCTTTATGTCCTAGGAAATGATCAATCTTGGTAAATGTTCCATGTGTACCTGAAAAATGTGTATTCTATGACTGTTTGGTGTGATATTCTGTTCATCTACTCAATAATGCTAATTGTTTTGTTTAAATATATGCTCTTACTTATTTTTTGTCTGTCTGTTGTATTAGCTACTAAGAGAGGTGTGTAAAATCTGCTACTATGTTAATTTTTCTATTTTTATTTTTAGTTAACTTTTATTTCATATATTTTAAGAATATGTTGCTTAAGTGCCTATATACTTGTAATTTTTTAAAAAAAAATTTATTTATTTGACTGTGCTGGGTCTTAGTTGCAGTATCTAGCCCCCTGACCAGGACTCGAACCCAGGCCTCCTGCACTGGAAGCCAGGAGTCCTAGCCACTGGGCCACCAGAGAAGTCCCTATACTTGTGATTTTTACATATCTGTGAATCAAGTCTCCCTCTCTAGTAATCCTTGTTACCTAAAATTTATACTTCTGACAGTAATATAGCCTCAACAGTTTAATTTATTTTTTATTACTATTTCACTGCACCATGCGGCATGTAGGCCTAGTTCTCTAGCCAGGGTTCAAACGTGTGCTCCCTGCATTGGAAACACGGAACCTTAACCCCTGGACCACCAGGGACGTCCCCAGCAGTATTATTTTGATTAATACTAATGTATTCATGTCATATATTTTTCACTTTTTCCTTTCAGCCTTTCTACACTTTTGTTCTAGGCAAATATTTTGTAAACAGCCTATAGTTGTAGTAAAAAAAAAAATTTGGTCAAGTTTGACAGTTTGTGACTCTTAACTGGAATAAGTTCACTTACATTTAATGTGAATGCTAACAGATTTAAGTTTAAAGCTACCATCTTATAAGAATTTTTAAAATTATTATTATTATTTGTCACATGAATTTATGTTCTTTTCTCCCCCTTCTTGTTCTGCCTGTGTTTGGGCTTTACTGATTTATTTTTCCTCCTGGATTGGAATTACATACAGGCCCACATCCAAAGTAAGTGAACACCTTTCCCCTCTTCCTGAATAACTCGAGCCTAGAGAGCTCTGTCCGTGCTAAAATAGTCTTGTACATATTTTAAGCCGATCGTTTCCCCTAACCCTATTAGACCTGAGTATTCTGTTTTATACAATAACACTCACTGACATTAACCTACACATTTGCCATTTTCTTTGCACTCCATTTCTCTCTGCGTATCAGACCTGCTCTCTGGGAATCACTCTCCTTCTGACAGAATATATTCTGTAGAATTTCCTTTAGTCCGTGACTTCATGCCTGAAAAGGCACTTTCAAGATACTACTCTCATTTCCAAAATATACTTGTACTATGTATGAACTAATTGGTTTGGCTATAATTTCTCTTCAGTACGTTGAAGTTATGGTTCTGCTGTTTTTTGACTTTTTTTTTTTTATGCAAAGTCTTTATTTTCAGAAAAAAAACACACATTTTCTCCTTTCCCATTCTTGGCATACATTTTAATTATTTCCAGTGGAACCAAAATCTCCTGCACCCCTCTCAGTGTCATCTAAGACTTGAACTTCTTCTACTTCTGGGTAAAATATCCATTCACAAATGAGCTGTGCAATTCGATCACCCTTTTTGACTTAAACTTCTCTTTGCCAAAATTAAACAGTACAACACCAACATATCCTCTATAATCTTCATCTACGACACCAGCTCCCACATCTATGAAATGTTTTGCAGCCAAGCCAGAGCGAGGAGCTATTCTCCCTGCACCCCGAGGAAAGGACTATCTGAATGTCCGTTTTCACAACGGCTTTCTCCATTGGTGGTGTAATCATAGGCACTGCAGGTCATAGCCCGCGGCGCCCGGAACCCCGGGTGGGGCGGTGGTGTGCTCTGAGAGCCGAGAGCTGGGCAAAGCAGAGCCGCATGTCGCCCTCCTCCTCGGCCTGGGCCTGCTTGCTGGGAGAGACGACCTGTGCCTCTTGGGAGCATGCGTGGCAGGGCAGGACGCGGGAGCCAGGGGAACGCGACAGATAGCCGGGTGAGGCCAGCGCACCTGTTTTTTGACTTTTTGATTGATGCTCTTGAGAAACTATCTATAATCTAACTGCCATTCCTGTGAAGATAATCTGTATTTTTATGGTGGCTTTCAATATTTTCTTTGACTACACAGAGGATTTCTGTTTATCTTGCTTTGGAATCAATGGGTCTCTTAAATCTGGGCACTGGTGTCTTTGATTAGACCTGGAAAATGCTGAGTTACTCTCTCTTCAGAAAATGCCTCTGTCCTCTGTGCTCTGCCCTCTTCTAGCTCTGATTGGGTGTATGTAGCCCCCATGTTTCTTACCCTCTTCCCTGGAGTTAAAAGCAAATAGTTTACCTCTCTGCTCCATTCTTGATCATTTTTTTTGATCTGTACTCCAATTCACTAAGTTTGTATTTCTCGCTCTCTAGTGTGATTCCAAATTATTCATTGAATTATTCATTAATTTTTTTGAGTCTGTCAATCTACAGACAAGGAAATGTCTCTCCATTTGTCTTGGTTTTGATTTTTTTAATCAGTATTTTATGATTTTGAAAATCATATAGTTTGTTGATTTATACCTAAATATTTCATTTTCTTTAGATCAATTGTAAATGGTAAATGTTTTTAATTTCAGTTTTCACATATCTGTTATAGATATACAAAAATGTGATAGATTTGTTTGTTGATTTTTAAAAACATTTCTTTCTTTCTTTTTGGCCAGGCTGGGTTTTTGTTGTGGTTCGCCCACTCTTGTTGCTGTGCACAGGTTTTCTCTAGCTGCAGTGAGTGGGGCTACTTCTCATTGCAGAGTCCGTTTTCACAAGCTTTCTCCATTGGTGGTGTAATCATAGGCACTGCAGGTCATAGCCAGGGCGCCCGGAACCCCGGTGGGGCGGTGGTGTGCTCTGAGGCCGAGAGCTGGGCAAAGCAGAGCCGCATGTCGCCTCCTCCTCGGCCTGGGCCTGCTTGCTGGGAGAGACGACCTGTGCCTCTTGGGAGCATGCGTGGCAGGGCAGGACGCGGGAGCCAGGGGAACGCGACAGATAGCCGGGTGAGGCCAGCGCACCTGTTTTTTGACTTTTTGATTGATGCTCTTGAGAAACTATCTATAATCTAACTGCCATTCCTGTGAAGATAATCTGTATTTTATGGTGGCTTTCAATATTTTCTTTGACTACACAGAGGATTTCTGTTTATCTTGCTTTGGAATCAATGGGTCTCTTAAATCTGGGCACTGGTGTCTTTGATTAGACCTGGAAAATGCTGAGTTACTCTCTCTTCAGAAAATGCCTCTGTCCTCTGTGCTCTGCCCTCTTCTAGCTCTGATTGGGTGTATGTAGCCCCCATGTTTCTTACCCTCTTCCCTGGAGTTAAAAGCAAATAGTTTACCTCTCTGCTCCATTCTTGATCATTTTTTTTGATCTGTACTCCAATTCACTAAGTTTGTATTTCTCGCTCTCTAGTGTGATTCCAAATTATTCATTGAATTATTCATTAATTTTTTTGAGTCTGTCAATCTACAGACAAGGAAATGTCTCTCCATTTGTCTTGGTTTTGATTTTTTTAATCAGTATTTTATGATTTTGAAAATCATATAGTTTGTTGATTTATACCTAAATATTTCATTTTCTTTAGATCAATTGTAAATGGTAAATGTTTTTAATTTCAGTTTTCACATATCTGTTATAGATATACAAAAATGTGATAGATTTGTTTGTTGATTTTTAAAAACATTTCTTTCTTTCTTTTTGGCCAGGCTGGGTTTTTGTTGTGGTTCGCCCACTCTTGTTGCTGTGCACAGGTTTTCTCTAGCTGCAGTGAGTGGGGGCTACTTCTCATTGCAGAGTCTCCTCTTGTTGTGCAGCACTGGCTCTAGGGTGTGCAGGCTCAGTAGTTGCGGCTCAGCTCGCAGGCTCTAGAGAGTGGGCTCAGTAGTTGTAACGCATGGGCTTAGTTGCCCTGTGGCATGTGGGATCTTCCTGAACCAGGGATTGAACCTGTGTCCTCTGTATTGGCAGGTGGATGCTTAACCCCGCCAGGGAAGCCCTGTTTGTTGATCTTTATCTCATTTATTATATGAGATTAAAAAAAAATAAATTCCTTGGCATTGACTCCATAGACAACGTGCCACATGCAAATAGGGAAAGCTTTATTTCTTTTTTCCTATTGTCTGCCTTTTATTTCTCCCCCTAGAATAACCATTTAGTGTTACAAATTTCCTTCTTGTACTGCTTCAGGTGCCATGTTACTTGGCATATCTTATTTAATTTACTTATTTTTGTGATAAAGAACAAGGCTTATTGTTGTTGGGGGTTGAATTTTTTATCGTGGTAAAATATACATAAAATTGACCATTTTAACCATTTTTACATGTAAAATCTAATGATTTGCCATGTTTTAATATGCTGTATTTTCAATTCCATTCAGTTCCACGTGTTTTTAAAAAAATTCTTTTGAGACTTTCTCTTTGACCCATGGATTATTTAGCAGCATGCTTAATTTCCAAATGTTTTAATATTTTCCTGTAGTTTTATTGATTTCAGTCTGATTCCATTATGGTAAGAGACCGTAGCCCATATTATTTCATTTCTTTAAAACTTGTTGAAGTTTGTTTTTTGGCTCAGAATATGAACTGTTTCAGTCAATGTCTCATGGGTCTTTGAAAATTCTCCAATTATTAGTGGAGAGTTATATACACATGATCCTGCTGATTGATGGTGTTGTTTAGTTCTCTTATATCCTTGCTGACCTTCTGTCTAGCAGTTCTGTTAAATTCTGCAAGTAGAGTGTTGAAGTCCTACCTATGATTGTGAATTTGCCTAGCTTGCTTTTTAGCTCTTAACCAGTTTCTGCTTCACGTATTTTGAGACTGATTTTTGATGTGCACATATTTAGGACTGTTAAGTCTTCTTAATTGAAAGTACCTACTGTATAGCACAAGGACCTACTGTATAGCACAGGGAACTCTGCTCAGTATTACGTGATGGCCTGGACGGGAGAGCACACATGGATATGTATGGCTGAGTCACTTGCTGTGTACCTGAAACTATCACAACATTGTTAATCAGCTATACTCTGATATGAAAATAAAAAGTTTAAAATACTCCATACAAAAAAATAAAAAAATAATTGTAATACCGGGAAGGTGAAAGGATAGAAAATGAGAAGGGAAGGCCATTTCTGGACTGAGGGTGGGGAGGGCGGAGGCATGAGCAGCAGGGCAGAGAAGAGCTTGGCTGGAAAGGCTTGCATGATGAGCATTTAGAGCTGAGCTGATCCCTGGTTTCTATATCCTCCTACCTACCCTTCAGAGACAAAACCTGGTGTGTGCTGTGTTGCGGAGGGCATAGTAAAGGGGTCCAGCTGGGCTTGGAAAGTGCAGAAGAGACAGACGTGCATTTAGCTTCCTACCTGGAATCCTAGGAGGAGACCATCTCCCCCTGCCCTGGGCCCACTGCATCAACTCAGTGGGAATGGCAGTGTGGTGAGTACAGGCAGAGAGGGTGTCCCCTGCCTTCCAAGTCCCCCTCAGCTCCAGGAGGACATAGCAAAGGTGCATGAACATCCCCGAAATTCCTCAAGAGAAGTAATGACAGAAGGGTCAGCAGCAATACCGGGCGGGGGTACAGGGTACAGGTGTGTCGCCCAAAGCCAGGGGCCACGGTGCTAGCAGTACCACGGAGAGCCCGGCATGGGCCGGAAGGCAGCAGCAGTGTCTGAGCCAAGGGAAGATATCCATTGTCTTCTGAGGGCAGAATTGCTGTTCACAATTCTATGGTCAAAAAGTGGAGAGTTATATACACATGATCCTGCTGATTGATGGTGTTGTTTAGTTCTCTTATATCCTTGCTGACCTTCTGTCTAGCAGTTCTGTTAAATTCTGCAAGTAGAGTGTTGAAGTCCTACCTATGATTGTGAATTTGCCTAGCTTGCTTTTTAGCTCTTAACCAGTTTCTGCTTCACGTATTTTGAGACTGATTTTTGATGTGCACATATTTAGGACTGTTAAGTCTTCTTAATTGAAAGTACCTACTGTATAGCACAAGGACCTACTGTATAGCACAGGGAACTCTGCTCAGTATTACGTGATGGCCTGGACGGGAGAGCACACATGGATATGTATGGCTGAGTCACTTCGCTGTGTACCTGAAACTATCACAACATTGTTAATCAGCTATACTCTGATATGAAAATAAAAAGTTTAAAATACTCCATACAAAAAAATAAAAAAATAATTGTAATACCGGGAAGGTGAAAGGATAGAAAATGAGAAGGGAAGGCCATTTCTGGACTGAGGGTGGGGAGGGCGGAGGCATGAGCAGCAGGGCAGAGAAGAGCTTGGCTGGAAAGGCTTGCATGATGAGCATTTAGAGCTGAGCTGATCCCTGGTTTCTATATCCTCCTACCTACCCTTCAGAGACAAAACCTGGTGTGTGCTGTGTTGCGGAGGGCATAGTAAAGGGGTCCAGCTGGGCTTGGAAAGTGCAGAAGAGACAGACGTGCATTTAGCTTCCTACCTGGAATCCTAGGAGGAGACCATCTCCCCCTGCCCTGGGCCCACTGCATCAACTCAGTGGGAATGGCAGTGTGGTGAGTACAGGCAGAGAGGGTGTCCCCTGCCTTCCAAGTCCCCCTCAGCTCCAGGAGGACATAGCAAAGGTGCATGAACATCCCCGAAATTCCTCAAGAGAAGTAATGACAGAAGGGTCAGCAGCAATACCGGGCGGGGGTACAGGGTACAGGTGTGTCGCCCAAAGCCAGGGGCCACGGTGCTAGCAGTACCACGGAGAGCCCGGCATGGGCCCGGAAGGCAGCAGCAGTGTCTGAGCCAAGGGAAGCCAAGGAGGCTTCACTCGTGGTGGCCAACAGGATAGAGGCCAGTGCCCGAGGTCAAGGGCAGACCCTTGAAGGGCAGTCAGGTGCCAGGATGATAAGCCACCTCAGATGCTTAAGTCACTCTTGGGAAAACAGGCAGGAAAATATAAACATTATTGCAAACTGACCTATAAGAGAGCACATTTAAAATCAGAAGGTAGTTACCTTAGAAGTGGCAATTTTTTTCCCCGCACCATTCATGGAAATGGTGGTTTAAGAGCAAGTTGCGTGTTGCAGGAAACAAAGGAAGTTGTACTTCTGCACATGAGTCTCATGCCACACAGGGAAGATATTAGTTATTTCTCTTCTCCTCTTAAAAGAAATGGGGACTAAGTGGACTAAGTCCTGCTGAGTGCTGACTCCCTTGGGAAATTTACATCCATTTAACCTTCAGCTTAATCTCTGTCTTACAGGGACAGGGGGCTGGGGGCTCCTCCAGGCACCTCTGCTGAGCATCATGGACACTCAGCTGTCACCTGGGATGGCTTAGCTCATTTTGACCAAGGAGATTGTATACTGAGAAATCAATGTTTTGTTATAGCTCCCAGGAGAGGAGAGTCAATAAAAATAACAATTTGAGCTAAAACTCCTTCTTGCCCTCTAAATGGTCATGAGCTTAAGCCACTATCCTTCCCCACAATCCTAAAAGTCCCAGTGTAGTTTCTTATGTGACCGCCTCTCCCTTTTGGGGTTTGTTATAAAACCGCCTGTTGCTTCCTACCTGGAATCCTAGGAGGAGACCATCTCCCCCTGCCCTGGGCCCACTGCATCAACTCAGTGGGAATGGCAGTGTGGTGAGTACAGGCAGAGAGGGTGTCCCCTGCCTTCCAAGTCCCCCTCAGCTCCAGGAGGACATAGCAAAGGTGCATGAACATCCCCGAAATTCCTCAAGAGAAGTAATGACAGAAGGGTCAGCAGCAATACCGGGCGGGGGTACAGGGTACAGGTGTGTCGCCCAAAGCCAGGGGCCACGGTGCTAGCAGTACCACGGAGAGCCCGGCATGGGCCCGGAAGGCAGCAGCAGTGTCTGAGCCAAGGGAAGCCAAGGAGGCTTCACTCGTGGTGGCCAACAGGATAGAGGCCAGTGCCCGAGGTCAAGGGCAGACCCTTGAAGGGCAGTCAGGTGCCAGGATGATAAGCCACCTCAGATGCTTAAGTCACTCTTGGGAAAACAGGCAGGAAAATATAAACATTATTGCAAACTGACCTATAAGAGAGCACATTTAAAATCAGAAGGTAGTTACCTTAGAAGTGGCAATTTTTTTCCCCGCACCATTCATGGAAATGGTGGTTTAAGAGCAAGTTGCGTGTTGCAGGAAACAAAGGAAGTTGTACTTCTGCACATGAGTCTCATGCCACACAGGGAAGATATTAGTTATTTCTCTTCTCCTCTTAAAAGAAATGGGGACTAAGTGGACTAAGTCCTGCTGAGTGCTGACTCCCTTGGGAAATTTACATCCATTTAACCTTCAGCTTAATCTCTGTCTTACAGGGACAGGGGGCTGGGGGCTCCTCCAGGCACCTCTGCTGAGCATCATGGACACTCAGCTGTCACCTGGGATGGCTTAGCTCATTTTGACCAAGGAGATTGTATACTGAGAAATCAATGTTTTGTTATAGCTCCCAGGAGAGGAGAGTCAATAAAAATAACAATTTGAGCTAAAACTCCTTCTTGCCCTCTAAATGGTCATGAGCTTAAGCCACTATCCTTCCCCACAATCCTAAAAGTCCCAGTGTTGTTTCTTATGTGACCGCCTCTCCCTCTTGTTGGGGTTTCCAGGTAGTGCTAGTGGTAAAGAACCCGCCTGTTAATGCAGGAGACCTAAGAGATGTCGGTTCGATCCTTGGGTTAGGAAAATCCTCATGGCAACCTACTCCAGTTTTCTTGCCTGGAGAATCTCATGGACAGAGGAGCCTGGTGGGGTACAGTCCATGGGGTCTCAAAGAGTCGGACAGGATTGCAGTGACTGAGCACACACGCACACAGGCGCTCTTGTTAAATGGAGGTACTTCTCTGGTGACCCTACTGTGGCCCAGACACACCTCCACTGCAGCACTTGTATGAAAATGATCTGTCTGTCTTTGTCTTTCCCATGTATGAGGTTGAGAGCTCCTTAAGGATGTGAACCTGACTTTTCATTCTGGGTAACATGGCCAGCACATCACTTAGCATGAAGCTATCCCTTCCTTATCTTGGGGTTATCATAGTAACATGACTGTGAGTTTAACATGGCAGGCAGAATTCCTTGTTTATCCCCAGCCCCTCTGGAAATTCTAACAGAGCAGCAGTAAAGGAATATAAGAAGTATGAAATCACAAGGAGGAGAGTGGGGAGAGGGGCAACAATAGATAGGAAAGATCAACACAATTTGGAAGCTGGTGAGCTAATGAACAAAGGTACCAGAGCTTGCAGAGTCTTCAGGCAGAGGAGGCAGTAAGGGACAGTCTGCCAAGCATGGCAGAAGCCTAGAGGAGCAGCAACCTCCCACGGGGGTGCCAGAGGGCCTGAACTCATAAGGACTGGTTGAGAGTTTGTCTAAGGAGCCCTTGGATCCAACTGTTAACATTATCCTCCCATCCTGGCAGAAAGCCAGATTTCTGCTTTTGGCCAAGGTTGGACCAAAGAGCCCCCTGACTCCTGGCCATAGCTGAGGCCAGGAGGAGGAGGAATTACCATCCCTAAGATAGGAGGGCTAATGCTGCCTCCCAGAACACTAGACTGGAGCCATCTCTCTAGACACCTACAGACACATCCTGGGGTCTTGGACGTACGGGCTGGACGTATACCACAAGGCCCCCCCACACACCCAGAGCGGCCGGGTGACACCACGGAGGGCCGTAGTCATGTCGGTTGGGGTTTCCAGGTAGTGCTAGTGGTAAAGAACCCGCCTGTTAATGCAGGAGACCTAAGAGATGTCGGTTCGATCCTTGGGTTAGGAAAATCCTCATGGCAACCTACTCCAGTTTTCTTGCCTGGAGAATCTCATGGACAGAGGAGCCTGGTGGGGTACAGTCCATGGGGTCTCAAAGAGTCGGACAGGATTGCAGTGACTGAGCACACACGCACACAGGCGCTCTTGTTAAATGGAGGTACTTCTCTGGTGACCCTACTGTGGCCCAGACACACCTCCACTGCAGCACTTGTATGAAAATGATCTGTCTGTCTTTGTCTTTCCCATGTATGAGGTTGAGAGCTCCTTAAGGATGTGAACCTGACTTTTCATTCTGGGTAACATGGCCAGCACATCACTTAGCATGAAGCTATCCCTTCCTTATCTTGGGGTTATCATAGTAACATGACTGTGAGTTTAACATGGCAGGCAGAATTCCTTGTTTATCCCCAGCCCCTCTGGAAATTCTAACAGAGCAGCAGTAAAGGAATATAAGAAGTATGAAATCACAAGGAGGAGAGTGGGGAGAGGGGCAACAATAGATAGGAAAGATCAACACAATTTGGAAGCTGGTGAGCTAATGAACAAAGGTACCAGAGCTTGCAGAGTCTTCAGGCAGAGGAGGCAGTAAGGGACAGTCTGCCAAGCATGGCAGAAGCCTAGAGGAGCAGCAACCTCCCACGGGGGTGCCAGAGGGCCTGAACTCATAAGGACTGGTTGAGAGTTTGTCTAAGGAGCCCTTGGATCCAACTGTTAACATTATCCTCCCATCCTGGCAGAAAGCCAGATTTCTGCTTTTGGCCAAGGTTGGACCAAAGAGCCCCCTGACTCCTGGCCATAGCTGAGGCCAGGAGGAGGAGGAATTACCATCCCTAAGATAGGAGGGCTAATGCTGCCTCCCAGAACACTAGACTGGAGCCATCTCTCTAGACACCTACAGACACATCCTGGGGTCTTGGACGTACGGGCTGGACGTATACCACAAGGCCCACCAGCTTCAAACCACACACCCAGAGCGGCCGGGTGACACCACGGAGGGCCTGATCTGCAGATGGGAGTGGGCATCTCAGGGAGAGGCCAGTTTTAGAAAAGTGCTGACTAGGTAAGACCGAGGCCAGAACAGCCGTCAGGAGAAAAGGAATGTGGGGGACACGGAGACAAGGCAGGAAGCAAAAGGAAGCTTCAGAAACTTCCAAATAATACTTTCAGATGACAAGAGATGATAGATATCCCATCCATGAAATCGTAATGGGATGTTTTATAAAGAAACTGTCAGAAAACCAGACGAAGCTCTTAGAAATCAAAACAATATTCACTCGGTCTGGCTTACTTCATACTGTATGATGGGCCCTAGGTTCATCCAGGTTGCTCCAGATGACCCAACACTGTTCTCTTTTATGACTGAGTAACATTCCATTGTATACACACACACATTTTCTTTATCCATTCATCCGTCGATGGACACTCCGTGTCTTGATTATTGTAACTAGTGCTGCAGTGAACGCTGGGGTGCATGTGTCATTTGAAACATGGTTTTCTCGGGGTATATGCTCAGTAGTGGGATGGCTGGGTTACGTGATGCAGGTGAACTTATTTGCAGGGCAGGAACAGAGGCACACAGAGAATGAACATGGGAGGTGGCACGAATTTGGAGGCTGGGACTGACATATATACACTGCATAACTAGTGGAATCCTGTTGTATAGTGCAGGGAGCTCCCTATATACTAGGTGCTCTGTGATGACCTAGATGGCTGCGGTAAGGGGGAGGTGGGAGGGTGCTCTAAGAGAGAGGAGACGTGTGTATGTCTAGTGATTTGTTAGGCTGTGCAGCAGAAATGAACACAACACTATAAAACAATTATACCCCAATTAAGAAAAAATATTCGCTCAGTGGACAGTATTCACCAACTGCCTGTCACATGCCAAGCGGTGCTAGGTTGGATGGTGGGGAAATACCATGACCAGTTCTTGTCCTCAGGGAGCTTACACTCTAGTGGATGACTGCAGCTACAGAATAAGTTAGGAGAAGAACTGGCAGGTACATTTGAGGAAATCATAGGCTAAAAAGAAGATAAAAGATTGATCTGGGAGGTCCAGCATCTAACTAATAGAAGTCCCTAAAAGAGAGAACAGAGGGAGAAATATATCAAATAAATAATACTAATTATCTTCCCAGACTAGGAGGAGTCTGAGAAGTTTTCAGGATCCAGGGCTCTCTGAGTGCTCAGCACTTCAAATGAAAGATGTTCTACATATTGGAAAGTCATTGTAAAATTTCAGATCACCATGTTTAAAGAGAAGATTCTAAAACTTTCCAGAGAGAAAATAAGACAAATACCACAGGCCTACGACAGTTTTTCAATAGCAGTTCTGGGATCCAAGAGACTGCTTCACTAAGCAGTTTTCAAACATGAAAGGAACATTATTTCCAGCATGAAATTCTTTATTTGGCCAAGCAGCCAGTTAGGATGAGGCTGGCAGACTTCTTCTCTTAAGGAACAGATTTAATAGTTCAGGCTTTGTGGACCACATATAGTCTCAGTGGCAAGTTTCTTTTTTTAAGCACCTCTGTAAAAATATCTTTCTTAGCTCACATGAAAACAAGCTATAGGTAAAATTTGACCTGTAGGCTATAGTTTACTGACCTGTGAACTGCAGTATGTAATAAACTTTTGTTCGTATATGTAAGGTCTCAGAAAATGTATCTTCCATAGATTCTTTCTCAGAAAGATGCTAGAGGATGCACTCCACCAAGACAAGAGACTAAACAAACAAAAACAAAGCAAAACAAAAAATCCCCCAGAAAACATCCCCCTCCAAACCAAACCAAACCAACCAACAAACAAAAATAACCAGAAGGCATGGGATCCATGAAACAAGGGTTTCAAATCAGGAGACAGGCAAAGGCAATCCTTAGGAAATCAGTGATGGGAAACCCCAGCTGACAGTGGTGGTGGCAGGCGTAGCGAGCTAGCTGTCTAGACAGGAGGTGAAGGGCTGCTGGAAGGATATGAACAGAAACAAAATGAAACATGAGCCAGTCTGCACTAAGAATTATAGAGAGTTTTTGGGGGAGAATTTGGAACTAAATTAGTGGTAGGTTTAAGGAAACAGAGGGAACAAATAAATGAAGCAATTATTACCTCTAGGAAAAAGCCAAAGCTTATAAGAGAGGCAATGAAATCTTGGTGTAATACATGGTTTAGTTAATGCTATTTACAAAGACACACATATAAACAGTAAATATTAATTTAACCCAATGCTGTGAGCCGAACAATTTGGGAGCATGTGGTGAAGGTGAAGTATGAATGAGAGGGTGGAGCTGAGAAAGCTGAATTCTCCTTTAACATATGTGAAAGCCAACAGATAATGTCTAAATCTGACAGTGCAAGCAACAATAGTATGAGCTTATTATTTAGAGGCAGGGAGTCAAACACCAGAGAAAACAGTGAAAAACGTCAAAAGTGATCGTTCTCAGAGACAGGAATCAGTGTTGGGGAAGAAAGGAACAAATTCTACTATAAGCTTTATAGTAATTTAATTTTTATTATATATGTTTATAAATATATAGACTGAATTTAAAAATTACTTCACCTTACAGAAATAGATTTCAGTATACTGAAGTGTAAAGGAGCGAAAATTAACAGAGGATAATACCATTCACACTTTGATTAAGTTTTGGTTAACTTTATTTGTCTTTTTCTTCCTATAATGCAAATTCAATTTTCTATCTTCCTTATTTAGATTATATCATAAGTATTTTTCTTGGCCATTAGCGCTCTGAAAACACCACTTGTAATGGCTGCATAGTAATAGAAAATTTTTAAAAGAAATATGATAGAATCAATATATTGTGATCATCTTTGTAGATTTTGGTTGCAAGTTTCAGATATATTTTTTCATATTTATATGAAGATTATCTTTACTTTTTCAAGATTTGGGTATATTTTTAAGGTAAATTATTGGAAAGGGAAACTACTGGCTGCAATATTTTCAGTGCTTTTGTCACATCTTGCTAAACTACTTTTCAGAGATCCTGAATGGGGGAACAGGAGAGAGATCTCTCCACTAGTACTGTCATTACTGGGCCTACTCAATAAAAACACCTTCCAATTTGTAGAACAGAAACAAATAAATGAAGCAATGATCTGCACTAAGAATTATAGAGAGTTTTTGGGGGAGAATTTGGAACTAAATTAGTGGTAGGTTTAAGGAAACAGAGGGAACAAATAAATGAAGCAATTATTACCTCTAGGAAAAAGCCAAAGCTTATAAGAGAGGCAATGAAATCTTGGTGTAATACATGGTTTAGTTAATGCTATTTACAAAGACACACATATAAACAGTAAATATTAATTTAACCCAATGCTGTGAGCCGAACAATTTGGGAGCATGTGGTGAAGGTGAAGTATGAATGAGAGGGTGGAGCTGAGAAAGCTGAATTCTCCTTTAACATATGTGAAAGCCAACAGATAATGTCTAAATCTGACAGTGCAAGCAACAATAGTATGAGCTTATTATTTAGAGGCAGGGAGTCAAACACCAGAGAAAACAGTGAAAAACGTCAAAAGTGATCGTTCTCAGAGACAGGAATCAGTGTTGGGGAAGAAAGGAACAAATTCTACTATAAGCTTTATAGTAATTTAATTTTTATTATATATGTTTATAAATATATAGACTGAATTTAAAAATTACTTCACCTTACAGAAATAGATTTCAGTATACTGAAGTGTAAAGGAGCGAAAATTAACAGAGGATAATACCATTCACACTTTGATTAAGTTTTGGTTAACTTTATTTGTCTTTTTCTTCCTATAATGCAAATTCAATTTTCTATCTTCCTTATTTAGATTATATCATAAGTATTTTTCTTGGCCATTAGCGCTCTGAAAACACCACTTGTAATGGCTGCATAGTAATAGAAAATTTTTAAAAGAAATATGATAGAATCAATATATTGTGATCATCTTTGTAGATTTTGGTTGCAAGTTTCAGATATATTTTTTCATATTTATATGAAGATTATCTTTACTTTTTCAAGATTTGGGTATATTTTTAAGGTAAATTATTGGAAAGGGAAACTACTGGCTGCAATATTTTCAGTGCTTTTGTCACATCTTGCTAAACTACTTTTCAGAGATCCTGAATAACAGGAGAGAGAGTGCAGCAGAGTATGAGATGGCTCATCTCTCTCCACACTGGTCAGTACTGTCATTACTGGGCCTACTCAATAAAAAAACACCTTCCAATTTGTAGGACTTTTTTGGAGTTTAAAATTCACATTAAAGGGGCTTCTCTGGTGGTCCAGTGGGTAAAGAGTCCGCCTTGCAGTGCAAGGGACACAGGTTCGATCCCTGGCCCGGGAAGATCCCATGTGCGGCGGAGCAGCTGGACCAGTGTGTCCAATAATGAGCCTGCTGGAGCACATATGCCCAGAGCTGGTGCTCTGCAATGAGAGGCCACTGCAATGGGAGGCCCACACAGGCCAAAGAATGAAGACGGATGAAGATTAAAAAAAAAAAGAAAAGGCAATAAAAGAGGCCAAAATAAAAAAAATTCACATTAAAAATGACTTTTATGATTTGTATTATTTATTAGATATTTGTATTTCTCCTTTTGTGAACCTCGTGCTCATATTTGTTGTTCATCTGTCTTCTGGTGTGTATGAATTCTTTTAAACAAGTATGTTAAATGTTTGCCTGTTGTGTCTGTTGGCAAATATACAGAGAGAGTTATTCAAGTCATGGACCTTCCCTAGCTTCTGTCTAACTGCTAGGGATTAGGCCCAGGTATTCACCCAACTAGGGTGGCTCAGTGGTAAAGAATCGCCTACCAAAGCGGGAGACTAGAGTTCAATACTTGGCTGAATATCTCAAGTTTACTGGATACTGCATTGCAGAATGGTTGGATGGGTACAGAACAGTGCTAAGCATAGCAGAATGGTTGATGTGGTACCCTTTATTTGTCTTTTTCTTCCTATAATGCAAATTCAATTTTCTATCTTCCTTATTTAGATTATATCATAAGTATTTTTCTTGGCCATTAGCGCTGAAAACACCACTTGTAATGGCTGCATAGTAATAGAAAATTTTAAAAGAAATATGATAGAATCAATATATTCTGATCATCTTTGTAGATTTTGGTTGCAAGTTTCAGATATAGTTTTTAATATTTATATGAAGATTATCTTTACTTTTTCAAGATTTGGGTATATTTTTAAGGTAAATTATTGGAAAGGGAAACTACTGGCTGCAATATTTTCAGTGCTTTTGTCACATCTTGCTAAACTACTTTTCAGAGATCCTGAATAACAGGAGAGAGAGTGCAGCAGAGTATGAGATGGCTCATCTCTCTCCACACTGGTCAGTACTGTCATTACTGGGCCTACTCAATAAAAAAACACCTTCCAATTTGTAGGACTTTTTTGGAGTTTAAAATTCACATTAAAGGGGCTTCTCTGGTGGTCCAGTGGGTAAAGAGTCCGCCTTGCAGTGCAAGGGACACAGGTTCGATCCCTGGCCCGGGAAGATCCCATGTGCGGCGGAGCAGCTGGACCAGTGTGTCCAATAATGAGCCTGCTGGAGCACATATGCCCAGAGCTGGTGCTCTGCAATGAGAGGCCACTGCAATGGGAGGCCCACACAGGCCAAAGAATGAAGACGGATGAAGATTAAAAAAAAAAAGAAAAGGCAATAAAAGAGGCCAAAATAAAAAAAATTCACATTAAAAATGACTTTTATGATTTGTATTATTTATTAGATATTTGTATTTCTCCTTTTGTGAACCTCGTGCTCATATTTGTTGTTCATCTGTCTTCTGGTGTGTATGAATTCTTTTAAACAAGTATGTTAAATGTTTGCCTGTTGTGTCTGTTGGCAAATATACAGAGAGAGTTATTCAAGTCATGGACCTTCCCTAGCTTCTGTCTAACTGCTAGGGATTAGGCCCAGGTATTCACCCAACTAGGGTGGCTCAGTGGTAAAGAATCGCCTACCAAAGCGGGAGACTAGAGTTCAATACTTGGCTGAATATCTCAAGTTTACTGGATACTGCATTGCAGAATGGTTGGATGGGTACAGAACAGTGCTAAGCATAGCAGTTGTTTACCCTCATTGGTCGTGTGGCTGACTGGGAGATGTGGCTATTACTGCTGCCCAGGATCACAAGAGGATTGTACCACACGTCACTAGCCAAGAAAAGATCAAAAGTCAGGATTCCAAGTACAGTTTCTACTACATGTGTATCGACTTTGTGCCATCATAAAGTCAAAAAAAACCCTGTAAGTCTACGGACTTCCCCGATGGTCCAGTGGTTAAGAATCCACCTGCAGGGGACTTGGGCTCAATCCCTTGTCTGGGATCCGAGACCTCCCATGCCAGGGAGCAATAAAGCCCATGCACCACAACTACTAAGGCTGCCAGACACGACTAGAGAATCCATGTGCCACAAAGATCCTGCAGGCCACAACCAAGTCCCGATGCAGCCAAATAAATAAATAAAACCAAAGAACTCAAAACCATTATAGGCTGGAGCCCATCTGTACTTTCTTCTGTCATTTCTTGATTGTTGCTGCTCTCTGCTCTAGTCTCTTGCATCGGTTCTCTGATTCCTCTCACAATTCTCATATCCTTATGTTTTTCTTGTGTTCTGGAAGAATGTGCAACGGTGACTTGATGCTCTTTTAGTTGCCAGAAACTGCCTCCCTGCTGCCTGTCTCCACTGAGCACTAATGTGGTGATGACAGTTTTCATTTCAAAAGCCCTTCTCTGTCCTCAGGCAGGCTACTCTTCCACTTTATCACATTCTCCTTTTGACTCTCATGAAAATTAGATATTTAAAATTTTTATCTTTGAAATGGAGGCCATGTGGCCTAGACCTGAAGGCCAGGGCCTTTTTTGGAGATGCAGTTCCTTCTCAAATGACCTGTGACTTCTCTCAGACTGGCCAGCTGCCTCCAGAAAGGCCTAGGTCAGTAGGAAGGCTGGGTGGCCCTCTCCAAGTCCGTGTAGGTCTTTGCTTACTTTGTTTACAGCTAAAGGATAAAGGCAACATTTAGGCTTTTGCTAATCATTTCTTACTTCTGACTAATGCCATCAGAAAATGATAGTGGTCAGTAGGCACTCTTTTCTATTTTTTTCCTTCTGTGGCAATGCCTCTGAAGTGTCATGCCATTGTGTATCATGCTAAATAATTATCCTTCTAGGTCTAATTTACTAAAAGCTTTTTAAAAATCCCTGAGTAGGTGCTCGACTTTTATGGAATGGCTTTTCAGTGCATATTGAGATGATGACTTAAGTTTCATAAAAATATATTGCCTCAGTAATGTGATATATTAATAGATTCCTTTATGTTATATTGTCCTTGAATACTAGGATACATGCTACCTAGTCATGCTGAATTTATTCTTTTAGTAGCAATTTGATAACCTACCACTTTATATAGGTTTCTTGTGTCCAAGATTACGCTGTTAAGCACTAGCTATAATGCCACAATATCCTTATCCAATTTTCTTTGTTCTAGAAAATGATGATGGTAAATTGGATTATTAGTCCTAATTCCTCATTCTGCCATTATAATATCGCACACCCACACCTCTGCCACAGCCTCACTGAGGCAGAACGTACTTGACTTTGGCTTGGCCATGAGTCTTCCTCTGGCCAATAAAAGATGAGCAGATGCAATATGAACAGAAACTTAAACCTTGCTTGCTTGGTGGCCATCCTGTGCATGTGCCATTCTTGTGAGAGACTAAATGAAGTAGCCCCTACCCCTGTGTGTTCTCCTGGCCCCTGAATTATTTAAATGCTTTACACTAGTAAGAACTGGATCCTTATGAACAGTTCAAGGCCCGTGGCTGGTGCTCAGCCATTGTGATTTGCTCTACTCCCTGGCCTGGCCAGTCAGCAGAGGAGGGAACAGTGATAAAGAAGGTCACGTCATCATCTCGCAGTCCACATGCCGATTCTCTATCCAGAGGTCCCCTTGGGCATAGGTGGGCATCTTTGCCTGGGAGCAAAAATGATACTGTATGAACTTCTGAAGCTGGGTCACTGAAGTACCTGACGCTTTCACCTTGTGATCAGGGACACTTGGTCTTAGAAGCCAGCTTTTGGGCTGTGAAAACCCCAACCAGCCAATGAAGAATCCCTCTAGCACAGTCGTGAGTGCTGTTAGGGTCAAGGTCAATGTCTCATCTGGAGCCCCTGCCAGCACCTCGCATCCACTGCCAGCTGTGTGAGTGAAGAGGTCACCAGATGGCTCCCGCTCCCTGATGTCCACTCATTTCCTGTCTTTTAGTCTTCTCAGCTGAGTCCCAAACCATCAAGGAGTGGAGACAAGCCATCCCTCCTAGGCTCTGAGCATAATAAAAGTGTCAGTTTACACCATTAGCTTTGTGGTGGTTTGTTATATGGTAATGATAACTAGAAGAGGAATGAAGAGTCTCACTGGTTATGTGTTTTTTCCCAGGGTTACACTACCAGGAAATGGAAGGGCTGTGATTTGAACCCAGATCTGCCTGTGCTTTCTCTGTTGCACTGTACTGATGACCAGCTGACGTTTGTGGAGCCCAAAGGCAGCCTAAATCAACCCTGAATATTCACTGGAAGGACTGGTGCTAAAGCTGAAGCTCTAATACTTTAACCACCTGATACAAAGAGATGACTCATTGGAAAAGACACTAATGCTCAGAAAAACAGAAGGCAAGAGGAGAAGGGGCAACAGAGGACAAGATGGTTGGATGGCATCACTGAGTTAATGGACATGAGTCTTAGCAAGCTCCAGGAGATGGTGAAGGAGAGGAAGCCTGGCGTGCTGCAGTCCATGGGGTCACAGAAGAGTCAGACACGACTGAGCGACTGAACAACAACAGGGACAGCCGGGTCTCAGGAGGGTACCCCTGGGCAGGCTCACTCTGTGTGCGTCCCTGTACCAGATCCGTGGGGTATGTGACAGAGAGTCTGGGTCTGGAGTTGACTCAGACAAATGAGACCATCTCCCCCAACAAGACCGGGCTTCAGTAAAAGATTACTGCTATTTAAAGCGCTTAGCAGCCTCACGGACCATGAAGCAAAGACTTAATAGCATCCCAAACAGGAAAGACATCATTATTTCCATGGAGCATGCTTTGGCACATTTATCAGCATGTTATTACGAATTACCATACATATTTAAAAGAAAACTACACTTGTCAAAACAGTTGAGAAGAGTGTTAGGTAACGCCAGGAGGCATCTGGCAGCCTCCAGTTCTGGGACTTTTGCCAGGAGAAACTCACTGCTCCCTGGGCACAGACACAGGCCACCCCTCGCCCACTTCAGGGATCCTTTTGTCCCGATTCTCCTTTCTTTTGTCATAGCTGAAAAGCACCCTGGGAAACGAAGCCTTGAAAGGCAGGACCCCTTTAGGAAATATCAGGAGCAACTCTTGCAAGTTAGAAATTAAGCAAACATGGAAACAAGGAAAAGGAGCTGAGTGACGATAAGTAGGTTGGGGAGAAAAATGAAAATGGCCAGCCCCTCAGTTAAATGGATCCACTTGCTTTAAAAATGCAGTTGGTGTGATTACTTGGGCCTCCAAGCTAATGTAAGTAGCTCCTTTGCCTCTTTTCTGTTTGTTCATCCCTGTTTTCTTTAGACCTTGATCATAAAGATAAGATCATTAGGAACATTTAGTTCCTGATTTCTGCTTTACTAAACATTCACCACAGCTTACCTGCTTATTTGTTTCCTGGATTAGAAAGAGTAAAAATGAAGCATTAAGAATGAACAGAATTAAAGAATTAAAGAAGAGTTACAGAATAACTGACACTCTACCCTGAGCTTCTCCTTATAAATTTACCAGTGGATCTCACGGGTGTAGGTGAACCATGTGGGCAAAAGACCATCTGACTGCAGGCAGAGCACGTGAGCAAGACAGTGTTCCAGGGAGATCTGGAGACGTCAGCGGAGCAGCACACCATGGAAAGTTGATGAAGAGTCTGACCTGCCTGATGATTAACTGAGATCATGTCTACTTATCTTCCCCTTTAAAAACTGTCATGAGCAGGACCTTCAGACTGGGTCTCTGGACATAAGCCCACCATCTCCCCAGACTGTCAGCTTTTCTGAATAAAGTACCTTTCTCCTCTACCAAAGCTTGTGTTAGTCTCTCAGTCATGTCTGACTCTGTGCAACCCTATGAACCGTAGCCCGCCGGGCTCCTCTGTCCATGGGATTCTCCAGGCAAGAATCCTGGAGTGGGTAGCCATGCCCTTCTCCAGGGGCTCTTCCTGAACCCGGGTCTCCTGCATTGCAAGCAGATTCTTTACCGTCTGGGGCTTGTCCTTTCACTTATTGGCTCTTAAGTGGCAAGTGGCCAAACCTCTCTTTGGTTACTCTAAGCCTGGCGAACATGACCTGGCTGAGGCTACTGGGGCTTCGAGGCATCTTTTCTTTTTCTGGCATCATCAATTCTCAAGTCTATTTAACAAGTTTTGCTCTTTTCTTCACGTGTTTGTTTCTTCAGCCATATTGTTCTCAGCTCTCATGGTCCAAATGAACTTGGGACTGCCTACTTTTTCCTTTGCTTCAAGGAAAAGGAGCTGAGTGACGATAAGTAGGTTGGGGAGAAAAATGAAAATGGCCAGCCCCTCAGTTAAATGGATCCACTTGCTTTAAAAATGCAGTTGGTGTGATTACTTGGGCCTCCAAGCTAATGTAAGTAGCTCCTTTGCCTCTTTTCTGTTTGTTCATCCCTGTTTTCTTTAGACCTTGATCATAAAGATAAGATCATTAGGAACATTTAGTTCCTGATTTCTGCTTTACTAAACATTCACCACAGCTTACCTGCTTATTTGTTTCCTGGATTAGAAAGAGTAAAAATGAAGCATTAAGAATGAACAGAATTAAAGAATTAAAGAAGAGTTACAGAATAACTGACACTCTACCCTGAGCTTCTCCTTATAAATTTACCAGTGGATCTCACGGGTGTAGGTGAACCATGTGGGCAAAAGACCATCTGACTGCAGGCAGAGCACGTGAGCAAGACAGTGTTCCAGGGAGATCTGGAGACGTCAGCGGAGCAGCACACCATGGAAAGTTGATGAAGAGTCTGACCTGCCTGATGATTAACTGAGATCATGTCTACTTATCTTCCCCTTTAAAAACTGTCATGAGCAGGACCTTCAGACTGGGTCTCTGGACATAAGCCCACCATCTCCCCAGACTGTCAGCTTTTCTGAATAAAGTACCTTTCTCCTCTACCAAAGCTTGTGTTAGTCTCTCAGTCATGTCTGACTCTGTGCAACCCTATGAACCGTAGCCCGCCGGGCTCCTCTGTCCATGGGATTCTCCAGGCAAGAATCCTGGAGTGGGTAGCCATGCCCTTCTCCAGGGGCTCTTCCTGAACCCGGGTCTCCTGCATTGCAAGCAGATTCTTTACCGTCTGGGGCTTGTCCTTTCACTTATTGGCTCTTAAGTGGCAAGTGGCCAAACCTCTCTTTGGTTACTCTAAGCCTGGCGAACATGACCTGGCTGAGGCTACTGGGGCTTCGAGGCATCTTTTCTTTTTCTGGCATCATCAATTCTCAAGTCTATTTAACAAGTTTTGCTCTTTTCTTCACGTGTTTGTTTCTTCAGCCATATTGTTCTCAGCTCTCATGGTCCAAATGAACTTGGGACTGCCTACTTTTGCTTTGCTTTGCTCTGGGCGCTGCTGGCCAGAAGCACTCATCTTTTCCCATGTCCCCTTCAGGTCTGGATGGCAGAGGTCTGTAGCAGGGAGAAGACCAGATCCAGCATTCCCAGGACCCCAAGGAGAGCGGCAGCCCTCCGGAAGCACAGTGGCCGGCTGGGTCCATTAATGGAAAAGCAACCATCCTGCCTCACTTTTTTTTTTTTTTTTAAAGATTTATTTATTTATTTATTTTGGGTGGGGGTCGGGTTGGGGAGGGAGGGGAGCGGGTGGGCCACTTCTATTGGTCTTTCATTTCTCTATTTTCATCTGTCTTTGTTCTTTGGCTCCTGTGGGCCTCCCATCGCGGTGGCGTCTGTCGTTGCAGAGTGCTGGCTCTGGGCACACGCACTCCAGAGCTCCGGCTCGGTAATTGGACACATCAGTCCAGCCGCTCCACGGCACGTGGGATCTTCCCAGGCCAGGGATCGAACCGGCGCCCCCTGCACTGCAAGGCGGTGTCCTTACCCACTGGACCACCAGGGGAAGCCCCTTGCCTCACTTTTCAGTGCCCTTGGTGTGTGCTCCTCATCTTCTGTCTGCCCTCTATTTTCATTACTTCTTTGTGTGCAAAGAGCTCTTTTTTTCAACCAACAAACTCTTCCTGCACACGACAAAGCCCCCTCTGGTCTCAAGCCTTTCAGCGCCTGAGCTGGTCAGCGTGAGACTTCTTTTTTTCCCTGCCATATGTCCCACTTTGTGCCTGCAATTTCTTAAAACCTTGGCAGAGTAAACAACAAAGTAACAATATTTTACAGCGTTTAAACTTTCTCTGGTCCTGGGTAGAAAGACCTTTTTGGTTTCCTCTCTCTTCTGTCCCATTCTCTGCCATCATCTCCCTAAGCCCTAGACACTTGGCGCTGGTCCACTGGCAGCGCCTGTCTTTCTGAGCAACGACAAAGCCTCCGGTAGGGTGGCTGGCTCTGTGGGGTCCAGAGTATCAGAAACTCTTTCAGGGTATCAGAAACTCTTCCTTTAGCGTGTCTCTGTTTTCCACTTTTTAACTCCTGGCAGCTGCGTCTCTTCCTGCTGAACGGAATGACTATCCTTTCAGAGGAGATGGGTTTTAAAAAGAACTCAGCAGAATCTCAAATGCTAGGGTTTCGTGGCTTCTCGTTGAGGGCCTTAGATCCGGCTGGAACTTCATACAGGAAGAAAGGCTGTGGGCGGCAGGCTGCAATCAGGCAATTCTGGCTCTGGGTATAGTTCACTGAAGAGGGTCTTGGGAAAGCTGCCCGAACACTGCCCTGGGAGCAGCCTTTACATCTGTGCAAAGAAGCCTCATCTCCCATTAATGAATAACTGGTCCTGGGCAGTCAGTGCCTTCAACTGTCCTTTGAAGATAGGCTTTGTAGTGGCAGAAACTTGAGTGTGAGCAGGCAGGGACACACTTGAGCTTGTGACCTGGGGTCAATTACTCAGCCTCTCAGTTCCCCATTCTCTCTGCCTGAACCAAATGGGCTCATGCAGGAGACAGAAACCAGTTCAGGACAAACACATGGATGGAGAACATGCTAGAAGTATCAGCTGAACCCAAATTTCCTCCTCCTTCTCTCTTGTGTTCACTACAAGCGCCATTTCTCTTCTTAAGGCAAGAGGGGCGGTGCTGGCAGGCACTTTAAGCTGGATAATACAACAAAACTGTGACTTCTGAAATACACATGGTGAGAGAGGCCTGCCCTCATGGGGGTTTAATCCTGGGGGACAAACGATTACTACGAGGTGGTCAACATGGGGCAGAAGTATCCAGGGAGCCCTGATGAGGCTCTGAATAGGCAGAGCAGATTTTCTGGATGGGGACCTCTAAACCAAGTCACGTACCATTGCTGAAGGCAGATGGTGACCTATGAAAGGTAACAGTCTTGTTAATCAGATCAATTCTTTCCACTCTAACTGTACTGAGAAGAGACTTAAGAAATCTTCAGAACAAGTGAAGCTTGATGACTCCTTGATTCTGCACTAATATCCTTGCTCATTTCTTGATACATTTTCAATTTACTTTCATGGTAATTTACACTCGAGGAAACTGTCCAAAATCTTCTAAGGAATTCAATAGAATAGGTCATGGAGTTAAACACTGTGGTGAAACCGGGGGCTTAATTTTATGGATTAAATTTAAATTGCTTAGCTGCCTTTTTGCATTCTTTGTGTTAAGACTAATGATTGCCCAGTGAGTGGGAAGAGATCACTGTAGGACTCGGGGGCCATCTTGCTATTCTTTAAGCACATCTGGTGAGGTTGTGGACTCTGACCTCGAGGTTAACAGATCTTGCGTTGGGAAGAGACCTGAGCAGCCCATAAGCTCACCTTCACCATGGGGGCTGCTGCTGAAACAAGGAGCCTGAAACTGGAATTTCTCCCAAGATTGACCTTGGGAGGAATGACAACATTTTAATACCAGTACTTTTCTGATACTTCTCAAAGTGAGGTCTGCATTGATGTCATTATTAAAATTGCATACTCCATGCTGCACCTACAAGTTCTCTCTGGCTGTGAGGTTTACGAGCTTTCATTTTTCCCAAGCATCCCAGGTGCATCTTAAACATCAGTGGAGAACCGTGGGTCAGCAGTGACTGCAGGGGACCACTTCCTTTCAGTTATTCAGGTTCTCTGATTAACCTAGTTCTAAGGAAATGGAACTCTAGGGTAAACACTTTGCTATTATGATCAAATGACTGATTTCATGAGTATGGAATAAGAGGATAAAGTCAATTATATCTCAATTTTGAAAATGTTTAGATTTTTAAAAAGAATATGAATTCCTTATGTTGTAAATGTTTAATATAGTTTAATGCAATTTCATTTTTAAGGTTGGTTTCAAATAATATCCTTAATTTACATGTCTAATATATGCACATTCAATTCTGATTTATGTAAATTATAGATGATCCTGTTCACTTGCCATAATAAGCCAGAATTTTAAGTTGCAAAACTAACCTAAAGCTAACCATTCCCACCAAGCACTATGAAACTAGTCCCTTTGGGGAAACATTTTTCTTAACTGATGAAGAGACTTAAGAAATCTTCAGAACAAGTGAAGCTTGATGACTCCTTGATTCTGCACTAATATCCTTGCTCATTTCTTGATACATTTTCAATTTACTTTCATGGTAATTTACACTCGAGGAAACTGTCCAAAATCTTCTAAGGAATTCAATAGAATAGGTCATGGAGTTAAACACTGTGGTGAAACCGGGGGCTTAATTTTATGGATTAAATTTAAATTGCTTAGCTGCCTTTTTGCATTCTTTGTGTTAAGACTAATGATTGCCCAGTGAGTGGGAAGAGATCACTGTAGGACTCGGGGGCCATCTTGCTATTCTTTAAGCACATCTGGTGAGGTTGTGGACTCTGACCTCGAGGTTAACAGATCTTGCGTTGGGAAGAGACCTGAGCAGCCCATAAGCTCACCTTCACCATGGGGGCTGCTGCTGAAACAAGGAGCCTGAAACTGGAATTTCTCCCAAGATTGACCTTGGGAGGAATGACAACATTTTAATACCAGTACTTTTCTGATACTTCTCAAAGTGAGGTCTGCATTGATGTCATTATTAAAATTGCATACTCCATGCTGCACCTACAAGTTCTCTCTGGCTGTGAGGTTTACGAGCTTTCATTTTTCCCAAGCATCCCAGGTGCATCTTAAACATCAGTGGAGAACCGTGGGTCAGCAGTGACTGCAGGGGACCACTTCCTTTCAGTTATTCAGGTTCTCTGATTAACCTAGTTCTAAGGAAATGGAACTCTAGGGTAAACACTTTGCTATTATGATCAAATGACTGATTTCATGAGTATGGAATAAGAGGATAAAGTCAATTATATCTCAATTTTGAAAATGTTTAGATTTTTAAAAAGAATATGAATTCCTTATGTTGTAAATGTTTAATATAGTTTAATGCAATTTCATTTTTAAGGTTGGTTTCAAATAATATCCTTAATTTACATGTCTAATATATGCACATTCAATTCTGATTTATGTAAATTATAGATGATCCTGTTCACTTGCCATAATAAGCCAGAATTTTAAGTTGCAAAACTAACCTAAAGCTAACCATTCCCACCAAGCACTATGAAACTAGTCCCTTTGGGGAAACATTTTTCTTAGAAGTTTTTTCTTTTCATTTTCACTGTTGTTTAGATTAGTGCTTCTGTAGCTCTTCTGTGTAATGGTTAATAGGCACCTATCAGCTGCACCAAAGAAAAAGGGTCTGTGATCCAATAGGCTTAGGAAACACTAGGGTAGACAAAGTAAAACAGGTTTTTACTGTGGATTACAGATCCTCTGAGAGACCCTAACACGTGAATGTGCACAGAAAGGGATGGAACTCTCAGGGTTTGCCAAGCTCATTTAGCTTTCATGGAATTTTCTACTGGATGAGCACTGAGAAGACCACGAGCTGTCAAATACTCCGTTTAACCCACTGCCAAGCGATGTCAGGGGAATTATGCTGCTGCTACTTAGATGCACTGCCTGTAAGACCCAGACCTAGGCAGGTGCTTCACCACTGGGAGTGTATATGAGGCTACACGGGCAGTCCCCTCAACACAGACCTCCTACTCTCAACCTCCAAGTTCAAGCACTGATCTCGATTACGGAAATTGCAGTCTGCATACACACCGCCAGCACTCACTGCCACCAACCTCAAATCAGGATCAGCCTTGCTGACCACCACCACAACCCTTCCCGCGCCCATCACATGGAAAGCACCACCACCATTACACAAAGACCAACAGGACTGCTTCAAAGGCAATATTATTACTCTTATTTTGGTTTCAAGTAATAAAATTGCTTTTACTATATAACCAATTTGCCTAGTTATCTGGATAATGATTTCAATATAATTATTGGCTTCCTTAGTAATTTTACATCTTTTAGCTTTTTATTTCAAAATAGTTTGGGGCACAATGAAGATAGTACAAAGACTTCCTCTACATTCCTTACTCAATTTCTGCTAATGTGAACATCTTAGACAAACACGGTACAGTGATCTAAACCAGGATGTTAACATTAACTCTAGTCACTAATCTACAGGCCATGTTCATACTTTCTCTCTATTGTCCCACAGTGGCTTCTTTCTAATGTGGGGTCTGATCCAGGATCTCATGTAGTGTGTGACTGTCCTGTCTCCTTGGTCTTCTCTAATCAGGGACAGCTCCTCAGTCTTTAGAACATCCCTCAGTTTGGTTTGTCTGCTGTTTTCTCATGATTAGATTGAGCTTATGTATCTTGCTTTCTGTTGTTCAGTTACTAGGTCCTGTCCGATTCTTTTTTTTTTTTTTTTTTTGCGTGGGCAGGAAATTTATTCTTTGCTCAGTACATCTTTGAGCTGCACACAGCTGTGCAAGATCCCAGCTCTTTACAAATTGCTAATAAAGAAGATAATACCAACATTTGCACTCCGATCAGAAGTCAACCACTGAAGATTTAAATCTAGATTTCTGGATAGAAAATCTTAATCTTTGAGTCATGTCACTCTGCTTTTAAATTCATTTCTGAACACTGAAGTGAACTAAAATTAGAATTTGGAATAAGCTAGAAGCAATGAAACAATTTTCTCATTCATCTAACATGTACTTACTGAACATCTAATCTATGTGTATCCATTTAGCAATTTAAAAAAAAAGATGACATGGGTTTGATCTCCAAGTACAAGGATTCTATTAAGTTTTGGCCAAAGAAGAAGATGCTAATTAATATTTGTTGAGTCCTTACTATGTGTCAGGGACTTGGCTTGGGTTTGTGTAACTGTCATGACATAAATATTATGGATCCTGACTTACATTTGAGAATACTGAAGCTATGTAACCAGTAAGTCACAAACTGGGATTTTAACCTCAGAGTAATTGATTCCACAGTCTGCTATATCACACTTCCTCATCCTGTCCGATTCTTTGTGACCCCATGGACTGCAGTACATGAAGTCCTTCACTGTCTCTCACAGTTTGCTCTGGTCCATTGAGTCGGTGATGTCATCCAACCATCTTCTCCTCTGCTGCCCCCTTCTCCTCCTGCCCTCAATCTGTTCCGGCATCAGGGTCTTTTCCAATGAGTTGGCTCTTTGCATCAGGTAGCCAATGTACTGGAACTTCAGCTTCAGCATCAGTCCTTCCAATGAACATTCAGGGTTGATTTCCTTTAGGATTGACTGGTTTGGTCTCCTTGCAGTTCAAGGGACTCTCAAGAGTCTTCTCCAACACCACAGTTCAAAAGCATCAGTTCTTCAGTGCTCAGCCTTCTTTATGATCCAGCTCTTACAACTGTACATGACTACTGGGAAAACCATAGATTTGACTATATGGATCTTTGTTGGCAAAGTGATGTCTGCTTTTTAATATGCTGTCATAGCTTTTCTTCCAAGGAGCAAGTACCTTTTAATTTCACGACTGCATTCACTATCCACAGTGATTTTGGAGTCCAAGAAAATCAAATCTGTGACTCTTTCCACTTTTTCCCCATCTATTTGCCATGGCGTGATGGGACCGGATGCTATGGTTGTTTTTTGAATGTTAAGTTTTAAGCCAGCTTCTTCAGTCTCCTCATTCACAGAACCTTAAGAAGACTATCTCAGAGAGGGCATTGTGTTCTTCTCAGTGCATCATACCCCAAATCTGGTATTAACTTGAATACGTGATGTTGATCTATTTTTATTCTTTTTTGTATTAAAATGGGCTAGAAGCAATGTTTAAACCTTACTGAACATCTAATCTATGTGTATCCATTTAGCAATTTAAAAAAAAAGATGACATGGGTTTGATCTCCAAGTACAAGGATTCTATTAAGTTTTGGCCAAAGAAGAAGATGCTAATTAATATTTGTTGAGTCCTTACTATGTGTCAGGGACTTGGCTTGGGTTTGTGTAACTGTCATGACATAAATATTATGGATCCTGACTTACATTTGAGAATACTGAAGCTATGTAACCAGTAAGTCACAAACTGGGATTTTAACCTCAGAGTAATTGATTCCACAGTCTGCTATATCACACTTCCTCATCCTGTCCGATTCTTTGTGACCCCATGGACTGCAGTACATGAAGTCCTTCACTGTCTCTCACAGTTTGCTCTGGTCCATTGAGTCGGTGATGTCATCCAACCATCTTCTCCTCTGCTGCCCCCTTCTCCTCCTGCCCTCAATCTGTTCCGGCATCAGGGTCTTTTCCAATGAGTTGGCTCTTTGCATCAGGTAGCCAATGTACTGGAACTTCAGCTTCAGCATCAGTCCTTCCAATGAACATTCAGGGTTGATTTCCTTTAGGATTGACTGGTTTGGTCTCCTTGCAGTTCAAGGGACTCTCAAGAGTCTTCTCCAACACCACAGTTCAAAAGCATCAGTTCTTCAGTGCTCAGCCTTCTTTATGATCCAGCTCTTACAACTGTACATGACTACTGGGAAAACCATAGATTTGACTATATGGATCTTTGTTGGCAAAGTGATGTCTGCTTTTTAATATGCTGTCATAGCTTTTCTTCCAAGGAGCAAGTACCTTTTAATTTCACGACTGCATTCACTATCCACAGTGATTTTGGAGTCCAAGAAAATCAAATCTGTGACTCTTTCCACTTTTTCCCCATCTATTTGCCATGGCGTGATGGGACCGGATGCTATGGTTGTTTTTTGAATGTTAAGTTTTAAGCCAGCTTCTTCAGTCTCCTCATTCACAGAACCTTAAGAAGACTATCTCAGAGAGGGCATTGTGTTCTTCTCAGTGCATCATACCCAGGTACGTGATGTTGATCTATTTTTATTCTGGTATTAACTTGAATACTTGGTTGAGGTGGTGTCTACCATATTTTTCTATTGTAAAATTACTACTTTCTTCTATACATTTGTAATTAAGAAGGATCTTGTGGGAAAATGTTTTGAGACTATGCAAATATCATACTTGTGTCCACTCATTTTAGCATCCATTGTGTATTTGGTGTGCAACACTCATTACTCTGATGTTGGCTAAATAGTGATTTTTCTATTTCCAACATTCTTTATTAATTAGAATTCTACTGGAAGGAAGAAATGTTGCCTTTCCAGCACTTACTTATTCGTTCAGTCACTTATTTATATCAGTATGGACTCATGAATATTTATTTAATTCTGTGGGATGGAATTCATTATCATTATTTATTTTGTTCCTCAGATTATCCCAGATATCCCCAATGGAGGCTCCTTTGTCTTTTGGACATGCTCCCACCATTTGTTAAGTATCCCCTTGCTTTTGAACCACAAGATATTCGGACTTGTTGTGTACTTTCTCTGCCCTGGCTCTGGAGTAAATCATTTTTTTAAGAAGCTCTGATTTCTTTCATTGGAGAATGATGTTTAGAAACCAAGAGGCTAGTGGTACTCATTGCTAGTGGAGTTCTCTGGTTTTCAGGTACCTGTTAGAAGACACTAGAAATTATACACACACATGTGGACACATACCTCTCCATGTTTATTTCTGCAACTATCCATCCAGATATGTATTAAAAATCACAAGTCCATACTGAAACCTCCAATTCTAATCCAACACCACAGCATTCATTCTAGCCTTCCCCTCCTTTGCTTATTCGTAATTCCTTTCTTCAGCACTGAGACACCTGGCCCTGTCACCACAATAATTTACTCATTTGCTCGATCCCAGATTTCCAGATAGTTTCAAAATTGTTTACCTATACTCCTGTGGAAAATACGCTTTCTAACTAGAGAACAGTATTTATGTATGCTTCTTCTTATTACTGCCTTTTTTTTTTTTTTTGTCTCTACTATTGCAATGTTGAGTCAAAATGACGCTTTCCAAGTTATTGAGGCTGGTTCTTTCCTTTCCCACTGGCTTCACTGTAGATAAGTATTCATTCAGCGGAGAAGGAAATGGCAACCCACTCCAGTTTTCTTGCCAGGGGAATCCCATGGACAGAGGAGTCTGGCAAACTTCATACAGATTCTTGACTATATATGTATGGAAAAATCTTGTGGGAAAATGTTTTGAGACTATGCAAATATCATACTTGTGTCCACTCATTTTAGCATCCATTGTGTATTTGGTGTGCAACACTCATTACTCTGATGTTGGCTAAATAGTGATTTTTCTATTTCCAACATTCTTTATTAATTAGAATTCTACTGGAAGGAAGAAATGTTGCCTTTCCAGCACTTACTTATTCGTTCAGTCACTTATTTATATCAGTATGGACTCATGAATATTTATTTAATTCTGTGGGATGGAATTCATTATCATTATTTATTTTGTTCCTCAGATTATCCCAGATATCCCCAATGGAGGCTCCTTTGTCTTTTGGACATGCTCCCACCATTTGTTAAGTATCCCCTTGCTTTTGAACCACAAGATATTCGGACTTGTTGTGTACTTTCTCTGCCCTGGCTCTGGAGTAAATCATTTTTCTAAGAAGCTCTGATTTCTTTCATTGGAGAATGATGTTTAGAAACCAAGAGGCTAGTGGTACTCATTGCTAGTGGAGTTCTCTGGTTTTCAGGTACCTGTTAGAAGACACTAGAAATTATACACACACATGTGGACACATACCTCTCCATGTTTATTTCTGCAACTATCCATCCAGATATGTATTAAAAATCACAAGTCCATACTGAAACCTCCAATTCTAATCCAACACCACAGCATTCATTCTAGCCTTCCCCTCCTTTGCTTATTCGTAATTCCTTTCTTCAGCACTGAGACACCTGGCCCTGTCACCACAATAATTTACTCATTTGCTCGATCCCAGATTTCCAGATAGTTTCAAAATTGTTTACCTATACTCCTGTGGAAAATACGCTTTCTAACTAGAGAACAGTATTTATGTATGCTTCTTCTTATTACTGCCTTTTTTTTTTTTTTTGTCTCTACTATTGCAATGTTGAGTCAAAATGACGCTTTCCAAGTTATTGAGGCTGGTTCTTTCCTTTCCCACTGGCTTCACTGTAGATAAGTATTCATTCAGCGGAGAAGGAAATGGCAACCCACTCCAGTTTTCTTGCCAGGGGAATCCCATGGACAGAGGAGTCTGGCAAACTTCATACAGCCCATGGGGTCACAAAAGAGTTGGTCATGACCTAGCAACTAAACAACAACAAATCCACTTAAAATAGAGATAGGCTCATTTGTTACTGCCTGTATTACAGTTTGGGGTCCCCTCACATCCTGGTTGATCTTAACTACATATTTAGGTTTTGGAGTATCAGATTTCATAGTTCTAAGACTCAGACTGAAAACAGAGGCAGGCTCGGAGAAGGCGCCTCTCTCCTCCCTCATCCTGTCTTCTACTCTACTTCCACCCCATATTCTTTCTACCCCATTCCCTTCCATCCACTGAAGGAACCAATACCATTAGCTTATAAAATCTGTTCTTAAATGATTTTGTCCTCTTAAGCTTTATTTTCCCTATAATTATCAGTAACTCATCAATTTTCCCAAGATCGAACTCTCTCTCGACAAACTCATCTTTGGAAGTATTTATACAGACACACTTTTCCAATGCGTTTTAATTAATGCCCTTTGTACTGCTGGGAATGATACTTTGCTGTCCATTTTATCTGATGTTGGCCTGGATTTTCTGAATGCTTTTGCATGAGTTCTCTTTATGATCTACTTAGCAAAGCTACCAAATGTTGGCACCTGATTCTGAATGATCTTTGCTTTCCATTTAGAAGACAGAAATCATTTGGGGTCCTGGCATATTAACCGCGGAGCCATCTCCTCAGGGAGTTGGAAGTGTGACCTCATTGGCTGGTGTGGCATCGTCAGGTAGAGTCAGCATGGTCTGTCAGGAGATAGGGACTACCACGCTCTGATGGCAAGAGCACTGGCTTTGCATTCTAAGAGCCTAGGGACTTTGCCTTTTACATGTTGAGGAGGTCACATGCAAAACATGTCACCTCTCCAGGCCATGTGTCCTTATACCTGTAAAATGGGAATCTTAATACTCACAGGACTGTTTTGAGGATGACATGATTCTATTTGAAAACCCCTGACATAGAAGAGGTGCCTGAAGGATGCTGCCACTTGCTCACTTCATCCTTTCGTCCACAAAATACGTATTTCCATCTTTTTTGTTTTTTAAATTAAGCTTTTTGAGATACTTGTAGATTTATAAGTGGTTGTAAGAAATAATGCAGAACAATCCCATATGCCCTTCACCCAGTGTGTCTCAATGCTAACATCTTCCAGGATGACACCTGACATTACACCCAGGACACTGGGACTGACAGAATGCACCAACCTCATTCAGATTTCACCTCTTCCACACTCATTTGCTCTTTTGAGTGTGTGTGTGTGTGTTTAGTTCCATGAAATTTCATCTCAACTGTTGCTTTCATGTATTCACCACCACCAACAAGGTACACAATAGCTCCCTCACCCTCAGAACTCAGTGTTGTGCATTTATAACCACACCCACTTCCCTCCTATGGCCCCCAAGCCTTCAGGCTAATCCCTGACAATCACCAGGCCATTCTCATTTATAGAATTTTGTCATTTCAAGGACAGTATATAAATGGAATCATTTAATATATAACCTTTAAGGATTGGCTTTCTCCACTCAGCAGTACTCTCTGGAGCTGACCTAGCAGAAGTCTGAAACTACACTGGTGTGGACTTCAGGACAGATTCGTTTTTGCATGTAGCTTTGTCAAATCTTGCAACAGAGGCCAGGCACATAAGATATACACCTGGACTCTCTTGTACTATAGAGTTGTTCTTTGTTTGAATATCTCTGACATTACAGTTGACAAAAACAAGAACTGGTATTTCATGTGTTCTCTTAAATTTTTTATGCTAAAATCACATGCAAGAATTGACTTTGCAGTTACTAATTTTGACACTTTTTAGGTGGACATGAAAGCGTGTGCTGAAGCATCAAACCAATGAAAGCTGCCTCTGGAAGTGTGACCTCATTGGTTTTGCATGGCAGGATAGGGACTACCACGCTCTGATGGCAAGAGCACTGGCTTTGCATTCTAAGAGCCTAGGGACTTTGCCTTTTACATGTTGAGGAGGTCACATGCAAAACATGTCACCTCTCCAGGCCATGTGTCCTTATACCTGTAAAATGGGAATCTTAATACTCACAGGACTGTTTTGAGGATGACATGATTCTATTTGAAAACCCCTGACATAGAAGAGGTGCCTGAAGGATGCTGCCACTTGCTCACTTCATCCTTTCGTCCACAAAATACGATTTCCATTTTTTTGTTTTTTAAATTAAGCTTTTTGAGATACTTGTAGATTTATAAGTGGTTGTAAGAAATAATGCAGAACAATCCCATATGCCCTTCACCCAGTGTGTCTCAATGCTAACATCTTCCAGGATGACACCTGACATTACACCCAGGACACTGGGACTGACAGAATGCACCAACCTCATTCAGATTTCACCTCTTCCACACTCATTTGCTCTTTTGAGTGTGTGTGTGTGTTTAGTTCCATGAAATTTCATCTCAACTGTTGCTTTCATGTATTCACCACCACCAACAAGGTACACAATAGCTCCCTCACCCTCAGAACTCAGTGTTGTGCATTTATAACCACACCCACTTCCCTCCTATGGCCCCCAAGCCTTCAGGCTAATCCCTGACAATCACCAGGCCATTCTCATTTATAGAATTTTGTCATTTCAAGGACAGTATATAAATGGAATCATTTAATATATAACCTTTAAGGATTGGCTTTCTCCACTCAGCAGTACTCTCTGGAGCTGACCTAGCAGAAGTCTGAAACTACACTGGTGTGGACTTCAGGACAGATTCGTTTTTGCATGTAGCTTTGTCAAATCTTGCAACAGAGGCCAGGCACATAAGATATACACCTGGACTCTCTTGTACTATAGAGTTGTTCTTTGTTTGAATATCTCTGACATTACAGTTGACAAAAACAAGAACTGGTATTTCATGTGTTCTCTTAAATTTTTTATGCTAAAATCACATGCAAGAATTGACTTTGCAGTTACTAATTTTGACACTTTTTAGGTGGACATGAAAGCGTGTGCTGAAGCATCAAACCAATGAAAGCTGCCTCTGGATCTCACGTTTCATCTTCAGTTCAACACTCCCCTGGCATATTCATTTATCATGCTCTTATGTTCAGTCATTAAGTTGTGTCTGACTCTGCAACCCCATGGACTGTAGCCTGCAAGGTTCCTCTGTTCATTGGATTCTCCAGGCAAGAATACTGGAGTGGGCTGTCATGCCCTTCCCCAGCGGATCTTCCTGACCCAGGGATCAGACCCATGTCTCCTGCGTTGGCAGGTGGATTCTTTATCACTGAGTCACCAAGGAAGCCGTATTCATTTATACCATCTAATACATGACACACTGCTGTAGATCACTTTGGTGATCTTTAACCTACTTCCTTATTAGACTGTTTTCATTAAATTTTGAGAATTCTTTTTTTTTTAGAGTGGAGCAAATTTGGAATATAATACCATCAAAGTTGTGTGTATGGTTTGTTTCTTATTATAATAAGTCTATCCAATAGTATGAATGTATCCTGGCTTAAGTGTCCACCTCTTGAAGGATACTTGGACTTTCTCCAGGTTTTAGTTATTATAAATGAAGCTGTAATGAATGTTTGAGTACAGGTTTTGTGCAAATGTGAGCTTTCATCTCGCTGGGATAAAGGCCCCTGAGTGCAATTGCTGGTTATATGGTAGCTGCACTTTCAGTTTCACAGGAAATTGCCAAACTGTTTTCCAGAGTGGTTGGGCCATTTTACATTCCCACCAGCATTTATAAATGGTCCTGTTCTCTGCATTCTTTCAAGCATTTAGTGTTGTCATTATTTTTTATTTTAGCCATTTTGATAGGTATATAATACTTTATTATGTCTTTAAAGTTGCATTTCCCTAATGACTAATGATGACTCATTAGAAAAGGCCCCATTGCTGGGAAAACGAGAAGGCAGAAGGAGACGGGGACAACAGAGGACGAGGTGGTTGGAGGGCATCACTGAGTCAATGGACATGAGTTTGAGCAAGCTCCGGGACATGATGAAGGACAGGGAAACCTGGCGTGCTGCAGCCCATGGGGTTGCAAAAAGTCAGACACGACTGAGGCAACTAAATTGAGGTAAAATTGGTATATAATATTATATAAGCCTCAGGTGTACAACATAATAATTTGATATTTGTGCACACTACAAGATGATCACCACAGTAAGTCTAGTCACCACCCATCACCATCCAATTGACCCCCTTCCCCACTTGGCAATCCCTTCGAACTCCTTCTCCCCTGGTAACCACTAATCTGATCTCTGTATCTATGAGTTTTTGTTTTATTTGTTCGTTTGTTTTGTTTGATAGATTCCACGTATAAGTAAAATCACATGGTATTTGTCTTTCTCTGTTTGACTTATTTCACTTATCATAATATCCTCTAAGTCTATCCATATTGTTGCAGGTGGCAAGATTTTCTTTTTATATGGCTGAGTAATATTCTATCATGTATACATACTACATCGTCTTTATCCATTTATCTGTTGGTGGGCACTTAGGCTGTATCTGTATCTTGACTATTGTAAATAATGCTGCAATGAGCACGTATGTTTTAAAATCAGTGTTTTCATGTTCTTTGGATAAGTACCCAGAAGTAGAATATCTGGGTCATATGATAGCTCTATTTTTAGTTTTCTGAGGAACTCCCATACTGTTTTGCATAGTGGCTGCCCCAATTTATATTCCCACCAACAGGGTATGGGGGTGAGATTCTTTATATATTCGGGACACTAGTTTTTTTGTTGTTGGTGTTGGATATGTGGTTTGCAATTTCAACTCTTTTTGAAGAATAAAGCAGCAAAAAATTAAACAACGAATATTGATTTGTTTTAGTTTTCTATCTGGTTGGGGAAAGGAGGAGAGGGTGGGGAATGAGGAGGAAAGGTGGGAGGTGTATGAGGACATAAGCAGTGGCTCCCACTTTTCACAGCATGTACATACGAGCGGCAGTGAGGGAGACAGAAACCAGAATGCAGGCAGCCTGGGAAGTGTCTAGGGCCTCGATATGATGCACACTCACAGGTGAGGTTCTGTTCACCTCCTAACCTGGCACAATTGAGTCTGTTGCGGGGTACAGGCCACGGAGACTGCCCCCTCAGAGACCCTCCCGGATCTGTTCCCTCCCGGCCACCTCCCGAGGTAGACAGAGAAGGATGAGGAAAATGCTGATCTGTTACTAAGTCAGAAAAGTCCCACCTCTTGAAAGAATGTGAAACCCTTAAAGCCTCACAAGATAAGAAACAAATTATCTTGGGTCCGAACAATTGCTGGAGTAATTCAACATTCTTAAATCTATGTCTCCAGAAAAATCTCTTAAATGAGAAATGTGAAAATGAACAGTTTTTCAAACCAGGCTGGAGGACTACCCATGGTAACCACTAATCTGATCTCTGTATCTATGAGTTTTGTTTTATTTGTTCGTTTGTTTTGTTTGATAGATTCCACGATAAGTAAAATCACATGGTATTTGTCTTTCTCTGTTTGACTTATTTCACTTATCATAATATCCTCTAAGTCTATCCATATTGTTGCAGGTGGCAAGATTTTCTTTTTATATGGCTGAGTAATATTCTATCATGTATACATACTACATCGTCTTTATCCATTTATCTGTTGGTGGGCACTTAGGCTGTATCTGTATCTTGACTATTGTAAATAATGCTGCAATGAGCACGTATGTTTTAAAATCAGTGTTTTCATGTTCTTTGGATAAGTACCCAGAAGTAGAATATCTGGGTCATATGATAGCTCTATTTTTAGTTTTCTGAGGAACTCCCATACTGTTTTGCATAGTGGCTGCCCCAATTTATATTCCCACCAACAGGGTATGGGGGTGAGATTCTTTATATATTCGGGACACTAGTTTTTTTGTTGTTGGTGTTGGATATGTGGTTTGCAATTTCAACTCTTTTTGAAGAATAAAGCAGCAAAAAATTAAACAACGAATATTGATTTGTTTTAGTTTTCTATCTGGTTGGGGAAAGGAGGAGAGGGTGGGGAATGAGGAGGAAAGGTGGGAGGTGTATGAGGACATAAGCAGTGGCTCCCACTTTTCACAGCATGTACATACGAGCGGCAGTGAGGGAGACAGAAACCAGAATGCAGGCAGCCTGGGAAGTGTCTAGGGCCTCGATATGATGCACACTCACAGGTGAGGTTCTGTTCACCTCCTAACCTGGCACAATTGAGTCTGTTGCGAGAGTACAGGCCACGGAGACTGCCCCCTCAGAGACCCTCCCGGATCTGTTCCCTCCCGGCCACCTCCCGAGGTAGACAGAGAAGGATGAGGAAAATGCTGATCTGTTACTAAGTCAGAAAAGTCCCACCTCTTGAAAGAATGTGAAACCCTTAAAGCCTCACAAGATAAGAAACAAATTATCTTGGGTCCGAACAATTGCTGGAGTAATTCAACATTCTTAAATCTATGTCTCCAGAAAAATCTCTTAAATGAGAAATGTGAAAATGAACAGTTTTTCAAACCAGGCTGGAGGACTACCCATGAATATATATTAAAACCATTCTGTTTGATTAATAAATGTCTGTGTGAGCCCAAGATTAAGCTAACACACAGAGCTTATACAGTATTTACTCACACTCTGATGATGTCACGAAAAGCCCAAAAGACCCAGAACTGGGGTTGTCGCTGCCTTAAGCAGAATAATTACAGCTTAATTTCCCCCCTTATCTCAGATTGTACTGCACTACTGTATCATGGTGCATTTCATTCTCTCTATATTCACTGTATAATAGAGGATCAGCATTAAAGTCACAGGGGTGGCAAAAGTGACGTGAATCACACTGGACACTGACCAGACATTTTTATTTAACACAGAAAGCTGCTGGTGTAAATGACATTACAATAAATATGTTCTGATTTAAAATGAAAGCTCCTGAGAGGAAATCCTGGGAGCTATAAACTATCTTTTCCCCCCTCAAGGTTGTCCAAAGGGAAAAAGGACAAGGCTTTCAACGGGGTCGTTATCTTTACAATGCAATTTAATCCGGGATACTACAAACAGGATCCTTTAAGCAATAACATCATAAAGTATCAAGAAGGGGCTACACAAAACAGGAGAAACTGTTTTGAGGTTTTCTCACTTCCATGCAAAAATGTGAGAATATTATGTTAACCTGTCTGGTGGCCACAGGGAACGGCTCTGCACCTGCATTGGGTGGGGCCTACTCTGATGCAAGTGGAGAGAGCAATCATGTGCTGGCTTTGTCGTGTGGATTAGACCCTTCACGTGCATCATCTCATTTAGGCCTTTTAATAAATAACCTTTAAGGTTAGGAGATATTTTCCCCATTTATCTGTTTGTTGATGTATATAGCTAAAAACCACAATTGAGTCGGAGTACCCAGAGTGCCCCTCAGAGACCCTCCCGGATCTGTTCCTCCCGGCCACCTCCCGAGGTAGACAGAGAAGGATGAGGAAAATGCTGATCTGTTACTAAGTCAGAAAAGTCCCACCTCTTGAAAGAATGTGAAACCCTTAAAGCCTCACAAGATAAGAAACAAATTATCTTGGGTCCGAACAATTGCTGGAGTAATTCAACATTCTTAAATCTATGTCTCCAGAAAAATCTCTTAAATGAGAAATGTGAAAATGAACAGTTTTTCAAACCAGGCTGGAGGACTACCCATGAATATATATTAAAACCATTCTGTTTGATTAATAAATGTCTGTGTGAGCCCAAGATTAAGCTAACACACAGAGCTTATACAGTATTTACTCACACTCTGATGATGTCACGAAAAGCCCAAAAGACCCAGAACTGGGGTTGTCGCTGCCTTAAGCAGAATAATTACAGCTTAATTTCCCCCCTTATCTCAGATTGTACTGCACTACTGTATCATGGTGCATTTCATTCTCTCTATATTCACTGTATAATAGAGGATCAGCATTAAAGTCACAGGGGTGGCAAAAGTGACGTGAATCACACTGGACACTGACCAGACATTTTTATTTAACACAGAAAGCTGCTGGTGTAAATGACATTACAATAAATATGTTCTGATTTAAAATGAAAGCTCCTGAGAGGAAATCCTGGGAGCTATAAACTATCTTTTCCCTCCTCAAGGTTGTCCAAAGGGAAAAAAGGACAAGGCTTTCAACGGGGTCGTTATCTTTACAATGCAATTTAATCCGGGATACTACAAACAGGATCCTTTAAGCAATAACATCATAAAGTATCAAGAAGGGGCTACACAAAACAGGAGAAACTGTTTTGAGGTTTTCTCACTTCCATGCAAAAATGTGAGAATATTATGTTAACCTGTCTGGTGGCCACAGGGAACGGCTCTGCACCTGCATTGGGTGGGGCCTACTCTGATGCAAGTGGAGAGAGCAATCATGTGCTGGCTTTGTCGTGTGGATTAGACCCTTCACGTGCATCATCTCATTTAGGCCTTTTAATAAATAACCTTTAAGGTTAGGAGATATTTTCCCCATTTATCTGTTTGTTGATGTATATAGCTAAAAAACCTGATTTATATTGACTTAAATTCATGAACTGTTACTTTATTCAATGGGTTATAATACTTAACTTCATTATTCATTTTTTATACTCAAATTATCCTATATTTTATCAGTGGGAACCCCTTCAAGCTGGCTCCTGTGTGCCATGGACATTTAGATATGTCCCTATTATTGAAATACTTTCTTATTTTCTGGCACCTCAAGATATTCCAAGTTCAACATCTTCCCTGCCCCAGTCCCAGAACTGACCATTTTTTCCAGAGTGCTTTTCATACAGAATGGTTTTCAGAAGCCAAGATTACAAACCCTAGATGGTTCTATTGCTGCCAGAGTCTAATTGTTTCTATACCCTCTCAGCAGATAGAAATGAGCTATAGATGTATGTGTGTCTGTATGTATACTGACAGACAGATCTGCTTACCTATCTAACGTAATCTTTCTACCTTATCTTATCTATCTGTGAGTTCACATTAATACCTTCAGTTCCAATCTCACACCACAAGGGTATTTCTAAATTTCCTCTGCTCATATTTGTAACTCCCTAGGAAGCCTGACTTTTAGGATATTTAATTATTGCTTAAAGCTAGAATACCTAGAAAGCAGCTTCAGATTGCTAGCTTATAACTCAGGAAGAAAGAAACCCTACTTACTGGAGTTGAATGTTTACTTATATTTGATTTTACAATCACAAGCAAGGCAGCAATCAACCATCTTTTAAACATGAAAAACTCACATTTGCAGCTGCTCTTGACAAATGAGAAGGTATGGCTCTCCCATCTTTGAACAGGGTGTGAGTGCTTTTCCAGGGCTGCTGTCTTTTCGCTCTCTGCCTCCCCTACAAATAATCCCTCCTTGCTCTTGTACATTCAAGCCTCGCTTCACCGGGACCCCAGTCATTCCTGGAAGAACTGTCTCCACCACTGCCGCTTTTTCTTCTCTCTTATTCCCTCCATTCTGGCAGTCAGTGCTGCTGCTTCAATATATGCATTCTCACGGAGAACCAGCTCCACACTGCTAACCCCACAGATGTGATTTTGTAGTATTTGTTTAACTTGGCCCCTCAGTAGCACTGACGCTGGGATGCCTCTCCATCTATGACAAAATAGCTCTGGTTCCTTCCCACTTGGGAGCCCCCTCACCCTCCTGCACAAGCTCACCCTCCTTTGTGGGGCTGCTAAACGCTGTGGCTCCCTGGGGCTTATGCCTCCTGTGACTCTCTCTGAGATCTTACTTAACTCCAATAGGTATCTTTTTTTTTTTTTAAAAAAATACATTTATTTATTTTTAAATTGAAGGATAATTGTTTTATGGAAATGTATTGGTTTCTGCCAAACATCAACAGGAATCAGTCATAGGTGTGCATAAGTCCCCTCCCTCTTGAACCTCCTGCTCATCTCCCTCCCCACCCTACCCCTCTAGGTTGATAACAGAGCCCCAGGTTGAGTTCCCTGAGTCACACAACCAATTCCCCAATGGATATCTTCACTTATAACATACAGGGGACTTGCAAATGCCCATCTCCTAGGACACTTTACCCACTGAACCACCAGGGAAGCCCTCAACCATATTTTAAACATGGAAACTCACATTTGCAGCTTCTCTTGAGAAATGAGAAGGTATGGCTGTTTTCTCTGAGTTCTAGGCACTGCCTCCTCTCAGATGTTTCACAAGTCTCTCAAAGTCAACAGATCTGGAGGTGAACTTGTTCCTCCCCAAGTCAGCAGCATCTCTGGATTTTCTCTGCTGTGGTGGCACTCTTTCTACCCTCCAGGCCCATTCCATTCACAGGTCAGCTTCGACCTCTAACAATCCCCTCGTCCGCCAACTTCTCCTCACTGCCATGTCACCCTCTCCTGAAAAGAACTGCTTCAAAGTCTCTTCACTGGCTTCCCTCCGCGAGCTCTACAGTGCTAGCATGTTGTCTAGGGGGGCAGACAGAAAGTGGAGGGAGGGAAATGTAGATCTTCTCACAGCTCTTAGGATGAAAAGCAGACTCCTCAGCAATGGCTGGCCAGGCCTGCACGATCTCCTTGCTTCTTCACCTCCTGCTCCACTGCCCTCTGTTTCTGCTTCTCAGTCATCACATCTGTCCACCCTCAGCAGGTGGTCAAGTCCTTTAACCCATGGAGACTTTATACATGGACTTTCCTGGTCCAAGAATGCTCTTCTCTTGCAACCCTTGGTCCTGGCCAACTCACTTTCAACTTAAAATGTGCCTCACTATTCTTTTCCAGCTCAGTCTTTAGATTTTCCAAAACCCTTTCCCTGGACTCCCTGCCTCTGTCAAGCTGCCTCCCTGTTCACACTGATAGCATCAGGAACTTCCCTCGGAGGCACTTCTTCCTCTGTGGGATCTGTTAACACCTGCTTCCCTGGTTCAGACTGAGTACTTGTGCCCCTCTCCCCCACGCAGTTCATATTTGGGACCCTCCTCTCTGATGTGATGGTATTAGCAGATAAGACCTTCAGGAGGTAAGCAGGATTGGTCAGGGTCATGGCGGTGGGGCCCTCATGGCTGGTATTTATGCCCTTATAAGAGTCACAAGAGAGCTTGCTTTCTCTCTCTGCTCTCTTCTGTGTGAGGACATGATGACAAGTTGGAAGCCTGCAGTTCTAAAGAGGGCTCTTAGCAGAACCCGATCATGTTGGCCTCCTGATCTCAGACTTCCAGCCTCCAGACTGGAAGAAGTATACGTCTCTTGTTTACAAGCCATCCAGTCACGGCATTTTTGCTTACAGCAGCCTAAAGGACACAGGGTCCACTCTTGCTAACTCTGCTTCTAGCACGCTCCCAGCACAGGCAGGTGCTCAGCCAGAAGCTGCTGAGTAAATGCAGACAGCATGGCATGGTGGCTACAAGCACGGACTCTGGGGAAGACCGGCTCTACCCTGTGAGGGATCGCAGGCAAGCCACCCCATTGCTCTGAGCCTCAGCTTCCCCATCTGCTCAACAAGAAGAGTGACAGCACCCACCCCACAGGGGTGTGAAGATTCAGTGATCTTTGTGTAAATGTAATTCACTCAGAACACTACCTGACAAACAGCAAGGATGTATGTCTTTGTTAAATATGAAAGATGAACAGGTGCTAGTCATTAGGATGAAAAGCAGACTCCTCAGCAATGGCTGGCCAGGCCTGCACGATCTCCTTGCTTCTTCACCTCCTGCTCCACTGCCCTCTGTTTCTGCTTCTCAGTCATCACATCTGTCCACCCTCAGCAGGTGGTCAAGTCCTTTAACCCATGGAGACTTTATACATGGACTTTCCTGGTCCAAGAATGCTCTTCTCTTGCAACCCTTGGTCCTGGCCAACTCACTTTCAACTTAAAATGTGCCTCACTATTCTTTTCCAGCTCAGTCTTTAGATTTTCCAAAACCCTTTCCCTGGACTCCCTGCCTCTGTCAAGCTGCCTCCCTGTTCACACTGATAGCATCAGGAACTTCCCTCGGAGGCACTTCTTCCTCTGTGGGATCTGTTAACACCTGCTTCCCTGGTTCAGACTGAGTACTTGTGCCCCTCTCCCCCACGCAGTTCATATTTGGGACCCTCCTCTCTGATGTGATGGTATTAGCAGATAAGACCTTCAGGAGGTAAGCAGGATTGGTCAGGGTCATGGCGGTGGGGCCCTCATGGCTGGTATTTATGCCCTTATAAGAGTCACAAGAGAGCTTGCTTTCTCTCTCTGCTCTCTTCTGTGTGAGGACATGATGACAAGTTGGAAGCCTGCAGTTCTAAAGAGGGCTCTTAGCAGAACCCGATCATGTTGGCCTCCTGATCTCAGACTTCCAGCCTCCAGACTGGAAGAAGTATACGTCTCTTGTTTACAAGCCATCCAGTCACGGCATTTTTGCTTACAGCAGCCTAAAGGACACAGGGTCCACTCTTGCTAACTCTGCTTCTAGCACGCTCCCAGCACAGGCAGGTGCTCAGCCAGAAGCTGCTGAGTAAATGCAGACAGCATGGCATGGTGGCTACAAGCACGGACTCTGGGGAAGACCGGCTCTACCCTGTGAGGGATCGCAGGCAAGCCACCCCATTGCTCTGAGCCTCAGCTTCCCCATCTGCTCAACAAGAAGAGTGACAGCACCCACCCCACAGGGGTGTGAAGATTCAGTGATCTTTGTGTAAATGTAATTCACTCAGAACACTACCTGACAAACAGCAAGGATGTATGTCTTTGTTAAATATGAAAGATGAACAGGTGCTAGTCATTAAATGAATAAGTATTAATGAACCCAACAGAAAATCTGATTTTAAAAAAGAAACACAAGTGGACTGTTGTTGAAATATAGACCAATGGCCAAATTATATTGACTAGAAATAACAAATTAAATAACAGAAAACAAGATTTAAATGTAATTCAACCTGCATTAGTAAGTCTGTGACTACATGCTGGGAAAATAACTATTTACAACTAGGAATACATCCAACATCTTAAGAGAAATGGGCACTTAAATTTTTAATATATCCAATGAAAGCTTTAGGTATGTCTGATGCTATTGACTGGTCATATATAGGGCTGAATCATTTCTGTCAAAATCAGCAAATCAAGAATAAAACTCCCAAATGAACTTTTCATAAACCACCCACAGCTATCCCCACATTCAACCATCAAGGCTTTGAGAATTTTGAGAGGTCCCTGTGCAAGGCCAGAAAGCACTATGACTAGGAGGCAACATTATAAAATACAGAAAATCCACAGATACCACACATTCCTACCAGCTCTCACAATATTCTTGAACATTCTTTCATGTAAAGGAATATAAAAAAATAGCTGGATCATCATTTCTTCCTTTGAGCATGTATGACTTTGTTAAGGTATTAACAATGAAAACCTTCAGGTCTAGTTTTCATCCAATGTATATTTTTGCACTATAAAGGTGTGTTATCATAGGACTAAAGACAGTTTTGCTTACAGCCAGCCTAGAAGAAGTATACGTCTCTTGTTTACAAGCCATCCAGTCACGGCATTTTTGCTTACAGCAGCCTAAAGGACACAGGGTCCACTCTTGCTAACTCTGCTTCTAGCACGCTCCCAGCACAGGCAGGTGCTCAGCCAGAAGCTGCTGAGTAAATGCAGACAGCATGGCATGGTGGCTACAAGCACGGACTCTGGGGAAGACCGGCTCTACCCTGTGAGGGATCGCAGGCAAGCCACCCCATTGCTCTGAGCCTCAGCTTCCCCATCTGCTCAACAAGAAGAGTGACAGCACCCACCCCACAGGGGTGTGAAGATTCAGTGATCTTTGTGTAAATGTAATTCACTCAGAACACTACCTGACAAACAGCAAGGATGTATGTCTTTGTTAAATATGAAAGATGAACAGGTGCTAGTCATTAAATGAATAAGTATTAATGAACCCAACAGAAAATCTGATTTTAAAAAAGAAACACAAGTGGACTGTTGTTGAAATATAGACCAATGGCCAAATTATATTGACTAGAAATAACAAATTAAATAACAGAAAACAAGATTTAAATGTAATTCAACCTGCATTAGTAAGTCTGTGACTACATGCTGGGAAAATAACTATTTACAACTAGGAATACATCCAACATCTTAAGAGAAATGGGCACTTAAATTTTTAATATATCCAATGAAAGCTTTAGGTATGTCTGATGCTATTGACTGGTCATATATAGGGCTGAATCATTTCTGTCAAAATCAGCAAATCAAGAATAAAACTCCCAAATGAACTTTTCATAAACCACCCACAGCTATCACACACATTCACCCATCAAGGCTTTGAGAATTTTGAGAGGTCCCTGTGCAAGGCCAGAAAGCACTATGACTAGGAGGCAACATTATAAAATACAGAAAATCCACAGATACCACACATTCCTACCAGCTCTCACAATATTCTTGAACATTCTTTCATGTAAAGGAATATAAAAAAATAGCTGGATCATCATTTCTTCCTTTGAGCATGTATGACTTTGTTAAGGTATTAACAATGAAAACCTTCAGGTCTAGTTTTCATCCAATGTATATTTTTGCACTATAAAGGGGTGTGTTATCATAGGACTAAAGACAGTTTTGATATAGTGTTTCTGTCAGTCTTTAAGATTTTCTATTGATTCAGGAGAAAAAAGAAGGAAGGACAGTTGCAGTATGAAGAAGGGGTGCTTGGCAAAGGGGGAAGAACTCAAAACAACAAAGTAATTAGAGTTACTGCAGCAAACTAGGAAGACACTATTAATTTCTACTTAAGGGTACAACACAAATTGCTTCAGCTTGTTTAGTTCAATTTATATGCATGTAGTATCGAATTAAAATTGTGAGTTGTTTAGTGAAAATGCACCAACAGAAGGGAGATTTCATTTTCTTCATGAAAAAAGGAAGTCAGCTGCAAGGCCAGATTTGCATCCAACCTTAATTGTGAGCTGACTCTGACTGAGAGAAAAGGCTCTGTTTGACTATTTGTCCTCAGAGAGGCAAGGGGTTGGGCGAAGGCTTGGTGCACACTTGCTGGCTGTGGGAGGCCAATTTGCCTGCCAATGCAGGAGACGCAAGAGATGAGAGTTCAATTCCCAGGTAGGGAAGATCCCCTGGAGTAGGAAATGGCAACATGCTTCAATATTCTTGTATGGAAAATTTCACAGATAGAGGAGCCTGGCGGGCCTCCGTCCATGGGGTCGCAAAGAGTCAGACACAACTAAGCAGGCACGCAGTACAGCCCTGCCAATGAAAGCATGCAATCCTAACTGTTGAATTGCTAGGGAATTCCTCAGATACGGAATTCTCAGTTGGCAGTTTTTTCCAGCACTTTGAATGTGTCAGTCCACTGCTTTCTGGCTCCAAAGATTCTGATGAGTAATCTACTGAAAATAGAAGATCCCTTGTATGTATTGATTTGCTTCTCTTGCTGCTTTCAAGATTCTTTGTTTTTGGTTTTTGAAAGTTTGAGTATAATGACATTTCTTGTGGTGCAGGTTTGCTGATGCTGAAAACATTCACCTTTTTAGATTTGAAAATGTCTTTACTTTGTCTTATATTTAAAGGATATTTTTGCCAGATATAGAATCCCAGATTGACAGGGTTTTTTTCTTTCAGTACTTTAAAAAATCTGTTTCACTGAATTCCCTTTTGCTGAATTCAGAAATAAGAAATCTGCCATCTTCCTTATTTGTTCTTTATATGCAGATGACTCCACCCTTATGGCAGAAAACAAAGATGAATTAAAGATCCTCTAAATAAAGGTGAAAGAAGAGAGTGAAAACGCTGGCTTAAAACTCAACATTCAAAAAATGAAGATCATGGCATCTGGTCCCATCACTTTACAGTAAATAGATGGGCAAACAATGGAAACAGTGACAGACTTTATTTTCCCGGTCTCCAAAATCACTGCAGATGGTGACGGCAGTCATGAAATTAAAAGATGCTTGCTCCTTGGAAGAAAATATATGACAAGCCTAGACAGTGTATTAAAAAGCAGAGACATCACTTTGTGGACAAAAGTCTACATAGTCAAAGCTATAGCTTTCCCAATAGTCAGGTATGGATGTGAGCGCTGGACCATGAAGAAGCCTGAGCGTGGAAGAACTGATGCCTTTGAACTGTGGTTCTTGAGAATCCCTTGTATGGCAGGGAGATCAAACCAGTCAATCCTAAAGGAAATGAACCCTGAATACTCATTGGAAGGACTGATGCTGACACTGAAGTTCCAATACTTTGGTCACCTGATGCAGAGATGACTCATTTGAAAAGACCCTGATGCTCAGAAAAATAGAAGGGAGGAGAAAGGGATGACGGAGGATGAGACAGTTTTGATGGCATCAGTGACTCAATGGACACCAGTCTGAGTAAGCTCTGGGAGATGGTGAAGGACTGGGAAGCTTGGCCTGCTGCAGTCCATGGGGTCCCAAAGAGATGGACATGACCGAGCCACTGAACTGGCTGACTGAGCTGTCTTTAAGATTTTCTCTTTATTACCTGTCTTGAGAAATTTGATTATCATATTCCTTGGTGTTGTTTTCTTCCTGTTTCTTGTGCTTGGGGCTTGCTGGACTAATACATGAAATCTGTTTCCAACAAATTTGAAAACATTTCGGTGATTACTTCCTCAAATATTTTTCCCTGATCTTCCTGTTTTGTTTTTTTTTTTCCCTTCTAGGAATTCAATTACAAATATTAGGATGATTTAAATTATCTCATATCTCTCCAAAATTCTTTTTAAAAATTCTTTTTTCTCCTTATGTTTCATTTTGAATTGTTATAGTTTGGATAGATAGTTATACCTTCAAGTCCACTAGTCTTCTCTTCTATAATGCTTCATCTGTTATTAATCCTAACCAGTTTGATTTTCATCTCACATACTGTAGTTTTAATCCCTAGGATATTTGAGTCCTTTTTATATTTTCCATGTCCCTATTTAATTTTTGAACATATATCATGTAACTATAGTCACTTTTAAGATTCTTGTCTACTAATTCTATCATCTGCATAAGTTCTGGTTCAATTTTCATTGATTGATTTTTCTCTTCATTGTGGATGTGAGTACAGACACCAATTATTTTTTCAAACAATGGAAACAGTGACAGACTTTATTTTCCGGTCTCCAAAATCACTGCAGATGGTGGCAGTCAAAAAGATGCTTGCTCCTTGGAAGAAAATATATGACAAGCCTAGACAGTGTATTAAAAAGCAGAGACATCACTTTGTGGACAAAAGTCTACATAGTCAAAGCTATAGCTTTCCCAATAGTCAGGTATGGATGTGAGCGCTGGACCATGAAGAAGCCTGAGCGTGGAAGAACTGATGCCTTTGAACTGTGGTTCTTGAGAATCCCTTGTATGGCAGGGAGATCAAACCAGTCAATCCTAAAGGAAATGAACCCTGAATACTCATTGGAAGGACTGATGCTGACACTGAAGTTCCAATACTTTGGTCACCTGATGCAGAGATGACTCATTTGAAAAGACCCTGATGCTCAGAAAAATAGAAGGGAGGAGAAAGGGATGACGGAGGATGAGACAGTTTTGATGGCATCAGTGACTCAATGGACACCAGTCTGAGTAAGCTCTGGGAGATGGTGAAGGACTGGGAAGCTTGGCCTGCTGCAGTCCATGGGGTCCCAAAGAGATGGACATGACCGAGCCACTGAACTGGCTGACTGAGCTGTCTTTAAGATTTTCTCTTTATTACCTGTCTTGAGAAATTTGATTATCATATTCCTTGGTGTTGTTTTCTTCCTGTTTCTTGTGCTTGGGGCTTGCTGGACTAATACATGAAATCTGTTTCCAACAAATTTGAAAACATTTCGGTGATTACTTCCTCAAATATTTTTCCCTGATCTTCCTGTTTTGTTTTTTTTTCCTTCTAGGAATTCAATTACAAATATTAGGATGATTTAAATTATCTCATATCTCTCCAAAATTCTTTTTAAAAATTCTTTTTTCTCCTTATGTTTCATTTTGAATTGTTATAGTTTGGATAGATAGTTATACCTTCAAGTCCACTAGTCTTCTCTTCTATAATGCTTCATCTGTTATTAATCCTAACCAGTTTGATTTTCATCTCACATACTGTAGTTTTAATCCCTAGGATATTTGAGTCCTTTTTATATTTTCCATGTCCCTATTTAATTTTTGAACATATATCATGTAACTATAGTCACTTTTAAGATTCTTGTCTACTAATTCTATCATCTGCATAAGTTCTGGTTCAATTTTCATTGATTGATTTTTCTCTTCATTGTGGATGTGAGTACAGACACCAATTATTTTTTCCACAGAAAACCAAACCACCTTCTAAAAACATTTTATCATTTCCCATCACCACCAACACTTGGGAGTGTTTGCCTCTCTCTCTGTCTTGCCTGTGCTCAACTTTGTGCCTTTAATCTTTGCCATTCTCATAGGCTAAAACTACTCCTATGAGAGATACTTATTTTTTCAAATTAAAACAATGATTTTGGCTGCCCTCTGAAGCATGTGATTAGTTTCCAGACCAGGGACTGGACCCATGCCTGTCTCACTTCCCAGACCAGGGATTGAACCTGTACTCCCTGTGGCTGAAGTGTGAAGTCTTAAGCGCTGGACTGCCAGGGAAGTCCCACAATAGGTATTCACTGAGCACCAACTGTAAATCTCGTGATAGATAGTGGCAATTGTCTGGTGTTCAAGCGGTCACAGTCGCGGCCCACATAGAGCTCATGATCTTGTGATGTTTACTTTTTAAATTGCATTTCATTATTAACAATCAAAGTTGAGCAGCTTTTCTCAAGTTTATTATGTAGTTATATTTCTTCTTTGGTATATTGCTTACTAATGTTTACTGACCTGTTTTCAGTGAATTGTTTGGATTTTTTATTCCTATGGAAGAGCTACTTATTACTAAGAATAAATAGCTATTTCACTTTTTGAATAATTAAAAATGTCTTGTAAACAAAGATGTCTCTTTAAAATAAATGAACATTTGTATGCAATTTCTTTGAAGAAATGGTTTACATGTTACTCAAACATTTTTTTCTATACTGAAAGCAAATAGAAATTGATTTTGGTATTAAAGATACTGCCCTTAAAGGCAAACATACATATATGAATGCATAAGATTGGATTCTGTCACTCAATTGTGTCCAACTCTTCACGACTCCATGCACTGTAGCCTGCCAGGCTCCTCTGTCCATTGGTATTTTGCAGGCAAGAATACTGGAGTGGGCTGCCATTTCTTCCTCCAGATAAAAGCCAGACATAAATACATAATGCATAAAACTTTCATATGTATCTGATATCAACAAATAAATGACTTACAGTCTTTAGAAATAATCAAGCAGATACCAAATGCCATTTTACTCTTAATAATGAAATGGAAAGTCAAGGAGATGAAACATTCCCAGATTAAACATTTCCAGCTGATTAAATATTTCTGGCAAAACCATGCCATCCGTATTAGAAATGCCCTGTACACAAGACTTAATTTGTAATTGTCTAAGATCTATTCTTCGAAGGAGCAAATGTCAAAATCCCCATTATAGAATGTTTGCTTACCCACTAAAGAGTAGCAGTTCTCAAAGGCACATCCTATGCTTTCCTCTGGCTGTATGGGTAAATGTTTCCTGGGGTCTCAGGAAGGATCCCCTGATTGAGATACAGATTCTAAAACAGGCCTGGTGTCCTTTTAGCATTTGTGGTCAACAGGAAGCGGACAGGAGGGTAGTAGGTAGTGGTTCCTAAGAAGCTTTTCTACTCTATGGCCAGGGATACGGCTTGTACACCACACATGGCTAAGGAGTGCTGGCCCTCTGAGTATGGTGGAGGAAATGCACGTCGCCACTTACACTATGAGTGGTTTTAACAATGGAGATGATGACAGCAGCAAGCAAAGCCCCAAGAGGTCCAAATCACCCATCCCTCCATTAGGCCTGGGCCTCCTGACTGACCTGTTTGGTGAAGGTGGTCTCTGGCCACCTCGAACAAGCGCAGGTGCATGTTGGTGATAGGGTTGAAGGAGCCACAGGCCAGGAGCACCACAGGGATTCGGCTCTTCATCTCATCAGGCGCATCCACACCCGCAGCTGCAGCCACCCTGCCTTTGTTGGGACAGAAACTCATGTCAGGAAGTTGACACCAAGACAACTGTCCAATTACTGAGAAAGCTGCGAGGCTTGAATGGCATCTAAAAATTACAGCTAATGTGAATTTCTTGATTTTTATGATTGTCTATTGTGGTTATGTACACAAACGGCCTTATCAGATATAAACAAAAAGTTTCTGTAATTAAAAAAAAAGACAACTGTCCAAATCAGTGTCTCTGAACCACATACAGGCCATTAGGTTCTCACTGGTAAGATGACTGAGGAGGAAAGAATAACAACATTTACAGGAAGCTCAGCATGGGCCAGGATCTGTGCCAAAGTATACCCCTTATGTTACCAAATCCTTTCAGGTTAATCCTGAGTGGTTACTTATACAGCTCAGGGAGCTTAGAAGCTGAAAGGTCAGGACTGGAACCCAGGCAGCCTGACCCAGAAACTGTTTTCTTGTAACCACTATACTCTCCCTGTGCTTTGATGGGTCACCTTAGGGTCAGAAGGAGAATGTAAGATGCCCCAAATGCCATCTCTGATAGTTCAAATAGAAGTCCTAAGGCCCCAGAGCAGAGAAGTGGTACTTTTTAAAATTCATCTTAAAATAATTCCAGACTTAAAAGAAAGCTGCAAGATTTGTACAAAGAATTCCTATACACCTTTTACAGAGTTATCAAATGTTCACATTTTACCACACTCGCTATAATATTGGTTCTCTCTCTCCATATACACATGCATACATGTATGTACCAATAACTTTTTTCTGAAATGTTTGAGAATAAGTTGTAGACATAATACCTCTTTACCTCTAAATACTTCAGTATGTGTTTTCTAAGAGCTAAGACATTTTCTTATGTAACTACAGAGAAATAATGAAAATCAGAAAATAAACAGTACCACAGGGCTATTATCTAATCTACAGATGTTTCCTGATTTTGCCCACTGTCCTTTATCTGCCGCCCAGCCATTCTGAGGGGGTCAGGCCCACCCTCTGGTTTCTTGTCTCTGCAGCTTTCAGCATCTGGATGAGGTTACAGTAAAACAGAAAACAGCCTGGGCTCCAGGGCGGCCGGGCAGCCAGGTCTCTCCTGCCGCCTGCAGTGTTGGTGAAGCGCTGCACTAGAGTTAGGCCTTGGCTGGAATCCTAGTTCTGCCTCTTACTGGCTATGTGACCTAAGGCAAGTCACAGTCCCTCTCAAGCCTCAGTTTCTTCATTCGCAGGAAGGGGAACATAGTAGTTAACACTTGGACGGTTGTTGTAAGGATAAATGAACTCTGGATGGAAAGTGTCTGGGTGCACAGGAAGCATTTAATGTAGGCGCTGTGGCTGTGAGGATGATGAGGCAGTGATAAAGACAACGGTGCTGCGGTCACCTGTGGCAGTGCGCAAGAGGGAAGGCAAAGGCAGTGGCAATGTGCTTGCAGTTGGCAGCTTCCAAAAAGGCTCCTTGTCATCCTCACCTCCTTCAATGGCTACACAAGACCCCTCTCACTGAGTGTGGGCAGGATCTAGTGACTTGCTTCTAGGGACAACCAGAATACAGCAAAGTAGTGGCATTCCACTTCTCAGAGAAGGTTACCAAGGCTCTGGCTGCTCTCTTGTTCACCCGTGCTGCTTCCTCTCGTTTGCTCTGAAGAATTTGGCTACCATGTTGTGAGCTGCCTCAAGGAGTGCCCCATGGGACAAGGAATGGAAAGACCTCTGGTGATGACAGCCTGCGAGGATCTAAGTCCTGCTACCAACCATGGGAGTGAACGTGGAAGTGGATCTTTCCCCAGCTGCGTCTTCAGCGGAGACCACAGTCCCATCCACACCCTGACAGCAACCTAGTAGGACACTCTGGACCAGACCACCCAACTCAGTGGAGCCACCTCCAGACGCCTGACCCACAGGAAAACTCTGAGATGACAGTCGTGTGACATTTTAAGCTGCTAAGTTTAGGGGTAGTTACACAGTAACAGGTAACTTAAGACAGTGACCAACAGGAGGGATGCCCTTCTTACTTACTCCTCTTGCTACGGTGGCCTTGGCTATAATTCTCCAGGGGTAGCATGGAGAGCTCTTGGTTACTGGAACCTGGGCCTCTGTGTATTGAAGGAAATTGTTTTACTCTGGCCCTGGTTGCTGCTTCTACCAGTTTGTATTCAGCGACTACCTGCCTCACACTTTACACTCTAGCAGTGATAAACTCCTTGTCAGTGGTTTCTCTGTGAGCTCCTCATGGCCTCCTACTTCAAGTGCTTCTGTTTTCAGTTGGCCAAAAAGTTTGTTCAGGTTTTTCCGGAAGATGGTATGGCAAATCTGAACAAACTTTTTGGCCAAACAAACTTACGCTGGTTTAGTTTCCTCCAACTGGATGGAATACTCCCAGCATATCACAATCTATTAAGACTTACCTCAGGTGATCCTATTCCTCATGTGACTTCAGTCACTGTTTCCTGCCTGCCTGCTAGTGCCTGTATCAGGGATGCATTTGGCTGCAAGTTCCAGAAGTCTAACTTCAATGGTTTAAACAAATCAAGGTTTATTTGTTTTTGCACAATAAAAAACATCTAGAAGTAGGCAGCAGCTGGCACTGGCTCACTGGCTCAACAATGACCTGGAATTTGCTCAGCTTATCCCTCGTGGTTGCAAGACTGCTGCTGTACCACATCTACCATGACTATAACCAAGCCAAGACGAAGAAGCAAGGAGCTACACAGACTGAGTGTCCCTCTTAAACAAGAACACCAAAGCTTTCTAAGACTTCTCCTGTAGATTTTGCTTCTGCCTCATGGTCATAGGTCAAATGGCCACTCTGAACAGGAGCAGCTGGAAAAGCAAGGCTTTAGCTTTCTAGCTGCTCCAGTGGGAAGCAGCAGGGGAAAGTGAGCTGGGAATAGGATTAGCGAGTTCACAGCGTCTGCCACTCTGCCACGATGGCTTTTCTGACGCCTGGGTGAGATGACCTCTGCTCACCTTTAGTAAAATGCATACCACATTTTACTGGAAAAACCCGCTCTGGCATCTGTCTTCCTGACCAGCGGGTAAGCCCCATAAGAGCAGGAGTGGTGTTTTCTTCACCTCTGATCTCAGCTTCCGGCCCAGAGCCTGGCCAAGAGGAGTCCCGGGGGGAGACTGAAAGGGCGCTGGCCAGCTGGGCAGTGGACCTGTGTCCTGGCACTGGGAAGATGTAAGTGCTTCCTCAGGTACATAGAGAAGTTCTTGCCAGAGTATTCTGAGCCGTGGTGGTGTGAAGATAAAAAGTCTCAACTGAGGAGGGCTGTGGTTTCTTCCTGCTTCCTTTGAGGCAGTCGGGACACCCCCCGCTACGGGAGAAGAAAGCAGCCTGTGTGTGAGAGCTGCTGGCCCTGCCTTTTTCCAGGGGAGGGCGGATCCTTAATGAGACAGTATTTACAGAGTGTGCTGAGCTACTCATAGGAATAGCCTTGTGATGAGTGTAGCTGAAGAAGAGGCTGGCTGGGTTGTTTTTTTTTTTTTTGACAACTGTTAGAAAGCCTTTCAAAATTCTATTTCATTTTGACAAAATATCATATTTTTAGAGCCCTTAAAACATGTAACTGCAGCATCTCAAGTAACCTGGGGTTTTGATCCATTTTCCCAAAGTCCCCGGAAACTGTAAATTAGAACATTAGTTTGAATGGTGGCATCAATGTGCTGCAGTGCCATGCTGGGAAGGAGAATAAATCATACGTAGGAGGTCTGTCTGTCTTCTCTTTCCTTTCATGGACACAATGAGCCATGTTGCTCTGAGAGTGACTTACACTGTCCCAGCCACACCTCAGGGCAGAAGTCGCGGTGGGTGCACATTTCCGGGCTCAGTGCACCTGCATCTTTTGTATACTCCAGCTGGCTCCAACTAAACACCCTCCCAAGCCCAAATCCTGAGAAATACAATGACAGGCCTGAGACGGACTCCCTCCTGGGATTCGTCATAGAATAAACGTGGCTCTGATCCATGTTAAAGGCTGGATGCATTCCATAGAAGGGACTCACCTGCCCCACTGTGTCCCAGTGTCTAGTGAGATGAAGAAAGCATGGGGCACTTTCGCTACCAGGAAAGGCTTCTCACCAAGAAGCATTTAATGGAGGTCGACAGAAAGAGCAGTGATTGCAGCAGAAGGATTTCACAAGTAGAGAAGGTGGTACATGGTCTTGGAATTTATCATTGAACTGGAGGCAAGGCAAACAGATTCCACCGCTGGACCCCACCTCCCACTGTACACTCATCCCAACACGATCTCATCATGCTGTGCGTTCAGCCATATCTGACCCTTTATGACCCCATGGACTATAGCCCACTAGGCTCCTCTCTCCACGGGGATGCTCCAGGCAAGAATACTAGAATGGGTTGCCATGCCCTCCTCCAAGGGATCTTCCAGACCCAGGCATCAAACCCGCGTGTCTTGCACAGGCAGGTGGATTCTTTACCATTGAGTCACCTGGGAAGCCCAACAGCCTCTCTCGTGCATGTGTTTGTGCGTTAGTCACACAGCTTTGCTGCCCCGTGGACTGCAGCCTGCCTGGCTCCTCTGTCGACAGGACTCACCAGCCTGTCATCCTGCTCCTCAAACACAACACGCTGCTCCTTTCTTCTCACTTGTGCAGAGGCTCTTCCAACCACCTGAAAGGCCAGCTTCACTCCTGCCTTCAAGGCTTCCTCCTCGGAGTCTTCACCCAGTGCCTCCCTCCCCGACTGTGCTAACATACCTGCTATGCATTACACATTTATCAACTTCTTCTTTCATCAGACCACAGACCTGCCATTGCTTTGTTTCCACACCGTTCTTCCTCAAGTAGAAGGTGAGCTCCTACAGGGAGGTTTCTTATTCCAGTAGGCCCCTTCCCTCCTGCTATGTGCCTGGCACACAGGTGCTCATGAATGCGTGGAGCATGCGTGAAAGAGCAAAGAACTGTCTCCGACCAAGCGTCCTCCTTTTCAGACCTTGACCTCCTCTCTCTGTTTCTGTCCTAAGCAGTCAAGACTTGGGCTTCCAGAAACATGAGGTGACCTTTTCAGTTTTCCAGAAGCACCCAATGCCCCTTCATAAGACCCCAGTCCATCCAACGCTGACTGAAATCAAAACAAGATGTTCCTGCCCTATTGTGCCATCTTCCATGCCAGGATCCCAAGAACAGGGATATATGGGCTTCCTGCACGCTGACAGCAAGGTCATCCCTCTGCCTGGAGAAGTGGAGGTCATCCGCTGTGGTATTGCCAGGCAAAGGGACTTGGATGGTGTGATTAAATTAGGGATCAGAAATGGGGAGGGTACCCTGGATTATCCAGGTGGAACCAATTTTTTAAAATTGTTATTATTCTTTATTTTAAAGATTTTACAGAGTTTTGTTGTTCACCAACATGTATGTTCCTAGATTATTCATATGCATATCCCTGGCCCCCCCCCCCACAACCCAGTTCCCCCCTCCCACCCCTCCGGGCCATGGCCCCAAGTGATTGTAGGCACTCCTATTCCCTTAGCACAATGACAATAGCCATCCCTTCCCTATGTGCCAGTATAGGTTTCGATGTTACTTCCTCCATGTCTCCCTCTCACTGTTCAGTCTCCACAATGTCCCTATGTCTATTCTCTGTCTGTTTTTCCATGAGCTCACTGCGTGTGTTATCATGACCATCTTACTAAATTCCATATATATGAGTTAGTATACTGTACTTGTCTTTCTCTTTTTGACTTACTTCACTTTTTATGATAGGTCAGGTGGAACCAATTTTAACACGATTAAAAGTGAAGCTGCTCAGTCGTGTCCAACTCTTTGCAACCCATGGAGGAGCCATGGAATTCTCCAGGCAAGAATACTGGAGTGGGTAGTCTTTCCCTTCTCTGGGGGATCTTCCTAACACAGGGACTGAACCCAGGACACCTGCAGAAGTCTTTACCAACTGAAGGCAGATTCTTTACCAACTGAGCCACCAGGGAAGTCCAAGAATACAAGAATCAGTAGCCCATTCCTTCTCCAGGGGATCTTCCTGACCCAGGAATTGAACTGGGGTCTCCAGCATTGCAGGTAGATTCTTTACCAGCTAAGCTACAAGGGAACCCCTTTAACATGATTAAGGTCCTAATAAAAGGGAGGCAGGAGAGTCACAGTGAGAAAGATGTAGGCACCAATGCAGTGATCAAGAGGCAGGAAGACCCTCTGCCGCTGGTTTTAAAGGCGGGGGTTGGGGGCACGGCCCAGGAGTGCAAGTGGAACCAGCAAGGAAGCAGGTTCTCCCCTAGAGCCTCTAGAAGGAGTGCTGCCCTGCTGACACCTTGACATCAGACTGCTGATCTCTTGACTTAAAAGAAAATAAAACTGCATTGTTTTAATACTGTGTGGCAACTTTTTACAGCAGCTGCAGGAACCTCATACAGTCACCTATTTTGGGCAGGCTCTCCGGGGTGACCTTCAAACTGGGGCAGGAAAGGCCCTGGGATTGAGCCGGTGAGGAGGATATGGAAGGGGGTGTCGGGCACAGGGACTAGCACTGCAACGGTTCAGAAACCACCACCTAAGGAGGGCAATGAACAGACGGCATGTTCACATGGCCGTGCCTGGTGTGACTGATGGATGGGTGGCCCCAAGATGAAGGTGCAGAGGGTGCAAGTGTCACAGGGACCCCAAGGGGTCTGGGAGTCTTAGAACCCTTAGTGACATTTTAGCCATCCCTTCCCTATGTGCCAGTATAGGTTTCGATGTTACTTCCTCCATGTCTCCTCTCACTGTTCAGTCTCCACAATGTCCCTATGTCTATTCTCTGTCTGTTTTTCCATGAGCTCACTGCGGTGTTATCATGACCATCTTACTAAATTCCATATATATGAGTTAGTATACTGTACTTGTCTTTCTCTTTTTGACTTACTTCACTTTTTATGATAGGTCAGGTGGAACCAATTTTAACACGATTAAAAGTGAAGCTGCTCAGTCGTGTCCAACTCTTTGCAACCCATGGAGGAGCCATGGAATTCTCCAGGCAAGAATACTGGAGTGGGTAGTCTTTCCCTTCTCTGGGGGATCTTCCTAACACAGGGACTGAACCCAGGACACCTGCAGAAGTCTTTACCAACTGAAGGCAGATTCTTTACCAACTGAGCCACCAGGGAAGTCCAAGAATACAAGAATCAGTAGCCCATTCCTTCTCCAGGGGATCTTCCTGACCCAGGAATCGAACTGGAGTCTCTAGCATTGCAGGCAGATTCTTTACCAGCTAAGCTACAAGGGAACCCCTTTAACATGATTAAGGTCCTAATAAAAGGGAGGCAGGAGAGTCACAGTGAGAAAGATGTAGGCACCAATGCAGTGATCAAGAGGCAGGAAGACACTCTGCCGCTGGTTTTAAAGGCGGGGGTTGGGGGCACGGCCCAGGAGTGCAAGTGGAACCAGCAAGGAAGCAGGTTCTCCCCTAGAGCCTCTAGAAGGAGTGCTGCCCTGCTGACACCTTGACATCAGACTGCTGATCTCTTGACTTAAAAGAAAATAAAACTGCATTGTTTTAATACTGTGTGGCAACTTTTTACAGCAGCTGCAGGAACCTCATACAGTCACCTATTTTGGGCAGGCTCTCCGGGGTGACCTTCAAACTGGGGCAGGAAAGGCCCTGGGATTGAGCCGGTGAGGAGGATATGGAAGGGGGTGTCGGGCACAGGGACTAGCACTGCAACGGTTCAGAAACCACCACCTAAGGAGGGCAATGAACAGACGGCATGTTCACATGGCCGTGCCTGGTGTGAGCTGATGGATGGGTGGCCCCAAGATGAAGGTGCAGAGGGTGCAAGTGTCACACGGGACCCCAAGGGGTCTGGGAGTCTTAGATTTCACCCTACAGGCAATGAGGAACCTCTGAAGGATTTTAAGAGCTCTCAAGTGCCCCCGGGATGGTGTGTCAGGAAGCAAGCCCCAGGATGGCTACCCTGGGGACCTCTCCACCTGGCAAAGGTCAGGCGGTCCCCAGGGTCCCAGAGGATGGCCTTTCCTGCTGCCTACATCTCACCTCAATCACCAGGTAATGTGATGCCGGTCAGTGCCCCGCACACACTAAATTCTAACAAACGCACTCCTCAGCCCATCTGTCACAGGCCATCATAGAGACACAGAGGCGAGCCGGGAAGGTCAAGTGCCGTCACTGCAGATGTAATGTGCTAATGCTCATCACTGGACAGGCAGTCAATTTACCTTTCCCCATGGTGAGTGCCTCTAAGGGGACCCAGCCTGGGGAAAGTGGTGGAAAACATCCCTGTATATTACAGACATAAAGCAGATGGCTGTGGGCAGGATGGAAATGGATTCTACAAACACCCTTCATTACACAGACCTCTTGACCGGACTCCTCGTCTTAAAGAAAACAAGAGACGCAGTTTGGGCATGTGGGGCTGATGAGCACATTTTTCAGGACTCAGGGAGATCACCTCCATCTGCATGACTGTGTCAACTTCTCCAGGGCAATCAACCTTCACGCAAACGCCAGAGCTCTTTGTCTTTTCGGCTTTGCCGGATTTGCTTGCTGTTGCTATGGGCACACAGTGCTGCTAAGAACAAAAGCAGAGCCAGCCTCACAGTCAAGTGAGGCGCCTCCGCCAGCCACCCCTTGGAGGAAACAAACATGCCAATTAAGCACTCGGCCTAATTATGAGGCTCACAGGAAAGCAGGCGGCTGAGCTCTTCAGCTTTGAGAACTTTCAAAAGATTTGGAGGAGCCCTAGGAATGCAACGTGGTCTCTGGCAACCCCACACTCAGGCGTTAGGCCTTATTTCCCTGTCATATGAGAGAGGAACTGAGTAACAGCTACTGAGCTTGTTGAATGACAGGCTGGGCGCTGAGCAGAAGCCTTGTACACATCGGTGCTGATTCCTGAAAGGGAAAGGTTGGGGCTTGCATTCCCATGAAGACTCTAATCAACCTCTCCAAGCCCCAGTCACATGGAAAATGGAGATAATTATGCATACCTCCTAGGGCTGACTTGAGGGTTACTGGAGTTGACCCATTTAGCATAGGACCTGACTCACAGGGGGTTCTCCACAAACATTAGCTCCGTTCTCTTTCATTATACTTAAAACAGAATTCATCATCCTCACATCCACTTCCACATATCTGTTCACCTTTCTTGAAAAAGAGTCTACCATTTCAGAGTCACCCATGATCAAAACCTGGCAGGCTTTAGGAACATGGCAGCATCTCCTGCCTGGGAGGCAACTCGCTCAGACCAGCTTGCGTTGTTGCCACAGAAGAGGGCTCCCCCAAAAGGCCACTCCCGCGTATCACTGCTGTGGTTTCTTCTTGTTTGTCTGATTCTTTGAGACTCCATGCCAGGCTCCTCTGTCCATGGGATTGTCCAGGCAAGAATACCAGAATGGGTTGCCATTTCATTCTCAGGGGATCTTCCTGACCCAGGGGCCAAACCTCTGTCTCCTACATTGGCAAGCGGATTCTTTACCAGTGAGCCATTTGGGAAGCTCAGTTTCTGTCTATCTCCAACCCTAACAATCAACTTGAAGCATCACACATCCCTGGAACTGAGTTGAGCTGATGCTGAGAATTAGAGGAATGGTTTCACGTCACTCAGGTAAAATCTTCTGAAGTTGAAGAAGAGGCCTGCCCCAAATCACAGTTAACCTGCCAACTTTAAAAAAGAAGGTAGCAGAGGAGGTACAAGGTGAGGAGAGGTGCCTGGGGTCTGCTATGAGGAGCGGAAGTAACAGATAACATGCCAGCGATTGTGTTAATGCCTTGGAGGTAGAGGGCTAAATGAAATCCGGCCCCATCGTCCCAATCCTGCAGGAAGAGCAGACGGATATGGAGAATATCAGGCAGAACAGAGGCTGCCGGTGAGCTCCCAGAATTCCCTCTCCAGCGGGGGACACTGCTGCATTCCCCAGGCACCTGTGCAGCAGGATGAGGCCATGTGACTAAGGCCTGGCCAGTGATCTGTGAATAGAAGTTGGGTGGGACTTCTAGGAACTCTTTTTAAAAGGGAAAGGCATGCCCTTCTCCTCTTCTCCCCTCCTGCTGTCTAGAACGTGATGACTGTAGCATGGCAGCTAGCTTGGACCCTGCGGGTGAGGATCAACTCCAAGTCTGGCAGAGAATAAAGCCAAGAGAAAGTCAGGACCCTGAGGGCCCACACTTCTGGCTTCCAGTGTTTCTTTTTCTTTTTAAACTGGGGAGAGAAATAACCTCCTAAACCACTATTATTTTCTATTTTCTATTATATGCAGCTAAACCTAATTCTGATTGATACCCAATGAGTGTTTGTGGCTTCCCTGGTGGCTCAGACAGTAAAGAATCTGCCTGGAGGGCTTCCCCTGGTGGTCCAGTGGGTAAGGACACCGCCTTGCAGTGCAAGCGCGTTCGATCCTGGCCTGGGAAGATCCCACGGCTGGCCTGGTCCAAACGACTCCCGCGTATCACTGCTGTGGTTTCTTCTTGTTTGTCTGATTCTTTGAGACTCCATGCCAGGCTCCTCTGTCCATGGGATTGTCCAGGCAAGAATACCAGAATGGGTTGCCATTTCATTCTCAGGGGATCTTCCTGACCCAGGGGCCAAACCTCTGTCTCCTACATTGGCAAGCGGATTCTTTACCAGTGAGCCATTTGGGAAGCTCAGTTTCTGTCTATCTCCAACCCTAACAATCAACTTGAAGCATCACACATCCCTGGAACTGAGTTGAGCTGATGCTGAGAATTAGAGGAATGGTTTCACGTCACTCAGGTAAAATCTTCTGAAGTTGAAGAAGAGGCCTGCCCCAAATCACAGTTAACCTGCCAACTTTAAAAAAGAAGGTAGCAGAGGAGGTACAAGGTGAGGAGAGGTGCCTGGGGTCTGCTATGAGGAGCGGAAGTAACAGATAACATGCCAGCGATTGTGTTAATGCCTTGGAGGTAGAGGGCTAAATGAAATCCGGCCCCATCGTCCCAATCCTGCAGGAAGAGCAGACGGATATGGAGAATATCAGGCAGAACAGAGGCTGCCGGTGAGCTCCCAGAATTCCCTCTCCAGCGGGGGACACTGCTGCATTCCCCAGGCACCTGTGCAGCAGGATGAGGCCATGTGACTAAGGCCTGGCCAGTGATCTGTGAATAGAAGTTGGGTGGGACTTCTAGGAACTCTTTTTAAAAGGGAAAGGCATGCCCTTCTCCTCTTCTCCCCTCCTGCTGTCTAGAACGTGATGACTGTAGCATGGCAGCTAGCTTGGACCCTGCGGGTGAGGATCAACTCCAAGTCTGGCAGAGAATAAAGCCAAGAGAAAGTCAGGACCCTGAGGGCCCACACTTCTGGCTTCCAGTGTTTCTTTTTTCTTTTTTTTAAACTGGGGAGAGAAATAACCTCCTAAACCACTATTATTTTCTATTTTCTATTATATGCAGCTAAACCTAATTCTGATTGATACCCAATGAGTGTTTGTGGCTTCCCTGGTGGCTCAGACAGTAAAGAATCTGCCTGGAGGGCTTCCCCTGGTGGTCCAGTGGGTAAGGACACCGCCTTGCAGTGCAAGGGGCGCCGGTTCGATCCCTGGCCTGGGAAGATCCCACGTGGCGCGGAGCGGCTGGACCGATGTGTCCAATTACCGAGCCGGAGCTCTGGAGTGCATGCGCCCAGAGCCGGTGCTCTGCAACGACGGACGCCACCGTGATGGGAGGCCCACAGGAGCCAAAGAACAAAAACGGATGAAAATAGAGAAATGAAAAGACCAATAGAAGTGGCCCGCCCACTCCCCTCCCTCCCCAACCCGACCCCTGCCCAAAAATAAATAATAAAATACATACATCTTTAAAAAAAAAAAAAAAGAATCTGCCTGGAATGCAGGAGACCCAGGTTTGATCCATGGTTTGAGAAGATTCCCTGGAGAAGGGAACGGCAACCCACTCCGGTATTCTTGCCTGGAAAAATTCCATGGACAGAGAAGCCTGGGGGCTACAGTCCATGGGGTCCCAACAGTTGTACACAACTGAGTGACTAACACAATGAATGTTCATTGAGTTTGTATATAAAGCAATTTAAAGTGCATAAACTTACAGAAGTTTCTATTGCCCCAGTTAAGCCTGTCTTATATACAGAAACTCAAATGGATAATTGTTAGAAAGGAAAAATACACCTAAGAAAAAAATTCTACCATCACTTAGTTTTTTACATGAATTTTTCATGGGAGGAAAAATCCTTACCTAGGACTCTGGAAGGCTGCAATGTGCAGTAGTGAATCCGCTTTTCTATAGATCACAAAAGCCAGACTCTGCCCTATCTCCTTCCCCACAAAGCAGATTCATTATGGTACGCTGTCGCACTCTGCTTCGAGTGGGCATTTGCCATATGGCTTGGCAGTTTAATGGTTTTCTGATACTTGACGAAAATGAAGCACAATCATTTTGCAAGGAGTTTGTGTTCCTAGATGGGTCTTTTCCAAATAACAGCTGTGCCTCAAAATTGAGTTACTCAATTTGCAATTTGTGGACACAATACTCAAACATTTACAAGTGAGCAAAACCTCAAATCACTTGGGCTATTTCCAGGCTTCAGAGTTTACAAAGTTTTTAGCAATGTTATGAGTGTGCAGCTGTCGACAAGCTCGAGCCAATGTCTCTGAACCACCAGCCCTGGCAGGCAACAATGAGGTCCTACTTACTAAGCATGTGTCCCCGACCACAACCTTCAGGGGAGAAGGAACATGAGGGAGAGAGAGAAGCCACATGCCAAAGTCCATAGACTAATATCCCATCCCTTCCTCTCCACTTCCTCTCCCACATGTAGAGGTGACACCCAAATCTACCACACTGAGTGTGACCCTGCTATGGACCGCAATAGGTCCATGGATGGCCATCTGGCACTGGCTTGATAACAAGCCAGACAGGCATGGATTCAAAACCAACTAGAGAATAATCCAAGACATAAGGTACACAGATAACTTCGAAACCGAGTGACCTTGAGTGTATCAGTCAGGAGAGGCCTGGTGAGGTGCAGTAACAAACAACCCCCAAACCTCAGTAGCTGAAAACAATGAAGGTGTATTTTGTGTTCCTGTAGATGCCCAGTCCTGGCTTCCTGGGGCTCTGCTGGATGGCATCTTTGTCCCTCAATCCAGGGCCCAAGTCAGTGGGGCAGTCAGTATTTGGAAAAGTCATTTACTTTGTATAATAGGTTCTAGATAACATAACTAAATGGATAATTTTGTTAAGAAAGGAAAAATACACCTAAGAAAAAATTCTACCATCACTTAGTTTTTTACATGAATTTTCATGGGAGGAAAAATCCTTACCTAGGACTCTGGAAGGCTGCAATGTGCAGTAGTGAATCCGCTTTTCTATAGATCACAAAAGCCAGACTCTGCCCTATCTCCTTCCCCACAAAGCAGATTCATTATGGTACGCTGTCGCACTCTGCTTCGAGTGGGCATTTGCCATATGGCTTGGCAGTTTAATGGTTTTCTGATACTTGACGAAAATGAAGCACAATCATTTTGCAAGGAGTTTGTGTTCCTAGATGGGTCTTTTCCAAATAACAGCTGTGCCTCAAAATTGAGTTACTCAATTTGCAATTTGTGGACACAATACTCAAACATTTACAAGTGAGCAAAACCTCAAATCACTTGGGCTATTTCCAGGCTTCAGAGTTTACAAAGTTTTTAGCAATGTTATGAGTGTGCAGCTGTCGACAAGCTCGAGCCAATGTCTCTGAACCACCAGCCCTGGCAGGCAACAATGAGGTCCTACTTACTAAGCATGTGTCCCCGACCACAACCTTCAGGGGAGAAGGAACATGAGGGAGAGAGAGAAGCCACATGCCAAAGTCCATAGACTAATATCCCATCCCTTCCTCTCCACTTCCTCTCCCACATGTAGAGGTGACACCCAAATCTACCACACTGAGTGTGACCCTGCTATGGACCGCAATAGGTCCATGGATGGCCATCTGGCACTGGCTTGATAACAAGCCAGACAGGCATGGATTCAAAACCAACTAGAGAATAATCCAAGACATAAGGTACACAGATAACTTCGAAACCGAGTGACCTTGAGTGTATCAGTCAGGAGAGGCCTGGTGAGGTGCAGTAACAAACAACCCCCAAACCTCAGTAGCTGAAAACAATGAAGGTGTATTTTGTGTTCCTGTAGATGCCCAGTCCTGGCTTCCTGGGGCTCTGCTGGATGGCATCTTTGTCCCTCAATCCAGGGCCCAAGTCAGTGGGGCAGTCAGTATTTGGAAAAGTCATTTACTTTGTATAATAGGTTCTAGATTCATTCACCTCATCAGGACTGATTCAAATGCATTTCTTTTTACGGCTGAGAAATATTCCCTTGTAATATGTGTACCATAGTTTCTTTATCCATTCATTTGCTGATGGGCATCAAGGCTGTTTTCATGTTCTAGCTATTGTAAAAAGTGCTGCAATGAACACTGGGGTTCATGTGTCTCTTTCAATTTTGATTTCCTCAGGGTATATGCCTACTAGTAGGGTTGCTGAGTCATATGGTGGTTCTATTCCTAGTTTCTTAAGGAATCTCCATACTATCTTCCACAGTGGCTGTATCAACTTACATTCCCACCAACAGTACAAGAGGGTTCCTTTTTTCCAGAATTTATTGTCTGTAGATATATTTTTTTTTAAATTTACACATACTTTTATTTACTTGATGGAAAGCCTTCTTATGGTACATGTTTCCTAACATTTCCTTAGTTCATCTGAGCTTTGTTCACACTGAAGTGAGTTGCAATCTGGGTTTTCTGTTCTCAAGACTGTTCAATTGCTGCTGCTGCCATTGGTCTGTTTTCTTTCAGGATCAAGGTGGGTACTTTCATACAAAATCTTGTTTTTAATTCCTTCTCTGGCAAGTCTTTCCTGGATTCTTAGCTTTGCATAATTATACCTACAATGGAACCAGCATCCTAAAGTGACCAAGATAAATCCTCCTACACCAATGTCACATGATCTTCTAATTCTACTAGTTAACAAAAAATGTCCAAGGCCAGTCACAGCAGATCCTAATGAACCATATAATATTGAATCCCGTGCACAGGGAGTGTTTTCAACAACTAAAATTCCCAGGAATTTAAAGGGCTTCCCCCTCCCGGGCTCCCCGGGCTCCGGCGCAGCCGCCATGGGGACTGTCGGCGCCTCCGCCCTGTCCCGCCGCCGCCACGTGTAGATTTTTTGATGATGGCCTTTCTGACTGGTGTGAGGTGATTATCTCATTGTAGTTTTTATTTGCATTTCTCTAATAATGAGTGATGTTGAGCATCTTTTCATGTGTTTTTTGGCCATTTGTGTGTCTTCTTTGGAGAAATGTCTTTTTATGTTTTTTCCCCATTTTTTGAGCCTATTATACAAAGTGAAATAAGTCAAAAAGAGAAGGACAAATATAGTATACTAACACATACATATGGAATCTAGAAAGATGGTACTGATAAATGCATATGCAGAGCAGCAATGGAGACACAGACATACAGAATAAACTTATGGACATTAGGGGGAGAGAGGAGTGGATGAGAAGTATGGAAAAAGTAGCATGGAAACCTACACTACCATATGTAAAAGAGCCAACCATTGTGAATATGCTGTAAGACTAAGGAAACTTGCATGGGGCTGTGCAGCAACCTGGAGGGGTGGGGTGGGGAGGGCCTGGGGGGTTCAGGTGGGAGGGAGTAAGGGTATACCTCTGACTTATTCAGGTTTATGTATAGCTGTAAACAACAAAACTCTGTAAAAATAAAATAAAAATAATTATCTACCTATCTATCTGTGTGTGTGTGTGTGTGTGTATGTGTAAAGTCATTCACTGTAGCAGAGAAAAAGAAGGCTCTGGAAGGTCACCTGGCCTCAAATGGGCACATGTCACTTCCAGCAACACCATCCAACTTCAACAAGCTAGAAAATACAATCTGATTCTGTGTCCCAAAGTTAGAGGGCCAAAACTATTTGGTGGATAGCCCTGTGTTTATGAGTTAATCAACTACTCCAAGCTTCAGTGATCCATATGAAAAATGAAGATGATTACACATACCTCCTCAGACTGTCATGAAGATTATTGGAGCTGACCAGGTAGGGCACTCAGAACAGTGTCTGGCCCATAAGAGGCTCTCTGAAACTTCTAACCATTCTGTGTGTCCAAAACAGAATTCACCACCTCCCATACCTGCTTCTGGGCTGCCTATACTCCTTATCTATGTTTTCAGACAACCATGAACAAAGCCTGCTAGTTAGCTGTGACACCACTTCATCTTTCCTTATGTTCCTCCAACACAATTAGCCTTCAACTGTGTCCAATATGGGTTTCCCTGGTGGCTCAGATGGTAAAGAATCCACCTGCAATGCAGAATACCTGGGTTCCATCCCTGGGTTGGGAAGATCTCCTGGAGAGGGCATGGCAACCCACTCCAGTATTCTTGCCTGGAGAATTTCATGGACAGAAGCCTGGTAGGCTATAGTCCATGGGGTCATAAAAAGTGGACATGACTGAGAGACTAAGCACAGCACAGCACAGTGTCCAATATTCTCAGCATGAGGTCACCTTCCGTCATGACTGAGACGTGCCCTACTTGAGGGTTGCACTACTTTCTTGCACCAGTTAGGGCAAATGCAAATATGAGGAATGAGCTCTGGCTACCTTAGTTCCCCTCCCTGAAAAAAGCAAAGCAGCAAAGGAGCATGGAGTAATCAGACGGTCATCAGGCCTTGCACAGAATAGAGGAAGGGCTAACCATGGTGGACTGGGGACAGGGCAGTGCCCACAATCCCAGCCTGGATGAGCTCCCATGGTACACACATGGTCACTGGGGTTCACACGGTGGATAATGCTGTTCCCAGAGAGGGGCAGCGGATGTGAACTGGACAGTCTCACCCCGGCCCCATTGAGGGCTTCCGCACTTGATAAAGTGAGAGAAACTCCAGAATCACCTCCCCACCACCAATATGGCCCCAATCCAATCTTTTCTGAGCAATGGATATGTTGAGCAATGCACTAGTTCTAAAGTTTGGATTCAACCACTCAGACAAATGCATTAAACAACTGATTGTTTACTATGCACCAAGTACTAAGTCTTTATGCCAAGTCAGTGATAAAGTCTTCCGTAATTTTGTTTTCCATTGGCAATTATGTGCTAGGTCATGTCCTTCATCTGGCATCAGAAGGAGACTTGGAGACTCTGGCCTCCTTCTACCTCTCCTAATTGTCTCCTGACAGCTCTCTCTGTTCCCTCGGTGTGCTCCATCTCTTCACCAAGCTGAGGCCACCTGCCACATCCTGACGAGTCTACTAAGTCTTTCTGCTTCTGGGGTCTCTGCTTAAGCCACCTTCTAGCACTAGCACCTCTTCCAGCCCAACCCTCCCACAGACTTCCCCAGGTGGCCCACCTGGAAGTTGGTGTTCCCTCCTGACTCTTCTTGTGGAACAGATTGTAATGCCCTGATGGCCAGAATCCTGGGCTTCTCATGCATAGTGGAAGGCAGATAAAGAATAGTTAACTCATTCATTTTGGTAAACACGGTAAAAGTGAAAGTACATGAAAATGAGGCCCAGGGAGTACTGGCAAATTCAGGGCATGGTCTTAGCTGAAGCAGAAAGAAGCATCCGAGGAAGAAACATCCCCCAGATCAGAACATCAGAACCCCAGGTGTGTCTACCCTCCCACTTCCCTCGCCCCCTTGCTTCTAACAGCCAATTCTTCCCGGTCGCCAATTTGCCTTATTTGACTCCATGCAGACTTCTGTCTCCCTGTCTGGGTTGTCATCTCCCTTCCAGACTGGAATTTTGCTCTCACCCCACAACTGTCTGCTGCCTTGGCCGAGCCCCATCCAGGCTCCTGATTCCTCCCCCAAAGGCACCATTTGACTCGTCTGCCCCCTCTCTGTCTCTGGCCAGGTCTTGTCTGGGTGCACACCCAAGGCCCCACTCAGGTCCAGCAGGGGGCAGTGAGGCGCAGTGAGTGTTGGAAAGCCACGCCCCAGCCTCTCCAGCCCTGGGGGCTTCCCTGTGCCTATATGGGACTGCACCAGGGCCCCTCCAGTGCCCAAATCACAAAACTGGCAGCCGTCTGGGCTCTTCCCCATCCCTGGCCTTGACGGCCTGTCAGGTCTACCTCTCTAATGTCTTTATTATCCAGCCTTCTCTCAAATTCCACAGTCGCTGCCTTGGACTGGAGCTCATTATTCCTCAAATGGACCTGAGCGCACTCTTAACCTCTCTCCTGTCTCCAGCCTCACCTACGATTCATTTTCGGCTCAGCTCCCCAAGGGATCTTTTAACATGCACATCCAGCTCCCTGCTACATCCTCTGCCACCCAATCAGACTCTGGATAAGGCTGAAATGCCTTAGCGTGGCATCCAGAAACCCTTATAATCCAGTCATGGCCCATTTCACCAGCCTCATCACTCCCCTTCCAACCCTTCCCTGTGTCTGCTCCATCGCACTAATTTCTATTCTGTCCCAAGTCCCTCTGGACTGAATTTTAGAACCAGCCTTAAAATCAAATGTAGAAATTCTAACAAAGAAGGCAACTTGTTTCCCTTGTTTGCTGATTCGTTCACTTTAAACAAGTTGCTGTTGCTATGAGGTTCCTCCAGGCATTGGAAGGATGGCAGGGAGCTCCTAAAACACCTGGAAAGGTGAGGAGCTGGCTGGGTCCTCCATGAAGGCAGGCTGGGTCAGTGGAGGCCAGGGGAACCACAGTGGGGGTGGATGCAGGCAAGTCTTACTGCTGAAAGACAGGTGTTCCCTTGAGAATTTCACTGAGCACAGCATAACCAAGTCCAGAGCAATCCTTTTCCATCTCAGGTAATATAGTTCCTCCAGAAATTATAAGCCAAGCAGCCCATCTTCCCTGTGTTATTGAGTTATAAGGAGAATGAGGCGGTCATGAGCAGATAACTGTAAATCTGGGCAGTGATCTCTGAAGTCAGATCAGCCCCGAGCCAAGTGTGGGGCTGTGGTTAATTAAAATTTTTAACCGAGTTCATTCAACACATATTCAATGTTATGCACAATCACTTTTGTGCTGGCCAGAGAGAAGGGCCCGACGGTGCACTGTTCATAGGAGCGACCGCCGTCTCAACAAACCTTTAACAGACCAGCCTTGTCTTGTTTCTTCCCTGTTACTGCTTCAGAATCCATTAGCAGGACTGGCACCACTGGCCCTGTCCACATCTCCATCTCCAATTCTCCTGCACAGAGGGACGTGTGTGCTCAAATAATGACGCCCATGAGCACTTCTTCAGGCCGTGAACTGAGGTTGCCTGTGCTTGCAATTGGGGGAGCTCTGGAATGGAAGACGCTTGCCTTTTTGTCCCAAGCTCTGTGATTATGAACAAGCCCTTTAGTTCTCTGTAAAATGAGGATATCCCAACATTCATTCATAGGGGTATCTGAAGATGAATCAAAGAGCCACATTAGGGCTGCACCTCTCACAGTTTTAATAGGAGGAGGAAGCCTTCCATTAAAAACTTAGGGGGCTTCCCTGGTGGTCCAGTGGTAAGGACACCGCCTTGCAGTGCAAGGGGCGCCAGTTCGATCCCTGGCCTGGGAAGATCCCACGTGCTGCGAAGCGGCTGGACTGATGTGTCCAATTACCGAGCAGGAACTCTGGAGCGCATGCACCCAGAGCTGGTGCTCTGTGACAACAGAGGCCACTGCAATGGGAGGCCCACACGGGCCAAAGAACAAAGATGGATAAAAATAGATAAATGAAAGGCCAACAGAAGTGGCCTACCCACCCCCTTCCCTCCCAACCCGCTCCCCTCCCTCCCCAAACCGCCCCTCCCTCACCTCAAAAACTTAGGGACCAGGAACCACATGTGCCAGGCCTGAGTAACAGACACCACTGTCCATGACAGATTCAATCTGCTCCTGCCAAAGCAAGCCAAATGAAGCCACTGCTTGTCTTGAGGCATGAGCCCTGTACACGGAGAATCAGGGATTTAATGAAGCCAGTGTTCCAGGCAACTCGGACATGGGCTGGGAGAACCAGAGGCCCAACATAACTACCAGCAAGTCACACACAACACTTCAAATGACCTGCACCAGGCTCCCTCCCACAAGGTAAGGACTTGGTGCCTGTCTTTCCTAGGCATGAATTTAAAACCAGCAAAGATGTTAATTTGCTTCTATGATTTCTGAAGAACTAAATGTATTTATCTGTACCCTTTGGGTGTTGGCATTTTTTCCGGACATTATGATACATGGTTACAGTCCAAGAGCATGGGGTTCCTGCGAGTTGGAGCAGAGATGCCACCCAGAGGCCCAGGCAAGGAGGATCCTGGCTCCAGGGGAAACTGGCGCATCCCAGGGCCTCAAGGTCAATGGGCGGAGCTAGAACGCAGTCAGGCCAGAGGAATTATGGAGGCCACTGGGGTAAAGTCACACACATACATCTGGAAGTATCCACACCAAAATTCCGTGCCAAGGGCTCTGGAATGGATTATGAACAAGCCCTTTAGTTCTCTGTAAAATGAGGATATCCCAACATTCATTCATAGGGGTATCTGAAGATGAATCAAAGAGCCACATTAGGGCTGCACCTCTCACAGTTTTAATAGGAGGAGGAAGCCTTCCATTAAAAACTTAGGGGGCTTCCCTGGTGGTCCAGTGGTAAGGACACCGCCTTGCAGTGCAAGGGGCGCCAGTTCGATCCCTGGCCTGGGAAGATCCCACGTGCTGCGAAGCGGCTGGACTGATGTGTCCAATTACCGAGTTGGAGCTCTGGAGCGCATGTGCCCAGAGCTGGTGCTCTGTGACAACAGAGGCCACTGCAATGGGAGGCCCACACAGGCCAAAGAACAAAGATGGATAAAAAATAGATAAATGAAAGACCAACAGAAGTGGCCCGCCCACCCCCCTCCCTCCCCAACCCGCACCCCTCCCTCCCCAAACCGCCCCCCTCCCCTCACCTCAAAAAAACTTAGGGACCAGGAATCACATGTGCCAGGCCTGAGTAACAGACACCACTGTCCATGACAGATTCAATCTGCTCCTGCCAAAGCAAGCCAAATGAAGCCACTGCTTGTCTTGAGGCATGAGCCCTGTACACGGAGAATCAGGGATTTAATGAAGCCAGTGTTCCAGGCAACTCGGACATGGGCTGGGAGAACCAGAGGCCCAACATAACTACCAGCAAGTCACACACAACACTTCAAATGACCTGCACCAGGCTCCCTCCCACAAGGTAAGGACTTGGTGCCTGTCTTTCCTAGGCATGAATTTAAAACCAGCAAAGATGTTAATTTGCTTCTATGATTTCTGAAGAACTAAATGTATTTATCTGTACCCTTTGGGTGTTGGCATTTTTTCCGGACATTATGATACATGGTTACAGTCCAAGAGCATGGGGTTCCTGCGAGTTGGAGCAGAGATGCCACCCAGAGGCCCAGGCAAGGAGGATCCTGGCTCCAGGGGAAACTGGCGCATCCCAGGGCCTCAAGGTCAATGGGCGGAGCTAGAACGCAGTCAGGCCAGAGGAATTATGGAGCACGACATGCCCAGAGGCTGGGGTAAAGTCACACACATACATCTGGAAGTATCCACACCAAAATTAAGACAGAAGCTTCCTCCCACCAGGACTCTGGCTTATGTGAATTTTGCCTGAGTAGGGCTTGCTACATCAACAAAATAACTTAAGTGTAAAAGATAATGTAGCCAAAATGAAAAGACTTAAGCCCACCGTTTTCCATAAGCAGATGCTCCAGTGGGGGTGTGTCATGGCAGCGATGCTGGTCCATCCTGCTACATAGTGATCACCAGTTTTCTTTGCTAACAAACCTGGTTTTGCTCAGAGACGAGGGGAACTGCCCCAGACAGACACCTTGAAGTCACGTCCGCATGGCTGTCCACCCCTCTTTGCCACGATTGGTTGGGCATGGTCATGTGATCCAATCTCAGCCAGTGAGATGTAAGGGGAAGGGCCTCTGGGAAAGACCTTTCTACCTGATCAATGCGTAGCAACGGGGAAGTCCTTTCTGTTCCTCCCCGCCTTGGACTCTGACGGGTAGGATGTGCCACTTAGGGCTGCCACAGCGCTCCTGTCACCACGTAGGGCAGGTCTAGACAGCTGCAGAGATAAAGGGCTGCCCAGAGTCATGCGCTCACCATGTCACTGATTTAACCTAGTCCTACCTTTCCCTGGGCTTCATTACTGAGCTGCTAAAATCCCTTTACTGCTCCAGCTACAGGTCAGGTAGTAGGTTACATGTGGCCGGAAGCAGCTTAAGCAAGTATACTTCCGGAGGCCTTGGTTCTTGTCTCCCCCTTACAGTGTGTGCAGGTTAAGTGTCGGCCAAGTATGATTCCAGTGTGAAAAGTCGGGGGCCTTCTGCACGATATGGTCCCAAAGTCAAGGCAGCCACTCCATGTGGGTTGTGAGCCAGAGAGAGACACTGCATGAATTTAAAACCAGCAAAGATGTTAATTTGCTTCTATGATTTCTGAAGAACTAAATGTATTTATCTGTACCCTTTGGGTGTTGGCATTTTTTCCGGACATTATGATACATGGTTACAGTCCAAGAGCATGGGGTTCCTGCGAGTTGGAGCAGAGATGCCACCCAGAGGCCCAGGCAAGGAGGATCCTGGCTCCAGGGGAAACTGGCGCATCCCAGGGCCTCAAGGTCAATGGGCGGAGCTAGAACGCAGTCAGGCCAGAGGAATTATGGAGCACGACATGCCCAGAGGCTGGGGTAAAGTCACACACATACATCTGGAAGTATCCACACCAAAATTAAGACAGAAGCTTCCTCCCACCAGGACTCTGGCTTATGTGAATTTTGCCTGAGTAGGGCTTGCTACATCAACAAAATAACTTAAGTGTAAAAGATAATGTAGCCAAAATGAAAAGACTTAAGCCCACCGCTTTTCCATAAGCAGATGCTCCAGTGGGGGTGTGTCATGGCAGCGATGCTGGTCCATCCTGCTACATAGTGATCACCAGTTTTCTTTGCTAACAAACCTGGTTTTGCTCAGAGACGAGGGGAACTGCCCCAGACAGACACCTTGAAGTCACGTCCGCATGGCTGTCCACCCCTCTTTGCCACGATTGGTTGGGCATGGTCATGTGATCCAATCTCAGCCAGTGAGATGTAAGGGGAAGGGCCTCTGGGAAAGACCTTTCTACCTGATCAATGCGTAGCAACGGGGAAGTCCTTTCTGTTCCTCCCCGCCTTGGACTCTGACGGGTAGGATGTGCCACTTAGGGCTGCCACAGCGCTCCTGTCACCACGTAGGGCAGGTCTAGACAGCTGCAGAGATAAAGGGCTGCCCAGAGTCATGCGCTCACCATGTCACTGATTTAACCTAGTCCTACCTTTCCCTGGGCTTCATTACTGAGCTGCTAAAATCCCTTTACTGCTCCAGCTACAGGTCAGGTAGTAGGTTACATGTGGCCGGAAGCAGCTTAAGCAAGTATACTTCCGGAGGCCTTGGTTCTTGTCTCCCCCTTACAGTGTGTGCAGGTTAAGTGTCGGCCAAGTATGATTCCAGTGTGAAAAGTCGGGGGCCTTCTGCACGATATGGTCCCAAAGTCAAGGCAGCCACTCCATGTGGGTTGTGAGCCAGAGAGAGACACTGCGCCTGTCCTTGAGGGAATCCTGCTGTGTGGGACCCAGGGAGGGGTGATATGTTGAACCCCAATGTGGTCAATGTACTGGAAATTTTCCAGGGACTATTTTGAACATGTTTTTTGATTGTCCCTGGGCCCTCAGAACCTAATTTCAGGGGAAGTTGCCTCCTGAGCTTAACAGACCCCTCTCAACTGCATTCACTTTCCCTCCATCTCTGAAGGGACCTCTCTTGAGGGCAGCTCTGCATCTGGCAGGACTGTCCTCACACCCTCAGTGTCCCCTGAAGGGCTTCCTCCTCCCCTAGCTCTCCACAGGCGGGGACAGCTGCCTGCCTGTGCCTCTGGCCCAGCACAGCCTGGTGACTTGTGACGACCCGAACATGTGCACCATCATCTGTGCCTTTGCTCCTGTTGGTCCCTCTGTCTAGAACACCTTGTCTACCTATTACACCCGTTGGTACCTATTTAACTGTGCTCCTCCGGGCAACATAAAAAGTTTCCTTAACAACAACAGAAACAAATAACGCAATTAAAAGAGGAATTGAATATACACTTCTCCAAAGCAGACATATGACTGGCCAACAGGCACATAGAAAGATGATCAACATCACTAATCGTTAGGGAAATACGAATCAGACCTACAATACGCTTCTATCTCATACCCATCTGCATGGCTACTGTCAAAAGTACAGACAGCAACAAGTGTTGACGAGGATGTGGACTGGAATCCTTGTTCACTACTGGTAGGAATGTATAATGGTGCAAATACTGTGGAAAACAGTATGGAGCTTCCTCAAAAATTAAAAACATAAGTTCCATATGATTCATCAGTTTTACTTCTAGATATTTTCCCCAAAGTACTGAAGGCAGAGTCTCAAAAGAGATATTTGTACACCCATGTTCATAGCAGAGCTAAAATGTGGAAGCAATCCAAGTGTTCATGATAGATGACCAGATAGGCAAAATGTGATATTTACATACAAGAGACTATTATTTGGCCTTCAAAAGAGAAAATTCTATGATATGCTTCAATACAGATGAAACTTGAGGACACTGCTAAGTGAAATAAGCATCAGAAAAAGACAAAGACTGTATGATTCCACTCACACGAGGCACCTAGAGCAGTTAAACTCATAAAGACAGTAGAATGGGAGTTGCTAGACAGGAAGGAATGGGGAGTTTTTAGTGGAGTACAGTTTCAGTTTTGTGAGATGTGAGTTTTGGAGACTGTTGTATAACACTGTGAGTGCACTTAACAGTACTGAACTATATACTTAAAAATGGCTAAGACCAGAAATTTAATGTTATGTGTATTTTACCATAATTAAAATTTTAAAATCAAAGATCTCCTTTGGTGAGCCTTCTCTGATGCTAAGCTCCAATTGCCTTGCCTTGCTCATTAACCTCTGCCTTGCTTCTTTGTTTTCTGTTCTGTCTCGATTGTTTTGAGACCTACTCAGCTGCATAAACCAAGAGAATCACAGAGAAATAGGGCCAGAGCCCTGACTGAACGGCTCCTAAAGTCAATCCCAACTAGGACATCTCAATTATGTAAGCCAGTCAGTTTTAGCATCAAGCAGCTTTGAGCTGCTGTCTATGATTTGCAGCCAAAGTCACTAATTGCTAATCCACTTGATCTGGAATGTCAGAACACTAAGGAAACGAAAAAGAGAATTGAATATACACTTCTCCAAAGCAGACATATGACTGGCCAACAGGCACATAGAAAGATGATCAACATCACTAATCGTTAGGGAAATACGAATCAGACCTACAATACGCTTCTATCTCATACCCATCTGCATGGCTACTGTCAAAAGTACAGACAGCAACAAGTGTTGACGAGGATGTGGACTGGAATCCTTGTTCACTACTGGTAGGAATGTATAATGGTGCAAATACTGTGGAAAACAGTATGGAGCTTCCTCAAAAATTAAAAACATAAGTTCCATATGATTCATCAGTTTTACTTCTAGATATTTTCCCCAAAGTACTGAAGGCAGAGTCTCAAAAGAGATATTTGTACACCCATGTTCATAGCAGAGCTAAAATGTGGAAGCAATCCAAGTGTTCATGATAGATGACCAGATAGGCAAAATGTGATATTTACATACAAGAGACTATTATTTGGCCTTCAAAAGAGAAAATTCTATGATATGCTTCAATACAGATGAAACTTGAGGACACTGCTAAGTGAAATAAGCATCAGAAAAAGACAAAGACTGTATGATTCCACTCACACGAGGCACCTAGAGCAGTTAAACTCATAAAGACAGTAGAATGGGAGTTGCTAGACAGGAAGGAATGGGGAGTTTTTAGTGGAGTACAGTTTCAGTTTTGTGAGATGTGAGTTTTGGAGACTGTTGTATAACACTGTGAGTGCACTTAACAGTACTGAACTATATACTTAAAAATGGCTAAGACCAGAAATTTAATGTTATGTGTATTTTACCATAATTAAAATTTTAAAATCAAAGATCTCCTTTGGTGAGCCTTCTCTGATGCTAAGCTCCAATTGCCTTGCCTTGCTCATTAACCTCTGCCTTGCTTCTTTGTTTTCTGTTCTGTCTCGATTGTTTTGAGACCTACTCAGCTGCATAAACCAAGAGAATCACAGAGAAATAGGGCCAGAGCCCTGACTGAACGGCTCCTAAAGTCAATCCCAACTAGGACATCTCAATTATGTAAGCCAGTCAGTTTTAGCATCAAGCAGCTTTGAGCTGCTGTCTATGATTTGCAGCCAAAGTCACTAATTGCTAATCCACTTGATCTGGAATGTCAGAACACTAAGGATAAAGAAAAGATGCTAAGGATTTCTACGGAAGAAGAAAGTTCATAGACAAAGGAATGAAAATAAGACTGGCATCTGCCCTCTCCTTTGTAATGTTAGATGCCAAAGATGATGAGCAATGGCTGCATACTTCTAAAAGAAGATGACTTTGAATCTAGAATTCTCTATCCAGCTGGACTATCATTTAAGTAGAAACAGTAAATGCATTTTTAGACATGAATGGAAAAAAAGTTTACCTCTGAGGCACACTTTCTTAAGATGCTCTTTGGAGTGTGTTCCAACAAAACCAGGAAGAAAAACCAGTAAAGCAGAAAGCAAGGGACACATCCTGGGAGGTTGACGAAGCTAGGACGAGAGCTGTGCAGGCCGCAGAGCACGGCCCAGGGCGGCAGAGGCAAAGGTGGGCCTCCAGGAGAAAGGCGCGTGTGGAGAGCCTGGGTAAACGGAGGTTACAGTGGAAACATTTCTCTTTCAACTATTACCAGAAGAAAAATAATCCAAGTAAAACAAAAAAAGCTATATAATAATGTAAATTAACATGTGATACAATTTTAAGCCCTGATGGAACATAAGACAAGAAAATTCATTTGACTCTGATATCAGGAATTTTCCTTTGAGTGGTCCAAGGGTACTTGACCCTGGAGTGAACATTCACACAGTCAAAATGACTTAAATGAAATTTAATGGTATATGCTTTTTAGAGTGATCTAGTAAAAGGCACAGGAGGTTTAATTGTGAATTCATAATAGAAAGATAATGCTAACACCCTGGGCAATGTAAGAATACAGCTTCTAGAAGGGAAACAGTCAGGGAAAGAATAATGGGACACAGAAGAAAAGCTCCAGTATTTTCTTCTTATCTCATAGACAGTACAGATACTGACTACAGTTTAAGAATAAGAAGCAGAGATTGGATTGTAACAGATATGGGGAAAGAGGTGCTTTAAACAAGATAGGGCATCAACTTCTCTTCCATAAAATGAAGCTGGAAGATAAGCAGTTCAAGGGAATGTAGCAGGTCCACCACCATCGGTCTTAGGACCCTTGTAGATTTCTGTCATTCTTAAATGTAGCTCATCTTGTCTCGTGGTCACAAGAGGGCTGCTACAGCTTTGGCCATCATAGCCGTGCTCCAAGGATGAAGGAGGTAGTGGGAAGAAGGGCAAACGCGGCCAACCTACTGAGTCAGCCCCTTAGAGGGTGCCTCCTGGAAGCCCCACCCAACAACTGCTTCCATCTCACTGGCCACAACACAGTGACACGACTGCTCCTATCACAAGGAAAACAGAGAAGCGTTGTGTTTTTAGAAGGCACGCGACTGCTTTCAACAAAACTGAAAAAAAAAACCGGGAATGGATATTGAGAAAGCTTCATTTGTGACTCAGGAAATAAATGTATATTACTTAAAGTTAAAAGGTAACAATAAAATAATAAAAAATAATAGAACTATCGAAAACCAGAGGAAGGAGGAAGGGCATAGAGTATAAATGAGTTAAATCAATCGTTCTTAATGGGACTCAATGGCTGTCTTGGAATACAACTGGAATACAATTAGGAGTTGTACGTTTACTCCCCTTCAATACGTTTACCCCCCCTCCAAAATGGGAGGCAGGCAAATGGGGTAGGGATGAAGCTATAACTTAAAGGCCCTTCTGAATCCGTTGCATTATTTTGATTACAAAAGTATCAGTGTTTAGTCTGTTATACTGGGAAGCAAAGCATCACTGTATTTCCTTTACTCTTGATAATCTGGTTTAGTGGAGGGCATCGCAGTATGTTTTTTTTTAATTTCCTTCAATGTCTTAGAAAGTGACAAAAAACAGCCCTATTCAGGGCTTTCTTTATTTCACTGCTTTCATGCTATTTTTCAACTCTAGCCATTCACATTCAAGATTTTTCTATAAGAAGAAAGATTGGCAGACACACCACCACTTGTGTTTCCGGTGAGGCAGGTCTGCCGGGAACTTACCCTGGGTCTGAAAGGCTGCAGCTCACTTACCCAGGTCACTCCCGCCTGCTGGCGGACCTCTGCTCAGGCAAGTGTGTTCTCCACCTGCCTGGTCTACACTCTCAAATCACTGTCCTAACGTCTCTATAATATATTAACAGGCGGTGGCCAAAGGGAGTTCTGCTGAAATAGGCAGTAATTTGGGCCATTTTGGACTAAATCCTAGAATGCACATGATAATGCTGAGCGATGCAGTTTAATTTATGAGCATGCAGGTCTGCTGTGAAATTGGGAAATGGAAGTACAAGACATCAGCATTCACATGGAAAGGGAAGGGCCAAGTCCAAAACTGTAATAGGCCTTTCACGCCAGTGAGCTTGAAGGGGCCGGTGCTCTGCCAGTTAAACGTGTGCTCGCAAACCTCACTGTGGTGTTCTACTACCATCAACCACCTGAGAGGCATGTGCTGCTCCTGGCCTTAGGGCGTTAATGTTGCCCAACGCCCCCCATTGTTTTACAACAGTGAAACACTTGTATATACACCCTCTGGGTAGGTTTAAAAGATGAAGTTTATGGTTTAGATGTGGTTTGATCTGCAGGAGGAAAGGGAGAACAGACTGTTCCTCCATTCCTTCCAGCGAAGGCAGGCAAACTATTACATGGCTGCTGCTGCTGCTGTTTAATTGCTAAATGGTGTCTGACTCTTTCTGACCTCATGAACTGTAGCCAGACAGGCTCCTCCGTCCATAGGATTCTCTAGGCAAGAATACTGCAGTGGGTTGCCATATCCCTTCTCCAAGGGATCTTCCCCACCCTGGGATCGAACTCAGGACTCCTGATTGGCAGGTGGATTCTCTACCACTGAGCCACCTGGGAAGCCTAAATGCTTCCAAATTAAAATAGGAAGACAGACGTGTTTGTGACTTAACTCACAGCAGCAGTACATGCAGTTCATACCATGTGGTCTCCAGTTTAAAAAGCTTGTCAGCCAGAGGTTTTCTGTCTGACCTTGACTTTCTAGCCTATTTTTTAATGCAGAGTGAAATAACATCTCTTTCTGTCTTCTTTATGAATGAAAATACATTCTTCAAAGTTCAAAGGAAATACCAAGTGCTATCAACTTCCCAGCAGGAAGTTAAAGTGCATGCTAGAAAAGAAGTTGGAAAACCCCACAGTGACAGCCAAATGATGTCCTCAAATGTCTCAGTCCTAATCCCTGGAACCTGTTGATGTGACCTTATTTGAAAAAAGGGTCTTTGCAAATGTGCTTAAGTTAAGGATCTTGGGTTGAGGAGGTTATTCTGGATAATGCAGAAGGCCCTAAATGCAGTCATGTGTACATTTGTAAAGAGCAGAGAAAGGGAGATTTGACACAGAGAAGAAAGGCCATGTGAAGATGGAGCAGACAGAAATTTGGAGATGCTAGCCCTGAAGACTGGAGTGATGCAGCCACAAGCCAAAGAATGCTGGCAGTTACCAGAGGCTGGAAGAGGCACGAAACCTGTCCTGCCCCTCACACACATTCCCAGAACTTCCACAGGGCACATGGGCCTGCCGACTCCTTGATTTTGGCTCAGAGATACTAACTTCAGACTCGTGGCCGGCAGAACTCTGAGAATAAATTTCTGTTGTTTTAAACCACCAAGTTTGTGATCTTTTGTTACACCAGTCCTAGGAAACTAATACGCCTCTAGAGGTCCTGCAGGGAGCTTCAGTTTGTACAAAACCAGCTCAAACACTTTGTAGTTCCTTTGATGGTGGTGGACTTCAACTCCCCGCCTGGAAGCGAGTGGAAAGTCAGAAGGCTGAGTGTGAGGCAGCCAGGTCCCTGAAGCACAGGGTCAGAAAGGCAGACAGCCAGTCCCAGGTCCTCAGGAACAGCTCTGGGCCACTCCCCTTCTGGAGCACAGGGCTGAGTATATGAAGAAAACATATCTCGTTCTTTTCTTTTTTTTAAATTTATTTGGCTATGCTAGGTCTCAGTTGTACCATGCAGGATCTTTTAGTTACAGCATGCAAACTCTTAGTTGTGCCATATGTGATCTGGTTCCCAGACCAGGGATTGAACCTGGGCACCCTGCATTAGTCTTACCCACTGGAACACCAGAGAGGTCCCCACATCTAGTTCATAAAGCAAACCTCTGAATAAGTAAGTGTGAAGGCGGTGCCTGCGTGTTGAGTTGCTCAATCGTGTGTGACTCTTTGTGATGCTATGGACTGTAGTCCGCCAGGCTCCTCTGCCCATAGGGTTTTCCAGGCAAGAATACTGGAGTGGGTTATCCTTTCCTTTTCCAGGGGATCTTCCTGACCCAGGGACTGAACCTGTGTCCCCTGCATTGGCAGGGAGATTCTTTACCACTGTGCTTCGCTAGGGTGTGTGTGTGTGTGTGTGTAGGGCTAGGGTGTGTACATCCCATAGCTCAGATAGGGCGAGGGTGTGTGTGTGTGTGTGTGTGTGTGTGTATGTGTGTCAGGGAAGCATATCTGCAAATAGATTGACTGCATGCTCAGCCGCTCAGCTGAGTTCTACTTTCTGCCTGTCCATGGGATTTTTCCAGGCAAGAATTATACTGGGTTAGGTTGCCATTTCTTATTCCAAGGGATCTTCCCAACCCAGGGATCAAACCTGCATATCTTGAGTCTCCTGCATGGGCAGGCAGATTCTTTACCATGGCGCTATCTGAGAAGCCCTAAATTCATGTAGTTGTTCATAAACATAGCCAGATGCCTGTGAGCGTATGCTACAAGGCTATTTTCTGAAGGTTTATTTGGAAGAGTGAAATATTAGAGACTAGAACATCTACTAACAGGTATCTAGTAACAGCTACTGCAAAGTAAGGTTCCTATGTATATACTGACATGGGAGATAATTAATGAGCAAATGTTGAGGGGAAAAGAAAGCATGCTACAGATAGGATTACAGTACTATCTCATTTTGGTTGAATGAAGCCATCCATGTTGTAATACACAGGAGTAATATATAATATATATATATACTTGTACATAGCTATAGATCTGCTGGATGAGTGCTCATCAAACGTAAGTCAGTATCTCCATGGAAAGGGGAGGGTTTGTTGGGGCGACAGTAGGAGGAGGGGACAAACTTGGACTTCTTACTTAACATGAATGTGCTTTTTCCTTAAGAGTGTACTCCTTTTGTAGGTTTAAGAAAGACAAGATGAACACGCAGTAAAGACACACCGTGTAGGTACTAGGGTCACTGTGGCCTGAGGGAGGGCTGGGGAGCCAGTGGTCTTTAGAGACTGGCTGTGACTTTTCGAGGTTGCCTGTAAGCCAGTTTATGTCGCAGGGCTGGAGACAACAATGTTGGCTTTCACACCAAGCTCCGTAAAGGTGTTGCCACGCTTTTATTTATAAAATAAAAAATGGCATAGTCAGCAGATCAGAGGGCTTCCCCAGTGGCTCAGCGGTAAAACAATCCTCTTGCAATGCAGAAGATGCAGGAAACCTGGGCTCGATCCCTGGGTCAGAATGATCCCTTGTTTGAAGACATGGCAACCTACTCCAGTATTCTTGTGTAGATAATCCCATGGACAGAGGAGCCTGGTGGGTCACAGCCCATAGGGTCACAAAGAGACTGAAACAATTTAGCACGCACACTCAGCAGACTCCCAGGCAAAGGCTTCCCTGGTGGTCCAGTGTGTAAGGACACCGCCTTGCAGTGCAAGGGGCGCCGGTTTGATCCCTGACCTGAGAAGATCCCACATGCTGTGGAGTGGCTGGACCGATGTGTCCAATTAACGAGCCGGAGCTCTGGGGCGCATGCGCCCAGAGCCGTTGCTCTGCGACGAGAGAGGCCACTGCAACGGAAGGCCCACGCAGGCCAAAGAATAATGATGGATGAAACCAAATAAGTGAAAGACCAATAGAAGTGGCCAAAAAAAAAAAAAAAAAAAAAAGTCCCAGGCAAGTATGCCTACTGTCTCTTCCACAGGAGTGGGGCAAAGCCACTATTCACTGGCTCATCCATTTCCCATCAGAGCCAAGGGGATCCATGTTTGGAGCACAGAGAAATTCAACATGAGGATGTTCTGAAAGATTTTACCTGCTGGAAGGGGGGTTTTCTTGGTGGTGAGCAGACCTGTTTGAGCACAGCCCTCCTCCTGTCGGTGAGCTGCCCAGCAGGACAGGAGCTAATGCCTTAGAAAAGGACCCCCAGCCTGCATCCTCAGAGGATACCCCAAAGAGCACCCCGACCATGCTCCACCACACAGGAAGGCAGGGCTCTTTGGACTGAAAGAGTCCCCCACTCACCCACCGGAAGCACTCTTTGGGATTAATGTACCATCAGGCTGATCAACTGTGCACCAAAGAGGCCTGGAAACTGCTGGGGAAATAGGACCTCCCACCATTCACTTCTGGGGCACAGAGATGTGTTGGGAGTGTCTCTCAGGACATCAAAGCAGAGATGAGACTTCTGGATGATATGAAACCTCAAAGCACAATTCCCTTCCAGATAAAAGCAGGGGCAAGGGCCACTTCCATCTGTAACCCATGCCCTGTGAGCACAGGGCTGTGAAGGCAGCCGGCCTCTGCGAATACCTGTGCAGCGATGGCTCTCAGGGAAATTACTGCTTTTTGTGGAATGAAAGGAACCAGTACTCTCTCTACCCTCAGTAAGACAAAGTGTTTCTTTTTCCAACTATGCTTCTCTAAGATTTGCTGCAAATCATAAAAAGTCATGATATTTTATGATCCCTTATTACAAATTTCAAAAAAGCCTTTCATCTCCTTTAAAGAAACAGTCACAAAAACAAAGACTGGGAGCTGGACTTGTCCTTAAGCAGAGGGACTGCTGTATCAAGAAGGCTTAAGCTTAATCCAAATACGGAAAACCCTTGGGATGTCCCCGGTGGTCCAGTGGTTAAGACCCTGTGCCTCCACTCCAGGGGGTCTGGTTCGATTCCTGGGTCGGGAGTTAAGATCTCGCAGGCCATGTAACACAGCCGAAACAAACGAATATTGAACCGTGCTGATTTTGTGCTTCCTTTCACAGAATCTGAACATCTGGTCCAAACCTCGTGTTTTATAGTTGAGGAAACTGAGGACCAGAGGGGCAAAGTTGCTGATCCATGGTTACACAGCAAAGTAGTAACAGAGCTAGAATCAGAGCTTGAACCAAGATTTCTAACACACTGTGGCAATGCTTTATAAGTCAAGTTCTTTGGTTATGGAGATTTTTAGATTTCATCTAAGGACTGCATCATGATATATAATCCTCATCACTAGGCCTAATGAGACCAGCAGCCTGGAACAAAAAGGGAGGGATGCAGAAGACCCCTTTTGCACAGGTAATAAATTCAGAGAAATATGAGACTGGAAAGGACCTGGAGGAATTCACTGCTGCATTTCCCTCCTGGAGGCAAAAACGTCATTCCAAGCAGTATGGAAATGTACCACACAGGAAGGCAGGGCTCTTTGGACTGAAAGAGTCCCCACTCACCCACCGGAAGCACTCTTTGGGATTAATGTACCATCAGGCTGATCAACTGTGCACCAAAGAGGCCTGGAAACTGCTGGGGAAATAGGACCTCCCACCATTCACTTCTGGGGCACAGAGATGTGTTGGGAGTGTCTCTCAGGACATCAAAGCAGAGATGAGACTTCTGGATGATATGAAACCTCAAAGCACAATTCCCTTCCAGATAAAAGCAGGGGCAAGGGCCACTTCCATCTGTAACCCATGCCCTGTGAGCACAGGGCTGTGAAGGCAGCCGGCCTCTGCGAATACCTGTGCAGCGATGGCTCTCAGGGAAATTACTGCTTTTTGTGGAATGAAAGGAACCAGTACTCTCTCTACCCTCAGTAAGACAAAGTGTTTCTTTTTCCAACTATGCTTCTCTAAGATTTGCTGCAAATCATAAAAAGTCATGATATTTTATGATCCCTTATTACAAATTTCAAAAAAGCCTTTCATCTCCTTTAAAGAAACAGTCACAAAAACAAAGACTGGGAGCTGGACTTGTCCTTAAGCAGAGGGACTGCTGTATCAAGAAGGCTTAAGCTTAATCCAAATACGGAAAACCCTTGGGATGTCCCCGGTGGTCCAGTGGTTAAGACCCTGTGCCTCCACTCCAGGGGGTCTGGTTCGATTCCTGGGTCGGGAGTTAAGATCTCGCAGGCCATGTAACACAGCCGAAACAAACGAATATTGAACCGTGCTGATTTTGTGCTTCCTTTCACAGAATCTGAACATCTGGTCCAAACCTCGTGTTTTATAGTTGAGGAAACTGAGGACCAGAGGGGCAAAGTTGCTGATCCATGGTTACACAGCAAAGTAGTAACAGAGCTAGAATCAGAGCTTGAACCAAGATTTCTAACACACTGTGGCAATGCTTTATAAGTCAAGTTCTTTGGTTATGGAGATTTTTAGATTTCATCTAAGGACTGCATCATGATATATAATCCTCATCACTAGGCCTAATGAGACCAGCAGCCTGGAACAAAAAGGGAGGGATGCAGAAGACCCCTTTTGCACAGGTAATAAATTCAGAGAAATATGAGACTGGAAAGGACCTGGAGGAATTCACTGCTGCATTTCCCTCCTGGAGGCAGAAGTCACGGACGTCATTCCAAGCAAGATGGAGCTCATTTCTAAAATCCTTCAGGGAAGATTTGGTATCTTCACTTATAAAAAGGAATATCTGATTTCCTCGCAACAATAGGATCTAAGAAGTAACTAGAAAAAAACCAACCTTTACATAAAAAATAAAAAACCTTCCTCACTCGATACTTCAGAAGTGATTATTTAAAAACATCTCCTAATTTAATCCAACATGGACATTTCTACAGTAAGGGGAAACATTTTGGAAAATCAGCAGTACAGAGTTGTCCTGTGCAGGTGTGTGCTCAGTCAGTCACATCCACCTCTTTGAGATCCCACATGGACCTTGGCCCACCAGGCTCCTCTGTCCATGGGATTCTCCAGGCAAGAATTCTGGAGTGGGTTGCCATTTCCTCCTCCAGGGGATCTTCCCGACCCAGGGATCGAACCTGCATCTCCTGCATTGGCAGGAGGATTCTTTACCCCTGAGCCACCTGGGACCTCCACAGAGTTGTCATGACACCTTAGCTATGATTTCTGTAAGAGTTTATAAGAATGTTGGAGATTCACTCAAGCCTGATTATATGAAGAATTTTGACGAAAGGGTCATAGGTCCACAGAGCATAAAACATTGGCAACCTGAAAACTCCTGAGTCAGAAACTATGCAGCAGCTCCCACTGTATGATTTTTATCTCTAAGTCTTATAAGAAGTCCTTTTCTTTTTTTTGCAAAGCCTTTTCTGGAGTGGACCTTAGCTGGAGAAAGTACATTTCTAAGTAATCTGAAGGGGAAAAATTTTGATTAAAAACTCCACCGATGATTCCATATATATTCATGCCAAATGAGTCCAAAGCCAGAGGTGATTCTGAGAGGAGGAAGCCTGCCTAACATCCGTAATATTAAGAGAGCGGAAGCTAATAATGTGTGGCACTTTATCTAAGACGATACTGCTGACCCACTGCCAAGGGCTTTGAACTGCTTTTTCATCAGATGATGAGATTCTGGGCTCCTGAGAATCCAGGCGTGCAGCTCAAAGGCAGCGACTGGAGTTAAGGTGGTCCAGGCCAGTGGCACTGTGCAGGCTGCCTGTGTGGGGAGCTGGCAGGTCTGCTGTTGTTTAGTCAATAAGTTGCATCTGACTCTTTGTGGCCTCATGGACTATAGCCCACCAGGCTCCTCTGTCCATGGATTTCCCAGGCAAGAATATTGGAATGGGTTTCCATTCTCTTCTCCAGGGGATCTTTCCAACCCAGTGATTGAGCCAGTGCATCCTGCACTGGAGGTGGATTCTTTACTGCTGAGCCACAGTGGAAGCCCCTGGTAGGTCTGAGGACAGAACAAACACCAGAGTCTTGTCCTCAGGATCCTGGGCAAGGGTGTGAGATGACCTTTCTTTATCCCTGCCCCAATCCTCACTCAACTAGTGACCTGTTGGAGCTTCTGTAAGCCACAACTCAGGGCTCCTGTTCCAGCCGCTTCTCCTGTCGTTCCAAAGCAAGTATTTCTCTGAAGGCCCTCCACACCTCCCAGGTGATCAGGAGACTCCCATCCACGGATGGGATAGCAGGGGCCCACTGGATCTGTGTCCAGCCTCATCTTCAATTCAGCTTCAGCCTGATAAGGGAAAGGTCTGGGTCCTCACCTAGAGCTCAGGCTGGAGGGGATGCTGGGAGGACAGGTGCCTGGGGAAGCCTGGATCCTTGGGTTCTTCCCTGAGCAAGCCAGTGCCCAGCCAGTCCTGGGCTCCCAGAGGAGACTCAGCAGCATCTCAGCTCAGAGGCAGTCCATGGCCGGGGGAAGAGACCCATGAGGCCGGGGGGAGAGACCCATGAGTCAATACCCATGATGCGGTTTAATGCAGGTACCCATGGAGTGCAACAGAGCTCAGAAAGGAGGCTAAGTGGCTCTGCCTGGACAAGCCAAGGAGAGCGGGAGAGTTGGCTCTGGAGCCGGGTCATGTCGTTACTATTTATGGGTCACTGTAGCTAACTGCTTACACACATTATTTCAGTTAGGTGCTATTATTACCCCTTTGCTGATGAGGAAACTGGGAGAAAGAGAAGTGAACTCTTCCATTTAAGTTTACGCAAGCTGGACCTGGAGAAGGAAATGGCAACCCACTCCAGTATTCTTGCCTGGAAAATCCCATGAAGAGAAAGGCCTGGTAGACTACAGTCCATGGGGTTACGAATATAGAGAGAGAGGCTTCCCTGGTAGCCCCGTGGTAAAGAATCCGCCTGCAGTGTGTGAGACCTGGGTTCTATCCCTGGGTCGGGAAGATCCCCTGGAGGAGGGCATGGCCACCCACTCCAGTGTTCTTGCCTGGAGAATCCCATGGACAGAGGAGCGTGGTGGGCTATTGTCCACAGGGTTGCACCGAGTCGGACATGCCTGAGAGACTACGCAGCAGCACACAGGGTGGAGGAGGTGGGACCTGACCCCACCCCACGGGCTCTCCGCTGTCTCCCTAATCCTGGGTATGAACCAGATGGCCACGGCATGGACTTGCGCACGCACGCTTGGGGGCACTTCACAGCCTGGATTCCCAGGTCCCCAATAGCACAATGTTTAAGTGAAATCGCAAAATTCTCAAAACTCAATTGAACTCGCTTTAATTTTGAGAGCGAACAGATGCCCCACAGCCTCTTCCGAGAGTCGCTGCAGAACCAAACGCAGCACTCCTCCTCCAGGAGGGAACAGCGATGGCTATAACCCTGCAAGTCCAGAAGCAGAGACGAGAGAAGGAAAACCTGGGCTGGAGGCCCTTCCCCAAGGAGATGCTCATCCACTCAACAGACAATTAAAAGCATCTAAAGCACAAAACGGGTAGCACCACACACATCCTACCCCTATTTTACTAGAACAATGGAGTTAAAATGTTAAAGGAACAGATGGACACAGCTACAGAAAATGAGAGACCTTTCAGTTTAAGGGATCCTTGTTTCATAGACGTCACCAGTGTATAAAAATGCTTGGACAAAAAGGTCCCTGAGAGGTCATTCTGCAAATAAAACCAGATTCACAGAGATTTTTTAAAAATCCTAATGCAAAACCTCACACCTTCTCAATGTGTCATGGAATTATGCAAAAGATAAGTGATACTGTTAAAGACCTGATTAAAAAGTTTCTGTAAAAAAAAAAAAAAAAAAAAAACCTCTTGTAATGAAAAAAATAGAGAACTATAAAATGTTGGCTTCTCCCTCGGCTTCTCTGCCTCCACTTCCTCAGGTGAGTTCCTGGCTGCTGTCCAGAACACTGTCCCACCCCATTCCCAATGCTTACCACTTGCCTGCACTCAGTGAGGCATGACTCACTGTTTCCCTACATCCGCAGCCCTGGGGAAGGCACTGCAGAGTGGAACCCCCACGCCTTGCTGCCCACCCAGCAGCCGAGCGCCTCTCCCAGGCCGGCCCTTCCTCCTCTGTGTCTGAGACCAACATCCTTGTTCCTGGCATTCCTGCCCTTCAACCTAATACACTGATGCTGTTCGATCAATGCTCACTGAATGAATGATGCAAGCATCTGGTCGGTCACCTCTTGCTTCCTCCCTTTCCTGGGAGTTCTATTCTCCACCTGGAGTCCCCCCCACCTCAGTTTATCTATGCCACCTGCTCCAATTCTCCACAATGAACAGCACCATCATTCAGCAGAAGTGTAGGGGAGACCCTGGGCCCTTTCTTTTCCTCCCCCCCCACCCCCTCTCAAGCCATCCAGCACAGAATCCTGCACAGTCCACATCCCAGGTCCTGCTCTGTCTTTCTTCTCCACTCCCCAGCCCCCACAATGCCGGGCCCTGGCCTTCCTTGTGTCCATGACCCACCTCATGGCCACCCTGTTCCCCACTTCCGGGTCCAACCTCTCCAGAACACACTCTGAGCCCACCCCTCCCCTTTGACCTTAGGATGGAGCCCAAAGTTGTTGACAAGGCAGAGAGGGTAGCACCACACACATCCTACCCCTATTTTACTAGAACAATGGAGTTAAAATGTTAAAGGAACAGATGGACACAGCTACAGAAAATGAGAGACCTTTCAGTTTAAGGGATCCTTGTTTCATAGACGTCACCAGTGTATAAAAATGCTTGGACAAAAAGGTCCCTGAGAGGTCATTCTGCAAATAAAACCAGATTCACAGAGATTTTTTAAAAATCCTAATGCAAAACCTCACACCTTCTCAATGTGTCATGGAATTATGCAAAAGATAAGTGATACTGTTAAAGACCTGATTAAAAAGTTTCTGTAAAAAAAAAAAAAAAAAAAAAAACCTCTTGTAATGAAAAAAATAGAGAACTATAAAATGTTGGCTTCTCCCTCGGCTTCTCTGCCTCCACTTCCTCAGGTGAGTTCCTGGCTGCTGTCCAGAACACTGTCCCACCCCATTCCCAATGCTTACCACTTGCCTGCACTCAGTGAGGCATGACTCACTGTTTCCCTACATCCGCAGCCCTGGGGAAGGCACTGCAGAGTGGAACCCCCACGCCTTGCTGCCCACCCAGCAGCCGAGCGCCTCTCCCAGGCCGGCCCTTCCTCCTCTGTGTCTGAGACCAACATCCTTGTTCCTGGCATTCCTGCCCTTCAACCTAATACACTGATGCTGTTCGATCAATGCTCACTGAATGAATGATGCAAGCATCTGGTCGGTCACCTCTTGCTTCCTCCCTTTCCTGGGAGTTCTATTCTCCACCTGGAGTCCCCCCCACCTCAGTTTATCTATGCCACCTGCTCCAATTCTCCACAATGAACAGCACCATCATTCAGCAGAAGTGTAGGGGAGACCCTGGGCCCTTTCTTTTCCTCCCCCCCCACCCCCTCTCAAGCCATCCAGCACAGAATCCTGCACAGTCCACATCCCAGGTCCTGCTCTGTCTTTCTTCTCCACTCCCCAGCCCCCACAATGCCGGGCCCTGGCCTTCCTTGTGTCCATGACCCACCTCATGGCCACCCTGTTCCCCACTTCCGGGTCCAACCTCTCCAGAACACACTCTGAGCCCACCCCTCCCCTTTGACCTTAGGATGGAGCCCAAAGTTGTTGACAAGGCAGAGAGGTAGTCTGTGATGTGGCCCTGGAAGTCTCAGCTCCTAGCAGTCAGCTCTCAGCCCCACTCTGGCTGCCGCAGAAGCCTTCTTACCCTCATTTCTGTTTGGGGAAGCAGAAACAAATGGTCAAGGCAGGGAATTATTCCCAAATAGTCCAGGTGAACTTTAGATTAAACCCAGACAAGTGACTGGTCCGATGCAAGGCCACGGCTTCATTTTTGAGCAGGACTTGGAGACTCACAAGCCCGGTCCATCAGTGTCAGCTCCCCAGGCCAGCTTCTGCCGGGGGAGAGGGCACCACGGGGAGCTTAGGTCAGGATCTGTTTCGATGTTTCTGATTCAATCTCCACCCCTCCGCAGTCTTTATAGTCGAGTTCTTTCACCAACACCTGGCAGGTGGGAAGAGGAGCCACTCTCTTCTTGTTGAGTCTTTTCAAAGCATTTAATTTAATCCTCAAAAAACCCTACTCTCTCCCTACTCTAACCCATCAGTTTTATGCAACATTTAGTAATGTCATGTGACTTATTACATGTACAATGGGCACCACCACATTTAGAAACAAACACAACTGGCTGGTAAGGGCCACATGCACGAGGTCGGGGAGGAGAAGGTGGGCAGGGGGCTCGGCCAGGCCTGGGAGGTGGCAGATGGTATGTGTGCACATGGCCTGCCTTGCCCACTGGATTGCACACCCCAGACCAGAAGATTCTGGCTCAGAACCGAGTTTCCCCACGGCCCAGCCCTACCTCAGCTCCTGAACCTCCTCTAGCAAATCAAAGACACCCCATCTCCTCCATACTTGGACTCACTGCCAGAGTCACACAGTGGACAACACATTCTAACTCAGACCCAGGGCATGACCGCACCTCAGCAATGGATGTGGATGCTAGGGACTAGAAAGCCTGGCTCGTGCCGCTACGTAGGTCACGGCTCAGAAGGATGAAGACAAGCCCAGGGATCTGGTTGGGATGTTTGGTGTCCAGCCTCATGTTGGATCCTACCACCTCCCAGATTAGACTCCTCTCCTCTCTTGTCCTTGGGTCCCAGGAAATGGGAGAGCACACAGCACATGTAGGGTCCCGAGGCGGCACAGCAAGGGTGGCCCTGGAGCATCCCTGCTCCAAGGAATGTCTTCCACGTGAGACCCTGGGCAGGAATCACACCTTCTTCTTCCTCCCCATGGCTTGGGACTTGAGAGGTAACTGATTACAGGAAAGTGAGCCTCCAGCAAGTTAACCTGAAGATCAAAACAAAATCATCTTCAAACCAGGGGGCTGACTTAAATGTAAATGTCGCACCCCTACTGACCATGAGCCTGGAACCATTCAGAAACAAGCGTAGTGATGAGAAAGTCAACCACCGGCGGATGTGTCTACTCAGCGGTGGGCAGAGAATGAGCTGGACACCGGGTTACGGAGGAAGGGCACAAATGGAGATAAACTTGCTTCCTGGGCTCACAAATGCTTTATTAATAAGGCTGACCTCCTTTTCACACTGAAAGCATTTGTGTGCCCTTCCATGCTTCCAATAATATTACAAAAATAAGATGTAAAGCAGGAAGCACATTGTCATCTGGATTATGATACAGACACGTAGAAGGGAAGACAGAAGCAGAAACGTGATGTCTCTCAGGCCAACTCTGCTCTTGACTTGAAAACTGGGCAGGCCTGTGTCATGATCCAGCCATCAGTCCATCACAAAAGTGATTGTGGACATAGGACCCAAACCTCCCAGTTGGCTATAGAACGCACTATGGATTTATTTGATCAATGGCATAACTGTGTTTTAAAGGCCAAGTTTAAGACGGTTTCAAACTGCAGACCGAGTTTCCCCAGGCCACCTACCTCAGCTGCTGAACCTCATCTAGCAAATCAAAGACACCCCATCTCCTCCATACTTGGACTCACTGCCAGAGTCACACAGTGGACAACACATTCTAACTCAGACCCAGGGCATGACCGCACCTCAGCAATGGATGTGGATGCTAGGGACTAGAAAGCCTGGCTCGTGCCGCTACGTAGGTCACGGCTCAGAAGGATGAAGACAAGCCCAGGGATCTGGTTGGGATGTTTGGTGTCCAGCCTCATGTTGGATCCTACCACCTCCCAGATTAGACTCCTCTCCTCTCTTGTCCTTGGGTCCCAGGAAATGGGAGAGCACACAGCACATGTAGGGTCCCGAGGCGGCACAGCAAGGGTGGCCCTGGAGCATCCCTGCTCCAAGGAATGTCTTCCACGTGAGACCCTGGGCAGGAATCACACCTTCTTCTTCCTCCCCATGGCTTGGGACTTGAGAGGTAACTGATTACAGGAAAGTGAGCCTCCAGCAAGTTAACCTGAAGATCAAAACAAAATCATCTTCAAACCAGGGGGCTGACTTAAATGTAAATGTCGCACCCCTACTGACCATGAGCCTGGAACCATTCAGAAACAAGCGTAGTGATGAGAAAGTCAACCACCGGCGGATGTGTCTACTCAGCGGTGGGCAGAGAATGAGCTGGACACCGGGTTACGGAGGAAGGGCACAAATGGAGATAAACTTGCTTCCTGGGCTCACAAATGCTTTATTAATAAGGCTGACCTCCTTTTCACACTGAAAGCATTTGTGTGCCCTTCCATGCTTCCAATAATATTACAAAAATAAGATGTAAAGCAGGAAGCACATTGTCATCTGGATTATGATACAGACACGTAGAAGGGAAGACAGAAGCAGAAACGTGATGTCTCTCAGGCCAACTCTGCTCTTGACTTGAAAACTGGGCAGGCCTGTGTCATGATCCAGCCATCAGTCCATCACAAAAGTGATTGTGGACATAGGACCCAAACCTCCCAGTTGGCTATAGAACGCACTATGGATTTATTTGATCAATGGCATAACTGTGTTTTAAAGGCAAACTTTAAGACTGTTTCAAACTCCTTCACTGCCATTAATAATCACTTCATTCAGCAAACATCAATCAGCACCTACTGTGCATCAGGCAGCATGCCAGGAAGCAAGGGGGACAGAAGGGTAAGGGCTCTCCTGGCTGCCTGACTGTGCTGGTGGTGGGCAGACAAGCTTCCTGCTGTTCACAATGAACACTGGAAATTATATACATGGAAACAGACGGAGGCTGAGGGTACAGAAGGGGGCTCCCACCCCAGTCAGGCTGAGAGTGTGCAAATGGATATGGGAGGGTTCCAAGAGGAAGCAACAGATGTTTGGGGTTTTGAAGGATGAATAGGAGTTAGGTAGGCAGAATGACTTGAGAAAACAGTGTTTGCTAACGTGGGGGAGTGGGAGGCCATGGGGCACGTCAGGTTCAGGGATGCAAGAGGGTCAACAGAATAGCTAAGGTTGGTAGAGGGGGATGGGGTGGTACAAGGAGGAAACAGGGTTTTCCGAGGCCTGGTTGCCAACGGCCCTGTGCTCTGTGTTGGCAAAGTGGAATCTGATCCCGATGGTGGTGATTGGGGATCCCCTGCATGGTCACACAGGGGATGATCAGTTCTCAGGTGGTTATCTGAGGGTCCCTTGAACGGCAAAGCAGTCCCCCAAGGACACCTTCCTTTATTCACCACTCCTGAGGCAACAGTAGCTCACAAGCCTCATTAGCAGGCAGGTCTCCAACAAACAACTCAGCCTGCTTCCCTTTCCATCAAGCCCTCTCTGAGGTCACAGCTACTTTCAATTGCATGCCTAATTTTGAGAAGTGATAAACATATGCTCATGTTTCACTTACAAGTTTTTGAAGATGTAAAGCAGGAAGCACATTGTCATCTGGATTATGATACAGACACGTAGAAGGGAAGACAGAAGCAGAAACGTGATGTCTCTCAGGCCAACTCTGCTCTTGACTTGAAAACTGGGCAGGCCTGTGTCATGATCCAGCCATCAGTCCATCACAAAAGTGATTGTGGACATAGGACCCAAACCTCCCAGTTGGCTATAGAACGCACTATGGATTTATTTGATCAATGGCATAACTGTGTTTTAAAGGCAAACTTTAAGACTGTTTCAAACTCCTTCACTGCCATTAATAATCACTTCATTCAGCAAACATCAATCAGCACCTACTGTGCATCAGGCAGCATGCCAGGAAGCAAGGGGGACAGAAGGGTAAGGGCTCTCCTGGCTGCCTGACTGTGCTGGTGGTGGGCAGACAAGCTTCCTGCTGTTCACAATGAACACTGGAAATTATATACATGGAAACAGACGGAGGCTGAGGGTACAGAAGGGGGCTCCCACCCCAGTCAGGCTGAGAGTGTGCAAATGGATATGGGAGGGTTCCAAGAGGAAGCAACAGATGTTTGGGGTTTTGAAGGATGAATAGGAGTTAGGTAGGCAGAATGACTTGAGAAAACAGTGTTTGCTAACGTGGGGGAGTGGGAGGCCATGGGGCACGTCAGGTTCAGGGATGCAAGAGGGTCAACAGAATAGCTAAGGTTGGTAGAGGGGGATGGGGTGGTACAAGGAGGAAACAGGGTTTTCCGAGGCCTGGTTGCCAACGGCCCTGTGCTCTGTGTTGGCAAAGTGGAATCTGATCCCGATGGTGGTGATTGGGGATCCCCTGCATGGTCACACAGGGGATGATCAGTTCTCAGGTGGTTATCTGAGGGTCCCTTGAACGGCAAAGCAGTCCCCCAAGGACACCTTCCTTTATTCACCACTCCTGAGGCAACAGTAGCTCACAAGCCTCATTAGCAGGCAGGTCTCCAACAAACAACTCAGCCTGCTTCCCTTTCCATCAAGCCCTCTCTGAGGTCACAGCTACTTTCAATTGCATCCTAATTTTGAGAAGTGATAAACATATGCTCATGTTTCCACTTACAAGTTTTTGATTATCAGCCTGGCATTGTAGCTGCAAATCACCCCTTTTCTATTGTAATTATTTTTACTTCTCTCGATGAAAAAGGAAAAGAAGCGCTTTTAAATTACTAAAGTGCCCGAGCCACAGAGGGAGCAAGGGAAGAATTAAGCACTGCCGTATCTGTTGCCAATGACGATATAAAAGCAAGGGTTGGAACATGAAATGCCAATTTTGTGGGCTGTGTCAGACCAAGCTCCCTGGATCAGTACTTTTCCTCACCGTGATCAGTTTACCTTAAACCAGGAAGAGCAGGGCTGGCAGGAGAACAGCTCCTTGAAAATCAGCTGCTTTAGGGACTGGGGGATCCCTTGCGCTCTTGGGTACTCGTCCCTGTCTTCTCTGCTTCTAGGAGGGATTTTTAAACAGGGGATTGCTAACTCAGATGCATCCAAGCAACTGAAACATTTCATTATATTCTGATTAGAATCGCACAAAGGTTCAGCTACACTCATTGGTGTCCTGAACGCTCCTCCCAAAGGAGACCCAGCGCAGGCCCATGGCTCGTCTCGATGAGGGCTGGGATGGGGGTGAGGAAGAGCCCTGGGAACGGATGGGAGGCAATGAATTCAGGTCACTGAGTGAAGCGGAGAGGATGCGAGCGTGCGGCGCTGCATGCCTATTGGCAGCTTAACGTCCCATTTAACGGTCCCTGTAACGTTAATTGACAAGAGTAGCATGTAAATGAGAACACGACCGTGGCTTCGTGGCTTTGGAAGGTGCTGTTGGCGGCTTTGTTTCTAAAGCCCAGCTCTGATGAGCTGCGCAGTTTCATTACTGGGACGACTTGCTCATCAAGAAACCACGCCAACCACCCAAATTCCTAACATCTTCCATGTGGACTGTGCTCAGGGTGCAGAGGGCCCAGTCCCCGTTTCTCGAGCCAGGGTCCAGACGTGAAACAAGGACAAGTAGCGACTTCAGTGTTCAAAACGCCATCTGTGATCAAAGCAAACGCGCGTGTCACTGTAGCTGTGGGCGAACTGTTTTTGCTTTACAGGTGTGCAGATGCCATCCTAGAGGGAACATATGCTCATGTTTCCACTTACAAGTTTTTGATTATCAGCCTGGCATTGTAGCTGCAAATCACCCCTTTCTATTGTAATTATTTTACTTCTCTCGATGAAAAAGGAAAAGAAGCGCTTTTAAATTACTAAAGTGCCCGAGCCACAGAGGGAGCAAGGGAAGAATTAAGCACTGCCGTATCTGTTGCCAATGACGATATAAAAGCAAGGGTTGGAACATGAAATGCCAATTTTGTGGGCTGTGTCAGACCAAGCTCCCTGGATCAGTACTTTTCCTCACCGTGATCAGTTTACCTTAAACCAGGAAGAGCAGGGCTGGCAGGAGAACAGCTCCTTGAAAATCAGCTGCTTTAGGGACTGGGGGATCCCTTGCGCTCTTGGGTACTCGTCCCTGTCTTCTCTGCTTCTAGGAGGGATTTTTAAACAGGGGATTGCTAACTCAGATGCATCCAAGCAACTGAAACATTTCATTATATTCTGATTAGAATCGCACAAAGGTTCAGCTACACTCATTGGTGTCCTGAACGCTCCTCCCAAAGGAGACCCAGCGCAGGCCCATGGCTCGTCTCGATGAGGGCTGGGATGGGGGTGAGGAAGAGCCCTGGGAACGGATGGGAGGCAATGAATTCAGGTCACTGAGTGAAGCGGAGAGGATGCGAGCGTGCGGCGCTGCATGCCTATTGGCAGCTTAACGTCCCATTTAACGGTCCCTGTAACGTTAATTGACAAGAGTAGCATGTAAATGAGAACACGACCGTGGCTTCGTGGCTTTGGAAGGTGCTGTTGGCGGCTTTGTTTCTAAAGCCCAGCTCTGATGAGCTGCGCAGTTTCATTACTGGGACGACTTGCTCATCAAGAAACCACGCCAACCACCCAAATTCCTAACATCTTCCATGTGGACTGTGCTCAGGGTGCAGAGGGCCCAGTCCCCGTTTCTCGAGCCAGGGTCCAGACGTGAAACAAGGACAAGTAGCGACTTCAGTGTTCAAAACGCCATCTGTGATCAAAGCAAACGCGCGTGTCACTGTAGCTGTGGACGCTCTAAGTGCTGCCCTCTTCATTTTCAGCCCTTGTAGATGACAGCTATAAATCACCATCGTGTTAAATCAACAGTCAATAGGAACCATGGCCACAGCTAGGTGTTATTTAGTACACTACATGCTAGGCACTTTTTAGGTCTAACTCGTATTTTGGCAGCATCTATATGGTGCCGAGTCATTACACTGTCTTCAGAGTTACCTTTATTCTTTGCAAATACTATGCAGAGATGTATGTATTATCATCTTGTTTCTGATGGTCCCCTAAAGCTCGGGGCTCATCTAACAATGGGGTATCTGAAAACAGAGAGTTAGGACAAGCTCGGATCACAAAGGCTGAGTCTGTTCACTCCCTGCTGCGGTGAAGGCAGAGAAACCAAGAGGCACCCAGACAGACTCTCCATCCAGGCCCCAGGCTCTCTGGTATTCAAGATGGTCCATTCATTTTTGCAGGAAACAATCGATGTAATCAACATATTAACCATTCATTGGACAGCAATCACAAATCCTTCCCTCAGGAGTAAATTGTTTCCCTTCCTGGGTATCTCAAGGTCCCTTGGAGAGTAAGGGAAGGTAGGAGCAAGTTAATGTGTACACACTGCCCTCAAGAGCAAAGGCAAGGGGGCCTCTGCTCCAAGTTCAGCGGTGGCGGGGGCGGGGGTGGTGGTGCGTGTGTGGGTGTGGGGGTGTGTGCATGCATGCACACAGCGGGGGGTGTGCTCTGGCTGGGTTGGCCATGTGTGTGGCAAGGGGTGTCAGGGAGGGGTTTGATGGATGGTCTGTGGACTGTTTCACATGGAGGTATGTGCTGGATGTGGGAGGTCACGGGCAGGTGGCAGGGGCTACGCGACCCTGTGCATGGCAGCAATCCTGTTGTGGGGGATATGTCAGAAGGAGTCTGCTGTGAGGGGGTGACGTGGAGGGTGTTGTGGGGCTGCGGTTGGAACGGGCCACTAATGAATGTGGCTTGCCCCCTGGGTCTACAAGAATGAAGTCCTCAACCATTGTAGTCACCAACCTTCAAGACACCCTGAAGGGAGCTCAACATGGGGATCAGGAAGAATGCACTCTGTATTCTGGGAAAAACTGGCAGAACAGGCCTTCACACAGTCAGAAGATTTCAGAAGAAATGTTTATGAACCCCTGTTGGGCCACACCGTGGGCCTACAAGCCAAGGGCTTGCTCAGCTTCCAGACCAAAGACAGCCTGAAGTCAGCAACTGAGACATCAATGGTTTAAAGGAGCTTAAGGGTCTGGAGCAGCGGAGCCTATCGTCATATGGTCCGAGTTCATTCTTCAGAGTTACCTTTATTCTTTGCAAATACTATGCAGAGATGTATGTATTATCATCTTGTTTCTGATGGTCCCCTAAAGCTCGGGCTCATCTAACAATGGGGTATCTGAAAACAGAGAGTTAGGACAAGCTCGGATCACAAAGGCTGAGTCTGTTCACTCCCTGCTGCGGTGAAGGCAGAGAAACCAAGAGGCACCCAGACAGACTCTCCATCCAGGCCCCAGGCTCTCTGGTATTCAAGATGGTCCATTCATTTTTGCAGGAAACAATCGATGTAATCAACATATTAACCATTCATTGGACAGCAATCACAAATCCTTCCCTCAGGAGTAAATTGTTTCCCTTCCTGGGTATCTCAAGGTCCCTTGGAGAGTAAGGGAAGGTAGGAGCAAGTTAATGTGTACACACTGCCCTCAAGAGCAAAGGCAAGGGGGCCTCTGCTCCAAGTTCAGCGGTGGCGGGGGGCGGGGGGGGGGTGGTGGTGCGCGTGTGTGGGTGTGGGTGTGTGTGCATGCATGCACACAGCGGGGGGTGTGCTCTGGCTGGGTTGGCCATGTGTGTGGCAAGGGGTGTCAGGGAGGGGTTTGATGGATGGTCTGTGGACTGTTTCACATGGAGGTATGTGCTGGATGTGGGAGGTCACGGGCAGGTGGCAGGGGCTACGCGACCCTGTGCATGGCAGCAATCCTGTTGTGGGGGATATGTCAGAAGGAGTCTGCTGTGAGGGGGTGACGTGGAGGGTGTTGTGGGGCTGCGGTTGGAACGGGCCACTAATGAATGTGGCTTGCCCCCTGGGTCTACAAGAATGAAGTCCTCAACCATTGTAGTCACCAACCTTCAAGACACCCTGAAGGGAGCTCAACATGGGGATCAGGAAGAATGCACTCTGTATTCTGGGAAAAACTGGCAGAACAGGCCTTCACACAGTCAGAAGATTTCAGAAGAAATGTTTATGAACCCCTGTTGGGCCACACCCCGTGGGCCTACAAGCCAAGGGCTTGCTCAGCTTCCAGACCAAAGAAAGCCTGAAGTCAGCAACTGAGACATCAATGGTTTAAAGGAGCTTAAGGGTCTGGAGCAGCGGAGCCTTGGAGGGACACGACCCCTGGCAGGGATGACTCGGGGGCAGTCTTTGCTCCCTCCCGGGGGGCAGGGTCAGTTCTAGAGGGAATTACTTCAGGTTGGCTCATCGGTCACCAGAGAAACCAGCAGGGGACACACCCCTCAGTCACCAGCCAGGGCAGGGACGAGTACTAGGAAGATCAGTCCACTGTGGAGGGTGGAGGTGAAGCAGGCACTGCTTGGGTGGAGGATGTCTAGAGAACAAGAGAACAGCCATCCTGAGTGGCCTGACTGTACAACTCCAATTCTTGTGTCTTTCCATACGTTGTTGTTGTTTGCTTGCTCATTTCTGTTTGACTCTTTGAAACCCCATGGGCTGCAACACACCAGGTTTCCCTGTCCTTCACTATTTCCCAGAGTTTGCCCAAAATGATGTCCATTGAGTCCGTGATGACATCCAACCATCTCAGCCTCGGTTACCTGCTTCTCCTCCTGCCCTCAATCTTTACCAGCATCAGGGTCTTTTCCAATGAGCAGCTCTTCAAATTTGCTAGGTGGCCAAAGTATTGGAGCTTCAGCTGCAGCATCAGTACTTACAGTGAATATTCAGGGTCAATTTCCTTTAAGTTTGACTTGTTTGATCTCCTTGCAGTCCAAGGGACTCTCAAGAGTCTTCTCAGCACCACAGCTGAAAAGAACCAATTCTTCAGTGCTCAGCCTTCCATTATGGTTCAAATCACACATCCATACGTCTACTGGGAATCATAGCTTTGACTATACGGCCTTTTGTTGGCAAAAGTGATGTCTTTCCTTTTGAATATGCTATCTATGTTTGTCATAGCTTTTCTTCCAAGGAACAAGTATCTTTTAATTTCATGGCTGCAGTCACCATCCACAGTGATTTTGGAGCCCAAGAAAATAAAGTCTGTCACTGTTTCCATCTATTTGCTATGAATTGATGGGACTGGAGGCCATGATCTTTGTTTTGTTTTGTTTTGTTTTTTTTGATCTTTGTTTTTTGAATGTTGAGTTTTAAGCCAGCTTTTTCACTTTCCTCTTTCACCTTCATCAAGAGGCTCTTTATTTCCTCTTCACTTTATACCATAAGGGTGGTGTTATTTGCATACCTGAGGTTATTGATATTTCTCCCAGCAATCTTAACTCTAGCTTATGCTTCATCCAGTCCAGCATTTTGCATGATGTACTCTGCATATGTTAAATAAGCAGGATGATAATATACAGCCTTGATGTACTCCTTTCCCAACTTGGAACCAGTCCATTGTTCCATGTCTGGTTCTAACTGTTGCTGCTTGACCTGCATACTTTCTCAGGAGGCAGGTAAGGTGGCCTGGTATTCACGTTTCTTTCAGAATTTTCCACAGTTTGTTGTGATTCACACGGTCAAAGTCTTCAGTGTAGTCAATGAAGTAGAAGCAGATGCTTTTATGAAGGCACTAAAACCATCAACTAAGACGTCTGATCCTCGTGACTTAGCAGCAACCTTCCACCGAGATGTGTACTTGACTATACCTACCCTTCACCGTAATCACAGATATGCTGACCTCCCTCCCTCCCTCTCTGTAAAGATCCTCAGAACGCCTGAGAGGCAGGCCCCTGGGCTCTATCCTCAGTAACACACTGACGGAGCAGCTGATAGTTCCTATGCTGTGAGTTTTTGTTCCCAGCTGGCAGATGTCGGGGTTGTGCTGTGGAGATGGGTCATGGGTGCGGTGGGGCAGGTGGAGGCAAGGAGGACCCTCAGTGACGGGCGGGACCTCAGGTCCCTGATCAGTGCTGTGCGCATCTCAAGAGTCTTCTCAGCACCACAGCTGAAAAGAACCAATTCTTCAGTGCTCAGCCTTCCATTATGGTTCAAATCACACATCCATACGTCTACTGGGAATCATAGCTTTGACTATACGGCCTTTTGTTGGCAAAAGTGATGTCTTTCCTTTTGAATATGCTATCTATGTTTGTCATAGCTTTTCTTCCAAGGAACAAGTATCTTTTAATTTCATGGCTGCAGTCACCATCCACAGTGATTTTGGAGCCCAAGAAAATAAAGTCTGTCACTGTTTCCATCTATTTGCTATGAATTGATGGGACTGGAGGCCATGATCTTTGTTTTGTTTTGTTTTGTTTTTTTTGATCTTTGTTTTTTGAATGTTGAGTTTTAAGCCAGCTTTTTCACTTTCCTCTTTCACCTTCATCAAGAGGCTCTTTATTTCCTCTTCACTTTATACCATAAGGGTGGTGTTATTTGCATACCTGAGGTTATTGATATTTCTCCCAGCAATCTTAACTCTAGCTTATGCTTCATCCAGTCCAGCATTTTGCATGATGTACTCTGCATATGTTAAATAAGCAGGATGATAATATACAGCCTTGATGTACTCCTTTCCCAACTTGGAACCAGTCCATTGTTCCATGTCTGGTTCTAACTGTTGCTGCTTGACCTGCATACTTTCTCAGGAGGCAGGTAAGGTGGCCTGGTATTCACGTTTCTTTCAGAATTTTCCACAGTTTGTTGTGATTCACACGGTCAAAGTCTTCAGTGTAGTCAATGAAGTAGAAGCAGATGCTTTTATGAAGGCACTAAAACCATCAACTAAGACGTCTGATCCTCGTGACTTAGCAGCAACCTTCCACCGAGATGTGTACTTGACTATACCTACCCTTCACCGTAATCACAGATATGCTGACCTCCCTCCCTCCCTCTCTGTAAAGATCCTCAGAACGCCTGAGAGGCAGGCCCCTGGGCTCTATCCTCAGTAACACACTGACGGAGCAGCTGATAGTTCCTATGCTGTGAGTTTTTGTTCCCAGCTGGCAGATGTCGTGGGTTGTGCTGTGGAGATGGGTCATGGGTGTGCGGTGGGGGCAGGTGGAGGGCAAGGAGGACCCTCAGTGACGGGCGGGACCTCAGGTCCCTGATCAGTGCTGTGCGCATCCTCGACAGTCTGCCAGCACACCTGCCTGATCCCCGTGATGGGAAGCTCAGGCCTCAGCATCCCCACTCTCCCCCACCACATCCCCGGGCCAGCATGTGCTGCAGCTCTGCTGGCTGGAGGAGCCTGGGGAGGCCCTCTCCTCCCCACCCACCCATACACGCCTTTCTGTGACAGGGTCTGGGTGGCCGTCACATCTGACACAGCCCCTGCACAGCCCTCCCCAGGGAACACCCAGAACGCAGCATAGGCGGAGGAAGGGAGTGCCCTTTACTTTCTCCTTTTGCCAGGGGCCCAGTACAGGGGGCCTCTCTTAAGGGCCCTCCACCCTTTCACACCTGGCTCACCCCTCTGACCCTCCAGCCTGTCCTCCCAGGAAGCCCCTGGAACGGCAGATGCGGAGAGCTCAGGCATGCCGGGGAAGAGCTGGCTTGTGGTTTTGAATGTATATGTCAAATTTTCTTCAGTCTTTCATAGGAAAGATTTTCAGACATCCTGCAAGTTGAAAGACTTTTAAAAGGAACACCTGGATCTCTACCATTCATATTTTATTGTGCTTGTTTTGTCATATATCCCTCCATCCATTCATCAAGGCAGCTTAGTTTTTGGATGCTTTTTAAAGCAAGCTGCAGACAGTAGTATCCTTCTGCCCAAAAACATCAGCAAGCGTATCACTGACTGGAGTTCAGTACTGACTTAACTCTTTTCCCCATTTTTTGAATGTAGAATGAAATGCACAGATCTTGAGAGTACCATTCAACGAACAGTGACAAACTCATGCACCCATGTAACTTGAACTGCTACCAAGACCCAGAACATCCTATTGCCCTACAATAGGGCACTCAGTCTCCCAGGACCCCTCCCCACAAGCAACCACCGTTCTAAATCACAGTGTCTAGCCTCTGTGTCTGGCTTTCAAGCAGCACACCATCTGGGAGTTACCCAGGGGGTGTGTCCATCGTTGGCTGCTCCTTTTCATCACCAAGTAGTATTCCTTTCTCTGGCTGTACCACAGTGTATCTAGATAATATTTCCATGGTGAATTTTCCCTTTTTTAAAAGTGAAGATTTTCTCCTAACCAAGGTTGCTCTGTAATGAAGTCACATTCTCTTGCATTCCACCCTGTCTCTCTTCAGGGAGAAGACCAGGTGTGCTGAGTTAGCACAACCTTGCCTGACCCATGGGAAGGAAGGCAAGGCAGAAGTAGCGTATTCCATTGCTTTCATGAGAAAAGAGTGAAAAGCACAATTCTAGAGTAGAAACTCCTTAAGTGCAATGGGGTGCAAGACAATTCTTGGCCAAACATAAATTAAACATACTTTAATACGTTCCTTGTTACAAGCATGTAACAGGCACAGCTGGCCTGTGACACTAATTTTCCTACATGAAAGGGGCATATTGTTTGCTTTTCAAATAGGTTTATTTATATTAAAAACTTTTTAAAAATATTAAACAAATATACAGGGAGTAAAGATAGGGAAAAATCATGAGACTTGTATGTGGATGACTGAGGTGTTGGAGATCATCGCCCAGATCATTGATCATCAACCCTGGGTGCACATTCAGATCACCTGGAGCTTTGAAAGCACCCGAGCCTGGGTCCCACCTTCCCAGCCTCGCATATAACTGGCCAAGTTGTATCAGCCATCAGTAGGCTTACAAATCTCCCCACGTGGTTCTAATGTGCAGCCGGGAGGACCAGAATGGTATGGAAAGTCACGGTTCTCCAAGTGTGGCTCCTGGACAGGGAGGTAACACCTCGCCTGGGTGCTTGCCAGGCCCCACTGCAGACCTACTGAATCAGAAACCAGGGCTGGAGCCCAGCAGCCTGGGCTTCACACGCTCTCCAGGTGGGCCTGATGCAGCTCACATCGGAGAACCACATCTCAAGCGGCAGAGCCAACAAGCCCTAAAGGAGTCTTCATCAAGCTCCCAGTACTGAAACCTGGGTCATCACAGTTCCAGTCTGGCCAACGTCAGCCATCTCTTCTTGACCAGTCCCCAGAAAACTCTTCTCCTACCTGGCACAGAGAGGGTGGGTGGAAGCCAGGTGGTCAAGCAGCTGCTGACCAATTACCATGGCAATGACATCCTGTGGTCTGCTGTGGCTTAACCTCAATTAATTCACCAACCAGTTAATCAGCCCCAGAAAATCCACTGTTGACTATAATTTTATTTTCACCATGATTTTTGATTATCACTGACCTCCTTCCACTCCATTACCCTTTTGATTACTAAGTGAAGATTTTCTCCAACCAAGGTTGCTCTGTAATGAAGTCACATTCTCTTGCATTCCACCCTGTCTCTCTTCAGGGAGAAGACCAGGTGTGCTGAGTTAGCACAACCTTGCCTGACCCATGGGAAGGAAGGCAAGGCAGAAGTAGCGTATTCCATTGCTTTCATGAGAAAAGAGTGAAAAGCACAATTCTAGAGTAGAAACTCCTTAAGTGCAATGGGGTGCAAGACAATTCTTGGCCAAACATAAATTAAACATACTTTAATACGTTCCTTGTTACAAGCATGTAACAGGCACAGCTGGCCTGTGACACTAATTTTCCTACATGAAAGGGGCATATTGTTTGCTTTTCAAATAGGTTTATTTATATTAAAAACTTTTTAAAAATATTAAACAAATATACAGGGAGTAAAGATAGGGAAAAATCATGAGACTTGTATGTGGATGACTGAGGTGTTGGAGATCATCGCCCAGATCATTGATCATCAACCCTGGGTGCACATTCAGATCACCTGGAGCTTTGAAAGCACCCGAGCCTGGGTCCCACCTTCCCAGCCTCGCATATAACTGGCCAAGTTGTATCAGCCATCAGTAGGCTTACAAATCTCCCCACGTGGTTCTAATGTGCAGCCGGGAGGACCAGAATGGTATGGAAAGTCACGGTTCTCCAAGTGTGGCTCCTGGACAGGGAGGTAACACCTCGCCTGGGTGCTTGCCAGGCCCCACTGCAGACCTACTGAATCAGAAACCAGGGCTGGAGCCCAGCAGCCTGGGCTTCACACGCTCTCCAGGTGGGCCTGATGCAGCTCACATCGGAGAACCACATCTCAAGCGGCAGAGCCAACAAGCCCTAAAGGAGTCTTCATCAAGCTCCCAGTACTGAAACCTGGGTCATCACAGTTCCAGTCTGGCCAACGTCAGCCATCTCTTCTTGACCAGTCCCCAGAAAACTCTTCTCCTACCTGGCACAGAGAGGGTGGGTGGAAGCCAGGTGGTCAAGCAGCTGCTGACCAATTACCATGGCAATGACATCCTGTGGTCTGCTGTGGCTTAACCTCAATTAATTCACCAACCAGTTAATCAGCCCCCAGAAAATCCACTGTTGACTATAATTTTATTTTCACCATGATTTTTGATTATCACTGACCTCCTTCCACTCCATTACCCTTGTTAATTGAGAATTGACTATGCAGTTAAAATGAATGTTTCCTCCACTAACAGAGCTGTACCAGATTCATCTTAGAGTCCCTCACAGCTCAGAAAATGTGATGAGTCTACGGATATATTGATCCGATACAATTCATTTCACCCAGAATTTATGAAATTACCATCCAGAGGTCACCTATTATGTATTCCTACATCCAAAGGCTTATAGGGAAGAAACAGGGTGTTCATGGAAAAGTAACATGGTATTTGGAGAGCTAAACCAGTACTTGGCCAAGGCTGGTCTCCTGCTTGGCAGTGATGTCTGTATTAAAAGATGCTCAACCCAGTCCTACAGATTGGGCAAGGTGCTTGAAAATACTGAGAAGATAAGGTAAGAACAAACACTCTGAGGGCTGTTTCTCTTCACCGGCTGGCTATTTCGATAAGAAAAAATGCAAAGAAAGAGGAGGGTGATGGGAGATCAGGAAATCTGATTATCTCCAATGCTATGTTTGAAAAATGAACTTTCATGTGCAACCCAAAAGATTACAGAATTTGCCAGAAAAAAAAAAACAAAACAAAAAAACTGCTGAGGGATGAGCAGCGACAAATGGAATTCGTCTTAAGTGGATGTATCGTGGGAAGATCTTGGACAAAACACCACAGTCCTTTCCCCCTAGCATAACACTTCAAAGGTGCACCGCCACCATGAAGGACATATTAGCCCGACCGGGGGAGGGGAGTTGCGTACAGCAGGGGCTCCGTCTGTGGTCAGCGAACCAAAAAGATTTCCACTGACTACAAACAGCTCTAGGTTAGCAACTACAACTGGAAGAGCCAGACTCCGGTCCCTGAAAGACCCACCGGCTGCCCCGCCCCATGCCTGCACGCCTCTCCAGCTCTGCTCCCAAGCTCCGCCCAACCCTGCTGTCATTTACTTGTGGGTTTCCGGAACATAGCTGCGGCTGCTTGATCACTTCATTCCTATCCGACTCTGGGTGACCCCATGGCAGCCCGTCAGGCTCCTCCGTCCATGGAATTCTCCAGGCAAGAATACCGAGTGGGTTGCCATGCTCTCCTCCGAGGAGTCTTCCCAACCCAGGGATGGAAGCGGGGTCTCCTGCATTGCAGGCAGCTTCCCCACCAGAGAGCCACCAGAGAAGAGACTCCATGGACTGCAGCTCGCCAGGCTTTTCTATCCATGGAACTTTCCAGACAAGAATACTGGAGGGGGTTGCCATTTCCTTCTCTATCCAGAGTACAGAGCTGTGTCTGATTCAGTCTAAGACGAAGTGTGTCCTAAGGCCTCAGCAAATGATTTAAAGGAAGAAAAACATTATAAAAAATCACATGACAGAGAAAAGTAGAGGAAATAATGTACTGGACTGCAATATAACTGTCTCCATACGCCCAGTAGCACATTTCCATGTTTATCTCACCTTTTTTTCCTCTGAAAGTATATTAAAGCACACACATTACAAACACCATGACATTCCACCTCTGAATACTTCAAAAATACAGGACACTTCTTAAAGCAAGGCCACTTACTTACCTATTCATAATACCATGTTTACAATTGACAAAATTTACAACAATCAATAAAAATTCCTCCTATTATCTAATACCAGCCCAAATATCAGCATATGTGTTTCAAGGAAATAAAATATTGATCCAGTCTGGGAAACCTGGAGAGAGACCGAGCAGATGTGAATGCCGCCACAACACCACCAGGAAGCAAATGTGCTCACCCCACCACCTTGGGGCTTTATTATTCCCGGAAGGGTGGCAGGGCAGAGGGCAGTCCCTCAAGTGGGGGCCCTTTCCCCGATACTCCCACCCCCATGCCTCTGCACCCAAACACAGTGCTCCCAAGTCCCTCTGTCAGCCTTCTCCACCTGGTGACCAGTCTTGTCCAGGAGGCTGGGTCTGGGCAGAGGAACCCAGCTGTAGGCACAGCTCTGCCACAAAGAACCTTGAGCAGGTAGCCTGGGCTCTTGGGGCCTCCATTTGTTCCTCTGTAACATGGAACATAGCTGCGGCTGCTTGATCACTTCATTCCTATCCGACTCTGGGTGACCCCATGGCAGCCCGTCAGGCTCCTCCGTCCATGGAATTCTCCAGGCAAGAATACCGAGTGGGTTGCCATGCTCTCCTCCGAGGAGTCTTCCCAACCCAGGGATGGAAGCGGGGTCTCCTGCATTGCAGGCAGCTTCCCCACCAGAGAGCCACCAGAGAAGAGACTCCATGGACTGCAGCTCGCCAGGCTTTTCTATCCATGGAACTTTCCAGACAAGAATACTGGAGGGGGTTGCCATTTCCTTCTCTATCCAGAGTACAGAGCTGTGTCTGATTCAGTCTAAGACGAAGTGTGTCCTAAGGCCTCAGCAAATGATTTAAAGGAAGAAAAACATTATAAAAAATCACATGACAGAGAAAAGTAGAGGAAATAATGTACTGGACTGCAATATAACTGTCTCCATACGCCCAGTAGCACATTTCCATGTTTATCTCACCTTTTTTTCCTCTGAAAGTATATTAAAGCACACACATTACAAACACCATGACATTCCACCTCTGAATACTTCAAAAATACAGGACACTTCTTAAAGCAAGGCCACTTACTTACCTATTCATAATACCATGTTTACAATTGACAAAATTTACAACAATCAATAAAAATTCCTCCTATTATCTAATACCAGCCCAAATATCAGCATATGTGTTTCAAGGAAATAAAATATTGATCCAGTCTGGGAAACCTGGAGAGAGACCGAGCAGATGTGAATGCCGCCACAACACCACCAGGAAGCAAATGTGCTCACCCCACCACCTTGGGGCTTTATTATTCCCGGAAGGGTGGCAGGGCAGAGGGCAGTCCCTCAAGTGGGGGCCCTTCCCAGATACTCCCCACCCCCCATGCCTCTGCACCCAAACACAGTGCTCCCAAGTCCCTCTGTCAGCCTTCTCCACCTGGTGACCAGTCTTGTCCAGGAGGCTGGGTCTGGGCAGAGGAACCCAGCTGTAGGCACAGCTCTGCCACAAAGAACCTTGAGCAGGTAGCCTGGGCTCTTGGGGCCTCCATTTGTTCCTCTGTAACATGGAACATGAGGCTGGCCTCAGAGGATGGTCAGAAGATTGGAGGAGACAGACACAAACATAGAGCGCCTGGCACTGGGCCTGGGCTGTAACGAGCTCCTTGAAGTTCTGTTGTGGCCACCAAGGGTGGCAGTGATCACCTTTAAGGTCACAGGGGCAGCCAAAGGCATGAGGATGAGTGGAGTCCAGGCAGAGAGTGCCTCGCATCCCACAGATCTCTAAGGCAGGGCTTGCCTGACAGGAGACCCAAGGGCCAGCCCTTCCCAACTCCCATGTCCCCCATGTAGGATGGCGCTGCCAGATATTAAGTGCTGAAGAGCTGGGGAGGAAGGCCGTGTGAACTATTAGAGCAGAAAGTTCCTTACATGGGACTTCTGGCCACCCGCCTGGGCCATCTGGTGTCCCCTACCAGCCTCCTGCCAGCCCTGAACCTCACCAAGGCAGCAACCTTGAGTCTTCAAAAGCACCTGCCACCAGCTTCTCTCCCTTCACTCTGTGTTAATGAGCACCACTGCCCACCACCACCACTGCTATTTATTAAGCATCTGCTACAGTCCAGGGGTTTGCTGTGTAATTTTTGGACATTATCTGGCTGATTCCACACTCCAGTCTTTTGAGAAAGACATGATGGTCTCCCCTCCTTTACTTAGTGACTTAACACAGCATACATTTTATCATCTCATAGTTCTGAAGTCAGAAGTCCAAAAGGGACTTGAGTAAAATCAAGGTGTTGCCATGATTCCATTCCTTTCTGGAGGCTCTAAGAGAGAATCTTTCTTTTTTTTGGCCATGCCACACAGCATGTGAGAAATGTGTTCCCAGACCAGGGCTTTAAACCCAAGTCTCCTGCAATGGACATGCAGAGTCTTAACCACTGGAAGGGTAGTCCCACACAAGGGATGTTTCTTTAAAAAATGTTATTTACTTGTTTGTCTGTTTGTTTGGGGCTGTGCAGGGTCTTCGTGGCTGCTTGCAGGCTCTCTCTAGTTTCGTGAGCAGGGGCTGCTCTTCGTTGTGGTGCACAGGCTTCTCACTGTGGTGGCTTCTCTTGTTGCAGAGCATGGGCTCGAGGCACAGGGCTTCTGTAGTTGCAGCTGGCAGACTCAAAAGCCTGGGCTCAGGAGTTGGGGCCCATTGGCTTCGCTGCCCTACGGCACGTAGAATCTTTCTGGGTCAGGGACTGAACCCGTGTCTCCTGCGTTGGCAGGAGGATTCTTCACCACTGGACCACCAGGAAAGTCTGAGAATCCGTTTCTTGCCTTTTCCAGCTTTCAGGGGCCTCTGTATTGCCTCATGCCCCTTCCATCTTCCCAGCCAGCGATGGCTGCCAAATCTTTCTCACACGGCATCATTCTAACTGCCTCTCCTGCCTTGCTGATTCCTTTATAAGACCTCTTATGATTACATTGAGCCCATCTGGATGATCCCAGATAAATTTAGATCAGCAACCTTAATTTCATCTGCACCCTTAATTCCCTCCTGCCATATAACTAAGCCAGATCACAGGGTTCAAACCCAATCATGGGGATTGGGACATGGACACATTGGGGGGCCACTATGCTGTCCCCCACAACAGGTGAGAGAGACAAACTCAGAGAGGTAATAGGGCTTACTCCAGGTCACACAGCGATTATGTGGCACCAGACTCAGATGTCAGGTTAAGGGGACTCCAATCAAGCTCTGCTCCTGCTGAGTTCACTGGGTGACCTTGGGCAAGTCACGTTACCCCTCTGACCTCAGTTTCCCCACCTACCAAAAGAAAAAGGCTACCTAAACACTCCCTAATATTTCTTTTAGCAGCCAGTCTGTGAGTGAGGATCTCGGCCTTCCCCTCACAACATACGGGGGAAAGTTCAGTATCCCATGTAACTCTCACCTGGCCTGTCCACACTAACCGGGGCTCTAGTACGGACCATGAGAGGGAGACAGCATGGCCTCCTCATTTCCCCTGGCTAGGATTTTCCAAGTCTTTTGTCCTGGGAACCATGGAGAAAAGGATTTAAAAGAGCACCTGACTGCCTTACCCCCAGCACACCCCACAAATCTTAAGTCAACTATAATGTGTTCCCCACCCCCACTCCCAATCTTCAGCTTAGAGGAGAGTGAGGATTAAGGTTTCTTTACACAATGAAAAGAAAATGAGAGACTGAGAAAATCAGTCAGCCAGCATACAGGGATGTGCAGGCTTTTTTGTTGAGAGTTCTCAAATCAAGGTAGAAAAAAAACTGCTCTTCTCTTTTATAATGGACTTCTTTAAAAAGCACTTTTTATTACAAAAACATTTCAAACATACAAAAATAGAGAGATTAACACAGTGAGGTTCTTTTTTCTTACTAACTCCTAGGCGTACCACCTCCTAGTCAGGTGCTCCTCACTGTCTGAAGTTTGCATTTTGAATCCCCATCTGCAGTGACCACTCTCTCTGTTGGTCCTGCATCCCTTTGCTTTGGACACTGCTCTGCTACCATCCCATACACTTCTGGAAGGTCGTGCACTCAAGACAGCCAGAAAACGTTAACTACAGGACAAATCAGAGCCCCCTTTCAATATGAACACTGAAAGCAGGAGCCGTCAACTCCACAGAAGCCTGGAGCTTCCATTGTCCCCACCTTAGAGTGAAGCCAGCACGCAGGTAGGAGCTGCAGAAGATAGACAAGGCGTAGTTCCCAGTGCCACCATCTGAGCACCGGATCCAGCCGTGCCTGACACCCTGAAACTTTTTTTTATTCTAATAACCATATTTCTAGTTTTGCTTGACTTGGTTTGAATGAAGTTTTTTCCCCTATAACAGAATCCTGAACATTCTCAGAAAGCCTTCTTCACAACCATTACAACTCTCGTGGGGGTTAGAGACTGGCCCCTTTAACAGAAACAACCACTATTCCTTAGGGAACACATTTCCTAGCAGAGAAAGAGTAAAACCGTATGACTTACGGATACTTCCTCAAGCAGGAAAGAATTCTGTTTTGCTGGATGTTGATCAGGACAGCAACTCATTAACGATATCTTATGACTACACTTTCCCCCAACGAGTCTGCTGGCGCTAGTTTTGAACCAGACAAGCTGTTGGAGAGTGGCTCGCACTGAAGAGGGAGATGGCACGAAAACTAGGCTTTGGCCCCGGGGAACACCCATGAAGCCAGGCAGGGCAGGGTGGGACCAGGATCCCATTTCAGCGATAGACTGAGGGAGGACCTACTTAGGCCTTAAGTGGTAACAGTCTTTAAGGGACAGAACTCCACATGATCTTAGAGGACGTGGATCACAGGCCACTCAGAAGCCTGTCCTCAGTCACGTTACCCTGCTCTGCCTTCTTCCCCACTCCTCAGCACAGCCTCCGCTGTACAGCACAGACAGAGCTCCCAAGCCTGGCAGGGTGGACATGAGAGACAACGGCTACAGCTCATGACCCAGGAGAGCCCACGGTCCACTGAGAGGAGGGTGGAAGGAGCTGCAAGGCACTATGAGAAGTGGTAGTCACTCAGCTGTGTCTGACTCTTTGCAACCCCATGGACTGTAGCCCACTAGGCTCCTCTGTCCACGGGACTCTCCAGGCAAGAACACTGGAGTGGGTAGCCATTCCCTTCTCCAGGGGATCTTCCTGACTCTAGGATGGAACCTGGGTCTCCTGCATTGCAGGCAGACTCTTTACTGTCTGAGCCACCAGGGAAGCCCACTATGGGAAGAGAATGTGTATAATGAACTAGAGCTCTTGAGGATGATTTCCTAATTTATTGTTTCGCATGAAGGATGGTCTGTGTGTGTTAGAGACTACAGCAGCATCTGTTAAGACGAAAGACTGGGAACAGCCCAGGGCCACCCATAGAGAACTGGTTAAGTAAACTGCGTATGAACTGGGATAAAGCTGCTCAATGGAATACTTACATCTATAAAGGAGGGTGAGGGAGGGAACAGGAGAGGGCAGAAGGGGAGGAGGAGGGAGAGGATGCCTTCTGTACGGATAAGGAAATCTCTCCCAGACATATTGTTAAGCCAAAAAAAAAAGAAAAAAGTGCCAAACAGTGAGTATGGAATACTATGTTCTGTATAAGAAGGTGGAAATATAAAAATACCTGTAAACACTCAAAGAATATGAAGAAACATAACAGTGGCTGTCTATGGGGAGGTAGCGGTGTGGGATATGGGATGAGAAAAGACCATTTTCATTGAGTACATTTATATTTTTTTTCTTAAATTTCTAATCATGTAAATATGTTACTTATTCCAAAAAAATAAAATAAAAGGCAAAGCTTCTGTGGCCTCTAGGGCAGCTCTCAAAAGGGTAGACACACTGGGGGACTGTGGCTAGGCACATTTCCAACAGTTACAATGTGACACTGATGGACCTTCTGCTGAGAAGCAGGTCTCTGCTCTGTCGCCTGCAGGTCAGTTGGGCAGAAATGATGCTCAGAGATGTCTGAGGGTGTCATGAGAGAAGACGGGGCTTCCACCTGGTCCTCTTGGGACAGCTGTTCTGAGAGCCCAGCTCTCCTGCAGACAGGAACCAGGTCCTAGCCGCCAGGTGCTGAATGAGAGGGTAGCCGATGGCTCCAGCCCCAGCCCCAGCCCCAGCCATCAACTAACTGCCTATGGATAAGACCCCCAAGGTGGGACCTGCTTCACGGAGCCCCATCAACCCCCAGAACTGCAGAGACAATAAATAACTGTTTTCTCTCACGTCCTTGAGTTTTGAGAAGCAGTTCTTGGTTTGTGCCTTTGTCTTACACTTGATTTTCCAAGATGGGAGTTTTCCGACACGCTTAGAAGAGGTGACCTATAACCCCAAGGCAAGAGCAGAAACCACCCGGAGCATCAGTTGGCCTGTGAAAGTAGGAATAGTCCAAACAAATGAAGGATGGTCTGTGTGTGTTAGAGACTACAGCAGCATTTTAAGACGAAAGACTGGGAACAGCCCAGGGCCACCCATAGAGAACTGGTTAAGTAAACTGCGTATGAACTGGGATAAAGCTGCTCAATGGAATACTTACATCTATAAAGGAGGGTGAGGGAGGGAACAGGAGAGGGCAGAAGGGGAGGAGGAGGGAGAGGATGCCTTCTGTACGGATAAGGAAATCTCTCCCAGACATATTGTTAAGCCAAAAAAAAAAGAAAAAAGTGCCAAACAGTGAGTATGGAATACTATGTTCTGTATAAGAAGGTGGAAATATAAAAATACCTGTAAACACTCAAAGAATATGAAGAAACATAACAGTGGCTGTCTATGGGGAGGTAGCGGTGTGGGATATGGGATGAGAAAAGACCATTTTCATTGAGTACATTTATATTTTTTTTCTTAAATTTCTAATCATGTAAATATGTTACTTATTCCAAAAAAATAAAATAAAAGGCAAAGCTTCTGTGGCCTCTAGGGCAGCTCTCAAAAGGGTAGACACACTGGGGGACTGTGGCTAGGCACATTTCCAACAGTTACAATGTGACACTGATGGACCTTCTGCTGAGAAGCAGGTCTCTGCTCTGTCGCCTGCAGGTCAGTTGGGCAGAAATGATGCTCAGAGATGTCTGAGGGTGTCATGAGAGAAGACGGGGCTTCCACCTGGTCCTCTTGGGACAGCTGTTCTGAGAGCCCAGCTCTCCTGCAGACAGGAACCAGGTCCTAGCCGCCAGGTGCTGAATGAGAGGGTAGCCGATGGCTCCAGCCCCAGCCCCAGCCCCAGCCATCAACTAACTGCCTATGGATAAGACCCCCAAGGTGGGACCTGCTTCACGGAGCCCCATCAACCCCCAGAACTGCAGAGACAATAAATAACTGTTTTCTCTCACGTCCTTGAGTTTTGAGAAGCAGTTCTTGGTTTGTGCCTTTGTCTTACACTTGATTTTCCAAGATGGGAGTTTTCCGACACGCTTAGAAGAGGTGACCTATAACCCCAAGGCAAGAGCAGAAACCACCCCGGGAGCAAGTGCTTAGTTGGCCTGTGAAAGTAGGAATAGTCCAAACAAATGAAAGAAGTGACTCCGGATGCCTGTGGGGACCACAAGAGGCACCGGAGGGCAGGCTGCTGGGCACCAAGGTCTGGGCTCCAGAGAAAGGCTGTGATGGGGCTGAGGAGGCAGGAGGTGCCCAGGTCAAGGCGATTGTTAAAAACTAGGGATTGGCATGAGGTTATCCATGTGGAGTCTAAGCACAAGGGAGGTCCAGGAAAGAGCCTGGGGATGCCCCACTGGAAATACCAGTGGTGGAAAGGGAGTGGGCAGAAGCCAAAGAATCACTATCAGGGAAGAAGGAAGAAATGCAAGAAAGAAGAGTTCAAGAGGTGAGCACAGTCAGAGGCATCAAATGTTGCCCCAAAGACAGACAGAAAGTTCTGAAAGGTTTGGCAAGCAGAGCTCACTGGTGACCTCTCTATAGGAGAGCAGTCTTCCTGAAGTGTAAAGGGGAAGAAAGGAAAATCTCAGTGGATTCCCACCAACACAAAGCACTGCAACCAAAGCTGATGAGACCAAACAGCAAATAATTTGGGGCTCCCTGCTTTATCTTCTGAGTAACAAGGAAGAAAAAAGGAAGGGGAAAAACAAAACGCATGTAATAGCAGGAAAAAAGGAGGCAAATATTAACACACAGGATGACTCCCCTCTGCACAACAAAGAGGGACTGAAAATACCCAAGGTGAGGAAAGCAAATACCCCTGAGACTCCTTTTTTTATTCTAGACAGACTGTGAAGGATTCCTCTGTTGATCACTCACAGCCATGGCGAGGCTGAGTAGAAAGGTGTGTCACAGTGTGGGGGAGTCCATAGGCTTCATCTCGTGAGCCAGTATCCATGAGCTGGAGTCGCTGCAGAGAGCCCTCTGAGGATGAGGATGCAGCCTCGGCTACCAGAGAATGATGGCTGCTGTGTGCGTAGGACAGAGGAATAGGGCACAAGCACCAAGCTTTCGCCACCATATCGGTCTTTACGGAATGCATATTGAAACTATACCTTAAAGGGAAATGGCCTCATTTCTCAAAAACACTGGAATCTTGAATCCTTTCTATGCAAATACCCAAATGCCCATAACTCAAAGCATATGAGATTTAGCCACTAAATTCTATTGAGTTTGCTACCTGAACAAGTTTAAACCATATCTTGGAGAAAGGCCTTCATTTGTAGCCACAAATATGCCAAGAGACAATAATAATAAATACATGGAAATGCTTCTTGAATCTGCAATGTGTGCCCAGAATTCTGCCATTATTCCTCCTCCATGCATAGAAAGAAAAAAACAGGCATATAAAATGGATTGGGAGTCAAACTATAGAGTGAATTAAGTTGAAATGTCAGCAGAATCGTAGCGCACGCCTCAATTGTTAACAGATATTTTGATGAAGAGCTTACTAAATCTTTAATTGGAGATGGAATGTTTCTATATAGAAGCAATGACTACAAAACATTTATCACAGTGTCTAAAGCTGTAACTAGAGAAATTTTCTCCCATCCTCTGGTATTAGTGGCAGGATGGTAAATCCAGTATTAATATTAAAACATGACACTGAAGATATCGCTTAATTATGAGTTGATAGAAATGAGGTTCAATGTTTCTCCCAATGAATTTTTTTCTTAGGATCATTTTAATGTACTTGAGAAATAACAGGACAAAAAATCGAGCTGCAACAGAAAGAAGGAACATTGCCACAATAAAGATAAATCTTATTATGTACTCAGGCCCTCTTTTATAGTGTTGGGTTTCAAAGTGCATGGCTGCAGAATACTAGTGTTCTGTGACTTAAATCAAATATTAAAAGTCTAGCTTAACAAGACTGTGAAGGCTTCCTCTGTTGACCACTCACAGCCATGGCGAGGCTGAGTAGAAAGGTGTGTCACAGTGTGGGGGAGTCCATAGGCTTCATCTCGTGAGCCAGTATCCATGAGCTGGAGTCGCTGCAGAGAGCCCTCTGAGGATGAGGATGCAGCCTCGGCTACCAGAGAATGATGGCTGCTGTGTGCGTAGGACAGAGGAATAGGGCACAAGCACCAAGCTTTCGCCACCATATCGGTCTTTACGGAATGCATATTGAAACTATACCTTAAAGGGAAATGGCCTCATTTCTCAAAAACACTGGAATCTTGAATCCTTTCTATGCAAATACCCAAATGCCCATAACTCAAAGCATATGAGATTTAGCCACTAAATTCTATTGAGTTTGCTACCTGAACAAGTTTAAACCATATCTTGGAGAAAGGCCTTCATTTGTAGCCACAAATATGCCAAGAGACAATAATAATAAATACATGGAAATGCTTCTTGAATCTGCAATGTGTGCCCAGAATTCTGCCATTATTCCTCCTCCATGCATAGAAAGAAAAAAACAGGCATATAAAATGGATTGGGAGTCAAACTATAGAGTGAATTAAGTTGAAATGTCAGCAGAATCGTGGCACGCCTCAATTGTTAACAGATATTTTGATGAAGAGCTTACTAAATCTTTAATTGGAGATGGAATGTTTCTATATAGAAGCAATGACTACAAAACATTTATCACAGTGTCTAAAGCTGTAACTAGAGAAATTTTCTCCCATCCTCTGGTATTAGTGGCAGGATGGTAAATCCAGTATTAATATTAAAACATGACACTGAAGATATCGCTTAATTATGAGTTGATACAAATGAGGTTCAATGTTTCTCCCAATGAATTTTTCTCTTAGGATCATTTTAATGTACTTGAGAAATAACAGGACAAAAAATCGAGCTGCAACAGAAAGAAGGAACATTGCCACAATAAAGATAAATCTTATTATGTACTCAGGCCCTCTTTTATAGTGTTGGGTTTCAAAGTGCATGGCTGCAGAATACTAGTGTTCTGTGACTTAAATCAAATATTAAAAGTCTAGCTTAACATACAGGGAAAAATATGGTAATAGTCTTCTTATTTAAAGTTTTCATTGTATGATTTTTCATAAACTTGGAGGGCTGGTTATTCTTAATGTAGTCTTCAAATGAGTATAAATGAGTATCTGCTTCGGCTAAGAATTACAGATTTGGTTTTTGTCTTTTGGCCACACGGTGTGGCATGTGGGATCTTAGTTCTCCGACCAGGGATGGAACCTTTGCCCCCTGCACTGGAAGGCGGACTCTTAACCACTGGACCACCAGGGGAGTTCCAAGGATTTTGGTTATTTTTAGTTTAATGCACCGGTCATGTTCACGGTGTTTAGGGACAAACATTCAGCAGACACTGCCCATGCTGTGCCCTGAACTCTCAGACTCATCGTTTTACAGCAAGCCAGTGTCTTATGTGTGGCAGCACGTGCATCCCTTTGCCCTGGTGCTTGGAAGCTGCCAGAAGGCCCAGAGAATTCACTTCCCCTAAGGAGCAATGCTCAACCAATGATGGCCTGCAGTGATGTACATACACCCAGCCGCCATCCCAGGAGAGGCTAATCCTGGCACGGGTGCTCTGTGCTGGCTGCTGGAGACACCTAGCAGGTTTACACTCCAGTGATCCACGCTGGTGACCTGCTCGATGGGACATCTCTCTGACCCAATCCTCTACATTCTTATTTCCCTTTCGTATTTGGGAATCTCTTCCCAAATTAACCTCGTAGACTGAAATTCTTGTCTCAAATAAGGGTCCATGTTATGATTTCCCGATGAATGACAAGTTGAGTTTGAGAACTGCTGCCAGCAGTGGGTGGCAGAGGATTCGGGAGACAGGGCTGACCCAGGGATAGCTGGCCTCAAGAGTGTGAAATCCAGGTCCCGAGGTATGCACTCGGGACTAGGTGGGGTAGAGGGAAAAGAAAGAATGACAGAGGAGTTTGAGCCTGCAGGGCAGGGAGAGGCAGTAGCCAACTCCAACTAAATTAAAAAAAAAAAGCAGATCTGTCTACACGGCCAGAGGGTGAGCACACCTATGGGCCACTCAGCCCGCGGCCCCAGAGCCTGTGCCTGAAGCAGAGACACAGAGGCAGGGACCAAGCCTGGCCTAGGGAATTGTTGAGTGAGAGATTTAATCAGGATAAGGCCACAAAGGAAGTGACCTTCAAATGGCAATAAGCATAAATATCATTATTTAATGTGGCTCATTTTATGATTTAAAAATTACAGAATGAAAATATAGAAGTCTAAAACATGAAAAATGTTATCCATTGTTTCACTGTTCAAAAGCAATTCTTGTCCCCTTTAAGGCATCCCTTATAGACTGTTTTTTTTTTTTTTAAAATATTTATTTATTTATTTGGATGCACTGGGTCTTCGTTGTGGCATGTGAGATCTGGTTCCCTGACCAGGGATCGAACCTGGGGCCCCTGCATTGGCAGCACTGAGTCTCAGCCACTGCACCACCAGGGAAGCCCATAGGCTATTTTCCTGAATACATCATTCATGTAACAGTGTTCTGTTCACTGAGGAGGTAATCTAATCTTCCTATTTTTAAATGTGGCAGCACGTGCATCCCTTGCCCTGGTGCTTGGAAGCTGCCAGAAGGCCCAGAGAATTCCCCCATCCCAGGGAGATGTACATACACCCAGCCGCCATCCCAGGAGAGGCTAATCCTGGCACGGGTGCTCTGTGCTGGCTGCTGGAGACACCTAGCAGGTTTACACTCCAGTGATCCACGCTGGTGACCTGCTCGATGGGACATCTCTCTGACCCAATCCTCTACATTCTTATTTCCTTTCGTATTTGGGAATCTCTTCCCAAATTAACCTCAGAGACTGAAATTCTTGTCTCAAATAAGGGTCCATGTTATGATTTCCCGATGAATGACAAGTTGAGTTTGAGAACTGCTGCCAGCAGTGGGTGGCAGAGGATTCGGGAGACAGGGCTGACCCAGGGATAGCTGGCCTCAAGAGTGTGAAATCCAGGTCCCGAGGTATGCACTCGGGACTAGGTGGGGTAGAGGGAAAAGAAAGAATGACAGAGGAGTTTGAGCCTGCAGGGCAGGGAGAGGCAGTAGCCAACTCCAACTAAATTAAAAAAAAGCAGATCTGTCTACACGGCCAGAGGGTGAGCACACCTATGGGCCACTCAGCCCGCGGCCCCAGAGCCTGTGCCTGAAGCAGAGACACAGAGGCAGGGACCAAGCCTGGCCTAGGGAATTGTTGAGTGAGAGATTTAATCAGGATAAGGCCACAAAGGAAGTGACCTTCAAATGGCAATAAGCATAAATATCATTATTTAATGTGGCTCATTTTATGATTTAAAAAATTACAGAATGAAAATATAGAAGTCTAAAACATGAAAAATGTTATCCATTGTTTCACTGTTCAAAAGCAATTCTTGTCCCCTTTAAGGCATCCCTTATAGACTGTTTTTTTTTTTTTTAAAATATTTATTTATTTATTTGGATGCACTGGGTCTTCGTTGTGGCATGTGAGATCTGGTTCCCTGACCAGGGATCGAACCTGGGGCCCCTGCATTGGCAGCACTGAGTCTCAGCCACTGCACCACCAGGGAAGCCCATAGGCTATTTTCCTGAATACATCATTCATGTAACAGTGTTCTGTTCACTGAGGAGGTAATCTAATCTTCCTATTTTTAAATATTTCACCAACTTGGTGTTCTGTAACTTGACTATGCTCTAATACTGTAGAAGAAGTCACATCTATGTTTTCACCATTATAGATAATGATACATCTTCATACAGTGGCACTGGCCACTTTTCTAATTATTTTCTTAAGACAGAATTCCAGAAGCCAAAGGGTAGCACTTCAGTGACATCTGAAACAGACAGCCCCCCGCCCCCACCACTTTTTATCACCTACAGTCCTTGGATTAGTCATAAAATATAAACTGAGTGACACTGGCATCCTTTATCTCACACAAAAAATATTAAGACTGACCAAGACCATCAAAAAAGTTACCAAGAAGAAGGCCAGATGGCAGAATTAAAAAGCAGAGCAGTTTTTGAAACTAAGTATAGGGTTTGCATAATAAACACCAATTTCTGATCTCTAAAATGAACATTTGAAAGTCAATAATAATTTCAAGTTCAACGCCTACACAGTAATTCATATAACAGGCATTCTGTTCTAATGATCACCTGCTCACAGCGAAACTTCAAGCCTTTGAAGCTTGCTCTTTCCCTGGCCTGGCGGGATTCCCTGACCGACACTGACATTCATTCTCTCCCGTATGCCACTGGCTGAGTCCAAATTTGGCTTAGTTGGCATCACTTGTTTTCATCATTCGTCCCCCCCTGCAATTGCCGAGCCTTTCCAGCGAGCAGACCGGCTGACAGCAGAGCGGCTGCTGGCTGAGGTGAAGGGGCAATTAGGCTGTTCTTGTTGGTCAGCCAGGCTCTACCCGCCTCTCTTCCCAGCGCTGTGACTGGGTGGGAAGGACCAGAACCAAGCGCTCACCCCTCACACATCCGCCTTGAATATGTTACCTCTGCTCCTCGCTCCTCACTGGGCTGAGTCCTGCCCTGACAGTTCATTTTTATAACAGGAAGCAAGGGAGGGGGTGCTGCTGACGGAAGGTAGAGGGCAGCAAGGAAGATGGTCTCTAATTTAAAAGCATCTTAGGAGCTCTAAAAAGTTCCAGGCTGATGGATGGGCATATTTACTCCTCAGAACCCTTTTCATAAATACCTACCACTTAACATGCACTTCCGAGAGGCATAAATACCGTCGCTGAGTGCCAGCCTTATGGAAGGCAGGTTCCAGAGCCGCTTCTCCCCTCCGTGGCTCAGAGCCCCGGAGTTACAGTCCTATTAGAGCTGTCCCCCGAGCACCCAGCGGTCAACCCCAACCCCACCAGGACGGGTGCTCCATTTCTGCACAGCAATGCAGCTTGCCTCCCCTTGCTTCAGGGAAGACAGCAGTGCATCTCTTGTCATAAGGCCCAGCTCTGAGACAGGTGGAGATTGAAGATGCATTTGGTCATCAGCACCAGCCAAACAAATAAATATCTAATAACATCCAGTCTTGGAGAGAGAATGTTTCCTGGAGCTGTTCGGATCATGTCTTATTTAAAGCTGGACGTTGAGGGTGATTTTCTCCTTGTTCTCAGAGGAACTGACTGGGCTTGAAGGCAGGAGTGATTTCCCGCTAGACGATGCTGGCTCCCCAGGAGGGGCCTCACCAGGTGGCAGGGCTCTGCATGGGGTAGGTCGCTGCCAGTTCGCCCAGCACCTGCCCTCTGCCACATGCAAACAGGTGTCCCTCCCCATTGGACAAAAGCAGTGAGCTGTGCCCTTCTTTCTCCCTGAGTGGCAGGTCCAGGCTGGAACCTCCACCTGGTATGCCCAGAGGTGTTAAGAAGGAGAAAAGCTCTTGGTGACTCCTGTCACTCTGGAGGGAGGGGGCTTCCACGCCCAAGTGCCAGGTCTTCCCTCAGGTGAGCTGGACGCCCCATTAGCTGTGACCACCCAGTATGAGCGGTGTGATGTTGAGAATTAACACCCAGCGAGACAACATCCAAAGAAGGGCTCTGTGGCTATAAAGGGTTAAGTCAGCCGTTAGCACCAGGGACCAGTTTCATGGAAGACAATTTTTCCATGGACTGGGGAGTCCAGTGGTTTCAGGATGATTCAAGCACATTTTATTTATTTTTTGCGGCTGCTGATCTGACAGGAGGCGGAGCTCAGGTGGTAATGGGAGCTATGGGGAGTGGTAGTAAATACAGGTGAAGCTTCACCCGCCTGCCACTCACTTCCCGCTGTGCAGCCCAGTTCCTAACAGACCATGGATCAGTACCAGTACAGGGCTGGGGGCTGGGCACTCCTGGGTGAAGCAAACTGGAGTATGAGCATTATTCTTCCATTTTGAAATGGTTTTTAAAGCACGTGTTCTTATATAAGATTATCTTGGCCACATAAAGTACTGTTTGCCAGAATCTATAGAAAAATATTATAGTATCCAATAGTCTTCAAAGATGCATAAATAATTGCATATAAGCCTCCAACCAACATTTACAGGCCCCCTCTGTCTATATTGATAGGACTACATTTCTATTTCTATCCTAGCTTTATATTTCGCCTGGCATGCCAGGCTTCTCATTCATGGCACTTAATCTAGTTGTTATTTGACATTATGTGTGTGGTCATATGCTTAATTCTGTCTTTATCAATAATCTGTCTTATGATGTCTTTGGGCCGTACGAGGGTGGAGACTGTCACTTTGTCTCAGCATTGTAATCCCCAGGACACTGCCTGAAGAATGTTTAGAAGGAAGAAGGGAAGGGCAGGACAATGAGCGACATACGGTACTGGGTACCAGGGATGCTCAGACCAGTAGCTGCAGAAGGGTTCACAGCCCACAGGGCAGCTGGAGAAGGGATGCTCAGCAGAGGTGCCCACTGGGACCATGGAAATGCAGGGTCGATTCGGAAAGGCTTCCTTGTAGCCTTTACCTCCAACCCAATTGCCACACACTGCAGGGGTTCTGGCTTTCAGGGCAGCTCTGGCCAGAGGCAGGGGCAGCAGAGGTATGGGGATGCAGATCAGACCTTTTACTGGACAGGAGGCCAGACCCAGAGATGACCCTCTTGGATGGGAAGGACAGACTGCCCTGACTTCTAGAAGACGCTGCCAGCTTCATCCAAGGCATTTTCAGCCCCAAACCCATCCCTGGGAACCTGCGATTCCCCTAGAGCTGACTTCCCCAGATGTGCACTGGTCACAGGATGCCTTTCTATTCCTAGTTCCAAGATTGGAGCTATGGGCCTACGAGTACGTGAGCGAGACAGAGATGGGGACCACACGTCCACCGTGGTTTGTTAAACACACCATGCAGAACCACACCGTTAAAGGAGGGGGGCCGGAGCTGTCGTCCTGAGGCCTGCCCTGCAAAATGGAATCTGTCTGTCTTTACCAGGAAACTATGATAAACGAGCCAAGACAGACACTGGTCGGGACGAGCCACTTTATTTAAAAGCTTCAGCGGCCCAAAGTGGTTTAACATAGATGCATGGAAGATTTATCTATAGAAAAATATTATAGTATCCAAAGAAATGCATAAATAATTGCATATAAGCCTCCAACCAACATTTACAGGCCCCCTCTGTCTATATTGATAGGACTACATTTCTATTTCTATCCTAGCTTTATATTTCGCCTGGCATGCCAGGCTTCTCATTCATGGCACTTAATCTAGTTGTTATTTGACATTATGTGTGTGGTCATATGCTTAATTCTGTCTTTATCAATAATCTGTCTTATGATGTCTTTGGGCCGTACGAGGGTGGAGACTGTCACTTTGTCTCAGCATTGTAATCCCCAGGACACTGCCTGAAGAATGTTTAGAAGGAAGAAGGGAAGGGCAGGACAATGAGCGACATACGGTACTGGGTACCAGGGATGCTCAGACCAGTAGCTGCAGAAGGGTTCACAGCCCACAGGGCAGCTGGAGAAGGGATGCTCAGCAGAGGTGCCCACTGGGACCATGGAAATGCAGGGTCGATTCGGAAAGGCTTCCTTGTAGCCTTTACCTCCAACCCAATTGCCACACACTGCAGGGGTTCTGGCTTTCAGGGCAGCTCTGGCCAGAGGCAGGGGCAGCAGAGGTATGGGGATGCAGATCAGACCTTTTACTGGACAGGAGGCCAGACCCAGAGATGACCCTCTTGGATGGGAAGGACAGACTGCCCTGACTTCTAGAAGACGCTGCCAGCTTCATCCAAGGCATTTTCAGCCCCAAACCCATCCCTGGGAACCTGCGATTCCCCTAGAGCTGACTTCCCCAGATGTGCACTGGTCACAGGATGCCTTTCTATTCCTAGTTCCAAGATTGGAGCTATGGGCCTACGAGTACGTGAGCGAGACAGAGATGGGGACCACACGTCCACCGTGGTTTGTTAAACACACCATGCAGAACCACACCGTTAAAGGAGGGGGGCCGGAGCTGTCGTCCTGAGGCCTGCCCTGCAAAATGGAATCTGTCTGTCTTTACCAGGAAACTATGATAAACGAGCCAAGACAGACACTGGTCGGGACGAGCCACTTTATTTAAAAGCTTCAGCGGCCCAAAGTGGTTTAACATAGATGCATGGAAGATTTATCTCGATGATAAAATACCTGAACTTGAAAGGCACATAAATTATCGTTTTGCAATTCTTTTTCCTTTTAAGATTTCACATAGTCAAGTGCTTTAAGTAACGAATGAAATGCACATAAAGCTGTCTGTCAGTATCTGCAGAGAGCCCCTGCTCCCAGACGGGACTGAGCTCAGAATCCACACCATCCACCTCTGTCTGAGATCTTCTGTTTGCCTTCACAGTGAAGATCATCAGGAGAATTAATCAAGATAATAATAATAACTGCAGCTAGGCTTGACTGAGTACTTTGCACCTGATGCTGGGTGCTGAGGATGTGTGTGTGTGGATCTTCCTGACCCAGGGATCAAACCCACGTCTTTTGCGTCTCCTGGGAAGCCTGTGCACTGAGGATGGTATGCCACATACCTATATACGAGTATTACTGAATATCCTGTGGGTAAGGGACTGTTACAGATGCAAAACCGTGCCTTAGAGAGCGTCTGGGATGCACGTGAGATCACACAGGCAATTTCATTGACTCCGAAGAAGCTGCAGCCTTCACCACTAAGCTGCCACACCCATGAAGATGCCTGCCCTTAGCAAGGGCCTAAACACATCAGTTGTCTCTCCCTATCTTCACACGCCTTTCCTTTAACAACACACTTCCACACAGGAAAACTTGCCCTGCGGGTTTAGGTTTCTTCCTCCGTTCATTCATTCTGGGTCCAGCACTCTGCTGGCTACATGGTTTACAGAATTGGATTCCACAGCTCCTGGACCCACACATCTCAGGCGATTACCATATCCATCCGAGGGCAGGGGTCAGCAAAGACCAGAGTAGGTCCTCACCGTGACCCACACCCAGCTGTGGGTTAGAGATAACCTGAACAAGACAACTTTCGATCTCTTTCAGCCTTACTTTCCCCCCTCTCCATGGTTTTACTGTGTTTTCTGTGGCTTGAGTCCAAGAGGCCTGCTATCACTCAGAACACCCCTTTCTGCTGCCAGGGCTGATGCTTTCCAGTAAAACCACCGCAACAGATAACCCGACTTCCCCGCTAATCACCCTGCACAGTTCCTCAGTCTCCCATCTTCTGCCTCATTTCACCATTTTTTGCCCAGAATATAAAGAATAATAACAATTGTAACGGCAGAAGTAACTTCTACATGTCAGACTCTGCTCTAAGTATTTTAGGTACATTAAATCCCCATAATAATGTTCTGAAGTAAGCACTATTATTATTCCTTTTTTAGTTCATTTAAAGGAAGAGGGCGGGAGGTTACGTTTCTTCAGAGCTAACAGGATGGCAAACAGTGTCTTAAGCTCACACCAGCAGACAATAAGCCACCTGCCCCAGGTCAGACACGGAGCTAGGCAGTACCAAGTAAGAATCCGAACCCAGGTCTGTGACTAACCCAGCACTCCCTTTTCACTCTCTGCAGGTGGCATGACCACAGTCTGCCAGGGGAAACACAGTGGCTGCCCAGAGCCTGCCATCTCGCCCTCCTTCCCCAGCACCGGTCTGTGAACACCTGTCGTCAGGTTTTTTATTTATTTTGTTTACCCCTTCTCACAAACCATCCCAGACTCCTCTCTCAACTGTGTTCCCCATTCTCTGGGCCTCCTGGCCTCTGCTCATGGGGCAGATCCCCAGTCTACCCCAACACTACAAACAGAGACAAAGAAGGAATTGACATCAACCAAGCCAGTAAAATATATCAAGGCGCCACCAGCCAGCTGTTCCTCCAAAACTCTCCTAAATCCCTGGGGGTCCTCAGCAAATGACAGCAGAGTTGCTATCTCCTGAGGGGGCGATGCCACCCATGAAGATAAGGAAGTCACTGATGCTCAGCTGAGGAGTATGAGCCTTGAGCCTTGAGCGCTCAGGGGGCTCATGGAGCCGGCAGGAGCAGCTGAGGCTTTCTAGGAAATGTATAGCTGGCCCTGGTCGGGAGCAGAGGGGCCTTCCCTGGCAAGGCCAGAGGGCCAGGCTCTCTCCTCTGGGCTCCCGAGCACCATGCTCACCAGGCTAGGACTGTCAGTGTATTTCACCTGGCCCACTGCACATGGACTCCAGCGGGGCAGGACCAGCTTGGAGTGGGTACCAGTTAAATATTTCAAGAATGAATGACGAAAGCGCTCATCGTTTTAGAGAACAAGGTATTTGAGAGATTCTACTTAGACTAGAAAACAGGCCTCCGGGAGAGGGGAAGTGAGTTTGCCCAAAGGCAGCCCAGATTAATACCCTGCCCCATCCAAAAAGCTGCACCTGTACCTCACTTACTGCTCCTTTGGAATACCAGTACATCATTTATATTGCAACTTCTCAATCACCAGTGGGGAGGAACAGCCCCACTTTTACAGAAGAGGAAGGTAAGGAGCTTGCTTTTCTACCAGCTCTCAGTGGGCCACCCCCTCGGACCTTCCTTTTCTCAAACAAGCCACACTCCCTCCGAATAAAGTGTTTGCCCTGTGGTCCTCCGCCTTGGAACCCTGCCATTCATACTGAAGTGTGAGCTCCAGCATCCTTATAGACGGGATGAACGGCTACACGCTCCACCAGCACTTTGCACTCACTGTCTTCACAGAGCGTTCACAGTTTTTACCTTTTGCACTCACGTGTAGAGATTATTTGCTGTGGGTCTCTCTCACCAGACTGCAAGATCCACCGGGGCGGGCACCACGTTCGCTGGCCCGCACTGTGCCCCCCGCACTCCGCCCAGTGGCGAACACTCAATGAAATGCACTGTTTGGGGGATCCTTGTTTGCATCTGCTGAGTGCACCTGAATGCTGCACGCAGGCTCGGGTTTGGGCCACAAGGGTGCCGGGGTTAGGCTGATAATGCTGTGGCTAGAAGGGGCGGCGCCAGAGTAGAGGGGAGGCGTTTTGGGGTCCACACGATCCGGATAGGCTACCGGGCTCCGCGCCCCGCCTCCACCTGTCGCTAAGGTCTCGGCGGCCGCCCGCTCAGGCAAAGGCGAGCTGAACAGGCCCGGCCCTGGCTGCGCTTACCTGCGCGTCGCGGGGCTCCGCAGAGGCACTCGGCGAGCCTCCGGGGACTCCAGGGGACTGGGGGCCCGGCGGTGGCGGACCGGGGTTCTTTGCCCCCGTGCGGCCTTGCACCTAAGGCCCGGCGAGGGCCTAGCCAGGCCTCCGCACGCACGGCCCTTTCCGGGTGGGTGAGAGGGGACAGCCCCGGGACCTGCCCGCCACGCCCCCGCACTGGCGGGGTGGGAGGGTCTAAGGCGACCTGCGCTACTAGGGCTCTCCGAAGCGGAGTCTGAGAGAAACCGCCGGCGCCCGACTTCCTCCCTGGGGGCGGGCCCTAATGAGACCCGTTCCCATGCCCCGCCCCCTAGCTTCAAGCCCCGCCCACTCGCCCCAACCTCCCACCCGGGCTTCCTTTCACTGATTTTTGTCTGCCAGGTTGCACTGTTTTTCGGTTTTGCATTCCGTTTTATTTCTTATTTTTCACTTTATTTTATTTAAAGATCAAACATTTAAATATATTAAGGTAATGCATGAGCACTTTTTACAAAATAAAATTACCTATATATTCCTATAATGAAAGCAACAGGGCAGCTCCCTTGTGCCCCCCACACAGCCGTTTATATCAGTTCCTCTGTTTTCTAGTGGTTACCCCCATACCGCTAAAAAATAAGCTTACAAAGCGGTTTCTTGATTTATCTATTGACTTTCTGCCATGTTAGATGAGGATTTACTTTCTTACCGCGGCCCTGCCTTCCTTTTCATGGCAAATTTACACCTCTGTTCTCAAGTCCTGCCCTGGTGAGCTCTAAGACCTCAAACCAGCAGTGGATGAAGGTGTTCTGGGGCCTGAAGCCTATATGATTAAGGAGGAGCAGGCAGAAGGAGCTGTTTTAGAAAGCCTTACAGAATCAAGGGTTGTGACGAGTGGGAGGGTGCCGGGGTTAGGCTGATAATGCTGTGGCTAGAAGGGGCGGCGCCAGAGTAGAGGGGAGGCGTTTTGGGGTCCACACGATCCGGATAGGCTACCGGGCTCCGCGCCCCGCCTCCACCTGTCGCTAAGGTCTCGGCGGCCGCCCGCTCAGGCAAAGGCGAGCTGAACAGGCCCGGCCCTGGCTGCGCTTACCTGCGCGTCGCGGGGCTCCGCAGAGGCACTCGGCGAGCCTCCGGGGACTCCAGGGGACTGGGGGCCCGGCGGTGGCGGACCGGGGTTCTTTGCCCCCGTGCGGCCTTGCACCTAAGGCCCGGCGAGGGCCTAGCCAGGCCTCCGCACGCACGGCCCTTTCCGGGTGGGTGAGAGGGGACAGCCCCGGGACCTGCCCGCCACGCCCCCGCACTGGCGGGGTGGGAGGGTCTAAGGCGACCTGCGCTACTAGGGCTCTCCGAAGCGGAGTCTGAGAGAAACCGCCGGCGCCCGACTTCCTCCCTGGGGGCGGGCCCTAATGAGACCCGTTCCCATGCCCCGCCCCCTAGCTTCAAGCCCCGCCCACTCGCCCCAACCTCCCACCCGGGCTTCCTTTCACTGATTTTTGTCTGCCAGGTTGCACTGTTTTCGGTTTTGCATTCCGTTTTATTTCTTATTTTTCACTTTATTTTATTTAAAGATCAAACATTTAAATATATTAAGGTAATGCATGAGCACTTTTTACAAAATAAAATTACCTATATATTCCTATAATGAAAGCAACAGGGCAGCTCCCTTGTGCCCCCCACACAGCCGTTTATATCAGTTCCTCTGTTTTCTAGTGGTTACCCCCATACCGCTAAAAAATAAGCTTACAAAGCGGTTTCTTGATTTATCTATTGACTTTCTGCCATGTTAGATGAGGATTTACTTTCTTACCGCGGCCCTGCCTTCCTTTTCATGGCAAATTTACACCTCTGTTCTCAAGTCCTGCCCTGGTGAGCTCTAAGACCTCAAACCAGCAGTGGATGAAGGTGTTCTGGGGCCTGAAGCCTATATGATTAAGGAGGAGCAGGCAGAAGGAGCTGTTTTAGAAAGCCTTACAGAATCAAGGGTTGTGAATGAAAATTTGTTTAGAATGAGCCATCACAACAAAATGCTGGGGTCTTGGGGATTCAGATCCATGTTCCCTGAGATCTTTGTAGGCAATTTATTTCCTGAATTTGCTTCCCCAGTGTGGCCTAGCCTTCTCTGCTCACCCAGAACCCTCCAGAACTCCCAGTTCTTACAGGGGTGGTGAAAGTCGAGATGCATCAATTTCTGCCAATAGGATTTTCTAATGGAGTGAACTGAAGTGTGCAAGAAAGAGACATCGAGGACTATGTCAAGGTTTCATGACTACTGCACACTTCATCCCCAGCCCTTCCTAGCATCCATGACAGGTTCTTAGTGCAGAGTGTTTTGTAAAGCTGACTCTGGGCCCCTGTTTGGTCCCCAGATCCTCACGCAGCTCCCAAAAGGCTGGCTGGACAATTGTACTGTCCCCACTTTTAGGAGGGCTTGTTCTTGTCCCTCCTTAATCAGTGTAGGGGACACACAAAGCTAGCACCCGAAGAGTATGCAGGTGACGGGCTGGTCTACCCCTCCTTATTCAGATGAAGGAGCAGTGTTCACACCCTCCCTGACAGTCCTTCTCTTCTGAGAGTTCAGCCCTTCCCCTTCCTCTGCTCTGCCTCTCATATCTCTCCTGCTCACTCTCCCCCTTCCCTCGTCCATCTTTCTATTATCAGGAGAGACTCCCTTAGGGTGTGAAATATGCCTCAACAAGCTGACCTTGGGCAAAATCACTTTACCTCTGCAAGCCTCAGGATCCTTCCCTGAAATGGGGGGTAATAGCCGTTTGAGAGGGATTAGTGGCTTCACAGGTGTATGCATGTGTGTGAACGCTCAGTGACTCAGGTGTGTCTGACTCTTCGAGACTCCATGGACTGTAGCCCGCCAGGCTCCTCTGTCCATGGAATTCTCTAGGCAAGAATACTGGAGTGGGTTGCCATTTCCTACTCCAGGGGTTCTTCCCCACCCAGGAGTCCAAACTGCATCTCCTGTATTTCCTGCATTGGCAGGCAGATTGCTTACCAGCTGAGCCACCTGGGAAGCCCACCTAATATACATAAGGATTTTTTCCCCTCTTTAAAAAATAAATAAATAAAAACCTTTTTTAGCAACTCAGAAAATGTAAATATTGATCAATTTATTCTCCTTTTCTTTTTATTGCTACTGGATTTTGTATCATAAACGCCATTCCCACTCTGAGATTTTAAAGAAATCGGAGGGTAATAATCTTTGGAAGTATTATTGATAGTATGGTTTGTCTCCCAGCAGAGTGGGAGGCTTATGAGAAAGGTTTGGGAGTTAAAATCTATGTGTAGCATGTTGGGACCATAGCTTGGGTTAAAATCAAGGGTAAATCATTCTAAGTCAGGGCCCTGACCCAGGGAAGGAGAGGCTTGTCACAGAGAGTCAGAAGAGGACAGGCAATGACCTGTCCATGTGAGGAATGCTTCCTTCTCTGGGACAATGAAGATAAGACCTTGGTCCAGGTGGAAGCCTAGCTTTCTGGATATGAGGTAGTGCCTCCTAGTGGAGGGAGGTAAGAACCTCACATAATAGCCATGCTTCACTTAACCCAAGTCAGCGAGGGGTGAGGGACAGTGGTTGAGAAATCCCTTCTGGAGACAACAGCTAGCTCCTAAGACTCTAGATCAAGGACTATCTAGATAGGGTCATGCCCTTTGCTTGAGGGCACAAAGGGCATGGATCACTGATATAACAGGGTAATGTTTGTCCTGAATCCTATATGCCATTGTGAGTCAAGGAAGTAGCCAGGTAATGCCACCTCAGACAGGAGAAGGATTTCATACAGAGGGTATCTCAGTTTGGGTCCCTTAGAAGCAGACCATGAGACAGGGATTCCAGTGCAAGAGGATTTTGGGGAAGGCCAGTAAATAAACTTATTTGGGATGCACAAATAATTGGAGCTTGATTCTACAGGAAACATCTGGAGAGCAACGAATGTGCGAAGTACCTGGCTCAGAAGGATCCCACCCAAGAAAGCACTGAAGAAGGGAGGTTTCTAAAGGGAAAGAACTGGAACTGACATTTTGAACATTTTAAAATTACTTCTAGGCATGTAAATGTGGTTACCAACTGAGATCAAGCTCTAACTATTTGCAGCTTCCTTCTGTCACCTACTGATGTTCTGATGAAGCACTTTCTGCATATCATCTCAGGCCTATGGTGTGACCTGAGGACATTCTGGAAAACTTGCTTTTGGACAGACATGATGGGACTGCAGGCTGGATCAGCCTCTGTGGTTGGATGAACCCAGAACCTTGACATCTAGGCTCTCAGGAAGGGCAATCGTGGGCTGGTGAAAGTAACATGGAAAAAGGAGACTGGTGGACTTTCAACATGATCAAAGAGTACAACTTTTTCAATCCCTTTAAGGACTTCAGGGTGAATATTGGACTTCCCTGGTGGTCCAGTGGTTAAGAATCCATCTGTTAAGGAAAGGAATACAAGTTCAACCCCTGATCCAGGAAGATCCCACATGCCTTAGAGCAACTAAGCCCATGCACCACAACTGCTGAGCCTGAACTCTAGAGCCCCTAAACCACAACTACTGAGCCCACAGTTACTGACACCTTCAAGCCTAGAGCCTGTGCTCTGCAACAAGAGAAGCCACCGCAATGAGAAACCCATGCACCACAACGAAGAGTATCCCTGACTTGCCACAACTAGAGAAAACCCACCTGAAGTGGCGAAAAACCCAGGCACAGCCAAAAATAATGAATGAATGAATTAATTAAAAGGTAGGTGTTTTCTTATAGACAATGAACAGAGAATGGCTATGCCTACATGGGTGATGAAGCAGGCCTCCACTACAAGTTATCATTTTGTCAACCTGGCTCCAATGGTCACAGTTACCATTGAGTTAAAGCGATCCTTTTGAAATATGAATCAGGTCACAGCGCTCCCCTGCTGAGAAGTCCCCAGAGGCTCCCACCACAATTAGCAAAAAACACCAACTTCTCCCCAGTGGTCTCCAAGGCCCTCATAAGATCTGCCCCGACAAGCTTTCCCTGACATTGTCTCCTGACTGCAAACCACTCCTTGCCCCTGGTCTCCTTGCCGCTGTTCCTTGAACACCCTCGGCCTGTTTGCACCCTAGAGCTACTGCCCTGCTGTTCTTGCCGGCTGAAATGGTATGTTCCACCCACTCCCCGGGTAATTTGTTCTCTTGTTTAGGTTTCTAACAGACTGCCTACCAGAGACAGAAACAATGAACACTCCCAAATACTGCCCCATTTATAACACCTACTATCTGTCATTGGAATGTGCATTTCTTTATTATATGTCTCCCTCGTTTAAGCGTAAGGTCTCCAAAGGACTGAGTATATATTTTCTTCTTTGCTATAGCCCCAGACTTATGTACCTATCTTTGGCTGTGCTGTATACCTTGTGGGATCTTACTGCAGCACGTCAGCCAGGTGCATAGAGCATAGCGGTGACGGCAAGGCATTAAGAAATACACACACACTTACAAACAGAGAGAAAGGATGAAAATGGGGCGCTCAGGACCTCTTGGGTCAAAGCCCTGAACACAGACACCAGTTGGCTTTTCTTGAGAGTTTAAACTCCAGGAGATTTCAGGGAATGATATTAGCATGGGCTGGGACCCACTCATAGCCCTGATTAATAACTACTCTCGTGCCTCTAAGTTGCTTCTCCTTCATGGAGAGGGCACACTACAGCTGGGGGGCAACCAGATCGGCAAAAAATTAAAGAATCTGTTCTGTGTGTGCACACAGCAATCTAATGTGCACTGACCCAGCGTTCCAAAGGCCACAGCAGATCTCCCACCTGTTGCTGATCAGTATGACCCCAGTTAATGAGCCCACGTGAATTGAATCAACTTGTTTTTGTCTTAGTTCTTTCATTCCCGAGCTGTTTTTCTCCTGGTTTGGCCAGAGCTGTGAAAACCTCCACTGGTTTGTTTCCACACAGGATCTTCATCCCCAAAAGGCATAGAACCCGTGTCATCTGCAGCAAAATCGAGGAGTGGAGTCCCAACGCCTGGACCTCCAGGGAGCTCCCACACTTAGAGCAGTGCCTGGCCCCTAGTAGGTAATGAAGAAATACCAATTGAACGAATGAATGCATTGAACTGACAGAAAATAGAAACAAAATCTGTAACATACAGTTCAAAAATATCCTGAAAGGCAGATTTTCAACTCACCCAGATTGGATTCTTCTCAAACTGGGAAGAACTGTGAGAGCAGAGAGAGAAAACAACGAAGTGAAATGAAATGGCTGAGATGCATTATATAATCTGCTTCATAATCACAGGTCAGTATTTGACTGGGAACTTTGACTCATTTACGTTTGACCCAATGTCTGTGTTAAATATTTAAGCAGAGGTTAGCTTGAAGGGCTATGCGCTCATTCAAAAGTAGTAAGAAAAGTTTCCCCTAGTCGTTTTAATAATTCAGAATGGTGTTCTGTGGCTTCTCTTGGCACGTGAGGGCCCAAGATGGTAACTGCTTACCTGAAAACAGTGGCCTTGATCAAATATTTAAGATCTCCCTTATTTTTATTTTCTGTGTACTTTTTATTTCTGCTTCCCACCTTTTATTTTTTACCAGTTTTGCAGTCACACAATTCATATGCAAGAGTTAATAGAAATGTTTCATGGATTATTAAATGCAACTAAGCAATGAGCTTCGGCTAGAACGTAAGGCCAAACTGGGGCCACTTTGCTGTTTCTACAGGGTAATTTTTTCTTGAAGGTACGGCCTATGATCTTCCAGAGTCCTCTGCCCTGTATTCTAAAGTTCCGTAAGACAGACATGTGTCTGCTGCAGAAAGGACTTTAAGGTGAAAACAAAGACTTCCTGAAAAACAGGTTTTACAGAGGTGCAATGAAGCATTCTTGAAATCGAGAACACTTGCAACCACAGAACTGGTCAATGGGCCCTTGACGTCCTGGCAGGACAGCACTGAATGGTGACTGTTTGCTGATGAAAACATTGTCCACCAGCGCCACCAGCAGCAGAGTGGCTTTGGTGAGTCTCTAACTAGGCTTCACTTTTTTGAACTCCAATGCAGACATGTTCCGTAAAGGCATAGAACCCGTGTCATCTGCAGCAAAATCGAGGAGTGGAGTCCCAACGCCTGGACCTCCAGGAGCTCCCACACTTAGAGCAGTGCCTGGCCCCTAGTAGGTAATGAAGAAATACCAATTGAACGAATGAATGCATTGAACTGACAGAAAATAGAAACAAAATCTGTAACATACAGTTCAAAAATATCCTGAAAGGCAGATTTTCAACTCACCCAGATTGGATTCTTCTCAAACTGGGAAGAACTGTGAGAGCAGAGAGAGAAAACAACGAAGTGAAATGAAATGGCTGAGATGCATTATATAATCTGCTTCATAATCACAGGTCAGTATTTGACTGGGAACTTTGACTCATTTACGTTTGACCCAATGTCTGTGTTAAATATTTAAGCAGAGGTTAGCTTGAAGGGCTATGCGCTCATTCAAAAGTAGTAAGAAAAGTTTCCCCTAGTCGTTTTAATAATTCAGAATGGTGTTCTGTGGCTTCTCTTGGCACGTGAGGGCCCAAGATGGTAACTGCTTACCTGAAAACAGTGGCCTTGATCAAATATTTAAGATCTCCCTTATTTTTATTTTCTGTGTACTTTTTATTTCTGCTTCCCACCTTTTATTTTTTACCAGTTTTGCAGTCACACAATTCATATGCAAGAGTTAATAGAAATGTTTCATGGATTATTAAATGCAACTAAGCAATGAGCTTCGGCTAGAACGTAAGGCCAAACTGGGGCCACTTTGCTGTTTCTACAGGGTAATTTTTTCTTGAAGGTACGGCCTATGATCTTCCAGAGTCCTCTGCCCTGTATTCTAAAGTTCCGTAAGACAGACATGTGTCTGCTGCAGAAAGGACTTTAAGGTGAAAACAAAGACTTCCTGAAAAACAGGTTTTACAGAGGTGCAATGAAGCATTCTTGAAATCGAGAACACTTGCAACCACAGAACTGGTCAATGGGCCCTTGACGTCCTGGCAGGACAGCACTGAATGGTGACTGTTTGCTGATGAAAACATTGTCCACCAGCGCCACCAGCAGCAGAGTGGCTTTGGTGAGTCTCTAACTAGGCTTCACTGTCTAAGGAATGTTCCGGTAGCAGCACCGTACTGATGGAGCTTTTATGTTGCTAGAACTCCAATGCAGACTGTGCTGTCCATCAGGGCCCACTTCGTACAAAACGGGCCTTCTGAAGGAGGTCAAAGTCACAACACAGCATTCCCATTGGGAAGTACTTAGTAATAACCCATTGGGTTTTGATGAGAGAGGACCCAAAGGGGTCAGATGATTTTTTCAAGTTTGCATGTAGCTGGTCAGAGATGGGGTTGGAGTATTGTCAGATTTTTTGTTATGTTATTTTTTGAAATTTTTTGTTTTTGTTATTGTTGTTACAAGCAATGTGAACAGTCTCTGCTGAGTAGAAGGGAATTTATTGGTAGAATCAGACCTTCAGAATTTATGGGAAGGTTGAAAACCCAGGCTTAGAAGGAGCAGGAGGAAAGAAAGCAGTTCTGAAAACCTAGAAAGTGGAAACTCTAGGAATGATCTCTTAGTAGACATAGTCTAGGGAGGGTGTCCCTGTATGGATAGATGGTTAAATTTTAGCCACTTCTTCTGTCTGTCTTTAACTCATGCAGGACTCACAGTCCTGGGAGGGTCTTCTCTCATTAGTCAAAATTAGGACAAAATCCCCTGGCTGTCCTGAGGCAGGTGCTGGCAAACCCTTTGACTTTGGTGATTGAGAAGAACACACCTGAATTTACTCTTGAGCCTCATGGTGGAGAGAGGCAAATCCCCAAAAGGATCTCCCAAAGATGCTGCCAGGAGGAGGCCAGGGATGCAAAATAACTCTGCACCAGTGGATGCACAGCCTTAGCAAGTACTTTAGAGCAGAGGTCCCCAACCCCAGGAGCGAGGACTGGTACCAGTCCCTGGTCCATTAGGAGCTGGGCCCCACAGCAGGATGTGAGTGGCAGGTGGGTGAAGTTTCATCTGCCATTGCCCATCACTGCCCAGCACTCTCATTACAGCCTGAAACAGCACCCCCCATGTCACACTCATTGCTGTTACTGCCTTAACCATCCTCCCTTCCATCCATGGAAAAGCTGTCTTCCACAAAACCAGTCCCTGTTGCCAAAAAGGTTGGGGACTACTTCTTTGGAGGTCATGCTTGTGACCTCATAGACCCAAGATGGCTGCTTGGCCTCAAGGCTCACATTCTAAAACAGAAGAAGAAAGCAGGAGAGAGGTGGGGAGCTCCTGTGTTTGGAAAGCAAAACTTTCCTACTAATCTCATACAAACTCTTGATTGCTCCTCAAGGCCATCTCGTACAGAGAGGCAGCTAAATGGACATATTGTACCCTGGCTGCCCTGCATCCCTGGCTTCATTGCTCTGCAGCATGTGGGATCCTCCCGGATCAGGGGTTGAACTCATGTCTCCTGTATTGGCAGGCGAACTCTTTATCACTGAGCTACCAGGGAAGCCCTCTCTTCTTTCACCTTTGCCTCTTCTCTGCTCTTTGTCTTCACTTCTAAGAACCTCAAATCTCTCCTGTTCTAAAAAGAATCCACCCTTACCCACTGGGGCTGCTCAGACACCAATCTCTTGCCTTCTTTTCTTATCCGAACTTTGCACAGGAGTGGTCTGTCTGCATCTTCTCTCTTTGCAGTGAATCCTCGACCCAGAGCATCTTGCGTTGCTCCTGCCTCCACACAAAAATGAGGGATCAGCTGATGGTTACTCCTGTGGGTAAGTCTCTGTCTCTGTTAACGGGCTCCCTGTGCTGCCTTTGATAATGCTTGCCACTGCCTCACCAGTGCTCTCTCTTGGCTCTGAGAGCTCACTGTCTCCCAGACCTCTTCCTGCCTCTTGAAGTATGCATCCTGTTTCGAGAAGAATACTACTCAAGGTATCAGATCACTCCCTAGCTAAACGGAGGACCTTGTGTCTCTCCCTAGAAACTGAACAATGAGCGGACAAATCAAGACGCTAGAAATGGTGGCATTCTTCCATTTCTGCAGGAGTGCCCTGGAGGAATTATTGTAGAGCTCTTGTCCTGTGGGGCCCTGGAGCTACCAGGTGTCTATCAGCCTCCTGCCTGGTTCTTTAACTCTCGTATGGCCTCCAAGCAAATTCTTTACATCATCCAGAATCAGTTTCTGTTTCTGACACCCAAAGAGACCTGAGTGATGCCTTGTTCTCGTTCTGATTTCTAAACACATGAGTGCATTACAGGCCATGGGTTCTCATTTGTACCTGTGTCCCCAGGGAGCTCACTCTTTAAGGCTCTGATAAAGTATCCCTCCTCCTCCATGCTGCCCTCCATGATTCATGTCCTTGCAGTAAACCACATAGCTCTTTCTACTTTCCTGCCTTAGCGAGGCCCTGACCTCCAATGGTCCCTTAGAGCCTGGAGCACTCCAAGACCCTTTCACAGTCAATACTAATGTTCACATTCAGAGTAGTCTGTCCAGGCCAGGCTGCCCAGCTAGAGAATAGGACCATTGGGCTAAGTTCCAGCCTTTCCCACTAACCTCCTTGTCTCCTAAATGGTCACAGCTTTAGAAAGAGATGACGGAACTCTTTATGGGTTAGTCAGCTTCAACTCGGATCTATCTTCTGAGAAGGAGCAGGGGAGAAATGCTGCTGGGTCAGCCTACAGAGCTTCTAGTGTCAGAGGAAACCAGGCCTTTTCTCCTCCCTCCCTGGTTTCCAGGTCTGTGCTTGTGTGTTTTCCATGAAGCAGACACTGAGAGGCTAAAGTGACTTTTGCAACTAAGTTGCAAAAGATTTACAGGAGAGTGACACCTGTGAATAAGAAGGGGCAGAAGCAGGTTGGGCAGGGGAAGCCCACAGACCATGATGAAGGCCCCATGGTTTTTGACAGCTGGTGGAGCTCTGGGCTTCAGATCATGCCCTAGTGGTGTCCTATGTTGGGTAGAAATGATCAGGCCCTGTGTGTCCTCTTTGGGCAGTCATTGGCCAGGGTTTGCCCTGAGAGTAGCTGAACCTCGGCTTGAAAATGGGTACTACCAGCTGGAGGCGGTCAGGAAGCCATGCCCTGGCCACTAGGGAAGCCAGTCTTTCTGAAGGTAGATCTGAGCAGTGGACCGCTGTGTCTGCCACACCTTCCACCAACCAGTCTCTGTGGGAGCTCACGGGCCAGCCTAGGTCCCCACACAGTTCATGGCTCTGTGCTGAAGTTTCTGGCAAAGTGAGGCAGGGCTTAGGGTTGTGTCTATAGTGCAAGAGGCTTTGTTTCTATCTCAGATTCTGAATTGATAGCTCAAACTGAAATCCTCACCACAGAGTTCTTGTACTCGAGGAGCAAAAGTTCACCTGTGAGTCCTGGCTTCTCGTCCTTCCCTCCCCTGCTGGTCCTGCCCTGTCCTCTCGCCCACCTCTCCTCTGTATGCTGCTCAGGCTGCTGATGTCTGGAGCAGTGCTGTGCTCAGAGGTCCCACTGGCTTAATGAATGAAAGAATGAATGAACTATGGCATGAGTGAAGGAAAGACTGCAGGAAGGATGAGACAGCCAGAGAAAAGAGCAAATAGAATAAGGATAGTTCAGCAACAGAGCTACCAACTGGGTCACTTAGGGGTGAGATGATCACGTCCCTCCTCGCAAGGATTCTTTGAAAAATCACTTGACTGCTTCATCCTGGGACATAAGCGGTGTCTTCCCTCTCCCTTCTGCCTATTCCTCAGCGATGACAGCAATTCTTTTTCTTCTGAGGCTTCAGCTTTTGGATAAAGTCTCCATTCTTCCCTTGAAGGCAGCTTTGCTAAAGACGTAGAGAACAGATTGCCTGCAAAGGCTGTGGCGCTCTCTGTGCCTCAGACAAAGATGGTAATTCATTGCACGACCCTGAGTTGTCCATCTTTACGCTCCCCGTTTGCCCAGAGGGCACCTGAGCTTCCAGTCGTGGCTGCAGGCAGTGGGGGAGTGCTCCGTTCCACGAGGTCTCTAAGACTTAGAACAATGCACTGATTGGCTTGTGTCTCCTTGGGCAGTTCCAGGGTCTGTATTTGGGACTGACTCTGACAGACAGATGGCGCTAGTGGTAAAGAACCTGCCTGTCAATGCAGAAGACGTATGAGACATGGGTTTGATCCCCAGGTGGGGAAGATCCCCTGGAGGAGGAAATGGCAACCTGCTCCAGTATTCTTTTTTTTTTTTTTTAACCTTTATTTTGCTTTTAACTTTTACAGAGTTTTGTTGTTTACAGATATGTATGTTCCCAGATTAGTCATATGTATATCTCCCTCTTTCCACCCCTCCCAACCATCACACAGCACCCCTGAAGGATCCCCTTTTCTCACAGAGCAATGACTATAGCTATTTTCTTCACTTATGATAGTACAGGCCTTCATGCTCTGCTCCAGTATTCTTGTCTGGAAAATCTCACGGACAGGGGAGCCTGGTGGGCTACAGTCCATGGGCTTGCAAACAGTTGGACATGACTGAGGATGAGATGGTTGGATGGCATCACTGCATCAATGAACATGAGTTTAAGCAAGTTGCAAGAGATGCTGAAGGACAGGGAAGCCTGGCGTGCTGCAGTCGATGGGGTCGCGAAGAGTTGGGCACGACTGAGTGAACTGAACTGAAGAGATTTAACATGGCACTGACAGCCTGGCCCCATTAGGAGAATGTGCTGCAGAAATACACCCTAGGGGAGGAGATCATTTTCCCAAGATCATTTTGAAAAAGGACAAGTGGTATTTCACACTAATGCTTGGGCAAGACTCCCCCTATTTGTCCCTTCTAAGAGGAGGAAGTCTGAAACATGTTAGTGACCCCCTATGCATTTGAAGTTTTGCATATACAAAGTTAGTCAGCTTAGGCTATGATATGCTGCGGTAGCAAACAACCATCACATGTCAATGGCTTACAAAAAATGATCTATTTCTCACTCAGACTGCATGTCCATCATGGGTCACCTGCAACTCTGCTCCGTGTTTAGGCATGGACCTTCTTGGGGATATTGCCTTGGAGCAGAAGGGAAAAAGATACAGAGTACTATAAGCTGGATCTTACTGCTTTGGTGCAGAAATGACATGGCCTTTCTATTCGTGTTTTATTAACCTGAGTGGATCATATGGCACTCTCAAGCTCAGTAGGCTCCAACGGGCTCAAGATGTATTGTCATCCCCCAGGTCACAGGTCTGATGCAGGAAAGGAGAATCCTTCTCCTTGGGAAGGCTAATACTATGATTGATAACATACAGAACCACTTGCAGTTACAGTGAGGAGTGGAGCATGGCAGTGCAGAGGATCTTGTGGGCTTTCAGGTGTGGAAAGCCTTTACACCCGCAGGTGAGGCAGAGGATTTAGTGGCTGTGGGCCTCACATCTCTGCTTGTGTGACCTTGAGCAGGTTGCCTGACCTTTCTGGACTTCTAAATGGTAACATATTAACGTCTACCCATTAAGGCTATTATGAAGATTAAATCGGGTGTCTGGAAGGTACATAATACATGGCAGATTTTATTATGATAAAGTAGTTCAGGCTTGCCTTGGACAAGTTGGAAAAACTCAGAGAAATAGGTAGAAATAAATAATACTAAAGTATGTCTTGCCACCCAGAGACAGCCAGTGCTAAAATTTTGGCATATTTCCTTCAAAAGATGAAAGCAAGCTATTTATAAAGCTGCAGCTGTTTCTGAGTTTGAGCAGGACAAGGAAGGCATTTGTTTGGGAAGACACCTTAATGGGCTTTTTAGCTTCCCCACCTTGCTCTGCCTAAGTCTGGCTAGTCTGGATGTGAAATGTTGAAAGGAAAGTTTTCTGAATTCTCTGCCTGCTAATTAGACAGATTTTTTAGTCCTCTGTTGAAAGCAGAGAGGTAGGGTTTCCATTTGGGGGGGCTGCCTATGACGAATTCGTGTTGATGTATGGCAAAAATCATCACAGTACTGTGAAGTGTTGTGATAGTATCCATCTTGTCTGACTGTGGCCCAATGGATGAGCCATGGAATTCTCCAGGCAAGAAACCTGGAGTGGGTAACTATCCCTTCTTCAGGAGATCTTCCTGACCCATGGATCGAACCCAGGTCCCCCACATTGTGGGCAGATTCTTTATCATCTGAACCACGAGGGAAGCCCAAGAATGCCTGGAGAAGCCTATCCCTTCTCCAGGGGATCTTCCAGACCCAGGAATCAAACCAGCATCTGCTGCCTTGCAGGCATTTTCTTTCCCAGCTGAGCTATCGGGGAAGCCCATATTGTCAAGTTATTATCCTCCAGTTAAAATAAATAAATAAACTATAAAAGAATATGAACAGAGTGGAAGCCCTCTGAGACAGAGATACGTGTAGGGAGGAAGTGAGGGACATGAAGAGAGAGAGGAAGACAAAGAAGGATGGAATGGAGACCAGGGGGCACAGAAAGACATGGAGAGGGACGCATAGAAAACCAGAGAGGAACCGGAACACACACCCACGCAGCCGAGAATGAAACCCTGCGACAGCAGCCTCAGCCTGCTTTGTCAGACAAGACACCAAGCAGGCTTTGCTTGGTGTGTGGCCAATGTGTACAGTGGACTTCAGAGATTAATGCTTTTTTTTTTTGGAGCTCTCATGTTTTCTCAACCTCTGCTGTACAGCACTTGCCCCTCCCCCTGCTCCCATCCCCCTCTGTCCCATCCTCAACACTTTAGGATAAAACTGTTTCACAAAACATCCTGATGCTGCTGGTGCTTTGGGGAGTGGAGAAGATGGGCCTTTGTCCCCAGCAGGATGAAGTGGCTCAGGGAGAGGAGCCGGGGCTGGGGGATTGGTGCTGAGATCTCTTGAGGATGAATTGAAAACAGAGCCGGAAGGAAGGTTTGGAATACAAGGTGCAGGGAAGCCCCTAGAAAAATGAAATCCCCCTTTCTCAGAGAGCCTTGACATCTTGGGGAAGAGGTTTTGGATCCCTGCCTCTCTGTGAGATGGTTATACTTGGATATTTAAAAGAGCTGGGGGCTTCCCTGGTGGCTCCTTGGTAAAGAGCCCACTTGCCAATGCAAGAGGCTCAGGTTCAATTCCTGATCCTAGAGGATCCCACATGCTTCAGAGCTACTCGGCCCCTGCAGAACACCTGTTGAACCTGTGCTCTAGAGTCTGGGGGCCACAACCATTGAGTCCACCTGCTGCAACAACAGAGCCCAAGCATCTAGAGCCTGTGCTCCCCAACAACAGAAGCCACCATGCAGAGAAGCCCATGCACCTCGGCGAGAGAGTAACCCTCACTCGCTGCCACTAGAGAAAGCTGGCACAGCAACAGCAAAAGACCGAGCACAGCCAAACATAAACAAACAGATACAATTATATTAAAAATCTGGTGATTGCAATGCATTAAATATCACATATGATCAAATAGCTTAAAGATAGTTCTAGACTGAGATACAGATATTTCATATAGTTGAGATTACACCATCCACATAATGTATACCCTGCTTGTGCTCCTAAGTGTTAGATTTCACACATTCTCTCACATCGTTAAAAATTCTCCATCAACATCGTTTTAGGGCATTTACTTTCTAATAGCTCTTGTGTTGCTCTCCCTTGCACTCACCCTCCCTGGACCTCTTCCCATCTCCAGCTGCCCACCTGCTTTGTTTTATGAAATCTTGCCTGAGCTAGAGGAGGGGCCTCTGACAAGGCCCGCAGTGGGCTCAATTATGGGAAACATGGCCCGAGTCACAGGATGAGTGATGGCCGTGTCCCTCCTGCCTGTTACCAGAACCATCACGGAGACGCTTCCAGAACCCAAGCACAATTTTGTTATTTGCCATTGTGGTTAATGAAAAGATGAAATTGGAGCCTATGAGCACAACATGTAGGCAGCACCATAATTAGCCCTTTGGAAGGTGAAGGATCCACTTTAAAATAAAAGAAAATAGCTTTACTCCCACAATGAAATGGCTGCAATTTTCCAGCTAATGCAGAACCTACAGTATTTCTGTAATTATGTCCCCTAGGTCTTCTATTCACAGTAATTTCTTCCTTTCTTTTTCTCTCCTTTCTCTCCTTTTTTCTTTTTGCTTCTAAGTCAATTGCCTCGGGGAGCAAGAAGACGAAATAATATTATTTGCAAACAGGAGAACTCATTCCCAGGTGATGGTGCATTTTATTTTGAAAAGTAAAAAAATAACAGGCCAAATAATTAAGTTCTCAACCTAGCAGTGTTAGTGTTAGTTGCTCAGTTGGGTCCAACTCTTTGTGACCCCGTGGACTATAGCCCACCAGGCTCCTCTGTCCATGGCATTCTCCAGGCAAGCATACTGCAGTGGCTTGCCATTCCCTTCTCCAGGGGCTCTTTCTAACCCAGGGATGGAACCCAGGTCTCCTTCCAGGGAAGTCCCATAACCTAGTAAAGCTGTACTATCTAAATTCAACCAAACCTACACAGGTGAGCCTTGGTCTTGTTCCTTCATCCAAAGGCAGGTGTCCTGAACAAGACAGGTGGTTTCCTGGAGGCGACCAGCGGCTGTAACAGTCACAGGCAGGAAGCGGCAGTCAGGGTGGTGGGGCCGGGGACCTGCCTTCTGTCCCAGACCAGACCTTGAGACCCTCACCTCACCACTCTGCACATAAGTTTCCTTACCTGTAAGATGCCTAAAAATCCCTGCCTTGCAGGCCTGTGGTGAGCATGAGACAGTGCTTAGCACAGTGACTGAATCACAGTCAGGCACAATAGTGATGATTCCTTTTACCCTGTGACCATCAAATGAATGAACATGTAACACACACACGCACACACAGAACGAGCTGATGGTGACTCATTGCCTTCACAAGATTTTCTGCACTGGGAGTCTAGAAAATGGCCAAAATGAAAAGCTTTTGATTTTCTCAGAGCAGCACTTTGAGGAGTTTCGCAGCAAACAATCTTGCGAGACAGGTGCTGTGTCTCTGTTTTACACTTGAGAAGACAAGGGACTCAGCAACTTGCCCAAGGACACATGTCTTATAAGTGGCAGAGCCAAGACGTCCATCCTGTTCTAGCTGATTCCAGAGCCTAGGCTTACTTCTCTACAGCTTTGTTCAGTTCCTGTCCTGATTCTACTGTGTACACATTTTTCTTTTAAAAAAATTTTTTGACTGTGCTAGGTCTTTGTTGCAACTCACAGCCTTTCTCTAGTTGTGGTGTGTGTGGACTTCACTAGTTGTGGCATGCTGGCTTTTCTTGTTGTACACAGGCCCTAGAGCGCGGGGCTCTGTAGTTGCCCTGCACGGGTTCTCTAGTTGTGCACGGGCTTAGGTGCCCTGTGGCATGTAGGATCTTAGTTCCCAGACAGACCTGGGATTGAACCCACATCCTTTTCTTTGCAAGGCAGATTCTTAACTGATGGGCCATCAGGGAAGTTCCCATACTATTTTTTTGCCTGCAAAATGGGCATGTTGCTTGTGCAAGTGGTCAAGTGCATGACCTTTGTTAGCAGACAGACCTGAATTCAAGCTCCAGACCTCCCATCCCCAAAAGGAACAACATTCCTGGGGTCTATCTGTACAATAAGCATCCTAACAGATCTTGACTCGTGGATCCAAAGGCAGGTGGGGGAGGCGACCAGCGGCTGTAACAGTCACAGGCAGGAAGCGGCAGTCAGGGTGGTGGGGCCGGGGACCTGCCTTCTGTCCCAGACCAGACCTTGAGACCCTCACCTCACCACTCTGCACATAAGTTTCCTTACCTGTAAGATGCCTAAAAATCCCTGCCTTGCAGGCCTGTGGTGAGCATGAGACAGTGCTTAGCACAGTGACTGAATCACAGTCAGGCACAATAGTGATGATTCCTTTTACCCTGTGACCATCAAATGAATGAACATGTAACACACACACGCACACACAGAACGAGCTGATGGTGACTCATTGCCTTCACAAGATTTTCTGCACTGGGAGTCTAGAAAATGGCCAAAATGAAAAGCTTTTGATTTTCTCAGAGCAGCACTTTGAGGAGTTTCGCAGCAAACAATCTTGCGAGACAGGTGCTGTGTCTCTGTTTTACACTTGAGAAGACAAGGGACTCAGCAACTTGCCCAAGGACACATGTCTTATAAGTGGCAGAGCCAAGACGTCCATCCTGTTCTAGCTGATTCCAGAGCCTAGGCTTACTTCTCTACAGCTTTGTTCAGTTCCTGTCCTGATTCTACTGTGTACACATTTTTCTTTTTAAAAAAAAATTTTTTTTGACTGTGCTAGGTCTTTGTTGCAACTCACAGCCTTTCTCTAGTTGTGGTGTGTGTGGACTTCACTAGTTGTGGCATGCTGGCTTTTCTTGTTGTACACAGGCCCTAGAGCGCGGGGCTCTGTAGTTGCCCTGCACGGGTTCTCTAGTTGTGCACGGGCTTAGGTGCCCTGTGGCATGTAGGATCTTAGTTCCCAGACAGACCTGGGATTGAACCCACATCCTTTTCTTTGCAAGGCAGATTCTTAACTGATGGGCCATCAGGGAAGTTCCCATACTATTTTTTTGCCTGCAAAATGGGCATGTTGCTTGTGCAAGTGGTCAAGTGCATGACCTTTGTTAGCAGACAGACCTGAATTCAAGCTCCAGACCTCCCATCCCCAAAAGGAACAACATTCCTGGGGTCTATCTGTACAATAAGCATCCTAACAGATCTTGACTCGTGGATGCCAAGGACATGAGGAGATAGTGTTTATAAAGCCAGTGTGTGAAGGCTCTGGCATCTCTTAAGCATCCAGTGAAATAATGGCTTTAATGATCTCTTGCCTATGTTGTAAAGATTCATTGAGGTCACACACACGAAAGGCTTTATAACTTGGGAAGCCTAGTTCCACGTAGGGCCTTATTACAAATTTTATTTCACTGACTTCTATGCCCTTCCTGGTAATTATGGCCCTTATATAACCCAGTGTGAGAAAACTCTCCCTACAACTCAGTGCTCCCAGCTCTAAACTACCGCCAGAACTACGGGGATGGTTACCACATGAAAATGTTTGCAGGAGGCTCAGCCGCCAGTGCAGAGGCTTAAGCAACAATCCTCCTTCCTGATTAGTTTCACTGCAGATCCTAGGCAAACAGAGTCCCCAGTCCCTTGGTACAGGCAGCACGGAGACTTGTCAGGTCAGGCGGAGGGGGAGTGGCTGATGTGATTAAAAATTCACTGCGGAACACCAGCCAACAAATCATTCCCTTAGGGAAGACTAAAAATTGACTGCAGGGTCATTTTACTGCCCTGGCCTGGGCATCTCTCCCCTGATCTGGGAGTAGAGAAATCAGTCTTTGTTGAATCGGAGAGTCAGGTGGTGGTGAGAGGTCAGACCAGGTAGGGCAGGAAGGGAGGTTATGATGGGCCTGTAGAGGGGACAGGATTCTTCCCTTCCCCCCTGCCCTCCTCTCTCCCTACCTCCTTTCCTTCCTTCCTTCCCACAAATTATTCTTGAGTCCCAGTTGAGCCAGGTCAAGGTTTAGGCTCTGAGCCAGAGAAGGAATCTAACCTAGCTTTGGCCTCAAGGACACAGAAGTCCAGGACAATGACAGTGGTCAGTCATGATAGGGGTCAGCACAGGTGCCATGGAGCCCAGAGGAAGTGGCGGTGGTGGTAGAGGGCTTGGGGATAACTGGGGTGTCTTTGGACTTCCCTGATGGCTCAGATTGTAAAGAATCTGCCCACAATGTGGGAGACCTGGGTTCAATCCCTGGGTTGGGAAGATCCCCTGGAGGAGGAAATGGAAACCCACTCCAGTATTCTTGCCTGGAGAATCCCATGGACAGAGGAGCCTAGCAGGCTACAGCTCATGGGTGTCTTCTTCCAGCAGAGATGCTATCTGAGCTGAGCTTTGAGTGGACAGACAGAGGTGGTACTTAGAAGAGCCTTGACACTGGTCTAGGGACCCGTGGGGATGCAGATAATTTAGGGAGAGCAAGAATGGAGACGGTGAGGCTGGAGAGGCAGGCCGGGAATGAAGCATCCTATAAGCCAGCCTGCAACAAGAAGAGTGAATCAGATGTGCCTGGGGTATGTCTGATGGTCTCAAATTCTAATGCTCCCATTTAGCTCATTTCTAGCTTTGGGCCAGCCTCTCATGCTATTTCTCATCGATATGAACAGGAATTCTAACACCTACCTTCTGGGGTGAATCTCCAAGTCAGTGTCAGGCCCATCTGGACAGTCAGCAAAAGCACCTTATTCTTTTCCCCAAGTGTGGGGGATTGGAGGGAATGTGGGTCAGGAAATCAGGCAGGTTGGGGTCTGGCCAGGAGCCCTGCCCTCTCTGGTAGAATCACCTATTACCAAGTCCTTTGAAACTCATACTGTAGCAGTAATCCTAGAACCCAGAGTCCCAGGTGGGCTCCAGGCTCTTTCCTCTCTACTGGGGTAAAAGGTTGCGGGGGAGCCCCTCTGTGTCTGTGCAGTCTGGAGGCAATGACAGCCATCAGCCAGAGTGGTGTGGCTACCATGTGGATGAGGCCATGCCTTAGATGGAGTGGAGGTTTGCAGGTTGAGTGAGGGTGTACGCGTTTTATCTGTATTCTCTTCCATCTCTCAAGGGGTAAACAGAGTGCACCACAGCACCCTAGTCCAGAGCCCAGCAGAACCTGGTCCAGAGCCCAGGATATGTTGGTTGTGTGGATGCACAAGTTGTCTGCTTCTCCTCATTTTCTCTTCCTCCTGAGTCATACCTGCCCCACTCAGTACTGCAGAAAGCCCCAGGTCAGGGAGTCTGGGAGGTTACCCTTGGAAATGGGTTTCTTTTTGCTCTTCAATGTCCTACTCCCTTCAGCACCCTGAGAAGGTGGTAGGCTTGCACAAGCATGGGAAAGTTTTCTCCATTTTCTGGGAAGGATCCCTTTCCATGCTCTGAGTAGCATCTTGTTATTATGCCTCCGAGGTTCAGGACAGACAGGTGGTAGGATAGAGCTATCAAAGGTCCCATCATACAGCTATGGCTTCTAACATATGAAGCCATCTTTAATGGCATGCTTCTGATCAGTTCAACTTCCTCTTAAGGAAGAGTTCTCTGGCTTCCTTTCCACTTTTTTATAGCATGGTCTCCAGACCACACTTAGTAGTAGTTCAGTCACTAAGTTGTGTCTGACTCTTTGTGACTCCATGAACTGTAGCTTGCTAGGCCGCTCTGTCCGTGGGATTCTTCAGGCAAGAATACTGGAGTGGGTTGCCATTTCCTTCTCCAGGGGATCTTCCTGACCCAGGAATTGAACATCAGCCTCCCACATTGCAGCAGATTCTTTACAGACTGAGCTATGAGGGAAGCCCAACACACTGGGACTTTTGTGCAATCTAGAAGTCAGAACTGCAGACCAAAGCTATATCCCAGCATGTCCCTGCCCTGCATCTTGGCCCCCCATCATCCAACCATGACTACCACAGTCACCTGTGTGGGGGGACCCCTTCTTCAAGGTGGCAGGATGCCATGAGGCAGTGCTTGCCGGCCCCATGATGCACATGGGCTCGGGGAGGTAAGTTACACCATCAAGCTCACACAGCAGCCAGGAGACACAGCTGGCAATCCTGCTTCTCCTGCCTCCTCTCTGCATCATGGCATAATTCTCAGCTTTCTTTTCCATTTGGATTGTGGGAGGGAAGGATTCTGTATTTTATTACTCCCTTAAGGTTGATCACAATGCTGTGCACGTTCTAGACTCTGAGTGAAGGAATTCCTGGCAAGATAGATGAAGAGCCTTTCATCATTAATGATATAATCACACATTGCAGTTTTATTTCATGTGAAGCAGGAAACACAGTAATTTGGTGTGTAGACTATGGCACCAGATCACCTGTGTTCTAAACCTGGTTCCATTATTGGCTGTGTGACTTTGAGCAAATTGTTCACTTCTCTGTACCTCAGTTTCCGTATTTGTAATTTTGAGATAATTGCCTTTTATGGTTGTTATAATTAAATAAGTTTAAAGGTACAAACAAAACCAAACCGGAATTTTTTACAGGGATGGTAGGAAATAAGTTCTCCATTTTCGGGAGCCTTATCAAAGGTCCGAGGTTCAGGACAGACAGGTGGTAGGATAGAGCTATCAAAGGTCCCATCATACAGCTATGGCTTCTAACATATGAAGCCATCTTTAATGGCATGCTTCTGATCAGTTCAACTTCCTCTTAAGGAAGAGTTCTCTGGCTTCCTTTCCACTTTTTTATAGCATGGTCTCCAGACCACACTTAGTAGTAGTTCAGTCACTAAGTTGTGTCTGACTCTTTGTGACTCCATGAACTGTAGCTTGCTAGGCCGCTCTGTCCGTGGGATTCTTCAGGCAAGAATACTGGAGTGGGTTGCCATTTCCTTCTCCAGGGGATCTTCCTGACCCAGGAATTGAACATCAGCCTCCCACATTGCAGCAGATTCTTTACAGACTGAGCTATGAGGGAAGCCCAACACACTGGGACTTTTGTGCAATCTAGAAGTCAGAACTGCAGACCAAAGCTATATCCCAGCATGTCCCTGCCCTGCATCTTGGCCCCCCATCATCCAACCATGACTACCACAGTCACCTGTGTGGGGAGACCCCTTCTTCAAGGTGGCAGGATGCCATGAGGCAGTGCTTGCCGGCCCCATGATGCACATGGGCTCGGGGAGGTAAGTTACACCATCAAGCTCACACAGCAGCCAGGAGACACAGCTGGCAATCCTGCTTCTCCTGCCTCCTCTCTGCATCATGGCATAATTCTCAGCTTTCTTTTCCATTTGGATTGTGGGAGGGAAGGATTCTGTATTTTATTACTCCCTTAAGGTTGATCACAATGCTGTGCACGTTCTAGACTCTGAGTGAAGGAATTCCTGGCAAGATAGATGAAGAGCCTTTCATCATTAATGATATAATCACACATTGCAGTTTTATTTCATGTGAAGCAGGAAACACAGTAATTTGGTGTGTAGACTATGGCACCAGATCACCTGTGTTCTAAACCTGGTTCCATTATTGGCTGTGTGACTTTGAGCAAATTGTTCACTTCTCTGTACCTCAGTTTCCGTATTTGTAATTTTGAGATAATTGCCTTTTATGGTTGTTATAATTAAATAAGTTTAAAGGTACAAACAAAACCAAACCTGCATTTGAGGAAGGGCTCTATACGTTTAGGGCTTTCCAGGTGGCTGAGTGGTAAAGAATCCACCTGCCAGTGCAGAAGATCCTGGAGATGTGGGTTTGATTCCTGGGTTGGGAAGATCTCTTGGAGGAGGAAATGGCAACTGACTCCAGTGTTCATGCCTAGAAAATCCCATGGACAAAGGAGCCTGGCAGGAGGCTATGGTCCACAGGGTCTCAAAGAGTTGGACACAGCTGAGCACATACAGACTACACCTCTATAAGTTTATGCTGTTATTATAGCTAAAAATACTGGGGCTCATTCTCTAGCTCTGGAGAAGGAAATGGCTACCCACTCCAGTATTCTCTCCTGAAGAATTCCATGGACAGAGGAGCCTGGTGGGCTGAGTCCGTGGGGTTGCAAAGAGTTGGATACGACTGAGCAACTAACATACATTCTCTAACTATTCTGGAAAAGGATAGTAAAGGAAAAATAGTAAGTGGGTCCTGTTCATTCAAGAGGCTTTGATGTCTGGGCAATGGTTTAAGGGTATTTTAACAACTCTGCTGATTAATGAAAAAAAGAGTTGATCAGCAGGTCAAACTTTTCCAGTGTTGGACCAGGTTCAGGCTCAATTATAACTGCAGTTTAAATCACAGGCTTTGGCTGCCCCAGAAAGCACAGGTGGTCCTCAGAAACCTGGGCTATGCTAATGTTCTGGTCTGCACTGAGGTCCACAAAATGACCAAGTCAGAGGATGGCAGAGAAAGCCTAGCAATATTTTTCCTCCTGAGATTAGACTCTGAGTGAAGGAATTCCTGGCAAGATAGATGAAGAGCCTTTCATCATTAATGATATAATCACACATTGCAGTTTTATTTCATGTGAAGCAGGAAACACAGTAATTTGGTGTGTAGACTATGGCACCAGATCACCTGTGTTCTAAACCTGGTTCCATTATTGGCTGTGTGACTTTGAGCAAATTGTTCACTTCTCTGTACCTCAGTTTCCGTATTTGTAATTTTGAGATAATTGCCTTTTATGGTTGTTATAATTAAATAAGTTTAAAGGTACAAACAAAACCAAACCTGCATTTGAGGAAGGGCTCTATACGTTTAGGGCTTTCCAGGTGGCTGAGTGGTAAAGAATCCACCTGCCAGTGCAGAAGATCCTGGAGATGTGGGTTTGATTCCTGGGTTGGGAAGATCTCTTGGAGGAGGAAATGGCAACTGACTCCAGTGTTCATGCCTAGAAAATCCCATGGACAAAGGAGCCTGGCAGGAGGCTATGGTCCACAGGGTCTCAAAGAGTTGGACACAGCTGAGCACATACAGACTACACCTCTATAAGTTTATGCTGTTATTATAGCTAAAAATACTGGGGCTCATTCTCTAGCTCTGGAGAAGGAAATGGCTACCCACTCCAGTATTCTCTCCTGAAGAATTCCATGGACAGAGGAGCCTGGTGGGCTGAGTCCGTGGGGTTGCAAAGAGTTGGATACGACTGAGCAACTAACATACATTCTCTAACTATTCTGGAAAAGGATAGTAAAGGAAAAATAGTAAGTGGGTCCTGTTCATTCAAGAGGCTTTGATGTCTGGGCAATGGTTTAAGGGTATTTTAACAACTCTGCTGATTAATGAAAAAAAGAGTTGATCAGCAGGTCAAACTTTTCCAGTGTTGGACCAGGTTCAGGCTCAATTATAACTGCAGTTTAAATCACAGGCTTTGGCTGCCCCAGAAAGCACAGGTGGTCCTCAGAAACCTGGGCTATGCTAATGTTCTGGTCTGCACTGAGGTCCACAAAATGACCAAGTCAGAGGATGGCAGAGAAAGCCTAGCAATATTTTTCCTCCCCTGAGATTAACAGAAGACTATAGTGTCACTTAGTGGAATAAATGAATGTAATCACTCATTACTTTAGGACAATCCTAAAATAAAAATAAAATAAAATCTTGAGAAGATTTCATCTCCCCAAGCAATGGAAATTCCACTAATAAATTCAAGTTATAGGAAGGCAGTCTTGATATCAAATACCATGGCTAGGCTTTTAAATAAGTGGATAATTTTATGAAACAACGTGCTCACCATCATATCATTTACACAGCTTTTACCAAAGACTAAAAAGAAATATTTCCCACGTACTAGAATACAATTTCACTGCTGGGCAGAAGCAAGCAGGCTTCTCCTGCTGGAGGGCACGCGCACTCCAGTCAGCGCTCTGCTTCTGGCCCAACAACAGCCAAGGTCATTGCAATAGGTAAGGGTGGTTTTGGAGTAAGTTCTTCCCCTCCTCCTTTCAAACCTGTGGCATTCATGCTATGCCAACACCAGTCAGCACCAGAGCCTAAACATAGTACTGGTTCTTCCTGAGGAAAGAGCCCTGCAGGAGGGTGTGCCAGGTTCATCACAGAATCACAAGCCCTTTGTGCTGTTGGCGATACTTCTCCAGTTCACAAACTCCAGCCAGTAACTGGGGTGCATATACACAATGGAATATTACTCAGCCATAAAAAGGAGCTCATTTGAGTCAGTGCTAAAGAGGTAGATGAACCTAGAGACTATTCTATAGAGTGAAGTAAGTCAGAAAGAGAAAAACAAATATCATATATGAAGGCATATATATGGAATCTAGAAAGATGGTACTGATGAACGTATTTATAGGGCAGCAGTGGAGATGCAGACATAGAGAACAGACATATGGGCATGGGCAGTGGGGAGGATGGAGAGGGTGGGTTGAATGGAGAGAGTAACATGGAAGCAAATACAGTACCCTATGCGAAATAGATAACCAATGGGAATGTGCTCTATGACACGGGGAACTCAAGCAGGAGCTCTGTAACAACGTAGAGAGGTGGGAAGGCATGGGAGGTGGGAGGGAGGTCACGAAGGTGGAGACATGTATACTTACAGCTGACTCAGGTTGATGTATGGCAGAGGCCAGCACAATACTGCGAAAGAACTATCCTTCGATTAAAAATAAATAAATTTATTTTAAGAAAAACAAGGCAGAAGTTCTTTAAGAGAGAGGAGGGATATCCTTCCCACTACCAAGAAGTCAGAGACATATGCATTTGCTAATAATTGGCTTCCCCAACCAACACAACTCAGCCCAGTTTCCAACTGGGTAGCAACATGGCCTTAATAGGCTGTTAAGGTGTCCATTTGCTTTAATTTTTCAGCCCTTTAACACAGTTAGGGGTCAATGCTGCCTGTCTCTCAAGGTTCTGCTGTGAACTATGCATCTTTGACTAAGCCACCTCCCCTCTCTGGATTTATTCATCTTACAATTTCTTCCCTTGTTTAAGCGCCCTGTGGACTGTGAATTGTGAACCCTCATTAGAAGGGGAGAGGTGTCGTCCCGCACTTGGTGGCTTTCATACATCACATTTTCAGGTGGCTTTAGCATGCTGGAACGTTTGTGAGCACAGGGCCTGACAGGAATAATCCCGAGGTGTGACTCTGCTGAGCCGCAGCGCTCGAAACACTTGTACGATCCGATCTGTGATTCACCGAACATTCGTGCCGAGGCACAGACAGAGGTGAATTAGTTCCAGACAAAAATGCATCAATGCTGTATTGAATAGTCAATTATTAAACACATAATGGAATCTGTGGTGAACAAGGCATGCTGACGATGTGCCAGGCTTGCACAATTTCTAACAGGAAAGGAAGGATGGCTTTTAGCTTTTGAAAAATGGAATTGTTCAGTGGTATTTAAGGTAAACTTGAAAATACACACCTTCCCTTGGAAGTGTGTGTGAGACTTGTGTTTATTATTCATATTTTTTTCCACATCTCCCTTTAATTAGACCTTGTGGCAGTTAACTCTTAAAACGCAACCGTCAGCAACTCTGAGGGGACCGTTGGGGGGAGTGTTCTAAGGGGGTGCACCATCCAACAATTTTTGTAGTTTTGATATGTTTTGGCCTTTATTCAACTTATACATCAGTATGGATGTGTGTGTTCTGAAACTCACAGGGCGTCAAGCAAGATAGGGCACTGAGCAGCTCGCTTTCCTACCCTGCATCCCAGATCCCAAATTCTCAAATGGATGCAAAACACCGTCTGAGTTCTTCTCCGCCATCTGTGGAGGCTTCCCCACTATCTCGGGCAGTCCTGGAACCCGAGAGGCCATTTAGTGGTTTGAGGTCAGAGCGCTGCCCTTGTACCTCAAGCTGGGTGATTAAGGCCAAAACCAGATGCAGGCATGCCCTTTAACGCAGTCAGGAATCAGTGCTGCCAGTTGTTACAGAGATTCTGCTGTGAACTATGCATCTTTGAACAAATAGCCTCCCTTCTCTGGCTTTATTCATCTTTTAAATGGGGAGAGGATGACTTCAAAAACTCTTTGGTTGCTCATATACACATTGAAATCAGATACCAAATTTTGGATCAGATATGGTTCATTTAGGGCTTCCCAGGGGTCACGAGTACTAAAGAAACCACCTGCCAATGCAGGAGACATAAGAGACTCAGGTTTTGTCCCTGGGATGGAAAGATTTCCCTGGAGGAGGGCATGGCTACCCACTCCAGTATTCTTGCTTGGAGAATCCCGTGGACAGAGGAGCCTGGTGGCTATAGTCCATAGTGTTGCAAAGAGTCAGGCAGGGCTCAAGAGGCTTAGCAAACATGTACGTGGTTCATTTAATAGTCTTAGCTAACTTGGGGTAGGAATGTGAGATGGCTTCATCTTTCTCTAATCATCGCCATCGGCTGGGTATGTTGATGCCTCTCTCTAGCAATGTTGTAGCTAGATTCCATCACTTTCCTGTCACTAGCCACTATTAGGAGTGGAGTCCAGTTAAACATTTTATTCTGAAACCTTATTTATTGTATTTTTTAAAGACTTTGTTTTGGATGTAGACCATTTTAAAAGTCTTTATTGAGTTCATTACAATGTTGTTTCTGTTTCACATTTTCATTTTTGGCCACGAGGCATGGTGGATCTTAGCTCCCCTACCAGGGACTCAATCTGCATCCCCCACATTGGAAGGCAAAGCCTTAACCACTGAACTGCCAAGGAGGTCCCTGAAACTCCATTGAGATCTCCTCTCCTTCTCCAGGGAAGATTTTGCCCTCGTGCTATGGTCTGAATGCTGTGCTGAAATCTTAACCCCCAAAGGTGATGGTCCTAGGAGGAGGGGCTTCAGGGAGGTGCTGACATCATGAGGGTGGAGCCCTCATGAATGTAATTTATTCCTTATAAAAGGACCTTCCCTCACCCCTTTGGCATCCCTTCCATTACATAAGGATATGATGATCAGTTTGTATAGGAGAAGATAGCCCTCAACTGGCCATGCAGGCATGCCCTTTAACGCAGTCAGGAATCAGTGCTGCCAGTTGTTACAGAGATTCTGCTGTGAACTATGCATCTTTGAACAAATAGCCTCCCTTCTCTGGCTTTATTCATCTTTTAAATGGGGAGAGGATGACTTCAAAAACTCTTTGGTTGCTCATATACACATTGAAATCAGATACCAAATTTTGGATCAGATATGGTTCATTTAGGGCTTCCCAGGGGTCACGAGTACTAAAGAAACCACCTGCCAATGCAGGAGACATAAGAGACTCAGGTTTTGTCCCTGGGATGGAAAGATTTCCCTGGAGGAGGGCATGGCTACCCACTCCAGTATTCTTGCTTGGAGAATCCCGTGGACAGAGGAGCCTGGTGGCTATAGTCCATAGTGTTGCAAAGAGTCAGGCAGGGCTCAAGAGGCTTAGCAAACATGTACGTGGTTCATTTAATAGTCTTAGCTAACTTGGGGTAGGAATGTGAGATGGCTTCATCTTTCTCTAATCATCGCCATCGGCTGGGTATGTTGATGCCTCTCTCTAGCAATGTTGTAGCTAGATTCCATCACTTTCCTGTCACTAGCCACTATTAGGAGTGGAGTCCAGTTAAACATTTTATTCTGAAACCTTATTTATTGTATTTTTTAAAGACTTTGTTTTGGATGTAGACCATTTTAAAAGTCTTTATTGAGTTCATTACAATGTTGTTTCTGTTTCACATTTTCATTTTTGGCCACGAGGCATGGTGGATCTTAGCTCCCCTACCAGGGACTCAATCTGCATCCCCCACATTGGAAGGCAAAGCCTTAACCACTGAACTGCCAAGGAGGTCCCTGAAACTCCATTGAGATCTCCTCTCCTTCTCCAGGGAAGATTTTGCCCTCGTGCTATGGTCTGAATGCTGTGCTGAAATCTTAACCCCCAAAGGTGATGGTCCTAGGAGGAGGGGCTTCAGGGAGGTGCTGACATCATGAGGGTGGAGCCCTCATGAATGTAATTTATTCCTTATAAAAGGACCTTCCCTCACCCCTTTGGCATCCCTTCCATTACATAAGGATATGATGATCAGTTTGTATAGGAGAAGATAGCCCTCAACTGGCCATGCATGCTGGCACTGTGATCTCAGATTTCGGGCCTCCAGAAGGATCAGCAGTAACTCCTGTAATGTATAAGTGACACAGTCTGTGACACTTTGTTATAGCGGCCCAGACGGACCAAGACATTGGGACTCTTGGACGTGGAGCAGGGAGGGAGGGCAGGCTGACTCCCTTGCCTGCCACCTGAGAGTTGTGGATGTAGAGTTGGCCATGCACAAGCCTGCTCTTCTCCATCCCTGAGATGCAGGGTCCAGGCCAAGGAGGAGAAAAAGAGGGAGCAGAAGTATTTCCTCATCCGTGTTCACTGGCCAGTGTGGGGAGGCAGGTGCTGCTGGCCTCGGTAATCTTTGGTGGGTGGCTGACTCTGGCTGGAGGCTGATGCAGCAGTCCCCATATCAATGGTGATCATGAGTTCTAGGGGCAAGACTCACCTTTTTCTCCAGAAAGGGAAAAAGCAGTATTTCCTTACTATATCCATAGTCCATGTTTCTTATGACCCTTTCTGGGTGAGACACGAATCATGTCTCATTGGGCCACTGGTCACTCAGACAGCCCATGGCTTCTGTGTGCTCCTCCAACCTCAGGGTCACCCACTTGGGGTCAAGAGGAAGAAAGGTCCTCTCCTTTCCAGCCACAGGTCACATATGGTGGTGGTGGGGGACTCTTGCCACCGCAGTCCTGACTTACTCTGCTGGTGTGGGCTGCTACAGTCAGCCTCCCAGCTTGAGAAATTTCTATCAGAGAAGTGGGCTGTAGCCTCTGTTTAAACATATACCTTAAACTGCAGGGAACACATGTCAAACATTCCCCCAGATTCATCACCAACCTCCCTTCTATCCAGCATCTGCTCTAGAGGCGTCTGTGAGGACCACGTCCACCAACCCCTCAGGTCTGCGTGGAGCCAGCTCTCCCCTCCTGCAGTCTCCCCAGGCATGTGGCAGAGCCTCATGGGCTCAATTCAGCAAAAGCGTGTGATTCTCTTCTCCACTGACCTCCTTTTTCCTTGGGGCACTCTTCCTGGGCAGCTGGCCTCCAGAGTGAAACAGGTGCTGTCCCGAGTCTGATCCCTGCAACCCACACAGGGATGGATCCCCCTTTTCCTAGGGCACATCGAAGAGCCCCTGGGGCCCTGGGGTCTTAAGATCAATGGTGTCCATGTGTCCACAGGGTGGGCTTGCCCAGCAGACTCTCCACTCATCAAACTCAGGTCTGTGACATCATTAATAAAACTCAATATTTTTTAAAAAAGACTGGCAAAGGACAAGGTGGCCCGTCTGGTGGGGTGGTGGTGTCTGAGTCTAGCTACATTAGGGTGTAGGGTACATGGTGACGGTTCTGCCAGCATGAGGCTTTATGGACGATCCCAAATCCTGTGGAACAATCCAGTCACACCATTTTGTTACTAGGATGTGTGTTCTGATTTTATCAGATCCTCACAGGGTCACACGAGCACCTCCCCCCGCCCCCCACGCCAGAATATTAAAAACTATTGAAATACAGGATGCATTTTTAAAGGACCTCTGGTTTTCGTAGTTTATGATTTTAATTGCAACTGAGGTGTGCTTGTGTTTCAACATGAATTGGAAGGTTGGTGAGATGAGGCCTCCCTTCCTGCACCTGCTTATGTGGCAGAGATGAAGGTTGAGTGACTGTGCAGATCTATACATTCTAAAAGAAGGGCTATCCCAAAGAAGGGCTGGGTCTCTGTAGTTAGGAGATTATGGCTAATGTGCCCACTTGAAACAGCAGAGACAGGGACAGGCACCGCCCAACGGACCAGCAACACAGTGAAGTTAGAGCGACATCAGATGGCTAGAATCCTCCTGTCCCCTGGGACCCCCCTCTCCTTCCTCTCTCTCACCTCCTGTCCACATGGCCCCTCCTGTCTGGAACCTGTCCTTCTGTGCTCACTGCCACCACCCCTAGGGGTCTACAAGTATCCAATTTAATAATGTAGTAATAATTCAGTCAACGCCCACTGAATACTTAATGGCTGACTGTGAAGTAGAAAACACAGTTCGACGTAGCGTGGATGTATCCTTTCTTAAAATTCCCAGAAGTTCTTAAGGTTCTTGAAAACACGTTTGAACCATCAAAAGTAAGAAATTTGTCAATTTAAATTGTGAATACAAAGCACAGTTCTGTTTACTGTGAAACAATATAAAATTGCAACTTTCTGTATAAGTGAAAGAAATAAAAGTAGATATTCGGAGTTGAACAGGACAGTTTGCACACATGTATTTATCCCCACTGTCTCCTGAGACACTAAGACAATGGCAGAAAACAAGCAAAGAAAATGGCATAACTCTGCCAAGACTACCAAGAGATTAGGAACAAATAAGACAGTGGAGAAGAGAGCGTGTGGTCAGGCAGATGGGGTGTGGGGGGTGGTGATGCTGAAATGCACGTGACCTCATCAGGGATGAAACTGATGATCGGACTGATTCCCATCCAGAACCAGGAGGTTCATAGATGGGGGGGGGGGCGGGGCAGGTAGCTCCAAACACAGGGGTAAGACTTGAGACAGGCAGACAGAAGATGCATCTGTGGAAGGAGCAGGTAGACCTCCACTTCTATAGCTGGCAGTGGGCATTGGTCCTGAGGAAATTCTAGCAGGGCGTCCCTGAAATCAGGACTTGTAACATGGAGCAGAAGGGGGTCCTGAGAATGGAGTTGAAAATGGAGACGTCAAGTCCAAGGTTGGAATTGATTAGGGAGAGCTCAGCTTCTTCCTTCATTCACCTCTCACAAGAGTGCTGACTGCCTAGCTTACCACCTCCATGCAGAAGTCAGGAAACATATTCCAGGATGGAGAAGAAAGAAAGGAAGGAATGAAGAATAAAGAAAAGAAGGAATTGAAAGGAAAGGGAAGAAAGAAACCTAAAACTCAGTACTCAATCTACAAAGTCTAAATCTAACTTTATAATAAGCATTCTAGAAAGGAAGAGCAGAAAAGATTGGTGGAGGAAATTATCAAAGACCTCATAAAAGTACATTTCTCAGACTGAAGGACTTGAGTTTCAGAGACAAAAGAGCCTGTCAGATGCCCAACACAGTAGGTGAAAAACGACCCACACCAAGGCCAGAGTACCAGAGCTGGAGCAAAGATCCTGAAAACGCTCAGAGAGAGAGGGAGGGAGGACGAGAGAGAGAAAGAGATAAAGAATGAATCATACAAAAATAAGTGGACTCCAAACAGCATCAGACTTCTTAATGGCAACCCAGGATGCCAGTAGATAAATAACAATTCTTCAGAATTCTTCGGGGAAATGTTTTCTAGTCTAAAATTCTCTGCATGGTTGAACTGTCAAGGAGAGAGCAATTACCTCTCTTTAGAGGGGGGTGCTCCTCAAAAATGGAGTCCAAGAAGACAAAAACAGAAAAAAACAAAACCACGGAATCTAGGAGACGAGGGAGCCAGCGCAGAGAGAGGGGAAGGGATTAGCCGACCAACGACCGAGGATGGCCTGCGTGAGAGCTGACAGGGCAGCTCTGAACAACTCTCAGACTCCATGGAACAGAAGGACAGAGGGGCCCAGGGACAGTGTTTCCAGAGAAACGTAAAGTAAGATGTAGAGGTTATCTCATATATTTAACTGTAAGGAGAATTGCTTTACAACTGGGTCCAAGGTTAGTATGAATTAGTGATTGATACTCAGAAAATAAACAAGTCAAAGGGAAGGTAATTTCAACTTCAAGAGAAATGAAAACGTGTGTAAGAAAATAGATGTATGCTATTTGGCTCAGTCATGAACCATATTTATAAGGTTCTAGAACTGTACGCTCTACAATAATTCATCCAAAAATTGTGATGCAAATCAACTGGATGGATGGGAAGGAAAGATCATGGAATGGTGAGGTGGGGGTGAGAGGGAGAGAGGGCTCCCCTCTCACCTTTTTTAGTTTAACGTATTTGCTTTTATTGGAATGCAATTGCTTTACAATGCTGTGTTAGTTTCTGCTGCACAGCATCATGAGCCAGCACATGTATACATGTATCCAGTCCTCCTGAGCCTCCCTCTCACCCTCCCAGTCCATGGCCTCCTTAACTTTTATAATAGAAGATGGCGGATGATGGTTATTATTCCACTTACGAGGACTAGTCTCGTAAGTGTCTTATTACAAGATGAAGAAAAAAATCGAAACACAGTAGGTGAAAAACGACCCACACCAAGGCCAGAGTACCAGAGCTGGAGCAAAGATCCTGAAAACGCTCAGAGAGAGAGGGAGGGAGGACGAGAGAGAGAAAGAGATAAAGAATGAATCATACAAAAATAAGTGGACTCCAAACAGCATCAGACTTCTTAATGGCAACCCAGGATGCCAGTAGATAAATAACAATTCTTCAGAATTCTTCGGGGAAATGTTTTCTAGTCTAAAATTCTCTGCATGGTTGAACTGTCAAGGAGAGAGCAATTACCTCTCTTTAGAGGGGGGTGCTCCTCAAAAATGGAGTCCAAGAAGACAAAAACAGAAAAAAACAAAACCACGGAATCTAGGAGACGAGGGAGCCAGCGCAGAGAGAGGGGAAGGGATTAGCCGACCAACGACCGAGGATGGCCTGCGTGAGAGCTGACAGGGCAGCTCTGAACAACTCTCAGACTCCATGGAACAGAAGGACAGAGGGGCCCAGGGACAGTGTTTCCAGAGAAACGTAAAGTAAGATGTAGAGGTTATCTCATATATTTAACTGTAAGGAGAATTGCTTTACAACTGGGTCCAAGGTTAGTATGAATTAGTGATTGATACTCAGAAAATAAACAAGTCAAAGGGAAGGTAATTTCAACTTCAAGAGAAATGAAAACGTGTGTAAGAAAATAGATGTATGCTATTTGGCTCAGTCATGAACCATATTTATAAGGTTCTAGAACTGTACGCTCTACAATAATTCATCCAAAAATTGTGATGCAAATCAACTGGATGGATGGGAAGGAAAGATCATGGAATGGTGAGGTGGGGGTGAGAGGGAGAGAGGGCTCCCCTCTCACCTTTTTTAGTTTAACGTATTTGCTTTTATTGGAATGCAATTGCTTTACAATGCTGTGTTAGTTTCTGCTGCACAGCATCATGAGCCAGCACATGTATACATGTATCCAGTCCTCCTGAGCCTCCCTCTCACCCTCCCAGTCCATGGCCTCCTTAACTTTTATAATAGAAGATGGCGGATGATGGTTATTATTCCACTTACGAGGACTAGTCTCGTAAGTGTCTTACTTAGCAAGATGAAGATACACACCAAAAAATAAAAAATCAAGAAAACCCATACCAAGGAGTTGGGATGTCCTCCCTGCGAGGAGCAGGACTCTGAAGGCTTGTTAGAATAAGAGGCTCTGAGAATCAAGCATCACTCACTTCATGGTGAAGCCACCTCTGAAGTCAGGAGATGCTGTTTGTCATGGTAAATGTACAGCATGATTTATTGCTTGATTCCATGCATTGCATTATTTGATATACGTGAAGAAAATAAAGAGAAGAAACACATTACTCAAACTCAACTGATGATGTTGCTTGAGTTAAATCATTTCTACTTGACTTTACCTGGTGGTGTGGTAGGACTAGAGGTAAAGAAAGCCCCTGCCAATGCAGGAGATACAAGATGCAGGTTCATGCCTGGGTCAGGAAGATCTCCTGGAAGAGGAAATGGCAGCCCACTCAAGGATTCTTGCCTGGAGAATTCCATGCACAGAGAAACCTGGGGAGCTACAATCGGTGGAATTGCAGAGTCCATGACTGAGAGACTCAGCACATGGAGACCAAACCAATCTGTGTTCATTGGCAATTGCTCACCTCCTTGTATTGCTTGGAGCTCCACCTTCCATTTAAAAGGCTCTTTTTTGGCTACACCCTGCTTATGTGGGATATGTGGTCTTAGTTCCCCATCCAGGAATAAAACCATGTTCCCTGCATTGGAAGTTGGAGTCCTAATTACTGGACCGAAGAGGAAGTCCTCATCTGAGTTGTTTTAAAGTGATTTTTTTTTTTTGGTCTTAATTTTGGGAAAAAGTGAAAGATACAGTGTAATTTGGGACATAAGAGTCAAAAACAGTTTTAAAATGAGCATTTCTAGATTTGACTGAATTAAAATATTTGCTAATCTTAGCAAAATTGAATGTCAATCTGTTTAATAGAGAAAGAGTTAAAACCTAAGCAGACAAATAATTTAAAAATGGGCGAAGAAAGAAAAATGTTTTTAATGGGTGAAGAATCTGAACAGTTTCCTAAAGAAGTTATGCAGATGATCAATAAGTGCATAATTAGCCATTAGGAAAAAATGGACTAGTCTCGTAAGTGTCTTACTACAAGATGAAGATACACACCAAAAAATAAAAAATCAAGAAAACCCATACCAAGGAGTTGGGATGTCCTCCCTGCGAGGAGCAGGACTCTGAAGGCTTGTTAGAATAAGAGGCTCTGAGAATCAAGCATCACTCACTTCATGGTGAAGCCACCTCTGAAGTCAGGAGATGCTGTTTGTCATGGTAAATGTACAGCATGATTTATTGCTTGATTCCATGCATTGCATTATTTGATATACGTGAAGAAAATAAAGAGAAGAAACACATTACTCAAACTCAACTGATGATGTTGCTTGAGTTAAATCATTTCTACTTGACTTTACCTGGTGGTGTGGTAGGACTAGAGGTAAAAGCCCCTGCCAATGCAGGAGATACAAGATGCAGGTTCATGCCTGGGTCAGGAAGATCTCCTGGAAGAGGAAATGGCAGCCCACTCAAGGATTCTTGCCTGGAGAATTCCATGCACAGAGAAACCTGGGGAGCTACAATCGGTGGAATTGCAGAGTCCATGACTGAGAGACTCAGCACATGGAGACCAAACCAATCTGTGTTCATTGGCAATTGCTCACCTCCTTGTATTGCTTGGAGCTCCACCTTCCATTTAAAAGGCTCTTTTTTGGCTACACCCTGCTTATGTGGGATATGTGGTCTTAGTTCCCCATCCAGGAATAAAACCATGTTCCCTGCATTGGAAGTTGGAGTCCTAATTACTGGACCGAAGAGGAAGTCCTCATCTGAGTTGTTTTAAAGTGATTTTTTTTTTTTGGTCTTAATTTTGGGAAAAAGTGAAAGATACAGTGTAATTTGGGACATAAGAGTCAAAAACAGTTTTAAAATGAGCATTTCTAGATTTGACTGAATTAAAATATTTGCTAATCTTAGCAAAATTGAATGTCAATCTGTTTAATAGAGAAAGAGTTAAAACCTAAGCAGACAAATAATTTAAAAATGGGCGAAGAAAGAAAAATGTTTTTAATGGGTGAAGAATCTGAACAGTTTCCTAAAGAAGTTATGCAGATGATCAATAAGTGCATAATTAGCCATTAGGAAAATGCAAATCAAAATCACAATGAGATACCAGTTCACACCCACTAAGATGGCTAGACTCCAAAAGACAGATAAAAAGCACTGGCAAGGATGTGGAGAAATGGGAACCCTCAACTGCTGCTGGTAACATGAGAATATAAAATGATCCAACCCCTTCAGAAACTGTCTGGCAGTTCCTCACATGTTAAACAGAGACCAAGCAATTCTACTTTTAGGTATACGCCCAAGACAAATGCAAACATGCTAATACAAAAACTTGTACTCAGTGCTCACTGTAGCATTAGTTATAATAACCAAAAAGTGAAGACCACCAAAATGTGCAAAAGCTGATAAGGGAATAAGCAAAATGTACTATATCCATACAGTGGAATATTATTTAGTCATAAAAAGGAATGAAGTAGTAGCTGATGCTACAACAGAAAACATTATGCCAAGCCAAAGAAGACAGTCACCAAAGACCACGCGCTGTAGGATTTGATTTACAGGAGCCTGAAAAGTTGACAAATTTATAGAGACAGAAAGTCGACTAGGGCTTGGCTGGGGCTGGGGTGGGGGAAACAGCTGGTGATGGCTAGTGGGCGCAAGGTTTCTCTCTGGAAGGATGAAGATGCTGGAAAAGGAATTGTGGCGATGTCTGCGCAGCTCTGTGAATTTACTAGAAGCCTTTGGACTGTACATTCTAAGTGAGTGAATGGTATGGTGTGTGAATTGTCTCCCAATAAAGCTGTCAAAACAAAATCTGAGCAGGGCATCGTTCTGCAGCCTGCCCTGACTCCACAGCCTTCCCGCCACTGACCTCCCCCAGTGGCTTCTCCCCAGCACGGGTTCATCCACGCTCCTGTTAGGCCAGTCTCCCCCACTGGAGTGCGAGTTCCTTGAGAGTAAATGTGGTACCTTCTGCCTTGATTATCCAGCTGAAGTAAACACAGTCCTGAGCAAGGGAGTTTGATTACCAGTATGAATTGATACATATTTTTTTGAAATTCAAGGAGAGGATAGAGAAATAATTCCCCTACACCTGCCATTAGCAACAACTGGTACCTATGTGTGTGTGTGCACACACGTGCATCTGCACCCAAGCCAGAAAGAGAGAGAGAGAGACAGAGAAGACGCCTGGTGTTTGGGTGGGAGCTGTCCATATTTCTCCAGTCCCCTTAAAGCTGATTGGCCAGTGGCTGGCGGGGCGGGGGGGGGGGGGGGGGAGGGAAAAGGAGGCTATGAGGAATGGAGGGACCTATATTTTCATTCCAGCCTAGCTATTACCTGGGCTGTGGCTTGAGTTCCGGGACTCAGCTGCCCACTTGTGAACGGAGGGTCTGAAAGTTAGTCCGCACATTTGCCTTGAGACTGGACATCATGTGACTGCGTCTAGGGGAAAGGTCTGGACTTGGGTCTGGAATATTAGCTCTGCCACAAGCTTTTAACAGTTGGAACCTCATTTCCTCTCTGGGCGATCATTTTCCCATGTGTACTCATTTGGGCTGGGGGCTTGATGTCTTCTTCCACCCTTTTTCCACACAGGAACCCCTGAGAAGCCTTGAGCACTCGCTCTGCGGTTGGTTACTACATCTGCTTGAGTCAAGGAAGTTCAAGGGCAGCGCCTTTCTGTCTACTCCCAGTTCCAGCTTGATTTTTCACTTTCCTCTGGACAAAGAAGACGAGACAGAGCAGTGTGATTACAGCGCGGGTGGGAGGGGGACGGGAAGGAAAGGAGGAAGGAGAGAGAGAAAGCCCCAATGGCCAGGGCTAAAAAGGGGGGGAGAATTTACTAGAAGCCTTTGGACTGTACATTCTAAGTGAGTGAATGGTATGGTGTGTGAATTGTCTCCCAATAAAGCTGTCAAAACAAAATCTGAGCAGGGCATCGTTCTGCAGCCTGCCCTGACTCCACAGCCTTCCCGCCACTGACCTCCCCCAGTGGCTTCTCCCCAGCACGGGTTCATCCACGCTCCTGTTAGGCCAGTCTCCCCCACTGGAGTGCGAGTTCCTTGAGAGTAAATGTGGTACCTTCTGCCTTGATTATCCAGCTGAAGTAAACACAGTCCTGAGCAAGGGAGTTTGATTACCAGTATGAATTGATACATATTTTTTTGAAATTCAAGGAGAGGATAGAGAAATAATTCCCCTACACCTGCCATTAGCAACAACTGGTACCTATGTGTGTGTGTGCACACACGTGCATCTGCACCCAAGCCAGAAAGAGAGAGAGAGAGACAGAGAAGACGCCTGGTGTTTGGGTGGGAGCTGTCCATATTTCTCCAGTCCCCTTAAAGCTGATTGGCCAGTGGCTGGCGGGGCGGGGGAGTAGGGAAAAGGAGGCTATGAGGAATGGAGGGACCTATATTTTCATTCCAGCCTAGCTATTACCTGGGCTGTGGCTTGAGTTCCGGGACTCAGCTGCCCACTTGTGAACGGAGGGTCTGAAAGTTAGTCCGCACATTTGCCTTGAGACTGGACATCATGTGACTGCGTCTAGGGGAAAGGTCTGGACTTGGGTCTGGAATATTAGCTCTGCCACAAGCTTTTAACAGTTGGAACCTCATTTCCTCTCTGGGCGATCATTTTCCCATGTGTACTCATTTGGGCTGGGGGCTTGATGTCTTCTTCCACCCTTTTTCCACACAGGAACCCCTGAGAAGCCTTGAGCACTCGCTCTGCGGTTGGTTACTACATCTGCTTGAGTCAAGGAAGTTCAAGGGCAGCGCCTTTCTGTCTACTCCCCAGTTCCAGCTTGATTTTTCACTTTCCCTCTGGACAAAAGAAGACGAGACAGAGCAGTGTGATTACAGCGCGGGTGGGGAGGGGGACGGGGAAGGAAAGGAGGAAGGAGAGGAGAAAGAGAAAGCCCCAATGGCCAGGGCTACAGAAGAGCCCAGCAGAGGGTTTGGGATTTGTAGCTGATGAGGGATTCAAGGAGAGTCGGGGCGATAGCAAGTATAAAGCTGCGGACCGCAGTCAGCTGTCTTCGGAGTCATGTGGGGTGGACGTCGAGGCAGTAGGCAGTGACTCCTTTAGGATCCTGGCTGGCAACAGGTCCCTGTCACTCTCCCCAGAACGCCTTTGTGTGCGTCCACCTACTCTGCCTCCACGGGGTCTTATCTCCCGCTGATATCGTAATAATAGCAATCACTCCTGTATTTTCAGCATCAAGCACTATAATCCCTCACCATCTCCCCACGAGGCAATTATGATGATTTCTACTTCACAGATTGGGAAGCGGAGTGAGTGTACAGAGATGAGGACAGCGCCCAGGAGCCTCTGCCCCTGGAGACCCCGCTCCTTCCCCATCCGAGGCTGTGCTGCGGTGACACGGTCTGGGGTCTGGGTTCGTCCCTCCTTGCACAGCCCCTCCTCCCGCCAGACCCACCGCTTGTGTACGGAGTCGCTCAGCCTGTATCCACTGACATTTCAGATTGGACCTGGACTTGGTCTTGAAGAGACTGGCTCCAAAAAGAATCAGTCCCCTTGGGGTATGTCCCTGATGGATCTCCTTCGCGGCTCAGCAGAGGGTGGCGAGAGGAGCAGTGTCTTACTCGGCTGAACCCACCTCGGACTCCGGGGAGTTCATGTCAGCTCAGGAGAGAGGCTTTTAGGGCTTTAGCAACAAAGCAGTACCATGTTCCCAAAGAGGCCTCTTAAGCCTGTATCCCTGCTGCCACCGAGAGCCCCTGGGAGGACGGCTGTCACTGGCTGTTTTGGAAACCCGGGGACCCTGGGTCGGGTTTCCAGGAACCCTGAGAAGCCTTGAGCACTCGCTCTGCGGTTGGTTACTACATCTGCTTGAGTCAAGGAAGTTCAAGGGCAGCGCCTTTCTGTCTACTCCCAGTTCCAGCTTGATTTTTCACTTTCCTCTGGACAAAGAAGACGAGACAGAGCAGTGTGATTACAGCGCGGGTGGGGAGGGGGACGGGGAAGGAAAGGAGGAAGGAGAGGAGAAAGAGAAAGCCCCAATGGCCAGGGCTACAGAAGAGCCCAGCAGAGGGTTTGGGATTTGTAGCTGATGAGGGATTCAAGGAGAGTCGGGGCGATAGCAAGTATAAAGCTGCGGACCGCAGTCAGCTGTCTTCGGAGTCATGTGGGGTGGACGTCGAGGCAGTAGGCAGTGACTCCTTTAGGATCCTGGCTGGCAACAGGTCCCTGTCACTCTCCCCAGAACGCCTTTGTGTGCGTCCACCTACTCTGCCTCCACGGGGTCTTATCTCCCGCTGATATCGTAATAATAGCAATCACTCCTGTATTTTCAGCATCAAGCACTATAATCCCTCACCATCTCCCCACGAGGCAATTATGATGATTTCTACTTCACAGATTGGGAAGCGGAGTGAGTGTACAGAGATGAGGACAGCGCCCAGGAGCCTCTGCCCCTGGAGACCCCGCTCCTTCCCCATCCGAGGCTGTGCTGCGGTGACACGGTCTGGGGTCTGGGTTCGTCCCTCCTTGCACAGCCCCTCCTCCCGCCAGACCCACCGCTTGTGTACGGAGTCGCTCAGCCTGTATCCACTGACATTTCAGATTGGACCTGGACTTGGTCTTGAAGAGACTGGCTCCAAAAAGAATCAGTCCCCTTGGGGTATGTCCCTGATGGATCTCCTTCGCGGCTCAGCAGAGGGTGGCGAGAGGAGCAGTGTCTTACTCGGCTGAACCCACCTCGGACTCCGGGGAGTTCATGTCAGCTCAGGAGAGAGGCTTTTAGGGCTTTAGCAACAAAGCAGTACCATGTTCCCAAAGAGGCCTCTTAAGCCTGTATCCCTGCTGCCACCCGAGAGCCCCCTGGGAGGGGACGGCTGTCACTGGCTGTTTGACCAGGACTGGGTCGGGTTTCAACCAGGCTGACTCTCCACAGCTACCTTCTCCGGTATCCAGAACAGAGTCTGTCAAAATGCTTGTTAAGACTATTTTTAAAAAGTCCCATTTAGCATCGGAGTGATGCCAGAAATGCAGTCTATAAAGAACGATGACAAATGATCACTTCCTCTTCCAATTCTGTCCTGGGCCTGAAGCTGCAAGACTTATGCAGAATCTATTCTTGGACATTCAAGACAGAAGTTTATTTTATTACTATTATTTTTAAAAATGCCAATCAAACTGTAATGTTATTAGCAGTCTTTGGGAGTCCATGGCCAGTACGTGAGTCAATAAGGTAGATTATGATCAACAGAAGAATTGTCATTATGTCGAGAAAGGCAGAGTGTCTGGTGATACATATGTATCTACACAGATGAAAGTCGATCTCTCGCTGAAGACCTCCTTCCAACAGCATTTCTAGGGCAGCTCTGTCATGGGAGAGAAGCCCCACAGGCAATGTAGGATGCAGGCCCCAGACAATGAGAGCAAACATTTGCAGTAATAATACTGTGCCAGACACTCTTTAAAGTAGTGTGTTACCTGTTTATATACTTTAATTCTAATCACACTGGTAGGTCCATACTGTTATTAACTCCCTTTTACAGATAAGGAGTCAAAGTCTCAGAGGTTAAATAACTAGCCCAAGGTCACACAGCTAACATGTGATAGAGCTGGGATTCAAAACTCAAACAGACTTCAGAGTCTGGACCCTTAACCCTGACACTGCCTCTCAAATGTTCAGATGATGCTTGAGGAGGTCATGCTAGCAAGGTCAGAAGAGGTTTCCTGGAGGCAGTAGTTTGGGACTTAAAAGGAGACATTCTCTGACCTTTCTCCCACTGGGGCCCCCACTGAGCCACCTGCTGGCTCTTAGTATTTTGCCAGCTTTTCTGAGACAGTTGCCAGTGTCTGTGGCTCACTTCTCTCCCTTCTCTGCCTTTGTCTTCTTGGCCCTGACCCCAGGGCAAGAGCTCAGTGAACTGGACTTGAATGGAGCTGCTCCTGAGAGGTGGGAAAGAGGGAGTGGACCTTGCAGGGTGGGCAAAAGTGTGTTCATGGAAATGAGGAGAGGTCTACAGAGGAACCATGGGCCCATGGGGAGTCCAGGTCAGAAAGGCAAGATCATGCAGGGCCTTGAAGGCAAGGAAGGAGTCATATCCTTTGGAAGAATAAACAAAGCAGGATTACTCTTGGGCAAGAAGTCTTCAGGCACGGAAGACTTTGGAAGCCTAAAGTGACCCCGAGGCCAATGGGAACCCTGGAAATGCCTAAGCCTTGGGCCATCAAATGCAGACGAGAGCCCTGGGGATTTTCTGAAATCTGTGATGTGGGTGGGTGGAGGGCACACTGGCAGGACAGATCAGCAAAATCAGATCAAACTCTACGTGGATAAAAAGCAAAACTGCGCAGGAACTTGGCCCTGTTGCAGTGTCACAAGCTGAGTGAGTGCTGCTGAGCCCCACGGGTGCCACAGCATGCTCCTCGTCACGGGCATCTTTCCTGTCATGCTGGTGGGGCCAGCAACCCTGCTTCCATCTTTCCCCCAGGCTGCGGTTTCAGACGTATTTTCCTTTCGTGCAAGGAACCAAACTCCTTTATCCCACTCCAGCCAAGCGGATGCCAGTGCCAACTCTTATCTGAAAACATCCCCGTCCTTGGGAAGCTACATTTCTCTCTTATAAGCTCCTCTTTTTTTTTTTTTAATTAAACTTTTATTTTACTTTTAACTTTTACAGAGTTTTGTTGTTTACAGATATGTATGTTCACAGATTAGTCATATGTATATCCCCCCCATCCCACCCTTCCAGATCGTCACACAGCACCCCTGCAGGATCCCCTTTTCTCACAGAGCAATGATTATAGCTATTTTCTTCACATATGATAGTACAGGTTTTCATGCTACTTCCTTTACGCCTCCCACCCACTGTTCCTTCCCCACAATGTCCATATGTCTACTGGCCATGTCTGTTTTTCCATTGCTTCACTGCATGTGTTATCATTGCCATCCTACTAGATTCCATATGTATGTGTTAGTATATTGTACTTGTCCTTCTCTTTTTGACTTACTTCACTTTTTATGATAGGTTCTAGATCCAGCCACTTCATTAGGGCTGATTCTTCTGCATTTCTTTTTACTTATAAGCTCCTCTTGAGTTCCCAAGGCAAGTAGACCGATCATTTATAAGAATAATCATTTTCGAGATCTGACAGTGCCGGCTTTTCAGCATGCTCAGCTATGAAAGGGGCTGGTTCTCAGCTGGGCTGTTTGCTCTCAGACCCTCTCCTGTAAGTGCTGGGGTCTTTCCGCACTGGAAGACCAGCACACATCCCTAACTAGCAACTAGGGCAGAACTAAGGGCTCCTTGCAGGCTTTACACGCACTGTTCCCTCCTCTTTTGGTTTCTGCAAGGGTGTTCTCACCTAATTCAGAATGTCCCCTCTGTCCCCTGCTGCTAGTAACAGTGATTATTATGTGTGAGGAGTTTTCTGCCCATGATCACATTTCACATTCACACCGACTTTGGGGATGCTGTTTTTCTCTGTATGAGTGGATGAGGACAATAAGACATAGAGAGCCTGAGGATCAGTGAGCGCAGAACCAGGACAGGACCCCCGGGCCATGCTCTCCCCTTTCTCCTCTCCAGCCCTTAGAAACATTACCCAGGTCTTGTCTGGCACACAGGAGGGGACAGTAGAGATTTCTATGGTTGGGACAATGTCTAGGGTGGAAGGAATCTCCCGCTGGTAGAACAGAACAATCCATGCCATGACTGATGAAAAGGCTCTGGTGTGTCCTCACTGTCACGTCACTTCATGCGTTTACAGAGTTTTGTTGTTTATAGATATGTATGTTCCCAGATTAGTCATATGTATATCCCCCCAACCCACCCTTCCAGAGCGTCACATAGCACCCCTGCAGGATCCCCTTTTCTCACAGAGCAATGATTATAGCTATTTTCTTCACATATTTTCAGGTTTTCATGCTACTTCCTTTACGCCTCCCACCCACTGTTCCTTCCCCACAATGTCCATATGTCTACTGGCCATGTCTGTTTTTCCATTGCTTCACTGCATGTGTTATCATTGCCATCCTACTAGATTCCATATGTATGTGTTAGTATATTGTACTTGTCCTTCTCTTTTTGACTTACTTCACTTTTTATGATAGGTTCTAGATCCAGCCACTTCATTAGGGCTGATTCTTCTGCATTTCTTTTTACTTATAAGCTCCTCTTGAGTTCCCAAGGCAAGTAGACCGATCATTTATAAGAATAATCATTTTCGAGATCTGACAGTGCCGGCTTTTCAGCATGCTCAGCTATGAAAGGGGCTGGTTCTCAGCTGGGCTGTTTGCTCTCAGACCCTCTCCTGTAAGTGCTGGGGTCTTTCCGCACTGGAAGACCAGCACACATCCCTAACTAGCAACTAGGGCAGAACTAAGGGCTCCTTGCAGGCTTTACACGCACTGTTCCCTCCTCTTTTGGTTTCTGCAAGGGTGTTCTCACCTAATTCAGAATGTCCCCTCTGTCCCCTGCTGCTAGTAACAGTGATTATTATGTGTGAGGAGTTTTCTGCCCATGATCACATTTCACATTCACACCGACTTTGCGGGGATGCTGTTTTTCTCTGTATGAGTGGATGAGGACAATAAGACATAGAGAGCCTGAGGATCAGTGAGCGCAGAACCAGGACAGGACCCCCGGGCCATGCTCTCCCCTTTCTCCTCTCCAGCCCTTAGAAACATTACCCAGGTCTTGTCTGGCACACAGGAGGGGACAGTAGAGATTTCTATGGTTGGGACAATGTCTAGGGTGGAAGGAATCTCCCGCTGGTAGAACAGAACAATCCATGCCATGACTGATGAAAAGGCTCTGGTGTGTCCTCACTGTCACGTCACTTCATGCGTTTTAAGCTCACAGTGTAACTGCTGAGTGCAGAGCTGATGGCGACTCGTGGCGACTGTCCACTCCGCCTCGGCTGCTCATGGGTGCTGTGGGTAGATGCCTTCTAACCAGTGGTTCCAATGACCCGTTGATGAGCATACTGCTAGCATTTCCATGTTACAGATGAAGATGGACACAGAGTCCAGTGGAGTAACTTGCTCAAGGTCAGATCCAGGATTAGAAGGTAGGCCGTTGACTTCAGGGTTGTCGCCGGGGAAATGGTTCTCCCGCTTCCATGCGCTGACTCCTGTATTCTTTCTTCCTCCGATCCGGCCTCCTCATACCCTTTGGTTCAAACCTCCCCATTCCCATTCATGTGTGCAGGACCTCTCTCTAGATCTGTTTGTCTGCTACTTATCTGTTTATTTCCCTCGCCTCTGATCACCACATCCATCCCCCCAAACTCCCCATAAGCTATTACTCTAACGAGTTTTATGAAAAAAATCTCAAGTATGCATGTCACCTTGTGAAATACCTGTAGTTCTTTTATGCATGCCTGGCTTTAATTGATTTAAAGAGTATTGTGCCATAAAACCCATGCTGGGTCTGACTTTTTCCATTCACGTCTATGCTTTTAAGATCTATCCATGTTGATTTATGTGCTTCTAGTCCACAGCTCCTCACTGCCACCTGAGACTTGATTCTCCAACACATTTCACTTCCTTATCCCTCCAGTGATGGATCCCCTGCCCACCCCAAGTTTAACTTCCTGCTATCAGAAATAACAACACTGTTGACAAACATCCATACACATTTCACTTCCTTATCTTTGGGGATGCTGTTTTTCTCTGTATGAGTGGATGAGGACAATAAGACATAGAGAGCCTGAGGATCAGTGAGCGCAGAACCAGGACAGGACCCCCGGGCCATGCTCTCCCCTTTCTCCTCTCCAGCCCTTAGAAACATTACCCAGGTCTTGTCTGGCACACAGGAGGGGACAGTAGAGATTTCTATGGTTGGGACAATGTCTAGGGTGGAAGGAATCTCCCGCTGGTAGAACAGAACAATCCATGCCATGACTGATGAAAAGGCTCTGGTGTGTCCTCACTGTCACGTCACTTCATGCGTTTTAAGCTCACAGTGTAACTGCTGAGTGCAGAGCTGATGGCGACTCGTGGCGACTGTCCACTCCGCCTCGGCTGCTCATGGGTGCTGTGGGTAGATGCCTTCTAACCAGTGGTTCCAATGACCCGTTGATGAGCATACTGCTAGCATTTCCATGTTACAGATGAAGATGGACACAGAGTCCAGTGGAGTAACTTGCTCAAGGTCAGATCCAGGATTAGAAGGTAGGCCGTTGACTTCAGGGTTGTCGCCGGGGAAATGGTTCTCCCGCTTCCATGCGCTGACTCCTGTATTCTTTCTTCCTCCGATCCGGCCTCCTCATACCCTTTGGTTCAAACCTCCCCATTCCCATTCATGTGTGCAGGACCTCTCTCTAGATCTGTTTGTCTGCTACTTATCTGTTTATTTCCCTCGCCTCTGATCACCACATCCATCCCCCCAAACTCCCCATAAGCTATTACTCTAACGAGTTTTATGAAAAAAATCTCAAGTATGCATGTCACCTTGTGAAATACCTGTAGTTCTTTTATGCATGCCTGGCTTTAATTGATTTAAAGAGTATTGTGCCATAAAACCCATGCTGGGTCTGACTTTTTCCATTCACGTCTATGCTTTTAAGATCTATCCATGTTGATTTATGTGCTTCTAGTCCACAGCTCCTCACTGCCACCTGAGACTTGATTCTCCAACACATTTCACTTCCTTATCCCTCCAGTGATGGATCCCCTGCCCACCCCAAGTTTAACTTCCTGCTATCAGAAATAACAACACTGTTGACAAACATCCTCATAATAGTTCTTATATTAGATCTGTGGAAAAATCTCTGGGTTGTGCAAACAGGAATGAGACTGCCAGATCACAGGACATAAATACACATAATTTTACTAAATTCTGTTAAATTGCTTTCCAGAACAGCTGTAACAACTTAAGACTCCCAGTAAGAAGCACACAATGTTCCTGTCTTCTCACCCCCTCACCTGAACCTGAATTACCCATTTTTCTAATTTCTGCTACTGTGATGGCTGTGAAGTGTGATCCTATTTGTGATTTAATTTGCATGTCTTTGATTACTAGGAAGTAAGAACATCAGCTCATTATTTCTTTTCTATAAGTTCATATATTCATATCCTTGATTTATATCTTTGCCTCTTAAAAATAATTGGATTTCCTGTCTTTTTTCTTGATGATGTGGAGTTCCTGGTAGAGTCTAGAGTAGATATTAATCCATTAATGGCATTAGATATTGCAGTGTCTTCTTCCAGTCTGTCATTGAACTGTGCATTCTGCCTATGGTGCTCTTGTTAAACCCCATGGCTAATGAGTTGTGATAGCTACCTATTTTTGTTATTTTGTTTGTGCGTTGGAGTATTTGATGATAGTTAGCTATGATAAACCTAGACAGCATATTAAAAAGCAGAGACATCATTTTGCTGACAAAGGTCCATATCGTCAAGCTATGGTTTTTCCAGTAGTCATGTAAGGATGTGAGAGTTGGACCATAAAGAAGGCTGAGCACCAAAGAAATGGTGCTTTCAAATTGTGCTGTTGAAGAAGACACTTGAGAGTCTCTTGTACTGCAAGGAGATCAAACCAGTCAATCCTAAAGGAAGTTTGAATATTGTTTGGTAGGACTAATGCTGGAGCTAAAGCTCCAATACTTTGGCCACCTGATGCAAAGAACCAACTCACTGGAAAAGCCTCTGATGCCAGAAGAGATTGAGGGTAGGAGAAGCAGACGACAGAGGATGAGATGGTTGTACAGCATCAAAAATGGGCTCAAATGGAGGGGTTGATTGAGAACATTATCCCTCCAGTGATGATCCCCTGCCCACCCCAAGTTTAACTTCCTGCTATCAGAAATAACAACACTGTTGACAAACATCCTCATAATAGTTCTTATATTAGATCTGTGGAAAAATCTCTGGGTTGTGCAAACAGGAATGAGACTGCCAGATCACAGGACATAAATACACATAATTTTACTAAATTCTGTTAAATTGCTTTCCAGAACAGCTGTAACAACTTAAGACTCCCAGTAAGAAGCACACAATGTTCCTGTCTTCTCACCCCCTCACCTGAACCTGAATTACCCATTTTTCTAATTTCTGCTACTGTGATGGCTGTGAAGTGTGATCCTATTTGTGATTTAATTTGCATGTCTTTGATTACTAGGAAGTAAGAACATCAGCTCATTATTTCTTTTCTATAAGTTCATATATTCATATCCTTGATTTATATCTTTGCCTCTTAAAAATAATTGGATTTCCTGTCTTTTTTCTTGATGATGTGGAGTTCCTGGTAGAGTCTAGAGTAGATATTAATCCATTAATGGCATTAGATATTGCAGTGTCTTCTTCCAGTCTGTCATTGAACTGTGCATTCTGCCTATGGTGCTCTTGTTAAACCCCATGGCTAATGAGTTGTGATAGCTACCTATTTTTGTTATTTTGTTTGTGCGTTGGAGTATTTGATGATAGTTAGCTATGATAAACCTAGACAGCATATTAAAAAGCAGAGACATCATTTTGCTGACAAAGGTCCATATCGTCAAGCTATGGTTTTTCCAGTAGTCATGTAAGGATGTGAGAGTTGGACCATAAAGAAGGCTGAGCACCAAAGAAATGGTGCTTTCAAATTGTGCTGTTGAAGAAGACACTTGAGAGTCTCTTGTACTGCAAGGAGATCAAACCAGTCAATCCTAAAGGAAGTTTGAATATTGTTTGGTAGGACTAATGCTGGAGCTAAAGCTCCAATACTTTGGCCACCTGATGCAAAGAACCAACTCACTGGAAAAGCCTCTGATGCCAGAAGAGATTGAGGGTAGGAGAAGCAGACGACAGAGGATGAGATGGTTGGACAGCATCAGTGACTCAATGGACATGAGTTTGAGCAAACTCCAGGAGACAGTGAAGGACAAAGGAGGCTGTGGTACTGCAGTACATGGGGTTGCAAAGAATTGGACATGACTTAGGGACTGAACAACAACAACAGTCCATCTATATTTTTTTCTGTGAAGTTTATAGCTTTATATTCCATCTGTAGGTGTTTGTTTATCTAGAATCTTTTGGTACAAAATGATTATGTGGCTTTCTTTTTCTCCTCCTAACAAGCTAGTTTCCTGACACCACTGCCTAAACAGTGTTTCCTTCTCTCATGGTCTGTAGTACCACCTTGATCATCTATAAAATTCCCATAAATACATGGCAGGAGCTGTCTGTTGATAGAGAGTGCCCCTCCTCATGCTGACTGGCATTTTTGTGTCCCTGGAGAGATCTGGGTGCTGGTAGGTGCCATGGTTAGAAAAGTCTACTCTCAGATGGGATTACTGACCTCCAGATTGTTGCAGTACACGATGGGATGCTCGTATGCATCCCAGGATGACCTCAGTCTCTGACTCAAAGACTGTCCCAGTTCAAAGGAGCATTCTGCATTGCGTGTATGAGTATGCGTAGAGCCAGACTTAGATCACAATGATTTGAGTTTGAAGGCCAGTTGCACTCCTATAAGCTAGATGAACTTGGCAAATCACTTAATTTCTCTGAACCCTGGTTATATCAGCTGTCAATGAGGGGGCCAAAAAGAGCTATCAAGAAGATGAAATGGAAAAAAAAAGAAGATGAAATGAACTACCGTGCACATTTGCTGGCACATGGCAAGTGCTTAATAGACAACAGCCACCCTGGGGCAGGGGGGAAGAGGAAAAGCTTCATTGAAAAGGTGATGCTTGAAAGATGAATAGATGTTTTCTGGGTCGCTCTGCTGGCAGCATTACTGGCTGGGGGAGAGCATTAGAACAAAGGCCCCAAGGTGTGAAATAGCCTGACATTTCAGGAAGCTGTAAGTGGTTTGGTTTGGCTAGAGCATAATGTAGAGGGAAGGAGAAACGCGCTTGTCTGTGGTATACACATAGACACTTAATTCTAGCTGGTCCTTGGTGGTTCTCTAATTGTTTTGCAAGCAGGTATTGTCACCTGGAGGTGATGGCTGTTTCCCTGGGGAGAGAGGCTCTTGTCTGGCATCAGGATCATGTTGGGCATCCTTGACATGGGCTGCCTCTTAAGATTCTGGGTTCAGCCATAGGTGCAGTGAGTCATGGCTGGGCTGGCAGGGAGACTCTGGAAGCCTTGGCCCAGGGTAATCCCTGATGCTGAGGGACTCCAGCCCACCGACAGCCAGAGCCCCCTGTTATGTCTCTACAGGCTGGAGGCAGACTGCACTTTGGGACACTCCCTGACCCACTTCTCAGTGGTAAAGAATCTGCCTGCTAATGCAGGAGATGCAGGAATTTGATGCCTGGGTTGGGAAGATGTCCTGGAGGAGGAAATGGCAACCCATTCCAGTATTCTTGCCTGGGAAATGCCATAGACAGAGGAGCCAGGCAAGTCACAGTCCATAGGGTCACAAAGAGTTGGACACTGCTGAGCAACTCATCAGGCCCTGATCCCACTGCTTATTTAGCTACCACCATCCAGTCCCAAACCAGTGTCTCTTATTTTCATTTCCTTTTACGGCATCATCCCACTTCTATGACCAGTTTCTGTAGTAGAACTCAGGGAAGTGGAGCCAGACTTAGATCACAATGATTTGAGTTTGAAGGCCAGTTGCACTCCTATAAGCTAGATGAACTTGGCAAATCACTTAATTTCTCTGAACCCTGGTTATATCAGCTGTCAATGAGGGGGCCAAAAAGAGCTATCAAGAAGATGAAATGGAAAAAAAAAGAAGATGAAATGAACTACCGTGCACATTTGCTGGCACATGGCAAGTGCTTAATAGACAACAGCCACCCTGGGGCAGGGGGCAAGAGGAAAAGCTTCATTGAAAAGGTGATGCTTGAAAGATGAATAGATGTTTTCTGGGTCGCTCTGCTGGCAGCATTACTGGCTGGGAGAGAGCATTAGAACAAAGGCCCCAAGGTGTGAAATAGCCTGACATTTCAGGAAGCTGTAAGTGGTTTGGTTTGGCTAGAGCATAATGTAGAGGGAAGGAGAAACGCGCTTGTCTGTGGTATACACATAGACACTTAATTCTAGCTGGTCCTTGGTGGTTCTCTAATTGTTTTGCAAGCAGGTATTGTCACCTGGAGGTGATGGCTGTTTCCCTGGGGAGAGAGGCTCTTGTCTGGCATCAGGATCATGTTGGGCATCCTTGACATGGGCTGCCTCTTAAGATTCTGGGTTCAGCCATAGGTGCAGTGAGTCATGGCTGGGCTGGCAGGGAGACTCTGGAAGCCTTGGCCCAGGGTAATCCCTGATGCTGAGGGACTCCAGCCCACCGACAGCCAGAGCCCCCTGTTATGTCTCTACAGGCTGGAGGCAGACTGCACTTTGGGACACTCCCTGACCCACTTCTCAGTGGTAAAGAATCTGCCTGCTAATGCAGGAGATGCAGGAATTTGATGCCTGGGTTGGGAAGATGTCCTGGAGGAGGAAATGGCAACCCATTCCAGTATTCTTGCCTGGGAAATGCCATAGACAGAGGAGCCAGGCAAGTCACAGTCCATAGGGTCACAAAGAGTTGGACACTGCTGAGCAACTCATCAGGCCCTGATCCCACTGCTTATTTAGCTACCACCATCCAGTCCCAAACCAGTGTCTCTTATTTTCATTTCCTTTTACGGCATCATCCCACTTCTATGACCAGTTTCTGTAGTAGAACTCAGGGAAGTGGAGCCACTGTGCATGTCATAGAATAAAGGGTTTGTGACAAGAAATAGACTCTGCACAATTATGGGAGAAGCTGGGAAGAGAAGGTCTGCAATATGGGCTGAAACATCCCCTGCCCCACAAATTCATATGTTGAAGCCCTAACCCTCAGTGCCTCATAATATGACTGTGTTTGGAGATAGGGTCTTTTTTTTAATATATATTTTTATTTTGTTGGAAGAGGGGAGCGGGTTGGGGAGGGAGGGGGACGGGCGGGCCACTTCTATTGGTCTTTCATTTATCCATTTTCATCCATCTTTGTTCTTTGGCCCATGTGGGCCTCCCATCGTGGTGGCCTCTGCTGTTGCAGAGCACCAGCACTGGGCACATGTGCTCCAGAGTTCCGGCTCGGTGATTGGACACATCAGTCCAGCTGCTCCGCGACACGTGGGATCTTCCCAGGCCAGGGATCGAACCAGTGCCCCTTGCACTACAAGGTGGTGTCCTTACCCACTGGACCTCCAGGGAAGTTCTTGAGATAGGGTCTTTAAAGAGATAATAAAAATGAAGTGAGGCCACTAGAGTGGCCCTAATCCAGCCTGGTGCCCTTATAAAAAGAGACAGTTAGGACAGAGACACTCATGGTGAAAGACCATATAAGGACAAAGGGAAAATGGTCAACCACAAGCCAAGGAAAGAGGCCTCAGAAGAAACTTGCCTGACTGACATGCTGATCTCAGAATTTTAATTTCCAGAGCTGTGCGACAATACATTCCTGTTGTCATCCAGCCTGTGATACTTGGTTATGGCAGCCCAAGCAAACTAATTCACTCTGGAAGGGGAAGCTGGAGCATCACTGTTCATCTTCCTACAGCTTTGATGCAGATGGACAGTTGGATCTCTTGGAAAATCTGAGAATCCATGCAGGTTGGGCTGTAGACATGGAAAGGGGAACCCATAGAGGGGTCTGTGGGAAACTACTGCATTTCCAGCCCCGGAAAACATCACTGGTCTAGGAGAAAACATCTTCCAAGTTGCACAGTCCATAGGGTCAAAATACTGCTGAGCAACTCATCAGGCCCTGATCCCACTGCTTATTTAGCTACCACCATCCAGTCCCAAACCAGTGTCTCTTATTTTCATTTCCTTTTACGGCATCATCCCACTTCTATGACCAGTTTCTGTAGTAGAACTCAGGGAAGTGGAGCCACTGTGCATGTCATAGAATAAAGGGTTTGTGACAAGAAATAGACTCTGCACAATTATGGGAGAAGCTGGGAAGAGAAGGTCTGCAATATGGGCTGAAACATCCCTGCCCCACAAATTCATATGTTGAAGCCCTAACCCTCAGTGCCTCATAATATGACTGTGTTTGGAGATAGGGTCTTTTTTTTAATATATATTTTTATTTTGTTGGAAGAGGGAGCGGGTTGGGGAGGGAGGGGCAGGCGGGCCACTTCTATTGGTCTTTCATTTATCCATTTTCATCCATCTTTGTTCTTTGGCCCATGTGGGCCTCCCATCGTGGTGGCCTCTGCTGTTGCAGAGCACCAGCACTGGGCACATGTGCTCCAGAGTTCCGGCTCGGTGATTGGACACATCAGTCCAGCTGCTCCGCGACACGTGGGATCTTCCCAGGCCAGGGATCGAACCAGTGCCCCTTGCACTACAAGGTGGTGTCCTTACCCACTGGACCTCCAGGGAAGTTCTTGAGATAGGGTCTTTAAAGAGATAATAAAAATGAAGTGAGGCCACTAGAGTGGCCCTAATCCAGCCTGGTGCCCTTATAAAAAGAGACAGTTAGGACAGAGACACTCATGGTGAAAGACCATATAAGGACAAAGGGAAAATGGTCAACCACAAGCCAAGGAAAGAGGCCTCAGAAGAAACTTGCCTGACTGACATGCTGATCTCAGAATTTTAATTTCCAGAGCTGTGCGACAATACATTCCTGTTGTCATCCAGCCTGTGATACTTGGTTATGGCAGCCCAAGCAAACTAATTCACTCTGGAAGGGGAAGCTGGAGCATCACTGTTCATCTTCCTACAGCTTTGATGCAGATGGACAGTTGGATCTCTTGGAAAATCTGAGAATCCATGCAGGTTGGGCTGTAGACATGGAAAGGGGAACCCATAGAGGGGTCTGTGGGAAACTACTGCATTTCCAGCTGCCACATCATGGTGACCAAGAATCTCGTGGTGAGATTCTGGGGTCACTGTTGATGGTTAGGGATAGAAACTAGGAGAAAAAGCTATGCACAGAGTGATAGAAAGCAGCAAGTTGGAATCCAGCAGGCTCCCCCTGTATGTTTGTCACCTTCTCTGACTTCAGAAAGCTTCAGAGGAAAATGGTTATGGCTTCATTTCTACATCCCACATCTCATACAAGTTCTACTCTAAGCTGACTTGAACTTGGAACCATAGAGAGGAGAGAATTCTGGGAAACAGAGCTTCCAACTTGACCCAGTTGACCAAAGAATCAACCCTTTAGAGATGCTCTGAAAACTAAAGGAAGGGAATCTGAGATCTAGCAGGCCATAAAGAGTCACTGTACATCATCATACTGCAGACTTGATATGGATGGAAAGTAGTTGGCTCTCGTAACTCTCATCATTTGCATGTTAAGGGTCTCCTTAGAAGTCTCACTGAGAAGAAACCCATTTAATTTTTGATCAAACATTTCCTAAACTTCTTGGGCCACAGCCTCTACTCGAAATGTTGCACCTACATGCTCTTTTCCCAGCCAAAAAGTTGGATGGGCCAGGGCTGAGCAGTACTAACATTTAACTGAAGGGCAGACCAGGTGGATGATATGTTTGAAGGAGACCCTGGATGCACTTGGCTGGTGACTTTCTGGCTGCCCAAGATTCAACACAGCCTGTCTCTAAAAATTATGATTTGCAACAGATTTGATTTTTGAACACAGGAGTGCAGATTTCTTGCTACCCTCATGACAGCCTCAGGCTCACTGCCTTGCATGGCAAGTTGCTCCCTCCAGTGGAGAGGATGCCAATGGTTTGGGGTGGGTGGGGTGGGGGAGGGAACGACACATGGTCCAGAGAAGCCCCAGGGATGTGGAACCCACGTGACTCTCAGCCATCATGTGGTCCAAGTGCACGCAATAGGAAGCCAGCTGCTTTAGACAAATGATGGGGATTATTACTTGGATAGCGTTTTAAACAGTAAACTAGATGTTTCTGAATCTGTTGTCTCAGAGTTCAGGCTATTATGACATTCATACATCATCCTGCCAGGTTCTCTGGGTCTGAACAAATACATTCTCCAATACCGAAGGTGCTGGAAAAGTTGACCCAGACAGAAACCAGAACAGAGGCAGTCTGTGCATGGTGTATTGACACTCCTATGTTCTTTGTCATTTCAAACAACCATCGAGGACTTTAAAGCTAAGTTTTACCTAAATCCAATCTCATCTTGCAATTGGAAAGATGAAAATAAAAAGACATCTTTCTGACGAGATTGCAGCAATTGGTTAGCTTGACAGCGCTTTAAATAGCTGTTACTGGAAAAGAGCTGAAGAGTCTAAAAAGAATGCATTCTGATCTGGCCTCTGTGCCCCCCACTCTCAGGGGTCAGTGGGTCAAAGAGCTATAATTACAATTCAAGTGGTTTCAATGACACCGGAGGGAATTCTGAAACCCTGGGCTGGAACAAAAGCAGAGGCCCATGTTCGTTCAGGCATAGTTCACAAATCTCCTAGCTTTCTCCAGTTAAAAAAAGTCCTAAGAATTCCCGAGGGACAAGATTCCCTGGGTTGGGGGTGGGCAGAGATGGAAATAGATGCATTTATTTTAAGCAGCTTATGGCCCTGGCCTCCAAGGCCACCTTCAACTCTGGGTAAATTAGGGCTTGGAAAACAGCAGGATTTAGATGGTTTTCCATAACTTTGGGGGAAAACTATCCTGTGAGTGAAATTCCCAGTCTCTCCCTGAGGAATGAGAGTCATCAGAAATGACTGTATGTATGTTTGTGTGTGTGTGTGTGTGTGTGTGTGTGTGTGTTCATGTGTGCGTGTGTGCATGCGTTGGTGGCAGAGAGGATGCCAGAAAGATCACCTGTCTCAAGACCACCCTCCTGCTTCCCTGGGCCACCTGGTTTTCCTGCAATGAGACTGATCAGGAGATCTGTGACATTCACTCTGGGGACCCAAAGGAAGACACGAGAAAAGAGGAGGACGTATGAAAGGAACTTTCTGGCATGGAGTATCCTAGCTGCAGCCAGTTCAGATCTATGATCACAGCATAGATCATGGCCAAGCAGACGCATTTTCCAAACATCCAGCAGAGGGAGCTAAAACAGATGGAGTGCACGCAATAGGAAGCCAGGTTACTTTTACTTGGATAGCGTTTTAAACAGTAAACTAGATGTTTCTGAATCTGTTGTCTCAGAGTTCAGGCTATTATGACATTCATACATCATCCTGCCAGGTTCTCTGGGTCTGAACAAATACATTCTCCAATACCGAAGGTGCTGGAAAAGTTGACCCAGACAGAAACCAGAACAGAGGCAGTCTGTGCATGGTGTATTGACACTCCTATGTTCTTTGTCATTTCAAACAACCATCGAGGACTTTAAAGCTAAGTTTTACCTAAATCCAATCTCATCTTGCAATTGGAAAGATGAAAATAAAAAGACATCTTTCTGACGAGATTGCAGCAATTGGTTAGCTTGACAGCGCTTTAAATAGCTGTTACTGGAAAAGAGCTGAAGAGTCTAAAAAGAATGCATTCTGATCTGGCCTCTGTGCCCCCCACTCTCAGGGGTCAGTGGGTCAAAGAGCTATAATTACAATTCAAGTGGTTTCAATGACACCGGAGGGAATTCTGAAACCCTGGGCTGGAACAAAAGCAGAGGCCCATGTTCGTTCAGGCATAGTTCACAAATCTCCTAGCTTTCTCCAGTTAAAAACAGTCCTAAGAATTCCCGAGGGACAAGATTCCCTGGGTTGGGGGTGGGCAGAGATGGAAATAGATGCATTTATTTTAAGCAGCTTATGGCCCTGGCCTCCAAGGCCACCTTCAACTCTGGGTAAATTAGGGCTTGGAAAACAGCAGGATTTAGATGGTTTTCCATAACTTTGGGGGAAAACTATCCTGTGAGTGAAATTCCCAGTCTCTCCCTGAGGAATGAGAGTCATCAGAAATGACTGTATGTATGTTTGTGTGTGTGTGTGTGTGTGTGTGTGTGTGTGTTCATGTGTGCGTGTGTGCATGCGTTGGTGGCAGAGAGGATGCCAGAAAGATCACCTGTCTCAAGACCACCCTCCTGCTTCCCTGGGCCACCTGGTTTTCCTGCAATGAGACTGATCAGGAGATCTGTGACATTCACTCTGGGGACCCAAAGGAAGACACGAGAAAAGAGGAGGACGTATGAAAGGAACTTTCTGGCATGGAGTATCCTAGCTGCAGCCAGTTCAGATCTATGATCACAGCATAGATCATGGCCAAGCAGACGCATTTTCCAAACATCCAGCAGAGGGAGCTTAGAGTGGAAGCCAGAAACCTAGGAAGACCTCAGATGCACGAGACATTAGCAATTCTAATTTCAGCCCTTTCTCTCTGGTTTTGACACCAAATAGCAAAAGATCCTTTTCTGAAATTGCAAGTGGAGTTTTGCTCCTCAGCTGATCCCAGGCACAGCTGCACTTTGGGGCAGCTTCCCAGGAAGGAGCAGGGCAGGCAGCCTTAAGGAGAGCAGACTGCTCACCTACTCCATGCTGGCAAGTCCTGCCCAAGTAGGGGTGTGGGGAGGGGTAGAGAGCAGGAGCTGTTGTGCCCATGCTGGAGAGACCTGGCTGCCATGACCAGGCACTGAGGGACAAGATGGCATCCCTGTAAGGAGGCTGTTCAGGCAGATACATTTTCCAGGACCAATTTGAACAGAGCCAGGATGGGGATGCTCGGTCCTGCATAGGAGCAGAACCTTTCTCGCATGCAAGAAGTTTCCTTAGTGCCCCTTTCCTCTTAGTACCTACCTTCCCATGGTAAGGACTATTTTTGATTTTTGTTACTATTGATACATTTTGTCAGTTGTTGAATATATGCAGTATGTTTACTTTTGTGTCTAGATTATTTTTAAACTCAAAGTTTATTCTTTCTTAATCCCAAGTGATATTCCATTGTGTGAATATACCATAATTTGTTTATCCTTTCTTCTGATGATGGACATTTCTGCAGTTATCATTTTTTGACTGTTGAAAATAAAGCTGCTACAAATGTACATTCTTGTGGAAGTGCATTTGTGTGGACATATGCACTCGTTTCTGTTGGGCATATATTGAGAAACAGAATTGCTCCTTATATAGTAGGTTTATGTTTGGCTTTAGTCAGTACTAACAGTTTTTTAAAGTGTTGGACCAATTCACACTCCTGCCAGCAGTGAGGGCAGCTTTGCTGGAGAGCTGCTAAACCAAGCTTGTCATGGCCACACCTCTAGCCTGACTCTCCACTGTTTTCTGATTCTCCTGTGGGGTACACGTAGGCCAGCGCCCTGCTCTGGTCATGACTAGGGTCATGACTAGGGAGTTATTTAAGGATTTAGGAGTACAGTGAGTTCAAGGGCAGGGTCAGTCTTGGTCAGTGTTAGAGGTCAGCCTGTGATGAAGGGGAAATACCTTTTTCTGTGCAGGCACTAACTAGGCTTTTGGCTGACACTTGGTGTTCTTCACTCACCGTGATATGGGTGACCAGGATGCTGGTGGCTGTGGGTACTATTACTCAGGCTCTGGCATGAACCACTGATCTTCATGATATCCTCTAGTCTTCATGATAATGTGATATGGAAGATAATATTATCCTTGCCTAGAAACTCAGGAAACCAAAGCTCAGCAAGGTTAGCCAGCCCACCTCCAACACATAGCTGGGATTCACACCATCATATAAAACCCTTGCTTTTCTTTCCCTAGTTACTTATTCTTTGCAAATGTGCATTTGGCACACATTCAAAAGAGACAAGTAGGAAACACAAAAAAAGAGCAAGCCATCCTTCTAGCTCTTGTTCTACCTAGTTTTTCTTCCACATCTGGCTCCCAGGCAGATACATTTTCCAGGACCAATTTGAACAGAGCCAGGATGGGGATGCTCGGTCCTGCATAGGAGCAGAACCTTTCTCGCATGCAAGAAGTTTCCTTAGTGCCCCTTTCCTCTTAGTACCTACCTTCCCATGGTAAGGACTATTTTTGATTTTTGTTACTATTGATACATTTTGTCAGTTGTTGAATATATGCAGTATGTTTACTTTTGTGTCTAGATTATTTTTAAACTCAAAGTTTATTCTTTCTTAATCCCAAGTGATATTCCATTGTGTGAATATACCATAATTTGTTTATCCTTTCTTCTGATGATGGACATTTCTGCAGTTATCATTTTTTGACTGTTGAAAATAAAGCTGCTACAAATGTACATTCTTGTGGAAGTGCATTTGTGTGGACATATGCACTCGTTTCTGTTGGGCATATATTGAGAAACAGAATTGCTCCTTATATAGTAGGTTTATGTTTGGCTTTAGTCAGTACTAACAGTTTTTTAAAGTGTTGGACCAATTCACACTCCTGCCAGCAGTGAGGGCAGCTTTGCTGGAGAGCTGCTAAACCAAGCTTGTCATGGCCACACCTCTAGCCTGACTCTCCACTGTTTTTCTGATTCTCCTGTGGGATCCACTTAGGCCAGCGCCCTGCTCTGGTCATGACTAGGGTCATGACTAGGGAGTTATTTAAGGATTTAGGAGTACAGTGAGTTCAAGGGCAGGGTCAGTCTTGGTCAGTGTTAGAGGTCAGCCTGTGATGAAGGGGAAATACCTTTTTCTGTGCAGGCACTAACTAGGCTTTTGGCTGACACTTGGTGTTCTTCACTCACCGTGATATGGGTGACCAGGATGCTGGTGGCTGTGGGTACTATTACTCAGGCTCTGGCATGAACCACTGATCTTCATGATATCCTCTAGTCTTCATGATAATGTGATATGGAAGATAATATTATCCTTGCCTAGAAACTCAGGAAACCAAAGCTCAGCAAGGTTAGCCAGCCCACCTCCAACACATAGCTGGGATTCACACCATCATATAAAACCCTTGCTTTTCTTTCCCTAGTTACTTATTCTTTGCAAATGTGCATTTGGCACACATTCAAAAGAGACAAGTAGGAAACACAAAAAAAGAGCAAGCCATCCTTCTAGCTCTTGTTCTACCTAGTTTTTCTTCCACATCTGGCTCCCATTACAGGTTCCTTGTGTGTCCTTCCAGGGGTTGTGCATTTTCAGATACAGGAAGATGCTTAGAATAACATGCTTCCTCATACACTGTCATGCTTTCTCAATTTAATTCAACATGCTGGATTGCTCTTGTTTTAGGTAGCCATCCTGGCTTTTTGAACCATTTCTCTTTTGAGGGACAAGTAGGTCATTTCGAATTATTTGCCAACACCAGGTTGCCACAAATAGGCCTGCCTGTGTGCCATCTTGCACGTGTATAAATGTATCTGTATGAGAATTATCTAGGAGTGAGATTATTGGGTCATGTATGCATCTGCTCTCTGTGACAAAAGTGGTAGACCAACCCTAGGGAATCTAAGGGACATCAGATCTCAAAGAATTGAAATAGTCATCATCATGGTCTGCAGGCTTGACACTCCATGCTTGTTGAATGTGTGAATGAAAGAACAACTCTCCTTGGTGAGACCCTGGAGAGGTTTTCATGACAGCTGCGTGTCCCCCAGAACTAAGGCTGTTCCTTTGTTTCTCTCTGGCAGATTTGTCCTTGTGGGATTAACTCTCAGACTAGATAAGAAGATCCAAGGAAACTCTCTTCACTTTCCTCCAGTATATTTCAGCTATGACAGGGTTTCCAAGGAAACTCTTTTTTCAAAATACCTTTTCTGTGCAGGCACTAACTAGGCTTTTGGCTGACACTTGGTGTTCTTCACTCACCGTGATATGGGTGACCAGGATGCTGGTGGCTGTGGGTACTATTACTCAGGCTCTGGCATGAACCACTGATCTTCATGATATCCTCTAGTCTTCATGATAATGTGATATGGAAGATAATATTATCCTTGCCTAGAAACTCAGGAAACCAAAGCTCAGCAAGGTTAGCCAGCCCACCTCCAACACATAGCTGGGATTCACACCATCATATAAAACCCTTGCTTTTCTTTCCCTAGTTACTTATTCTTTGCAAATGTGCATTTGGCACACATTCAAAAGAGACAAGTAGGAAACACAAAAAAAGAGCAAGCCATCCTTCTAGCTCTTGTTCTACCTAGTTTTTCTTCCACATCTGGCTCCCATTACAGGTTCCTTGTGTGTCCTTCCAGGGGTTGTGCATTTTCAGATACAGGAAGATGCTTAGAATAACATGCTTCCTCATACACTGTCATGCTTTCTCAATTTAATTCAACATGCTGGATTGCTCTTGTTTTAGGTAGCCATCCTGGCTTTTTGAACCATTTCTCTTTTGAGGGACAAGTAGGTCATTTCGAATTATTTGCCAACACCAGGTTGCCACAAATAGGCCTGCCTGTGTGCCATCTTGCACGTGTATAAATGTATCTGTATGAGAATTATCTAGGAGTGAGATTATTGGGTCATGTATGCATCTGCTCTCTGTGACAAAAGTGGTAGACCAACCCTAGGGAATCTAAGGGACATCAGATCTCAAAGAATTGAAATAGTCATCATCATGGTCTGCAGGCTTGACACTCCATGCTTGTTGAATGTGTGAATGAAAGAACAACTCTCCTTGGTGAGACCCTGGAGAGGTTTTCATGACAGCTGCGTGTCCCCCAGAACTAAGGCTGTTCCTTTGTTTCTCTCTGGCAGATTTGTCCTTGTGGGATTAACTCTCAGACTAGATAAGAAGATCCAAGGAAACTCTCTTCACTTTCCTCCAGTATATTTCAGCTATGACAGTTTGAGGCTGGGGTTTCCCAGTGAGTGTGTGACTATAAATTGATTATTGAGTTATTACCATGTAAAAAAGACAACTTTATTAGGTTCTCCAAAGAATGCAAAAGTTTTTGGAACTTTTTCTACTCTCTATTCAACCTTCTTAAATTCTCCCAGTGTGAGAACAGAATTAGTTTCAAAGGTGGGATTAGGAGTGAATTCTGGAGAAGGAGCCAGATGTGTGTAGGTGTGAACTGAGATCCTACTAGTAGATTTCAAGTGCTCTGTCAGGTGGACAGCAGAGATACAAGGGAGATGGTGGCTTCTCAGGTCTCCTCAAACCTTGTCTGCAGATAGCCATCGATACATAGTCTCGCAGGTCTCATCCTCTATCCTGAGTCGCTCCCTCAAACAGACTGCAGCAGAAAGAGATGTCTACTTTCCAGGGTAAAAGTTTCTGCCAACCAGAGTCTTCATTTGCATTGTGTTGATTTCTTTAGGTGGAACCCAAGTGTTTCATTGCTCTCAATTACATTTATTAACGGAAGCTAAAGCTTCCAGGGATGAAGCTTATTGGAACGTAATGTCAGCATTTCACTCTGAGAGTCTGGGACTGAGGAGCACAGGGAGATAAGGAACTGGGATTTTAGTAACTATTTGGTTTTTCTTTACCTCCCTCTTCCTCAAATAACTAGATAAAATTATCTCTCCTTTTTTTACCTTAAAAGGACTGATTAGACAATTTAAATCAAGAAGTACTCAAGAAGGATATATCCAACTGAATGCAGAGTCCAAAGAATAGCAAGGAGAGTTAAGAAAGCCTTCTTAAGTGAATAATGCAAGGAAGTAGAGGAAAACAATAGAATGAGAAAAGCTAGAGATCTCTACAAGAAAATTAGAGCTACCAAGGAACATCTCATGCAAAGATGGAAACAATATAGGAAAGAAACAGGACCTAACAGTCATCATGGTCTGCAGGCTTGACACTCCATGCTTGTTGAATGTGTGAATGAAAGAACAACTCTCCTTGGTGAGACCCTGGAGAGGTTTTCATGACAGCTGCGTGTCCCCCAGAACTAAGGCTGTTCCTTTGTTTCTCTCTGGCAGATTTGTCCTTGTGGGATTAACTCTCAGACTAGATAAGAAGATCCAAGGAAACTCTCTTCACTTTCCTCCAGTATATTTCAGCTATGACAGTTTGAGGCTGGGGTTTCCCAGTGAGTGTGTGACTATAAATTGATTATTGAGTTATTACCATGTAAAAAAGACAACTTTATTAGGTTCTCCAAAGAATGCAAAAGTTTTTGGAACTTTTTCTACTCTCTATTCAACCTTCTTAAATTCTCCCAGTGTGAGAACAGAATTAGTTTCAAAGGTGGGATTAGGAGTGAATTCTGGAGAAGGAGCCAGATGTGTGTAGGTGTGAACTGAGATCCTACTAGTAGATTTCAAGTGCTCTGTCAGGTGGACAGCAGAGATACAAGGGAGATGGTGGCTTCTCAGGTCTCCTCAAACCTTGTCTGCAGATAGCCATCGATACATAGTCTCGCAGGTCTCATCCTCTATCCTGAGTCGCTCCCTCAAACAGACTGCAGCAGAAAGAGATGTCTACTTTCCAGGGTAAAAGTTTCTGCCAACCAGAGTCTTCATTTGCATTGTGTTGATTTCTTTAGGTGGAACCCAAGTGTTTCATTGCTCTCAATTACATTTATTAACGGAAGCTAAAGCTTCCAGGGATGAAGCTTATTGGAACGTAATGTCAGCATTTCACTCTGAGAGTCTGGGACTGAGGAGCACAGGGAGATAAGGAACTGGGATTTTAGTAACTATTTGGTTTTTCTTTACCTCCCTCTTCCTCAAATAACTAGATAAAATTATCTCTCCTTTTTTTACCTTAAAAGGACTGATTAGACAATTTAAATCAAGAAGTACTCAAGAAGGATATATCCAACTGAATGCAGAGTCCAAAGAATAGCAAGGAGAGTTAAGAAAGCCTTCTTAAGTGAATAATGCAAGGAAGTAGAGGAAAACAATAGAATGAGAAAAGCTAGAGATCTCTACAAGAAAATTAGAGCTACCAAGGGAACATCTCATGCAAAGATGGAAACAATATAGGAAAGAAACAGGACCTAACAGAAGCAGAAGAGACTAAGAAGAGGTGGCAAGAATACACAGAAGAACTGTACGGAAAAGGTCTTAATGATATGGGTAACCATGACGGTGTGATTCCTCACCTAGAGCCGGACATCCTGGAGTATGGGGTCAAGTGGTTTAGGAAGCATTACTATGAACAAAGCTAGTGGAGATGATAGAATTCCAGCTGGGCTACTTCAGTTCCTAAGTGATGATGCAGTTAAAGTGCTACACTTTCCAAATGCCAGCAAATTTGGAAAACTCAGCAGTGGCCACACAACTGGAAAAGGTTGGGGGAAACAAGTCAGTGGAGGTTTTCACAGCTTTGGCCGAGCCAGGAGAAAAACATCTTGGAAATGAAAGAGCTAAGACAAAAACAAGTTGATTCAATTCACAGAGGCTCATTAGCTGAGGTCATACTGATCAGCAGCAGGTGGGAGATCTGCTGCGGACTTTGGAACACTGAGTCAGTGCATACTAGAATGCTGCATGTGCACACAGAACAGACTCCTTAACTTCTTGCCAGTCTAGTTGCCCACCACCCCCAGCTGAAGTGCACCCCTTCCATTAAGGAGATAACGTAAGCAACTTAGAGTCATGAGGGTAATTATTGATCAGGGCTGTGACTGACTCCCAGCCCTTGTTAATATCATTCCCTGCGATGACCTGGAGGCTTGAGCTCTCAATGAAAGTGGACCGGCGACTGTGTTCAGGGCCTTGACCTAAGAGGTCTTGAGCCCCTCTTCCCATCCTTTCTCTCTGTCTGTATGTGTGTGCATATTTCTTAAGGTCTAGTCACACCTGCTATTCTCTGTGTGCCCAGCTGACGTGCTGCAGCAAAAGGTCAGTTTTCATTCCAATCTCAAAGAAGAGCAATGCCAAAGAATGTTCAAACTATTGCACAATTACACTCATTTCACATACTATCTAGCTAATGTTCAAAATCCTTCAAGCTTTCAAAGAAGAAAGCCTTCTTAAGTGAATAATGCAAGGAAGTAGAGGAAAACAATAGAATGAGAAAAGCTAGAGATCTCTACAAGAAAATTAGAGCTACCAAGGGAACATCTCATGCAAAGATGGAAACAATATAGGAAAGAAACAGGACCTAACAGAAGCAGAAGAGACTAAGAAGAGGTGGCAAGAATACACAGAAGAACTGTACGGAAAAGGTCTTAATGATATGGGTAACCATGACGGTGTGATTCCTCACCTAGAGCCGGACATCCTGGAGTATGGGGTCAAGTGGTTTAGGAAGCATTACTATGAACAAAGCTAGTGGAGATGATAGAATTCCAGCTGGGCTACTTCAGTTCCTAAGTGATGATGCAGTTAAGTGCTACACTTTCCAAATGCCAGCAAATTTGGAAAACTCAGCAGTGGCCACACAACTGGAAAAGGTTGGGGGAAACAAGTCAGTGGAGGTTTTCACAGCTTTGGCCGAGCCAGGAGAAAAACATCTTGGAAATGAAAGAGCTAAGACAAAAACAAGTTGATTCAATTCACAGAGGCTCATTAGCTGAGGTCATACTGATCAGCAGCAGGTGGGAGATCTGCTGCGGACTTTGGAACACTGAGTCAGTGCATACTAGAATGCTGCATGTGCACACAGAACAGACTCCTTAACTTCTTGCCAGTCTAGTTGCCCACCACCCCCAGCTGAAGTGCACCCCTTCCATTAAGGAGATAACGTAAGCAACTTAGAGTCATGAGGGTAATTATTGATCAGGGCTGTGACTGACTCCCAGCCCTTGTTAATATCATTCCCTGCGATGACCTGGAGGCTTGAGCTCTCAATGAAAGTGGACCGGCGACTGTGTTCAGGGCCTTGACCTAAGAGGTCTTGAGCCCCTCTTCCCATCCTTTCTCTCTGTCTGTATGTGTGTGCATATTTCTTAAGGTCTAGTCACACCTGCTATTCTCTGTGTGCCCAGCTGACGTGCTGCAGCAAAAGGTCAGTTTTCATTCCAATCTCAAAGAAGAGCAATGCCAAAGAATGTTCAAACTATTGCACAATTACACTCATTTCACATACTATCTAGCTAATGTTCAAAATCCTTCAAGCTAGGTTTCAACAGTACATGAATTGAAAACTTGCAGATGTACAGGCTGGATTTAGAAAAGGCAGAGGAACCAGAGATCAAATTGCTAACATTCCCTGGATCATAGAAAAAGCAAAAGAATTCAAGAAAAACATCTACTTCTGCTTCATTGACTATGCTAAAGCCTTTGAAAATGTGGATCGCAATAAACTGGAAAATTCTTCAAGACGGGAATACCAGACTACTTTACCTGACTCCTGAGAAACCTGCATGCAGGACAAGAAGCAAAAATTAGAACAGGACATGGAACAATGGAATGGTTCCAAATTGAGAAAGGAATACATCTAGGGTGTATATTGTCACCTGGCTTATTTAACTTATATGCAGAGTACATCATAGAAAATGCTGGACTGGATGACTCACAAGCTGGAATCAAGATTTCTAGGAAAAATCTCAATAACCTTATATATGCAGATGATATCACTCAAATGGCAGAAAGCAAAGAAGACCAAAAAAAAGACTTTTGATGAAGATGAAAGAGGAGAGTGAAAAAACTGGATTAAAACTCAATATCCCCAAAACTAAGATCATGGCATCCAATCCTATCACTTTATGGCGAATATATGAGGAAATAATGGAAACAGTGACAGACTTCATTTTCTTGGGCTCCAAAATCACTGAGGAGGATGACTGCAACCATGAAATTAAAAGATTATTGCTCCTTGGAAGAAAAGCTGTGACAAACCTAGATAGCATTATTAAAAAGCAAAGACATTACTTTGCAAACAAAGGTCCATGTAGTTAAAGCTATGTTTTTTTCTGTAGTTATATATGAATGTGAGAGTTGGACCTTAAAGAAGGCTGACTTGGTGCTGTCGAACTGTGGTGCTGGAGAAGACTCTGTAGAGTCTCTTGAATAGTGAGGAGATCAAACCAGTCAGTCCTAAAGGAAATCAACCCTGAATATTCTCTGGAAGGACTGAAGCTGAAGCTCCAATACTTTGGTCACCTGATGCAAGGAGCTGACTGGTTGGACAAGACTCTAATGCTGGGAAAGACTGAAGGCAGGAGGAGGACAATAGAGGCTAAGATGATTGGATAACATCACTGACTCAATGAATATGGGTTTGAGCAAACTCTGTGAGATGGTAAAGGACAGGGAAGCCTGGCATGCTGCAGTCCATGGGATCACAAAGAGTTGGACATGACTTTGTGATTGAACAACTACACTCAAGAAAAAGTCAGGAGATATACTCAAATAATAACATCTATGGATATAGACTGCAGAGTTATTTCTCAAACTTTGTTCTGTTTCTCTGTGGTTTTCATACTTGGCTGGAGGAATGTTATGGATTTGAGCTTACATAAAACACTTCATTAATATGCTTGCTTCACAGATGAGGAAACAGTCTCAGAAGGAGAAGCATCATGCCCAAGGTGATTGTGTGTGGAGAAAGAGAGAGTGTGGCTGATGGATTGGGGCCCAGAATTGTAGGACGAGGAGTTTGGGTTTGGGTTTGAAAGTTAGAGAGAATTTGACCTTATGAAAAGAAAGAGGGACCAAAGTAGGGACACTGATTGAGCAAATCTGAAGTAAGAAACAGGACTGGGTAGAGATGTGCTTTGTATACAGTAAACATGACAGTGTGGTTGGAAAGAAAATCTCATGTAGGGTGGTAGGAAATGAAGTTACAAGTGCAAGTTGGGACTTTGGGTAAGATGGCTAAGATTTTATCTCTTAGCAACATATTAGAGGTTAGTTCTTGGAGACGTTTTGGAAGAGATGATGATCTGGTTGTTCAGCAAGGCATGGATCTCAAACTGGCCCAGCAAACATTCACTTGGGACCCACCATGTCCCAGGCATTGCAGTTGGTGCTTAAGATACACAGAGGACAACACTAAGCCCTGAGGGTGAGCAGCAGTTTGTTCTGAGGTGGGAACCAAAGAAGGAAAATTAGGAATAGTTAAAATCTCAGGGATGAAGAGACGTGGACTTTCATCAGGGTATTTGTGGCAGTGATGGGGGTGAAGAACAGATGAGGGGAGGATTTTGAACATGGAGCTATAGACCCACGGAAACGATGGGTTTTGAAGATGAAGTGGAGAGGAAGTGACATGTATAAATGCTTCATAAGGTTAATTATCCCAGTGAGAAGAGTTTCTTCATTTTGACTGAAACCTGGCAGGAGGCCCCTGATGCAAGGAGCTGACTGGTTGGACAAGACTCTAATGCTGGGAAAGACTGAAGGCAGGAGGAGGACAATAGAGGCTAAGATGATTGGATAACATCACTGGAATATGGGTTTGAGCAAACTCTGTGAGATGGTAAAGGACAGGGAAGCCTGGCATGCTGCAGTCCATGGGATCACAAAGAGTTGGACATGACTTTGTGATTGAACAACTACACTCAAGAAAAAGTCAGGAGATATACTCAAATAATAACATCTATGGATATAGACTGCAGAGTTATTTCTCAAACTTTGTTCTGTTTCTCTGTGGTTTTCATACTTGGCTGGAGGAATGTTATGGATTTGAGCTTACATAAAACACTTCATTAATATGCTTGCTTCACAGATGAGGAAACAGTCTCAGAAGGAGAAGCATCATGCCCAAGGTGATTGTGTGTGGAGAAAGAGAGAGTGTGGCTGATGGATTGGGGCCCAGAATTGTAGGACGAGGAGTTTGGGTTTGGGTTTGAAAGTTAGAGAATTTGACCTTATGAAAAGAAAGAGGGACCAAAGTAGGGACACTGATTGAGCAAATCTGAAGTAAGAAACAGGACTGGGTAGAGATGTGCTTTGTATACAGTAAACATGACAGTGTGGTTGGAAAGAAAATCTCATGTAGGGTGGTAGGAAATGAAGTTACAAGTGCAAGTTGGGACTTTGGGTAAGATGGCTAAGATTTTATCTCTTAGCAACATATTAGAGGTTAGTTCTTGGAGACGTTTTGGAAGAGATGATGATCTGGTTGTTCAGCAAGGCATGGATCTCAAACTGGCCCAGCAAACATTCACTTGGGACCCACCATGTCCCAGGCATTGCAGTTGGTGCTTAAGATACACAGAGGACAACACTAAGCCCTGAGGGTGAGCAGCAGTTTGTTCTGAGGTGGGAACCAAAGAAGGAAAATTAGGGAATAGTTAAAAATCTCAGGTATGAAGAGACGTGGACTTTCATCAGGGTATTTGTGGCAGTGATGGGGGTGAAGAACAGATGAGGGGAGGATTTTGAACATGGAGCTATAGACCCACGGAAACGATGGGTTTTGAAGATGAAGTGGAGAGGAAGTGACATGTATAAATGCTTCATAAGGTTAATTATCCCAGTGAGAAGAGTTTCTCAGTCCCTGTGCTGTTGACAGTTTGGGCTGGATAATTCTTTGTGGTGGGAGTTGTCCTATGGGATGTCCTGTAGGATGTTTAGCATCCCTACCTCTTTCTCCTAGATGCCAATGACACTTACCACCAATCGTGACAATCAAAAAGTGTCTCCAGATACTCTCAAATGTCCCCTAGGGGCAAAGTTGCTTCCAGTTGAGAACACTTAACCCCATGAGGTAGATGAATTGTAATCTCTACTCTGCAAGTAGAGTCTCAGAAAAGTTAAGTGACTTCTTCAGGATCTTTTATCTAGAAAGAGTGGCAAACAGGTTTTGAATCCAAGTAGTTTGGTTGCGGAGCCTGCATTCTTCACCATGGTGAGGGGGGAAGAGGGAGTGGAGGAAGAGAAGTGATTTCAACTAGGAGGTGAGAAGTGGTGCTGAGCATGGGACCTCCAGGAAGTCATTCTCTAACAACATTTCTGAAATAAGGCTGGGTAACTGGGTGAGCTCAGCCATGCTCAGTAGGAAGTAGCAACTGGTTAGCCACAGTTTTCCCAAACCAAGAAATTCTTTGAATATTAAAAAGTCAAAGAGAGAAACATTTATTTTCCCATAAAGCTAGGTTCCTAGTGATCTGTTACTAGAATATTTCAGAAGTGATTACCCAGCCTACTTTGGATTAAAATGATTTTTGTGGTTAAAATATTGATAGACTAAAATAAAACTTCTAAATTTGGAGATGATGTTTGCTTCTCCCCAAATCTAATTGAAGCCTCACAGTGCCACTATAAAATCTATTGATCTGTCAGTTGGCTCACATTGGAATAATGTAAAGTAAATTTATAAACTCAAACACCTGGTTAATTAGTTAAAGCCCACATTGCTTCTCAGAGCATCTTCCCTGCCTCTTCCAGCCAAACACATGATGCTTCTTAGTATTAATTTATTCTGTTAGCAAATGTGATAGTGTGAGTTTAATAGCGTTAAGTTTGAGCTAGAGATATACAGATTAGATATTATTTCAGCCCTTTGTGGCAGTGATGGGGGTGAAGAACAGATGAGGGGAGGATTTTGAACATGGAGCTATAGACCCACGGAAACGATGGGTTTTGAAGATGAAGTGGAGAGGAAGTGACATGTATAAATGCTTCATAAGGTTAATTATCCCAGTGAGAAGAGTTTCTCAGTCCCTGTGCTGTTGACAGTTTGGGCTGGATAATTCTTTGTGGTGGGAGTTGTCCTATGGGATGTCCTGTAGGATGTTTAGCATCCCTACCTCTTTCTCCTAGATGCCAATGACACTTACCACCAATCGTGACAATCAAAAAGTGTCTCCAGATACTCTCAAATGTCCCCTAGGGGCAAAGTTGCTTCCAGTTGAGAACACTTAACCCCATGAGGTAGATGAATTGTAATCTCTACTCTGCAAGTAGAGTCTCAGAAAAGTTAAGTGACTTCTTCAGGATCTTTTATCTAGAAAGAGTGGCAAACAGGTTTTGAATCCAAGTAGTTTGGTTGCGAGCCTGCATTCTTCACCATGGTGAGGGGGGAAGAGGGAGTGGAGGAAGAGAAGTGATTTCAACTAGGAGGTGAGAAGTGGTGCTGAGCATGGGACCTCCAGGAAGTCATTCTCTAACAACATTTCTGAAATAAGGCTGGGTAACTGGGTGAGCTCAGCCATGCTCAGTAGGAAGTAGCAACTGGTTAGCCACAGTTTTCCCAAACCAAGAAATTCTTTGAATATTAAAAAGTCAAAGAGAGAAACATTTATTTTCCCATAAAGCTAGGTTCCTAGTGATCTGTTACTAGAATATTTCAGAAGTGATTACCCAGCCTACTTTGGATTAAAATGATTTTTGTGGTTAAAATATTGATAGACTAAAATAAAACTTCTAAATTTGGAGATGATGTTTGCTTCTCCCCAAATCTAATTGAAGCCTCACAGTGCCACTATAAAATCTATTGATCTGTCAGTTGGCTCACATTGGAATAATGTAAAGTAAATTTATAAACTCAAACACCTGGTTAATTAGTTAAAGCCCACATTGCTTCTCAGAGCATCTTCCCTGCCTCTTCCAGCCAAACACATGATGCTTCTTAGTATTAATTTATTCTGTTAGCAAATGTGATAGTGTGAGTTTAATAGCGTTAAGTTTGAGCTAGAGATATACAGATTAGATATTATTTCAGCCCTTGAGGTGTTCACAGTCTGTTGACTGTGGGCAGCATGTGTATTATAGAAGTGGTGAAAGGCAAGAATGGGTGTAAGACAGCACAGGTGGTGGATATAGCACATTCAAAGTCCTGGAGCCAGACAGAACTTGGAGTTTTAGAGGAACTGCATGTCATTTGACTTCAAGGCAGGGTATACATAAAAAACCCAGTGCTTTCCAGGCAAGGTGCGCACCTCATAGGAACCTTATTCTTTCCCATTCCGGTCTTTGTTTCTATCTCATGTTTCCTGAATTTACATTTCAACACTTCTCCACCTTTGTAGTGTCAAGTCCCCTTTGCAAAGCTTTCCTAAGTACTGCCATGTTCCCTGAACCTTCTGACTCCTCACAGCTCTCAGGTTCATACCCTAGATAGACTGAGGTGCTCTGAGGGCAGGAGTTGTGTCTTACAACTCTCTGGTTATTTATTTGGGAATTTTAGAACTTGAAGAGCTGGTGGTGCTCATTCTGGGCAAATATGACTGAAATCCTACCTCTGGAGATTTGAGCTGTGCCGAGCATCACTTGACATCACTCTGTCCTGGATTTCCTCCCACTTTGGTTGATCCTTCTTGGTCTCCTATGAGACCCTGTCTGCTTCAGTGTGACCTGACTTCTCTGAGGTTCTGGCATCGGATCTGTGGCATCTTCACTGTCTACATGCTTTCTGGCCAAGTTCCCAGGCCTTCGTTGAAACTACTACCCACTGGTTGGCTACTCTCAGTACAGCCAAGAACTCTGCCTACATCCCAGACCTATCTCCGCTAAGGCCAGTTCCTACCCACTGGGCATCTAAACTTCCCATATGCAAATAGACTCATCATCCTCACCATCCCACTTCCCCGAGCCTGCTCCTTCTCCTTCTGTATTCAGTAGCCTGACAAACGGCACCAGATGTCAGCTCAAACTGTCAATCTAGGAGCGCTTACAATGGCTTGGGGCGAAGGTCTGGAGGGGTGGGATGGGGGGGATCTGGCGGGCGGGTGGGGACCATGGATATGCATATGACTGATCTGGGAACATACATGTCTGTGAACAACAAAACTCTGTAAAACCTTTAAAATAAAGAATAATAATAAAAAAAAAGTTAAAAAAAAAGTTAGGAATCTAAACATCCAATATTAAGGGACTGGTTAAAAAAAAATATGGCCTATCCAAGAGATGGAATATTATGAAACCATTAAAAATCATTTATTTAGAATTTAACATGTCAGAGCATTCAAGATATTAAATTAAAACAGAACTAAATTCAATAAGCTCTCAGTGTTATTTAAAAATATTGAAAAAGCTGTAAGGAAATAAACAGGAACACTGACAAAAAAAAAAAATGTCAATCTAGGAATCTAGATAAAATTCTAGAATTCCCTTCCCTTCCCTAAGCCTATCAGGCAAGAGTCTCCCATCAAATTACTTCTGGAACTTGCACCTTCCTATCCATCTCTTTCTTTTCCCTCTTAGGTTAGAATTCATTCTCTCTTGCTGATGATAGATGACAGTAGATAGCTTATGGTGAATGGCATCAGATTCATGACCTCCAAAGGAGAAAATTCCACATTGGGATCGAAAGACTTGGCTTTGGTCACTCAGAGCTTCAAGCAGCAACAGTTTTATTGAAGAAAAAAAAAAAAACGATAGAGAAAGCTTCCAGCAAAGTCATTAGAAGGGTAATAGAAGAGTATCCCAGAAGCTTGTTTAGGTGAGGCATTTTATACTTTTCCAGTTGATCACTAACAATAGATCAAAAGAATATTTTGAGGTTGTAAAAGTCTTACTAGACCCAATACCACAACATTAGCATAAGATTAGCCAGAGGATGGTCTATGGACTTCAAGATTAGATGAGGCATTCCAACGCAAAATAGTTTGCCTCCATAAGACAATAAAGTTAGTTTCAGGGTATATCTTTACCATGGCAAACATTTAGGCTAGAAAATGTTTGTTTTCTCCCCCTCCTCCTTGGGAACCGCTGGCCTCCTTACCAAGTCTGCCTATTCACCCCTTTCACTGAGATAGTTGCCTTCAAATGCTCTTTCAGTCTCCATGAGAGCCTCACTATCTTTCTGAAAACTGATCTTCCCATTCTTCTATTTAAATTTTTTAGAAAAAATTTAGGGTAAAGTTCTCAGTTGAAAGCTCTAGATGGTTCATGACCATATTCTTGATCCTCTTTCCAGCAAGTTATTGAATGGTAGAGGGCGTGGAATGCAGGGACTCCACAGTGTTTGTGGAATGAATATACATGTTGTGACTCTCTTGGATGTGACCTGAGTTGAGTGTTTTTTTAGCTTGGGGCTGGAAAACATAACCTCCTGTCCGACATCACTTCTGAAGCCTGTTGTTCAGATTAATAGGGTCAGACCTGCTGCCTGTCTGCATGTTCCAACACCTCATTACCTGTCCCAGAGAAGGTGAATTTCCCGTCCTGTCATTAGATCACTGTCAATTGTCCTGCCTTATCACTTGGGGTACATCAGGGATGAATGTGATTCCAATAGGAACTCGCCTTCTTTTTATTAACAGGCTTGGCTGATTCCGTACAAAGAGGACTCAGAGCTTTACTGTATAGCATTTGTGAGGGAATCAGAAACTTAAGAGATTTTATTTGGTAGGAATAAATCTGTCTAACATGGCAATGCTTGCTGCACTATATTACTCCACCAGAAATAACAGTATCTTATGTGTTTATGCTTTCATGATACCAAAGTGCCTTCTCATGCAGTATCTCATTTTTATTTTTGATCACTGTAAGGTTGGGATGGGAGGTATTATTATCTGAGGAGCAGAACTGAGACGTAGACTAAAGTGCAATGGACACCATTTGGTGTTCCTTTGACTAGGGCCACAGTGCCCTTTTTGGAAAAATGGTCTACCGACTGAACGCTGCAGTTTCCAAAGAGGTCTTATGTGTTTTTTCTAGCTTATTTGGTCTGAAGAGAATCTTTCACTTTCTTCCTTTATCTCTTTGATTTCAATCTCATTTTCAACACTGATACAATAGTTGAGTAAAATAATGACTAAGGTTCTGTTTCTGTTCTAGCATTTTCTGTTGACTCATGGAGAGTCTGTGGCTCTGAGGTTAGTATTATAGGACCTTGGACAGTGTCCAACCCACTGCTTGGGATTCAAGTTCCTACTTCATATTCTTACCGAAATTTCTCCATGAGAGCCTCACTATCTTTCTGAAAACTGATCTTCCCATTCTTCTATTTAAATTTTTTAGAAAAAATTTAGGGTAAAGTTCTCAGTTGAAAGCTCTAGATGGTTCATGACCATATTCTTGATCCTCTTTCCAGCAAGTTATTGAATGGTAGAGGGCGTGGAATGCAGGGACTCCACAGTGTTTGTGGAATGAATATACATGTTGTGACTCTCTTGGATGTGACCTGAGTTGAGTGTTTTTAGCTTGGGGCTGGAAAACATAACCTCCTGTCCGACATCACTTCTGAAGCCTGTTGTTCAGATTAATAGGGTCAGACCTGCTGCCTGTCTGCATGTTCCAACACCTCATTACCTGTCCCAGAGAAGGTGAATTTCCCGTCCTGTCATTAGATCACTGTCAATTGTCCTGCCTTATCACTTGGGGTACATCAGGGATGAATGTGATTCCAATAGGAACTCGCCTTCTTTTTATTAACAGGCTTGGCTGATTCCGTACAAAGAGGACTCAGAGCTTTACTGTATAGCATTTGTGAGGGAATCAGAAACTTAAGAGATTTTATTTGGTAGGAATAAATCTGTCTAACATGGCAATGCTTGCTGCACTATATTACTCCACCAGAAATAACAGTATCTTATGTGTTTATGCTTTCATGATACCAAAGTGCCTTCTCATGCAGTATCTCATTTTTATTTTTGATCACTGTAAGGTTGGGATGGGAGGTATTATTATCTGAGGAGCAGAACTGAGACGTAGACTAAAGTGCAATGGACACCATTTGGTGTTCCTTTGACTAGGGCCACAGTGCCCTTTTTGGAAAAATGGTCTACCGACTGAACGCTGCAGTTTCCAAAGAGGTCTTATGTGTTTTTTCTAGCTTATTTGGTCTGAAGAGAATCTTTCACTTTCTTCCTTTATCTCTTTGATTTCAATCTCATTTTCAACACTGATACAATAGTTGAGTAAAATAATGACTAAGGTTCTGTTTCTGTTCTAGCATTTTCTGTTGACTCATGGAGAGTCTGTGGCTCTGAGGTTAGTATTATAGGACCTTGGACAGTGTCCAACCCACTGCTTGGGATTCAAGTTCCTACTTCATATTCTTACCGAAATTTCAGTCATGTAAGATGAAAAAGATCTAAAGATCTGATGTACAGTGTGCCTAAACTGTAGTGTACACTTAAAAATTGATTAAAGAGGTAGACTTCAAGGTAGGTCACCTTTATTCTACAGTAAAAAATTTCTTATCTGAGCACTTAAAGGTATCCTTGCCACATCTGGGTGCCAAAAAGCCGTTGTAACCCAGAGAACCAGGACAGGTGACTAAGCTACTTGTAGAAGACAAATATGCACTTTCAGACGGTGAGAGCAAGTTCTCCTAAACAGCTCACAAAACAAGAGCCAGGCTGCATGGATGGTAGACACATATGGTCCCGCAGGACCTGAGCTCCTTGGGCTTTGAAATACAGGCACCACCATGCAATGATAAGGAAAACAGGGCTTGGATTACAGAGCTAAGGAGGACCCCAGAGCGATCTGACTGCTCAGCCACTTAAGAGACTTACTTTCTCTCATCTCCAGCTCTACTGACTAAACTCTTTAAGCTACAGAAGTCAGTTCTGCTGTCATCTCCTCTGGGATATTTTCTCTCATCTTTCAACATAGGGTGAATTGTTCTTGCCTAGCTCTCTGTATAGACTTGCTGTGTTTTAGAAAGAGGCACCATGGTCAAAAATCTAGACTCTCCAACCATTCTAAGGGTTTGAATTATAACTCTACTACTCACTAGCTGTGTGAACTTAGGTGAGCTATTTCATTTCTTGACTTTATTTATGAAATGAGGAAGATGATGATGATGACAACAATGATCCTACCCATTGGACAGCAGTTGCAATGAACAACAGGCAGAGTGTCCTATGACTGCCGTTATTAAGATTAGTACAGCATGGCCAGGATAAGCATCACCTACTTGAATCCTACTGCACTGAGCACATAATTTGTTTAATTGGTATTTGTTGAGTCTCAGACTGTACATAATGGGTGCTCAATAGGCATTTGTGGAATTGTTTCAATCTCCTGTTCAACACTGATACAATAGTTGAGTAAAATAATGACTAAGGTTCTGTTTCTGTTCTAGCATTTTCTGTTGACTCATGGAGAGTCTGTGGCTCTGAGGTTAGTATTATAGGACCTTGGACAGTGTCCAACCCACTGCTTGGGATTCAAGTTCCTACTTCATATTCTTACCGAAATTTCAGTCATGTAAGATGAAAAAGATCTAAAGATCTGATGTACAGTGTGCCTAAACTGTAGTGTACACTTAAAAATTGATTAAAGAGGTAGACTTCAAGGTAGGTCACCTTTATTCTACAGTAAAAAATTTCTTATCTGAGCACTTAAAGGTATCCTTGCCACATCTGGGTGCCAAAAAGCCGTTGTAACCCAGAGAACCAGGACAGGTGACTAAGCTACTTGTAGAAGACAAATATGCACTTTCAGACGGTGAGAGCAAGTTCTCCTAAACAGCTCACAAAACAAGAGCCAGGCTGCATGGATGGTAGACACATATGGTCCCGCAGGACCTGAGCTCCTTGGGCTTTGAAATACAGGCACCACCATGCAATGATAAGGAAAACAGGGCTTGGATTACAGAGCTAAGGAGGACCCCAGAGCGATCTGACTGCTCAGCCACTTAAGAGACTTACTTTCTCTCATCTCCAGCTCTACTGACTAAACTCTTTAAGCTACAGAAGTCAGTTCTGCTGTCATCTCCTCTGGGATATTTTCTCTCATCTTTCAACATAGGGTGAATTGTTCTTGCCTAGCTCTCTGTATAGACTTGCTGTGTTTTAGAAAGAGGCACCATGGTCAAAAATCTAGACTCTCCAACCATTCTAAGGGTTTGAATTATAACTCTACTACTCACTAGCTGTGTGAACTTAGGTGAGCTATTTCATTTCTTGACTTTATTTATGAAATGAGGAAGATGATGATGATGACAACAATGATCCTACCCATTGGACAGCAGTTGCAATGAACAACAGGCAGAGTGTCCTATGACTGCCGTTATTAAGATTAGTACAGCATGGCCAGGATAAGCATCACCTACTTGAATCCTACTGCACTGAGCACATAATTTGTTTAATTGGTATTTGTTGAGTCTCAGACTGTACATAATGGGTGCTCAATAGGCATTTGTGGAATTGTTTATTGAATTGAAATTAATCAAGACTTATATAGAAAAAGTAGCACTGAATCAGTCAGCCAATCAATGAAAATTTTATGTGCTGACCAAGGGACTAGCCTGTGTGAAGATTTATAGGTCTTAATATAGTATAAAACACAGCACTCTCTATAATGTTTTATTAGTGTTTACTATAATTATAATTGATAAATTTCAAACTCAATAGTGTAGCATAGAGTAAGATACTTAGTAGACATTTTAGCAAATGCCTAGCGAATCAAATGCTCTTTCGAGTGTTTAAATTAAAACAGATCACTTTACGAAAACCTAAATCTCCAAAATCCATTCAAGAAACCCTTCCTCGGGGCAAGTGGGGACAGTCCCCTCACACCATAGGCCATATATCAAGCAGCCTGGAATGCACTCTTCAATCTAGTGGCTCCCTTTGAATTTATTTAACTTAAAAAATAATCACAGAGAGTCACCCACATATGAACTAGTTCTGTTCCAGCAGCATGTTCATAAGTCCAATTTGTTCATAAGCCCATCAAAGTTAGTCTAGAAAGTCAACTAACACAATCAGCTATACAGTGTTGTACTGTAATGGGTTTATAACACACAAGTAATATATGGAAAACAAACAGAAAAAATAAAGAAAACGGTTTTAATTTCACAGTACAGTACCTTGGAAAAGTACAGTAGTACAGTACACAAGCTGGTATACAAAGGTAGGAATCAAGTGAAAAGGCAAGAAGAAGGAGGAGTGAGAGGAAGTGGGAGGTGGTAGTGGAAAGGGATTCCCAGCAACGGGAGATGGAGCGCAAGATTCAATTTCATTCTTGCCTGAGCTTCCTATCTTTGGAAGTTCGAGTAGGGGACTTACTGTAGAGACAGACAGGAAATTGCAAAGACAGTACAGAGAGGTCCTGCATCCTCTTCACTCAATTCCTCCTAATAGCTACACTTTATGTCATTGTATTTATATAATATAAAAACTAAGAAAGGACATTGGTACAAGGTGTGTGTGTGTATGCGTGTGTGTGTGTGTGTGTGTAATTATTCCTTGGAACTGTAACTTTATTTTATCTGAGAAAGCATGGCAAAAGACTTCATCGGAGGCAGCCCAAAGGCCCCTCCCTCGGTCTTCGGAGGGGGTGCATCATCCCCTCAGAAACTCAGAAAGTTCTTGCGGGAGGAAGTTAGGGAAGCTTCCAGACTGGCCGGTTCTCACCACCCGACAAGCAGATAAATGAATGGAAAGGCGGAAGAACATTTCAGACCTTGAGATGGATGCGCTGTTTTTCTTGAGCCCTGTCTCAGTTTGCTTTTCCCCTTCGCTCGGAGATTACTCGTGTCCCAGGATATAATTCTTTAATGGAGCCTCAAGCCTAGGCTGGGCTTGGTGCCTTCTGCCAGACTCGTAAACAGTGTTCCAAGGGTCCAATCCACGTTTATGAGAAGGAACCGGTGTAGAGCCAAGCACAGCTGAGACACCCACAACTTGCCCTGTTTATGAAGCTGCAAATAACCCGCTCACCGAGGTGTCGGCGATGGTATTTTATAGAGGTTTAGAACACCTCATAAAGGACTTTTATTCAGCATGCTTAATTTTAAATAGATCCTTAAATTGTAGGGCATCTAAATGTCAGCGTTCTCTGAATATTTATATATCTTCTTCAAAGAGAAAAACAACAGAAATGGCCGAGACAGAGGGAAAATCCCGACCACCGTCCCTAGGTCTTTGCTTCAAAAGGCAAAGTCGGGGGATGATGGGAGGGAGCTTTCTCTCTTGTTAGTGGGACTTCAAGAGAGATGTGGCAATTAAGTGCCAGAGAGAAATGGTAGAGAAATTTGTCCTGCAAATAACATCACAGCTGGGGGTAAGCAGGACCCTTAAAAGGTCATAGAATATGTGTTGCTGTGAAAGAGCCCAGGTGAGATAAGAGCCTACCATGTATCAAGTTCATTTCAGAACTTAATTTAGAGCACACCTCAACCAAACTAGGCAGAGGTTTTCATTTCCTCTCCAGAGAAGACCAAAGTGAATCTCAGTACCATGGGGCCAGGAAGGAGAAGACCCAGTCTATCGGCTGTGGGGGCTCACTCTCCAAGTTTCCTTTATTGCAAAATAGGATGAGATGAGAAGTGACCACGTGGGCGAGAAGCAAATGAAATCATCACCACAGGTGGAACCCAGTGCCGGTTACATGTTTGATCAATATTAACTTCCATCATTATTTTATTTTGATTAACAAACATGTATAGAGCCCTTATTATGTGCTAGCACTTACGCATGTCTCAAGTCATTTTATCATCAGGGCAGCCCTCGGAGGTGGGAGCCTTATCATCTTACACATGGGACCAGAGGTACAGAGAGGTTCATGGAGTCACCCAAGGTCACACAGCTAGGTGAGGAGCAGGGCTGGCTGGCTGCCTTGTTGCAGGATTTTGCCTTTGGAATCACTGTGAGAGTTCACAGTCTACCTGCACTGCTGGCTACAGCTTCTGCCATTGCCGGGAGGGGTCGTTGGAGCACAGATTGTTGGGCCCTGCCCTAGAGACAACATTGTTTTAAAATGAGCTAATTAAGGGGTGACAAAGCCTCTAAGTGCAAAATGGCTGCAAGAATGAAAACCTGCTCTCTGCAGAGTGATGCGTCCCTGTCCTGTCCTTACAGTACCTGACAGGTGTTTGCAGTTTCCAGACTTTCTCCTCCCAAGGCCATGCACTTCCTCTCGGACAGGGTTCCTGGGCTGCAGTCGCCTGTTCGCCTGGTGGAGGCTGGTGGACGGCGGCCTTGGGCACGTAGCTGGCCTCTGTCTCCCACCCCCTCTTACACAGACATGTGGCCACAGTGTGCACCCTTTCCAGGCTGCAAACGTATTTAAATACTGACGCTTGTGACAGAAAATAGGGTAGAACGCCCTCCCTCACGGGAGGAGATCCACAGCCCTCGCGTGTGCGGCCCTCACCTGGCTCCTTCATCTGTGAGTCAAGCTTTACCTCCACAGGGGGCCATGGATGGGTCCCCACACTGAAGTGGACGGAGGGGCCCCTGTGAGTCCCCACTGGGTGTATTGTGATGCTGCCAGCCCCGAGTGAGAACAGCTTCCTTGTGCCCCCCTGGAGATGCTATGCGGCACCACCCATCCGAAGACCCAGTCTATCGGCTGTGGGGGCTCACTCTCCAAGTTTCCTTTATTGCAAAATAGGATGAGATGAGAAGTGACCACGTGGGCGAGAAGCAAATGAAATCATCACCACAGGTGGAACCCAGTGCCGGTTACATGTTTGATCAATATTAACTTCCATCATTATTTTATTTTGATTAACAAACATGTATAGAGCCCTTATTATGTGCTAGCACTTACGCATGTCTCAAGTCATTTTATCATCAGGGCAGCCCTCGGAGGTGGGAGCCTTATCATCTTACACATGGGACCAGAGGTACAGAGAGGTTCATGGAGTCACCCAAGGTCACACAGCTAGGTGAGGAGCAGGGCTGGCTGGCTGCCTTGTTGCAGGATTTTTGCCTTTGGAATCACTGTGAGAGTTCACAGTCTACCTGCACTGCTGGCTACAGCTTCTGCCATTGCCGGGAGGGGTCGTTGGAGCACAGATTGTTGGGCCCTGCCCTAGAGACAACATTGTTTTAAAATGAGCTAATTAAGGGGTGACAAAGCCTCTAAGTGCAAAATGGCTGCAAGAATGAAAACCTGCTCTCTGCAGAGTGATGCGTCCCTGTCCTGTCCTTACAGTACCTGACAGGTGTTTGCAGTTTCCAGACTTTCTCCTCCCAAGGCCATGCACTTCCTCTCGGACAGGGTTCCTGGGCTGCAGTCGCCTGTTCGCCTGGTGGAGGCTGGTGGACGGCGGCCTTGGGCACGTAGCTGGCCTCTGTCTCCCACCCCCTCTTACACAGACATGTGGCCACAGTGTGCACCCTTTCCAGGCTGCAAACGTATTTAAATACTGACGCTTGTGACAGAAAATAGGGTAGAACGCCCTCCCTCACGGGAGGAGATCCACAGCCCTCGCGTGTGCGGCCCTCACCTGGCTCCTTCATCTGTGAGTCAAGCTTTACCTCCACAGGGGGCCATGGATGGGTCCCCACACTGAAGTGGACGGAGGGGCCCCTGTGAGTCCCCACTGGGTGTATTGTGATGCTGCCAGCCCCGAGTGAGAACAGCTTCCTTGTGCCCCCCTGGAGATGCTATGCGGCACCACCCATCCGACTCCCCGCGGCCACACCCAGGCCCTTCTAGGGGGCCGAGGACGGTAGCACAGCACAGGGCTCCTCCAAGCAAGGCAAGCTAGTCATATGCGGGGCAGGGCAGGGGGGGAGGCGGAGGCCAGGCAGAGCCCGGGACGCTTGAGGAAGAAAGGAGCAGGCAGCGGAGAGCCTGTCCCAGTGGAGCAGGCCACGGGAGAGGGCACCATGGGTGACCAGGTGGTTGGCCTTGGGCCCAGGATCCATTGTCCCATGCATGTACTCATGTAACTTTGAACTAGAACACAAATTCAAAGATTGATTACGACGAATTTCAAGATAGCAACCCCAGAGCATTAAGCCTCGAGTGTGGGACCCTTCTAAACGCAGGGTTCATTTAGTTCTTCCTGCCATGTGCACTTACAGGCTTTGCACCCATTCATTAGCTCATTTTAAACCAAGGTCGTGGTGGGGGAAGTGGGGAGGCACAAGCTATTGGCATAAATTAGCCTCAAGGATGTGTTGTACAATAGGAGGAATATAGCCAGCATTTGTAATAACTGTCAAAAATACATAAAAAATTAAAAACCAAAAAGTTAAACTTAAAAAAGAAAAATAAAAAAATTAAATAGTACAAGGATGGCCTACCGGTGGGCCTGTGCGCCTTACAAGTGCCAGGGACACTGTCAGGCTGTGAGCCCTTCCAGAGCCCCCGGTCCAGTGGGCGGACCAAGACCCAGGGCTGTGTGGCATTTCAGGAGCCCAGCTCGCCGTCAGCCTAGACAGGTGGTGGGGAGGGAGATGGAGCAGCTCTGGCAGGGTAAATAGGATTCAGGAGAGACCTCAGAGTGGAGGGGAAGCAGGAACTGCATCCTGACAGATGAGAGTCTGGTATGGAGGCATCACATTTTAAAAATCATCAAGTTTGTGGTGGAAGAGATCTCAGATCAGAATCGTAGCTCTGCCCTTGCTAGCTGAGTGACCATGGACAAGGTATTCAACTTTTCTATACCTCAGTTTCTTCATCTGTAGAGTGGGTACAATAAACCGTTCCCATCTGGGGAGTCAAGCTTTACCTCCACAGGGGCCATGGATGGGTCCCCACACTGAAGTGGACGGGGGGCCGGGGGCCCCGAGTGAGAACAGCTTCCTTGTGCCCCCCTGGAGATGCTATGCGGCACCACCCATCCGACTCCCCGCGGCCACACCCAGGCCCTTCTAGGGGGCCGAGGACGGTAGCACAGCACAGGGCTCCTCCAAGCAAGGCAAGCTAGTCATATGCGGGGCAGGGCAGGGGGGGAGGCGGAGGCCAGGCAGAGCCCGGGACGCTTGAGGAAGAAAGGAGCAGGCAGCGGAGAGCCTGTCCCAGTGGAGCAGGCCACGGGAGAGGGCACCATGGGTGACCAGGTGGTTGGCCTTGGGCCCAGGATCCATTGTCCCATGCATGTACTCATGTAACTTTGAACTAGAACACAAATTCAAAGATTGATTACGACGAATTTCAAGATAGCAACCCCAGAGCATTAAGCCTCGAGTGTGGGACCCTTCTAAACGCAGGGTTCATTTAGTTCTTCCTGCCATGTGCACTTACAGGCTTTGCACCCATTCATTAGCTCATTTTAAACCAAGGTCGTGGTGGGGGAAGTGGGGAGGCACAAGCTATTGGCATAAATTAGCCTCAAGGATGTGTTGTACAATAGGAGGAATATAGCCAGCATTTGTAATAACTGTCAAAAATACATAAAAAATTAAAAACCAAAAAGTTAAACTTAAAAAAGAAAAATAAAAAAATTAAATAGTACAAGGATGGCCTACCGGTGGGCCTGTGCGCCTTACAAGTGCCAGGGACACTGTCAGGCTGTGAGCCCTTCCAGAGCCCCCGGTCCAGTGGGCGGACCAAGACCCAGGGCTGTGTGGCATTTCAGGAGCCCAGCTCGCCGTCAGCCTAGACAGGTGGTGGGGAGGGAGATGGAGCAGCTCTGGCAGGGTAAATAGGATTCAGGAGAGACCTCAGAGTGGAGGGGAAGCAGGAACTGCATCCTGACAGATGAGAGTCTGGTATGGAGGCATCACATTTTAAAAATCATCAAGTTTGTGGTGGAAGAGATCTCAGATCAGAATCGTAGCTCTGCCCCTTGCTAGCTGAGTGACCATGGACAAGGTATTCAACTTTTCTATACCTCAGTTTCTTCATCTGTAGAGTGGGTACAATAAACCGTTCTTGGCAGTAACAGAACAACAGTTCTCAGCATGCAGTATCACATACAAGCCCACATGGGGCAGAGCAGGAAAGGCATTCCAGGTGGAGGAAGCAGCAGAGCACAGGGGGCAGCACTTCAGGATCTGGGAGAGCTGGGTGTGGGGTCAGTGTGGGGCTGGGATGGAACACAGTGGGTCTGGACGAGGGGTGCTTCTGAAGGACCCTGTAGGCGAGGGGTTTTGAACAAAGGGCTGGCAGAGTCACATGAAGCCCTGCTGCCTGCAGAGGCTTGCTTAGTTGCCCAGTCGTGTCTGCCTCTTTGTAGGTGCTGGAAGGTCCCTAAAAGTACCCTTTTGGGGACCCTATGTCCTGGCAACTGTGGTTGGGAAGAGAGGTTGAAGGGAGGGAAAGCGCAGCCTCTTGTCCTCTCTGCTGCTGGGACTCAGCAGCTCCCTCCCTCCGCCGTCGGTTGGCACACTCCTGAAGGGCACATGCTATCACAGCGTTGGTAACGCTTCCCCAGAAAAGCCTCTACTAGAACCATTCAGTTAGAAGTGAGCCAAGAGCTGGCACACAGAGAGAAGTCAAGCCCAGTTCACTAATTACACTAACTTCAAAACAAACAGAAGATACAGGCTCAGCACACAGTGTGGGGAAACATCAACACGCACCGACGGGAAGGCATAGGAGCCATATGTTGGCCACGCGCCACCCACGCAGCTCCTCCAGCAGCCGACCGCTCATCCAGCGCGTCTGTGGATGACTGGCAGGGAAGCCCACATGCGGATCAGACATGAGCCGACGCATCCGGTCTACCGCGATGGCCGGCACAGACCCACATCTCTGCCATCTGTGCCGCCTTGGGCCGTGGTGCGCAGGGCAGCCTCTTGGACAGGTGCGAAGGCTCACCCATTTTGGAGGCACCCGTTGGCTCCTCTCTTGACATTCGTAGGGTCTGAAGAGTGCCAGCCCTGTGACCAGGAGTGGTGGGTTTAGGGGTTAGTTCTGCCTTTCACTGGAAGGGAGCCTTGAACAGCTTGTCCATTTCTCTGACCTGATTTCCCTTAACTAAATGAGGAAAATACTGCCCACCCGGTATGTAAGTCAGAGTCACTCATTCTCCCAGTGAGCATGTCCTAGGCACTTAACTCTGGTCCAGGTTATGTGCTGAGCCCAGGAGACAAGAAGAGAAAAAACAAAACAGGCCTTCAGAATGTCCAGTCTAGCAGGAAAATGTTGCCATTAAATGTTGCCGTCTGTGACTACATAGATGGATCTTGAGGGCATTATGTTCAGTGAAATAAGTCAGAGAAAGACAAACACGATACAATTTCACCTATGGTGGCTTAGTCACTTAGTTGTATCCAACTCTTTGCAACCCCATGGATTGTAGCCTGCTAGACTCCTCTGTCCATGGAATTCTCCAGGCAAGAATACTAGAGTGGGTTGCCATTTCCTTCTCCAGGGAATCTGCCCAACCCAGAGAGCGCACCCAAACCTCCTACATTGCAGGCAGATTCTTTATTGAGTGAGTTACCGGGGATGGGAATGGGAAAGGCAGCCCGCAAACAGGCATTCATGCTAGGACTTCAGGCAGCCAGCAGTGAACATCTAACTCAGCTCAAGAGGCTCCAAAGGAGGCTACCTAGAAGGTTCTCCATTACTGTGTGAGGCAGGACACGGGCCATGTGTCGAGAGCAAGGGCCATGAGGAGATGGTAGGAACTTAAAAGATAAGGGAAGGGTGTGGAATGAGTGAGGGGAGAACATGAGAAGCCATTGATCAGAGATGGCTAAGAGGATCCTAGGGACAATTGAAGGAAGCCACGCGTGTGAGAGCAGGTGATAAACAGCTAAGGGCGATCACACAGTCAGTTTATGTTCACAGCTGCATGGGCACTTACTAACACTTAAAAAATAATCATTATTCTTATTCTTTTATTATTATTCTTTAATTTCATTGAAGCATAGTTGATTTACAATATTGTGTTAATTTCAGGTGTACAGTGAATTGATTCAGTATATTCTGTCAGATTCTTTTCCATTAAAGGTTACTACAAAGTATTGAGTATAGTTCCTTGTGCTATACAGCAGGTCCCTGTTGCTTATCTATTATATACATTTACACACTCGAATTCGGGGGACCCTTGAAACCCGGGGGCTTGTGCCATTTCTCTGACCTGATTTCCCTTAACTAAATGAGGAAAATACTGCCCACCCGGTATGTAAGTCAGAGTCACTCATTCTCCCAGTGAGCATGTCCTAGGCACTTAACTCTGGTCCAGGTTATGTGCTGAGCCCAGGAGACAAGAAGAGAAAAAACAAAACAGGCCTTCAGAATGTCCAGTCTAGCAGGAAAATGTTGCCATTAAATGTTGCCGTCTGTGACTACATAGATGGATCTTGAGGGCATTATGTTCAGTGAAATAAGTCAGAGAAAGACAAACACGATACAATTTCACCTATGGTGGCTTAGTCACTTAGTTGTATCCAACTCTTTGCAACCCCATGGATTGTAGCCTGCTAGACTCCTCTGTCCATGGAATTCTCCAGGCAAGAATACTAGAGTGGGTTGCCATTTCCTTCTCCAGGGAATCTGCCCAACCCAGAGAGCGCACCCAAACCTCCTACATTGCAGGCAGATTCTTTATTGAGTGAGTTACCGGGGATGGGAATGGGAAAGGCAGCCCGCAAACAGGCATTCATGCTAGGACTTCAGGCAGCCAGCAGTGAACATCTAACTCAGCTCAAGAGGCTCCAAAGGAGGCTACCTAGAAGGTTCTCCATTACTGTGTGAGGCAGGACACGGGCCATGTGTCGAGAGCAAGGGCCATGAGGAGATGGTAGGAACTTAAAAGATAAGGGAAGGGTGTGGAATGAGTGAGGGGAGAACATGAGAAGCCATTGATCAGAGATGGCTAAGAGGATCCTAGGGACAATTGAAGGAAGCCACGCGTGTGAGAGCAGGTGATAAACAGCTAAGGGCGATCACACAGTCAGTTTATGTTCACAGCTGCATGGGCACTTACTAACACTTAAAAAATAATCATTATTCTTATTCTTTTATTATTATTCTTTAATTTCATTGAAGCATAGTTGATTTACAATATTGTGTTAATTTCAGGTGTACAGTGAATTGATTCAGTATATTCTGTCAGATTCTTTTCCATTAAAGGTTACTACAAAGTATTGAGTATAGTTCCTTGTGCTATACAGCAGGTCCCTGTTGCTTATCTATTATATACATTTACACACGCAAACTCATACACTTCTATAAGGAAGCTCCACTTGGTGTTTTCGTTGCCTAACTTCCCGCTGTGCATCTCCTGATGCTCTTGTGTGAATTCCTGCCCTTCCATTGGCTCATGTGCTCTTGTTCAGTCCTCTCCATTCAGATAAACCCACCCTGTCCTTCCAGTCTCTGCTTCATGTCTTCCTCCTCCAGGAAGCCACCTGGGATGTTGCTGTGCTGTGTCTGTTGTGTGAGAACCTTCTCTTCCATCTTGGAGTGCAAGAGCCCTGGCTGTCAAGGTCTCACCCTTGGCTGCTTTCATGTTTCCTTGGGTCTCTCAGGTGGCCTTCTGATTCCAAGGGGCACTCGTAGCCGCACTTGAGAAAAATTGACAGGAGGGCCTGTTCTCAAAGAGCCAAGCAACAAGGGGGCAGAAAAAGACCATCTCAAAGATCATTGTGTCTTCGCAGTCAGGATGCTGCAGGTCCTGCAGGGCCAGGGACCTTCCCTGTCATCTCTGGATCCCAGATGCTGGCACCTACAGGAACTCTGCCTCCTTGCTCCTCTTTTCCTTCCTTTACCCTTTGATTCCCTGAGCTTCTACAGGCACAGACACTGTGCAAAGACTTGAGGATGCAAAGACAATGTTCTCAAAACCCTAGTCTACTTTCCTCAAGTTCCTAGCACATGGTATGTGTGCTCAGTCACACAGTCATGTCCAGCTGTTTGCGATACTATGGACTGTAGCCTGCCAGGCTTCCCTGTCCTTGGGATTTCCAAGGCAAGAATACTGAAGAAGGTTGCCGTTTCCTTCTCCAGGGATCTTCCCGACCTAAGGACCAAACCTACATTGGCAGGAGGGTTCTTTACCACTAGCGCCACCTGGGAAGCCTAGCTACTCCCTAAATATTTATGGATCTGAATTGAGGTTTCTGCTGAAGAGACTCTTCTGACCCCCTGGGGACGAACTCCCCACGTCTGTTCATTCCCATCATTGCTTGGCCCATAGGCACCTTCAAGCTTCCATTCTGTGTGCAGGGACCCCTGCCTGAGGGCGGAGTGGTGGTGGGGAGACCCAGGAAGGGACAAGAACTCCAGAGGGTCAAGCTGAGTGCAAGTTTCCCAAAGTGCAGATGCTTCTAGAATGCCTGAGTTACTCCTCCAAGGCTACATTTTTCACTCTCCCTGCTCTAATGTGCAGGGCATGAACCCATTGCTGAGCTGTGGGACTGGGTGAGGGGCTGACAGTATCCCTGTTACCTGGGGGAGAAGAAAGTAGGAAGGTTTAAAGTGGGGTACAGAGAGAAACAGAGCCATCAAGCCCCCGCACACCAACATGCTGGGTTTAGGACCTATTTTCCCATGGGAAAGATAGACCCAAACTACCCTAGGTCAACAGAGCCAGGTGGGAGGGGCATCTTGGTCAACAGGAATACACTACAAGGTGCTTCCTGGGTGCTGGCCATGTATGAGCTAGGAATGCTCTCACTGGTCATTGTGCTGTCCTTCCAAGGAGACGCCCATCCACTGCAGGAAAGGGGAGATGCAACCTAAGGAGTGAGGGCTGATGAGGGATGGAGCCTAGATTCAAGTCTGGGTCTGTCTCATTCTTTTTCCCTTGTTCCTGAAAATCAACAGCAAGTTGGAAAGAACTTAAAGCATTGGTGGAATCTGTGGGACTTACCTGGTCAGGTTGGCATATCCATCAAAGAATCACATTCTGTTCATTATAGGTTTGTCATCTGCCACCCAAGTGTCCAGCACTGAGCAGGGGTGGAGGACAGGTAGGGAGGGACCTGCTCAGAAGGAGATCCGTCAGTAGCTGACTTCTGGGGCACCCACCGTAGCCCCAGTCACATGGAGTAGTGAAGACTCTACCTCAGAGGCAGGATGACTGTAAGCCAGGTTCACAGGACGGCCAGGCAGCTAAAATGATGATTTTAGAAAGACCACTGGAGGGGAGAGGTGGTAAGGCTGGAGGCTGTCATTAGGACTCTAGCCCTTGGAAGGTGCTATGCCAGGTGCTGTGGGGAAAGAGGCTTGGAACATCTTGGTCCTGCCCTTACAGAGCTGGAGACCAGGCCTGGGAAAATTCCTAGTAGAGGTTCTAATGCTGTAGGAGAGATGGGCCAGGAGAGGGGTCAGAAGAGACCTCTAGATCAGAGGAGAGGGTTTGCAAGCAGCGAGACTTCCTGAAGGAAGGGACATTTACACTGAGCACAGAAGGAAGGAGAAGGTTCTGATAGGTTGATACATGTGAGGTGAAGTATCTGGGACAGACTCCTGGGAAGGCTAGGACTAGGGCACAAGATGTGGTAAGACTGGCAAGGTTTTTTTTTGGCCAGAGGAAAGCAGGAGACAAAGCTGGAATGGGTAGAGAAGGGGTCCTGGAGCCTGCCAAGGAGCCTGGGCCTTTGAGAGAACTGGGAGCCTTGGGAGGGCTCTGAGCATGGGAGGATGGGCCTCAGAGGTGGGTGGGTGCTGTTCAGATGGCCCAAGAGGGGGATGGCAGCCCACACCATGCAACCATGCAGTTTGGTGGGGCAAATTGGATGTGGTTGTACCATTGGCTGCAGGCATGGGTGAGGTGGGAATGGGAACACAGGGTAGAAGCTTGCCAGTCCATGAGGGGCTGCACAGCTGCTGGACCATACAGACGATGGCTGGCCATGCCCCTGTAGCAGAGAGAGCAGGGGGTAAATACCTGGCTTCTCCCTTTCTCCTGCCTTCCTTATGTGCTGAGCCACCTGGAAGTGAGCAGATCTCAGAGCTTGGGAAATGCACCCTAAGGGGTCAGGCCCTCTGTCCCACAGAGCAGAGTCAGCGAAGAGGAAGTGATGGACCTGAGGGAAACCAGATCGAGGACCAGCAAGACCAGCACGGGCCTGTCTTGAGAGCACTGCCTATGCCCTTCCCCAGTCCAAGCCTGTCCACCTGACAGATCTTACGTGGATACACTGATGGACTGAAGGACAGCCTGACTTTTGTGCTCTGGTTCTTGGGTGCCATATCTGTGGAATCTGGGATCCTGAGAGCTCGTAGTAAGAAAGGATATGGGTGATGACCCCAGGGACAGGACGATCAATGAGGGCTTGCCCATGAGCTCTGGGCCTCACCTCCCACCCGGGCCCCCCTTGATGATTTTAGAAAGACCACTGGAGGGGAGAGGTGGTAAGGCTGGAGGCTGTCATTAGGACTCTAGCCCTTGGAAGGTGCTATGCCAGGTGCTGTGGGGAAAGAGGCTTGGAACATCTTGGTCCTGCCCTTACAGAGCTGGAGACCAGGCCTGGGAAAATTCCTAGTAGAGGTTCTAATGCTGTAGGAGAGATGGGCCAGGAGAGGGGTCAGAAGAGACCTCTAGATCAGAGGAGAGGGTTTGCAAGCAGCGAGACTTCCTGAAGGAAGGGACATTTACACTGAGCACAGAAGGAAGGAGAAGGTTCTGATAGGTTGATACATGTGAGGTGAAGTATCTGGGACAGACTCCTGGGAAGGCTAGGACTAGGGCACAAGATGTGGTAAGACTGGCAAGGTTTTTTTTTTTTTTGGCCAGAGGAAAGCAGGAGACAAAGCTGGAATGGGTAGAGAAGGGGTCCTGGAGCCTGCCAAGGAGCCTGGGCCTTTGAGAGAACTGGGAGCCTTGGGAGGGCTCTGAGCATGGGAGGATGGGCCTCAGAGGTGGGTGGGTGCTGTTCAGATGGCCCAAGAGGGGGATGGCAGCCCACACCATGCAACCATGCAGTTTGGTGGGGCAAATTGGATGTGGTTGTACCATTGGCTGCAGGCATGGGTGAGGTGGGAATGGGAACACAGGGTAGAAGCTTGCCAGTCCATGAGGGGCTGCACAGCTGCTGGACCATACAGACGATGGCTGGCCATGCCCCTGTAGCAGAGAGAGCAGGGGGTAAATACCTGGCTTCTCCCTTTCTCCTGCCTTCCTTATGTGCTGAGCCACCTGGAAGTGAGCAGATCTCAGAGCTTGGGAAATGCACCCTAAGGGGTCAGGCCCTCTGTCCCACAGAGCAGAGTCAGCGAAGAGGAAGTGATGGACCTGAGGGAAACCAGATCGAGGACCAGCAAGACCAGCACGGGCCTGTCTTGAGAGCACTGCCTATGCCCTTCCCCAGTCCAAGCCTGTCCACCTGACAGATCTTACGTGGATACACTGATGGACTGAAGGACAGCCTGACTTTTGTGCTCTGGTTCTTGGGTGCCATATCTGTGGAATCTGGGATCCTGAGAGCTCGTAGTAAGAAAGGATATGGGTGATGACCCCAGGGACAGGACGATCAATGAGGGCTTGCCCATGAGCTCTGGGCCTCACCTCCCCACCCCTCTGGACTCTGCACTGCCCACATCTCTCACTTTCTTTTGCCCAGTCGGCATTTCCCTGCCTCTTGACAGTAATCACCATTGACGGCTATTGACTGGGGATGACGGGGCTGAAATCTGAAGGTGAGGGAGTCAACACTTCCCTTATGTCCGGCTGGGCTGTCCCCGATGCAGCAAGGCGAGGTGCCCATCTCTTGTCTGAGTCCCAAAGCCCAGCTTGCGCTCCCTCACCCCTACTTCTCCTTCTTCCAAAGGGAAGTCTTTGAGCTCTAGGCAAGGATCATCTCATCCAGAAAGGCTGCCCTGCCTGCTCCACCCCCACAGTGAGCTTTTCCCCCTTCCGTCAGACATCAGGCATGCCGGGCAATGACCTTTTAATGCCAGGACAAGGATATCTTGAAGCAAAGGTTCCCAAAATTGGCATGTGTCACATGACCCGGAGGGTGTGTTGAACTACAGCCATCTGGGCCCCAACTCAATGTTCCTGATTTAGTATGTTGGAGATGGGGCTGAAGAATTTCCGTTTCTAACAAGTTCCCAGATACTGCTGATGCTTCCGGTCTACGGTGATGGTTCCCACTCAGTGGGCTCGTGACACTTCCTTTCTGGTCCAATGAGAGCCTGCGCGGGGAAGGGACACTTCTGATCAGGAGCGTTACCCAGTGCTCTTTTGGTAAAGGCAGGTGCTTAAGAAGTCATTGCTCGTATATTACCTGGAAAAGATTTTTTTTTCTTTGTGAGTGGCAGGGGAAGGAAAGTGAGAAGTGTTTAAAGTTATTGGCTGAATTTTATGATGCTGTAAAATCTTGAAATTTACCCTATAAAACGGTTCTTTCTCTTGTGGTTAAATGAGTTAATATGAGAAGTGTTTACAATAATATCTGCAGCATATTAAGTGCTACAGAAATGCTTAGTATCATTATTGCTCTTGTGGGAGGGGCCCATTGGAATTCTGCTGAACCCTTTGACTTGAATATTGCCAGGACACATGTGGAAACCTCAAGGGCTGCCTCAGGCTTTGAACTGTCTAAGATTTTCTTTACTTGGAGTGAAATATGCCCCAATGTCAGCAGTGCCTACCTTTCCAGGGGTGGATTATGGATGAGTTTTATTTTCTTTACACTTCCCTGCACTTCCCTAATTTTCTACTGCAAAGATGTATTATTACCATTATAAGCAGAAAAATGCTATTTACAAAACCCTAGGCATCTCCAACACAACAGTACTCAAGACACAATTTCGGTGCATTGGGCAAAACAGTCACTTCCCCAGCAGCATGGGGAAGTGCTGGGAGCTACTAATCATTCCTCTGAGACTGGGAGCTACTAATCATTCCTTCTCTCATGTATTCACTTAGAGTGCTGATTGGGCATTTAGCATGTGTTACCCCTGTTCTAGGATTCTAAGGGACAAAAGCACAGTGACAAGGGCATAGCTTTGGCATCAGCAAGACTTGGGGGTCTAACCCTAGCTCTGCTACCCACTTATGGAATGACTAGAAAATTTACTTCCCTTCCATGTCTCTGTGTGGTCGTCTGTAATGGGGATCACAGTGCTGCCTGCTGTGCAGGTCTCTGTGAGCATGAGCTGTGGGAAGCCCATGCTCAGCACGTAGCCGGTACTTGCAGGCTGGTGTTACGCCAGAGTCCCTGCTCCAGGGACTGGTTGATCCGAGAGATATCAGTGTTGGTGGTGACCTCAGCGATCCCAGGACACCCGCATGGATTTCTCTGTTCCCACAGCATTAGGTTAGTTGGGAGTTACCACAGGTATCTTAGAGATGGCAATCGTAAAGTCTGGAGGATGAAGGGACTAGCTCAGAGTGCCCCAGGAGCCCCCTAGCTCCTTCCCGGATGGGATGGACCTCTGGGTGTTACTGGGCATGTAGGATGACACCGCATCACCAGCCTTCTCAGTGCATGGCCTTGCTTTTCACTCTGCCTCAAGGAGCTGAGTCAGTTTGGTTCTGTAAAGCCCCGGAAAGCTTTCAGTACAGGCCCTATAAAACGGTTCTTTCTCTTGTGGTTAAATGAGTTAATATGAGAAGTGTTTACAATAATATCTGCAGCATATTAAGTGCTACAGAAATGCTTAGTATCATTATTGCTCTTGTGGGAGGGGCCCATTGGAATTCTGCTGAACCCTTTGACTTGAATATTGCCAGGACACATGTGGAAACCTCAAGGGCTGCCTCAGGCTTTGAACTGTCTAAGATTTTCTTTACTTGGAGTGAAATATGCCCCAATGTCAGCAGTGCCTACCTTTCCAGGGGTGGATTATGGATGAGTTTTATTTTCTTTACACTTCCCTGCACTTCCCTAATTTTCTACTGCAAAGATGTATTATTACCATTATAAGCAGAAAAATGCTATTTACAAAACCCTAGGCATCTCCAACACAACAGTACTCAAGACACAATTTCGGTGCATTGGGCAAAACAGTCACTTCCCCAGCAGCATGGGGAAGTGCTGGGAGCTACTAATCATTCCTCTGAGACTGGGAGCTACTAATCATTCCTTCTCTCATGTATTCACTTAGAGTGCTGATTGGGCATTTAGCATGTGTTACCCCTGTTCTAGGATTCTAAGGGACAAAAGCACAGTGACAAGGGCATAGCTTTGGCATCAGCAAGACTTGGGGGTCTAACCCTAGCTCTGCTACCCACTTATGGAATGACTAGAAAATTTACTTCCCTTCCATGTCTCTGTGTGGTCGTCTGTAATGGGGATCACAGTGCTGCCTGCTGTGCAGGTCTCTGTGAGCATGAGCTGTGGGAAGCCCATGCTCAGCACGTAGCCGGTACTTGCAGGCTGGTGTTACGCCAGAGTCCCTGCTCCAGGGACTGGTTGATCCGAGAGATATCAGTGTTGGTGGTGACCTCAGCGATCCCAGGACACCCGCATGGATTTCTCTGTTCCCACAGCATTAGGTTAGTTGGGAGTTACCACAGGTATCTTAGAGATGGCAATCGTAAAGTCTGGAGGATGAAGGGACTAGCTCAGAGTGCCCCAGGAGCCCCCTAGCTCCTTCCCGGATGGGATGGACCTCTGGGTGTTACTGGGCATGTAGGATGACACCGCATCACCAGCCTTCTCAGTGCATGGCCTTGCTTTTCACTCTGCCTCAAGGAGCTGAGTCAGTTTGGCTGCCTTCACTGCAAATTCTCCAACTTCAGTGTCCACTAAACTAAGGAAAGCCTTTCTTTCCCCAGAGTGAAGGCCAGTGGGAGGGCTTAGAGCTCGTGGCATCCCACACCTGCCACCGTGGAAAGGAGGCCCCACGGCATTGCACTAAGAGCGCTGAGCTGCAGTGACCCTCCTTAGAAGCCGACAGCTGCCACCTGCAAGTGAGTGTTTCTGTCTAATGAGCCACGAAGCCTCAAATGCTAACATTAACAATGTGATTAGATGAAATTGGACAGTAGTCGCATGCTGAATGAGAAAGGGGGTGCCCTGGGAATGTGAGAGTCAACGGATTGTGAGAAGTTTGCTTGCTTCAGGCAGTATGTGCCATTTTTGGAGGGCAGGGGGTGTCATTTCTCCAAGGGAGAGACCTGCTGGGTCCATCAAAGGACACTAGCATCCTTCCCAAGAGAGGAGCCAACGTGGAGAGGGGAAAACTCAAACCCTCTGCAGCGGAGGTGAACTCTGCTCTGTGGTCCCAGCTCCAGTCCTGACCAGCTGAGCAGCCTCAGATGTCATGCAACATATCTGAGACTCAGCATTCACATCTATGAAATAAGAGGAGACATGATATCATCACAGAGATGTATTATATATAATACACACACCTATGAGCATGTGTGCATGCTTAGTCACCTCAGTTATGGCAGACTCTTTGAGACCCTGTGGACTGTAGTCCTCTAGGCTCCTCTGCCCATGGGATTCTCTAGGCAAGAATACTGGAGTGGGTTGTCATTTCCACCTCCAGAGGATCTTCTTGACCCACAGACTGAACTTGTGTCTCTTACGTCTTACGTCTCCTGCATTGGAAGGTGGCTTCTTTACCACTAGCACCACCTGGAAAGCCCCTACACCCACATATTAACATGTGTGTGTGTGTATGTGTGTGTGTGTGTATGTGTGTACATATATATATGCCATGTATGTATGTATATGACATATGTGTATACATTATGTCATACTTTTTTTTTTTTAAAGATTTTTTGTATTTATTTATGCGGGGGTGGGAAGGGAGGGGAGCAGGTGGGCCACTTCCATTGGTCTTTCATTTCTCCATTTTCATCCGTCTTTGTTCTTTGGCACCTGTGGGCCTCCCATCACGGTGGTGTCTGTCATTGCAGAGCGCTGGCTCTGGGCGCATGTGCTCCAGCGCTCTGGCTCAGTAATTGGACACATCGGTCCAGCTGCTCCGTGGCACGTGGGATCTTCCCAGGTCAGGGATTGAACTGGCGCCCCTTGCAGTGCAAAGTGGTGTCCTTACCTGCTGGACCACCAAGGAAGCCCTTATGTCACACTTCTATAATAAAAATTTGGTGAAGCTCCATTTATAGCCATGATTAGGGTGAAGTCCTCCCTGAATAAGACTTTTCAGGTAGGTGGAACTTACATGGGTTTTCTGGTTCCTTCTTTTATTATGATGGCTCTTTACAGTCTATCCCATCCTTCTGCCTTCTTAGATACTGCTTACTGCTTATTGTTTTTTTGTTGTTTTATTTATCTTTATGTTTCTCTTCACTATGAGACTGTCAGTTGCTTTTTTTCTTGAATTTTTCATTATGGAAAATCTCAAACATATACAGAAGTAGAGAACATAGTATAATGAACTCCCATTTCTACAGCGCCCAGCTTCAGTAGTTATCAACTCCAGTTACCAATAGTTATCAACCAGTCTTTTTTTCTTCATATTCTCTAGTCACTTCCTTCCCACCCCGCTCCAGGTTATTTTAGAGTGAATTCCAGCTATTGCATCATTTACTTGCTAAATATTTCAGGTTATACCTCTATAAGATAAGGAGTCAATCACTCAAAGACACAATACCATTATCAAATCAAAAAATTAGCAGTCATTCCTTAACTTCATGAAATGACCAATCGATGCTCACATTCCCCTGGATGCTTCATATATATCTTTAATACTTTGTTTGAATCAAGATATAAGTTGGTGATGAGCTGACATAATTTTTGAGTCTCTTTTAGTCTGCAGATTTCCTTTTATATTTTTTTTCCTCCTGTAATTTGTTTGTGAGAAAGTCTGGTCTGGATCTTTTGTCCTGGAAAGTTTATCGCACTGTGAATTTTGCTGATTGTATTTGTACGGTACAGTTTCATGGTTCCTCTGTTGGTTGTATTTCTTGTAAATTGGAAGTTAGATCTAGAGGCTTGATATATTCAGGTTCAGCTTACAGGACCACTTCACAGGTATGGCTGGGCTCCATCAGGAAGCATGTCGCGCCTGGCTGTCTCTTTGTGACAGTGATGCTCACTGCTTTCACCATTAGCACACTGGCTATGGGAAAATGTTGATATGCCAATTCAATGATGCCATCTTTGTTGTTTAGCTGGAAATGTCTATAAATAGATACTTCTCTTTGTCAACTTTGCAGTTACCCTGAGGGATAGTTCATTTAGGAAGAGCAAGTTAATGATTGACTATTTCCCTGTCCCTTCCCCAGTTTTTAAGATATTCGTTGTTCATTTGTGTCTTCCAATGATGACTCGTTTATTTTTGATTTTTGTGAACTTGTGGATTAAAATGTATCTGATGTCTGAATCTATTTCAGTTATTAACATTACTGAATTTCAAATTGCCTTCCATTGGCCAGCTAGAGCCTTTTTGAGTTTGCTCCTGAGTTCTTTTGACCTGACCCTCCATACAGAGACTTACATAGTTTCCCTAAAGATGTGCTAGATCTATCTTATGAAATCTCTGCCCTCAACCTTTAAACAAACAATTCTCCAAGGATTCTTGAGCTTCCTTGTGGCTCAGATGATAAAGAATCTGCCTGCAATGCAGGAGACTTGGGTTCCATCCCTGGGTTGGGAAGATTTCCTAGAGAAAGGAATGGCTACTCACTCTAGTCACTTCCTTCCCACCGCTCCAGGTTATTTTAGAGTGAATTCCAGCTATTGCATCATTTACTTGCTAAATATTTCAGGTTATACCTCTATAAGATAAGGAGTCAATCACTCAAAGACACAATACCATTATCAAATCAAAAAATTAGCAGTCATTCCTTAACTTCATGAAATGACCAATCGATGCTCACATTCCCCTGGATGCTTCATATATATCTTTAATACTTTGTTTGAATCAAGATATAAGTTGGTGATGAGCTGACATAATTTTTGAGTCTCTTTTAGTCTGCAGATTTCCTTTTATATTTTTTTTCCTCCTGTAATTTGTTTGTGAGAAAGTCTGGTCTGGATCTTTTGTCCTGGAAAGTTTATCGCACTGTGAATTTTGCTGATTGTATTTGTACGGTACAGTTTCATGGTTCCTCTGTTGGTTGTATTTCTTGTAAATTGGAAGTTAGATCTAGAGGCTTGATATATTCAGGTTCAGCTTACAGGACCACTTCACAGGTATGGCTGGGCTCCATCAGGAAGCATGTCGCGCCTGGCTGTCTCTTTGTGACAGTGATGCTCACTGCTTTCACCATTAGCACACTGGCTATGGGAAAATGTTGATATGCCAATTCAATGATGCCATCTTTGTTGTTTAGCTGGAAATGTCTATAAATAGATACTTCTCTTTGTCAACTTTGCAGTTACCCTGAGGGATAGTTCATTTAGGAAGAGCAAGTTAATGATTGACTATTTCCCTGTCCCTTCCCCAGTTTTTAAGATATTCGTTGTTCATTTGTGTCTTCCAATGATGACTCGTTTATTTTTGATTTTTGTGAACTTGTGGATTAAAATGTATCTGATGTCTGAATCTATTTCAGTTATTAACATTACTGAATTTCAAATTGCCTTCCATTGGCCAGCTAGAGCCTTTTTGAGTTTGCTCCTGAGTTCTTTTGACCTGACCCTCCATACAGAGACTTACATAGTTTCCCTAAAGATGTGCTAGATCTATCTTATGAAATCTCTGCCCTCAACCTTTAAACAAACAATTCTCCAAGGATTCTTGAGCTTCCTTGTGGCTCAGATGGTAAAGAATCTACCTGCAATGCAGGAGACTTGGGTTGGATCTCTGGTTTGGGAAGAACCCCTGGAGAAAGGAATGGCTACTCACTCCAGTATTCTTGCCTGGAGAATACCATGGACAGAGGAGCCTGGCAGACTATAGGCCATGGGGTCACAAAGAGTCAGACATGACTGAGCAACTAATAGTTTCAGTTTTTCAGTGGCTTGTCTTATGAAATCTCTGCCCCAGATCTTTAATCAAGCATATGTCCAAGGACTCTTAGTTCCTTTTACTGGAAAATGGGCATGCGGGGTGCTTAATGTTACTGGTTAGGCCTTGTTTCTAGGACTTTTTAGTGGATAGAGGGCTTCCCTTGTGGCTCAGATGGTAAAGAATTCACTTGCAAGGCAGGAAACCTGGGCTTTATCCCTGGATTGGGAAGATCCCCTGGAGAAGGGATGGCTACCCACTCCAGTATTCTTGCCTGGAGAATTCCATGGCACATCCATGGGGTCGCAGAGACGGACGTGACTGAGAAACTTTCACTTTTAGTGAATAGAGATAGGAAAAAATGTATGTGTATGTATTTAAGACATATTTAAGTATATTTAAGACAAAATATACTGAAGGTTAATACTGCTGCTACCTATTCAGGTTCAGGACTACAGAACCTTACTTAATCTCACTGATCTTACATTTGTATGTTTTTTCCTCTTACATTGCAAATCCTGTTTCTTGAAGTCACCAGATCATGACTCATTCACTCTACTGCACAACACATACACAACAGTCTAAGAACAATGCAAGTCTTCTGTGGTTCCTTTTGTCCTTAGGATATATTCCACTAGGGATGAATGCAGAGTCAAAGTGCTGCATTTTGAAATTACAGGGAATAATCCTTCTCTATGTGGTTATGCTACCAACTGAGTATAGAGTTAGCTTTGCTTATTTCATTTAGCTTTTGATTTTAAAGGGTTGCTTTTATAAAATTCAAGTTTATTTTACACTTAGATAAAATATTTACATGATTCCAAAATTAAAGCTACAAAGCAAGGTATATTTAAGGAAAGCTAGCTCTAATTTAACATAAGCAAATATATTTTGTGTATTTATAAATCCTTCTTTTGTAGATAATTGTTAGCATACTACACATTTTCTTTACCTTATCTTTTGCACTAATATGTCCTAAAGATTTCTCCATGGCCTTATCCCTCCTTCCTTTTTATTTTTCTTTTTTAAATTTATTTATCTTTTGGTGGGGGTGGGGTGGGGAGGGAGGGGATGGGCGGCCACTTCTATTGTTTCTTTCCTTTATCTATTTTCATCCGTCTTTGTTCTTTGGCTCCTGTGGGCTTCCCATCGTGGTGGCCTCTGTCGTCGCAGAGCACCGGCTCTGGGCGCATGTGCCCCAGAGCTCCAGCTCGGTAATTGGCCCGCCCTGTGGCCCCTGGAAAATGGGCATGCGGGTGCTTAATACTGGTTAGGCCTTGTTTCTAGGACTTTTAGTGGATAGAGGGCTTCCTTGTGGCTCAGATGGTAAAGAATTCACTTGCAAGGCAGGAAACCTGGGCTTTATCCCTGGATTGGGAAGATCCCCTGGAGAAGGGATGGCTACCCACTCCAGTATTCTTGCCTGGAGAATTCCATGGCACATCCATGGGGTCGCAGAGACGGACGTGACTGAGAAACTTTCACTTTTAGTGAATAGAGATAGGAAAAAATGTATGTGTATGTATTTAAGACATATTTAAGTATATTTAAGACAAAATATACTGAAGGTTAATACTGCTGCTACCTATTCAGGTTCAGGACTACAGAACCTTACTTAATCTCACTGATCTTACATTTGTATGTTTTTTCCTCTTACATTGCAAATCCTGTTTCTTGAAGTCACCAGATCATGACTCATTCACTCTACTGCACAACACATACACAACAGTCTAAGAACAATGCAAGTCTTCTGTGGTTCCTTTTGTCCTTAGGATATATTCCACTAGGGATGAATGCAGAGTCAAAGTGCTGCATTTTGAAATTACAGGGAATAATCCTTCTCTATGTGGTTATGCTACCAACTGAGTATAGAGTTAGCTTTGCTTATTTCATTTAGCTTTTGATTTTAAAGGGTTGCTTTTATAAAATTCAAGTTTATTTTACACTTAGATAAAATATTTACATGATTCCAAAATTAAAGCTACAAAGCAAGGTATATTTAAGGAAAGCTAGCTCTAATTTAACATAAGCAAATATATTTTGTGTATTTATAAATCCTTCTTTTGTAGATAATTGTTAGCATACTACACATTTTCTTTACCTTATCTTTTGCACTAATATGTCCTAAAGATTTCTCCATGGCCTTATCCCTCCTTCCTTTTTATTTTTCTTTTTTAAATTTATTTATCTTTTGGGGGGTGAGGTGGGGAGGGAGGGGGATGGGCGGGCCACTTCTATTGTTTCTTTCCTTTATCTATTTTCATCCGTCTTTGTTCTTTGGCTCCTGTGGGCTTCCCATCGTGGTGGCCTCTGTCGTCGCAGAGCACCGGCTCTGGGCGCATGTGCCCCAGAGCTCCAGCTCGGTAATTGGACACATCAGTCCAGCCGCTCCGCAGCACGTGGGATCTTCCCAGGCCAGGGATCGAACCGGCGCCCCTTGCACTGCAAGGCGGTGTCCTTACCCACTGGACCACCAGGAGAAGCCCTATCCCTTCTTCCTTTTAATGTATGACGTCATTCCTTATCAGCATCACTCTGTCTGTTTCTAGCAATCTACCTTAAAGTGATAACTCTGTGTCCTAGAGTGAAGATCACCCAGATTACAAAGACTGTGTGTTAACTAAGAGTTAGTAGGTTCTGAGTAAGAACCCATGGAGCTCCTCAGTGAGGAACGGGTCTTGTCTTTCTGCTAGGTATTGTGGCTGCTGAGCGTCCAGCACACTTGTTGCTCAATAAGAACTAATTGAATTGCTTCAAAATGTATAAGATATCCTTACAACGAGCAGTGGTTGTATGATAAGAACCGCTACATTCACATTAGAGTTATTCATAACATTTGGTCCCTTTGGCAGCAAAGACATTAGTATTTGAAAATCCTTATTTCGTTGCTAGAATTTTTTCTGGAAAACCTATCATTTCTAGAATCATGCAGTCTAAAAGATATAAACCTATCATTTAGCAGGACTCATTTTAATAAAAGTATTCCATAAATGAGGAAGGGGTTCATTATTTCTCTTCCTTAGCACTATTCAAGTGATTGGTTCATCCGTTCACTTTATTTATAAAAGCTTTTGTGCATCTGCTGCATCCAGACACCGCGGTGGAAGCTGGAACTGAGGGTGTTTCCCTTCATCCTCTCAGCCCATGGACATCGTTCCTCGTCTTCCTGGCACATTTGTACATGACCCATCCATTCTCAGTCCCAGATGGTGATTTCTCCTTCAGTAAGGGCCTGTTGAACCCCTGGAGGTGGTGAAAACTGCTCGTGTCTGCAGACACTTGTTCGGATGTAAGGATGACTTCAGCCTCGGTTCCTCCTGCTGAAAGCATCTGTTTATATCTCATGGTTAAATCTTGAATGGACTCAGGTCAAATATATTCAGGCCTTCAGAAAATACTTGGGCATTTTTTTAAATGAAAACTTTTATTGGTTAAGCATTAATAATGTAGCTGTTTGTGGCCTGGAAATAATTGGCCTTTTTCTAAATATAAAACTCTTTTCTGTTTTCTCCCAGCTGACAGGGTCTTCAGTTCTGGGCCACAGCTTGTCTTGGCCTCCGCAGAATAACAGCATATGAACAGGCTGAGAATAATACTGCTATTATAACTCTGTGGTCTTCTGCCTAAAATGATTTGCTTTGAAAGGCTGTTACAAATTGCTGCACACACATCTTAACCTGCATTTATTTTTTATTTTATTGAAGTATAGTTGATTTATAGTTGTGTTAATTTCTACTGTACAGCAAAGTGCTGTGCAGTATGCACATACAGTATGCTCTTCAGTTATGCAGTTTCATATTCTTTCCTATTATGATTTATCACAGGGTATTGAATATAGTTTCCTGCACTATATGGTAGGACCTTGCTGTTTATCCATTCTATATGTAATAGTTTATCTCTGCTAATCTCAAACTCCTAATTTATCCCTCCCCTGACTTCTTTTCTCTTTGGTAACCGTAAGTTTGTTCTTTATGGCTGTTGCGTTTCATAAGTAAGTTCATTTGCTACATATTTTAGATTCTACATATAAATGACATATGATATTGATATATCATATGGTACCATGTATCATGGGCATCCCAGGTGGTGCTGGTGGTAAAGAACTCATCTTCAAATGCAGGAGACACAGGTTCAATCCGTAGGTCAGGAAGATCCCCTGGAGGAGGGCATGGTAACCCACTCCAGTATTCTTGCTTGAAGAAGCTGCATGTACAGAGGAGCCTGGTGGGGTACAGTCCCTAGGGTCACAAACAGTCAGACACAACTGAAGTGACTTAACACACATGCATGCATCATATATCATATGGTATCTTTCTCTGACCTACTTCACTTTGTATGCTAATCCCAGGTTCATCCATGTGCCTGCAAATGGTATTGTTTCATTCTTTTTATGGCTGAGTATTATTCCATTGTATATGTGTTCCCCATCTTCTTTATCTGTTCATTAGCCTCGGTTCCTCCTGCTGAAAGCATCTGTTTATATCTCATGGTTAAATCTTGAATGGACTCAGGTCAAATATATTCAGGCCTTCAGAAAATACTTGGGCATTTTTTTAAATGAAAACTTTTATTGGTTAAGCATTAATAATGTAGCTGTTTGTGGCCTGGAAATAATTGGCCTTTTTCTAAATATAAAACTCTTTTCTGTTTTCTCCCAGCTGACAGGGTCTTCAGTTCTGGGCCACAGCTTGTCTTGGCCTCCGCAGAATAACAGCATATGAACAGGCTGAGAATAATACTGCTATTATAACTCTGTGGTCTTCTGCCTAAAATGATTTGCTTTGAAAGGCTGTTACAAATTGCTGCACACACATCTTAACCTGCATTTATTTTTTATTTTATTGAAGTATAGTTGATTTATAGTTGTGTTAATTTCTACTGTACAGCAAAGTGCTGTGCAGTATGCACATACAGTATGCTCTTCAGTTATGCAGTTTCATATTCTTTCCTATTATGATTTATCACAGGGTATTGAATATAGTTTCCTGCACTATATGGTAGGACCTTGCTGTTTATCCATTCTATATGTAATAGTTTATCTCTGCTAATCTCAAACTCCTAATTTATCCCTCCCCTGACTTCTTTTCTCTTTGGTAACCGTAAGTTTGTTCTTTATGGCTGTTGCGTTTCATAAGTAAGTTCATTTGCTACATATTTTAGATTCTACATATAAATGACATATGATATTGATATATCATATGGTACCATGTATCATGGGCATCCCAGGTGGTGCTGGTGGTAAAGAACTCATCTTCAAATGCAGGAGACACAGGTTCAATCCGTAGGTCAGGAAGATCCCCTGGAGGAGGGCATGGTAACCCACTCCAGTATTCTTGCTTGAAGAAGCTGCATGTACAGAGGAGCCTGGTGGGGTACAGTCCCTAGGGTCACAAACAGTCAGACACAACTGAAGTGACTTAACACACATGCATGCATCATATATCATATGGTATCTTTCTCTGACCTACTTCACTTTGTATGCTAATCCCAGGTTCATCCATGTGCCTGCAAATGGTATTGTTTCATTCTTTTTATGGCTGAGTATTATTCCATTGTATATGTGTTCCCCATCTTCTTTATCTGTTCATTAGCCAATGGGTATTTAGGTTGTTTCCATGTCTTTCAGCCTCCACTGCCTCTTGGATTTGCTGTGAGGATAGTCCAAGGAGATAAAGACCAGCAGGAGGCAATCCCACTATTAGAGGGTAAAGGCAGGGCACCTCAAAACTGCTACATACACTCAACGCATCTGAACACACTCACATACACTCATATACACACTCACATCCCTATCAATACATGTACACACAGACACATGCACATCCAGTCACTCACATCCACTCTCCACACTCGTGTGCATGTACCATAAACACTCATGAAGCACACACCCATATGCACATGCACACACTCACACCCAGGCTCAAGCACACACATGTGCTTAGATCATTCATCATCCAGGTGACGTTTGAAATGGTCGTTTGAGATGGAAGTGCTTTGATTTTCTCACTGGTACCCTCTCCACTGGATTGAGAAACTAGACATCTGGTTGCAAAGTCACTGACTGCCACTAACTGGATCCTGAGCAGTCTCCTTCTATGGCGCCAACCCAAGGGACCGCTTTTGTAGCAAACTGTAGAATCAAGAGGGAAATGCGATACTCTGCTCCTCCACTGGGGACAGTGAGGCAGGAACAGGGTCTGGGATTTAGCCAAGGTCATCCAGGAAGGTCACAGGTGACTGAACAGAGCCCAGAAGCCAGTTCCCCTGAAACTTGGACCAGTCAGGCTTTGAGCTAATGTGGTTTTCTCAATGCTCCCAGGACGACAGGCTTATTTTTAATTTCTAAACATTCACAACCATTAATGAATCCTTTAATCAAACTCATTAGTTGTGGTTTTCATTATCTAAAATGACCCCTGGAATAAGGCTCCTTACCCTGTTCAGAGAAAGTAGCTGTATATTTTGCATCTCATTTATCAAACTTTTATGAAGCAGCAATTATGTGCATGGTTCATGAGCCAGGCACGCTCTGAAACTGCTGGGAATGTAATTTTTTCTGAGCACTATTTCATAGCTGCCTCTCTGAGTGACAGAAAACGAAGCTGATGGTATCATATGGTATCTTTCTCTGACCTACTTCACTTTGTATGCTAATCCCAGGTTCATCCATGTGCCTGCAAATGGTATTGTTTCATTCTTTTTATGGCTGAGTATTATTCCATTGTATATGTGTTCCCCATCTTCTTTATCTGTTCATTAGCCAATGGGTATTTAGGTTGTTTCCATGTCTTTCAGCCTCCACTGCCTCTTGGATTTGCTGTGAGGATAGTCCAAGGAGATAAAGACCAGCAGGAGGCAATCCCACTATTAGAGGGTAAAGGCAGGGCACCTCAAAACTGCTACATACACTCAACGCATCTGAACACACTCACATACACTCATATACACACTCACATCCCTATCAATACATGTACACACAGACACATGCACATCCAGTCACTCACATCCACTCTCCACACTCGTGTGCATGTACCATAAACACTCATGAAGCACACACCCATATGCACATGCACACACTCACACCCAGGCTCAAGCACACACATGTGCTTAGATCATTCATCATCCAGGTGACGTTTGAAATGGTCGTTTGAGATGGAAGTGCTTTGATTTTCTCACTGGTACCCTCTCCACTGGATTGAGAAACTAGACATCTGGTTGCAAAGTCACTGACTGCCACTAACTGGATCCTGAGCAGTCTCCTTCTATGGCGCCAACCCAAGGGACCGCTTTTGTAGCAAACTGTAGAATCAAGAGGGAAATGCGATACTCTGCTCCTCCACTGGGGACAGTGAGGCAGGAACAGGGTCTGGGATTTAGCCAAGGTCATCCAGGAAGGTCACAGGTGACTGAACAGAGCCCAGAAGCCAGTTCCCCTGAAACTTGGACCAGTCAGGCTTTGAGCTAATGTGGTTTTCTCAATGCTCCCAGGACGACAGGCTTATTTTTAATTTCTAAACATTCACAACCATTAATGAATCCTTTAATCAAACTCATTAGTTGTGGTTTTCATTATCTAAAATGACCCCTGGAATAAGGCTCCTTACCCTGTTCAGAGAAAGTAGCTGTATATTTTGCATCTCATTTATCAAACTTTTATGAAGCAGCAATTATGTGCATGGTTCATGAGCCAGGCACGCTCTGAAACTGCTGGGAATGTAATTTTTTCTGAGCACTATTTCATAGCTGCCTCTCTGAGTGACAGAAAACGAAGCTGATGGTACCAGGGAGAGTCTGCCTTCAGAGAGGAAATTAAAGAGCAGCCTGCTTCCTGCAGGTCCTCTCCCTGGAAGACCCGTTGCACTGACATTTTCCTCTGGACAAAAGGGGTCTGAAATCTAGACCCTCACACCCTGCAGGGACCCCTCCCGGGGTTGTACCACAGGGAGCCATGAACCGTGGCCAAATCAGACCTGCCCTCAACGGTCATCCCTTATTCAGTGCTTCTTTCCGCCTCTCCTTCTCCTGGGTTTTGAAGGAGCTGGAGAAGTAAGGTTTCTTTCGTTAAGGATCAATTTGCTCCTTAAGAAAACTAGAAATAGAACTACCAAATGACCCGGCAATCCCACTCCTGTGCACACATCTGGAGAAAGTCATAATTTAAAAGGATGCATGCAGGCTTCCCTGGTGGTCCAGTGGGTAAGGACACTGCTGTGCAGTGCAAGGGGCACTGGTTTGATCCCTGGCCTGGGAAGATCCCACGTGTCACGGAGTGGCTGGACCGATGTGTCCAATTGCCAAGCTGGAGCTCTGGAACGCATGCACCCAGAGCTGGTGCTCTGCAACAACAGACGCCACCGTGATGGGAGGTCCACACGGGCCGGGGAACAAAGATGGATGAAAAATAGATAAATGAAAGACCAATAGAAGTGACTTGCCCACCCCCTTCCCTCTCTAACCTGCCCCCCCGCCAAAAAAAATAAAAGGATGCATGCACCCCAATTTTCATAGCAGCACTTCTTATAGTAGCCAGGGCATGGAAGGAACTTAAATGTCCATCAACGGAGGAATGGATACAGAAGATGTGGGACATATATACAATGGAATATTACTCAGCCATACAGAGGAATGACATTTGCCGAGATATGGTTGGACCTAGAGATTGTCATACAGAGGGAAGTAAGTCAGACAGAGAAAGATAAGTACTGGATAACATGGCTTACATGTGGAATCTAGGGAAAATGGTACAGATGAACTTATTTGCAAAGCAGAAATAGCATCACAGATGCAGAGAACAAACTTATGATTATGTATGATGGGTGGGACAAATTGGAAGACTGGGATTGATATATATACACTATTACATATAAACGTATAACTAGTGTACAAAACATATAGTGAAGGTACCAGGGAGAGTCTGCCTTCAGAGAGGAAATTAAAGAGCAGCCTGCTTCCTGCAGGTCCTCTCCCTGGAAGACCCGTTGCACTGACATTTTCCTCTGGACAAAAGGGGTCTGAAATCTAGACCCTCACACCCTGCAGGGACCCCTCCCGGGGTTGTACCACAGGGAGCCATGAACCGTGGCCAAATCAGACCTGCCCTCAACGGTCATCCCTTATTCAGTGCTTCTTTCAGCCTCTCCTTCTCATGGGTTTTGAAGGAGCTGGAGAAGTAAGGTTTCTTTTCGTTAAGGATCAATTTGCTCCTTAAGAAAACTAGAAATAGAACTACCAAATGACCCGGCAATCCCACTCCTGTGCACACATCTGGAGAAAGTCATAATTTAAAAGGATGCATGCAGGCTTCCCTGGTGGTCCAGTGGGTAAGGACACTGCTGTGCAGTGCAAGGGGCACTGGTTTGATCCCTGGCCTGGGAAGATCCCACGTGTCACGGAGTGGCTGGACCGATGTGTCCAATTGCCAAGCTGGAGCTCTGGAACGCATGCACCCAGAGCTGGTGCTCTGCAACAACAGACGCCACCGTGATGGGAGGTCCACACGGGCCGGGGAACAAAGATGGATGAAAAATAGATAAATGAAAGACCAATAGAAGTGACTTGCCCACCCCCTTCCCTCTCTAACCTGCCCCCCCGCCAAAAAAAATAAAAGGATGCATGCACCCCAATTTTCATAGCAGCACTTCTTATAGTAGCCAGGGCATGGAAGGAACTTAAATGTCCATCAACGGAGGAATGGATACAGAAGATGTGGGACATATATACAATGGAATATTACTCAGCCATACAGAGGAATGACATTTGCCGAGATATGGTTGGACCTAGAGATTGTCATACAGAGGGAAGTAAGTCAGACAGAGAAAGATAAGTACTGGATAACATGGCTTACATGTGGAATCTAGGGAAAATGGTACAGATGAACTTATTTGCAAAGCAGAAATAGCATCACAGATGCAGAGAACAAACTTATGATTATGTATGATGGGTGGGACAAATTGGAAGACTGGGATTGATATATATACACTATTACATATAAACGTATAACTAGTGACATAGCACAAGGAACTCTACTCAGTGATCTGTGGTGACCTACATGGGAAAGAATTCTAAAAAGAGTGAATATATGTATATGTATAACTGATTCACTTTGCTGTACAGCAGAAACTAACACAACATTGTAAAGCAACTACACTCTAAACATAAAAAGAATCATTTTGCATTTTTCTGAGCACCATTGGGGTTCTCCTGTGTCAAGCCCCTGCTACTTGCTAACATTTTTGAGAACCCATTTCCCTTCTTCTCCTCTGACCTGTCATTCTCTATGTGTCACCCCTCAATGACCAGCAGCACCAGTATCCTCTGGGAACTTTTAGAACAGTAAATTCTCAAGACACACTGAGTCTCTATAGGGTGGGGCCCAGGAACCTGGATTTAATAAACCCTCCAGGGAATTCTGATATTTGATCAAGCTTGAAAACCATGCTCCAGAAATGAGGGGAGAAAGAGTCAGCCCAGTGAGCATTTTTTCAGAGCTGGTCTGGCTCAGTGATGAGGGAGACAACTGTGCTCTGAGCAGTCTTCCTGGGTGCTGGGAAAAGAATTGAGTAACTGGATCATGCTGGACCTGGGAGGGAGTTGGGGTGGCTGGCTGGGCAGGGGCCAATGATGGGTCCCCTGTCTTCGGCGCTACACAAGAGTCTCCAGCTTTACTACATGCTGAAATCTCCTGGTGACCTTGAAAAACTCCTGATGCCTGACTCCCACCTCCAGACATGCTGATTATATTGATACAGGATGTGAAGACTGGGAATTTTAAAATCTTCCCAAGTACTCCTAATGTGCAGCAAAGCTAGGGAGACAGGGGATTTAATGTGAAAGACCCGGTCGGGGAAGGCAGATGCAGGAAATTGAAGAGAATACAAAGAAATATACCCTGTGCTTATGGGTTAGAAGAATTAATATTTTTAACAATTTCCACACTGTCCAAAGCAATTTACAGATTAATGCAATTCCTGGTTGGACCTAGAGATTGTCATACAGAGGGAAGTAAGTCAGACAGAGAAAGATAAGTACTGGATAACATGGCTTACATGTGGAATCTAGGGAAAATGGTACAGATGAACTTATTTGCAAAGCAGAAATAGCATCACAGATGCAGAGAACAAACTTATGATTATGTATGATGGGTGGGACAAATTGGAAGACTGGGATTGATATATATACACTATTACATATAAACGTATAACTAGTGACATAGCACAAGGAACTCTACTCAGTGATCTGTGGTGACCTACATGGGAAAGAATTCTAAAAAGAGTGAATATATGTATATGTATAACTGATTCACTTTGCTGTACAGCAGAAACTAACACAACATTGTAAAGCAACTACACTCTAAACATAAAAAGAATCATTTTGCATTTTTCTGAGCACCATTGGGGTTCTCCTGTGTCAAGCCCCTGCTACTTGCTAACATTTTTGAGAACCCATTTCCCTTCTTCTCCTCTGACCTGTCATTCTCTATGTGTCACCCCTCAATGACCAGCAGCACCAGTATCCTCTGGGAACTTTTAGAACAGTAAATTCTCAAGACACACTGAGTCTCTATAGGGTGGGGCCCAGGAACCTGGATTTAATAAACCCTCCAGGGAATTCTGATATTTGATCAAGCTTGAAAACCATGCTCCAGAAATGAGGGGAGAAAGAGTCAGCCCAGTGAGCATTTTTTCAGAGCTGGTCTGGCTCAGTGATGAGGGAGACAACTGTGCTCTGAGCAGTCTTCCTGGGTGCTGGGAAAAGAATTGAGTAACTGGATCATGCTGGACCTGGGAGGGAGTTGGGGTGGCTGGCTGGGCAGGGGCCAATGATGGGTCCCCTGTCTTCGGCGCTACACAAGAGTCTCCAGCTTTACTACATGCTGAAATCTCCTGGTGACCTTGAAAAACTCCTGATGCCTGACTCCCACCTCCAGACATGCTGATTATATTGATACAGGATGTGAAGACTGGGAATTTTAAAATCTTCCCAAGTACTCCTAATGTGCAGCAAAGCTAGGGAGACAGGGGATTTAATGTGAAAGACCCGGTCGGGGAAGGCAGATGCAGGAAATTGAAGAGAATACAAAGAAATATACCCTGTGCTTATGGGTTAGAAGAATTAATATTTTTAACAATTTCCACACTGTCCAAAGCAATTTACAGATTAATGCAATTCCTATCAAAATAAACATAACATTTTTCATAGAACTAGAACAAGTAATTCTAAACTTTGTATGGAATCACAAAAGACCATATACTAAAGACCATGAGGCGAAGGTGGGCAGGAAATGATCATCATGTGGCGCGGTTTTTCAAGGTGGGGATCAAGTCTGGTATTAGGGTAGGCTCTCAGGAAGGGACTTTTTGAAATGAGATAAGAACTACTTAACTGAGTCAACAATAGTTTGGATTTAGTTTGGAATTGATTTATCCAACTGTGGTTAATTGTGAAGTGCTTGGAACCCAATTGGTTCTGGCCTGCAAGCTTGATTCCTAATTTGGACAGTCATGATGGAGGTTACTGGTGCCCTGCCAAGCTCTGTTTCACCAGGCAGGTACCCTAACCTGTTCTCTCAGGACTGTGAGTGTTGGCTGCCCATGGCTCATAGCTGCTCTTCTGCAGGGAATTGCCCTCAGCTGAAAGGGAATCACCCTGTCCAAGAGGTCACAGCAGCACACATTTGGGGAGGAGGAATGCTTGTGACTGACAGACTCTGGTTTGTGGGGTGGGTATACAAAATTCTCATGCCCTTGACTCTGGAACAATCTGTGCTCCAGCATGCTCCATGGAATCAGGCTGAAACCAGGCTCTAGCTGAGACTACGGCTTGCTCAGATCTACCCCGAGTGCCTCCTTCACACCCCCCCCTCCTCCTGAGAGCTCAGCTCAGTAAAGACCCCATGTTGAGGCTTTGCTCCTAGGGAGCATGATCCCGAACAATGATGTTTGCATTTTATTCTAATTCTACTTACTTTCATCCATCAAGGGAAAAAAGGATCTACATGGTCAACCTCCACTGTTGCCAGTGCCGGGTGAGGGTCTGTGGAAGATTTAATGAAAAAGGTCCTGTCAACCCACATAACAGATTTTTCAGCAGTATTTCAGTTTAGACGACTTGTACCATACTCTTTTTTCATTCTGGTAGTGATCCAGGAAATTCAGTATTTCTGTATCTTCTAACCTGAACCTCTCAGGCAGCCTCCTCTGTGTAGAACTCACTCCCAAATTCTTAAGTTAGCATACGTATTTCCACCAATATGGTTGCTTTGGTGCATTTTCCAAGTTGTAAATTAAGACTCATAATAAAAATGGAGAAGAATATTTTGAATCTGGATTTTCCAGGCAAATCCAGGGTCTGCTGTCATAATGAGATCTGCTCCTACAAGCCACTGATGAGTAGGCTCAGGTGGGGGTACCCTGAAGAAGGGATAGGTGCCCAGTTCTGGGGCAGGAGAATGGGGCTGATTTCTGGGGGAGCTGGGTCCTTTGGGTCCCACATCTGCAGGATCTGAAGCCAGACTGCCTGGATTGAAGTTACACTCTGAAAGAGAAGTGGATCTGGAACATGGTATGGTTGTCAGATATGTGGTCAGGGTCAGCTGCTTAACCTCTTTGAGTCTCGGTTTCCTTATCTGTAAAAATGGGCACAGTCTTTAACTCAGTGGATCAATGGGAAGATAAAATGTGATAATGTATGCAAATAAATGTCCAGAGGACACCAAGGGAACGTTCCCATTGTCATAAGGCATAACCAGGCATGTTGAGCATCAGCCCTGCCGCTTGGTAAAGGCTTCCCTGATGACTCTCAGAGCTTTGTTTGCCATCCACTTCTTACCGTGCCCACAGGTCTGTACTTGGAAATCTCAGATCTTCTGAATACCTCCCACACTATAAATCATACCATCACTACTGGTCTTTTCAAGGCCAGGCACAGCTTAGACAGTGTAGGTAGGAATGGATAGAGGTGGGGAGCACCCGCAACCCAAATCAAAATCATAGAGCTAGAAGCAGACAGGCTTAGAAGCTGGAGAGGACCAGGGTAGGAGAGAGTATTGGCAGTTTGGGGAAACCAATGGGATCCCACAGATCTGGGCCCAGATTCCAGTCCACCCTTCTCCCTAGCTCTGTAAACTTTGACAACTCACATACATTTTCTGAACCTCCATTTTCTACTGTAAGATGGGGTAATATGGACCCTGCAGATGAGAATCTGTGCTGTTGTTAGTAAGGTGTCGATGTTAGTAGTACTTAGTAGTCCCCCGTGATAGTGTTTTAGACACGTACATTTTCTTGTATCTTCTAACCTGAACCTCTCAGGCAGCCTCCTCTGTGTAGAACTCACTCCCAAATTCTTAAGTTAGCATACGTATTTCCACCAATATGGTTGCTTTGGTGCATTTTCCAAGTTGTAAATTAAGACTCATAATAAAAATGGAGAAGAATATTTTGAATCTGGATTTTCCAGGCAAATCCAGGGTCTGCTGTCATAATGAGATCTGCTCCTACAAGCCACTGATGAGTAGGCTCAGGTGGGGGTACCCTGAAGAAGGGATAGGTGCCCAGTTCTGGGGCAGGAGAATGGGGCTGATTTCTGGGGGAGCTGGGTCCTTTGGGTCCCACATCTGCAGGATCTGAAGCCAGACTGCCTGGATTGAAGTTACACTCTGAAAGAGAAGTGGATCTGGAACATGGTATGGTTGTCAGATATGTGGTCAGGGTCAGCTGCTTAACCTCTTTGAGTCTCGGTTTCCTTATCTGTAAAAATGGGCACAGTCTTTAACTCAGTGGATCAATGGGAAGATAAAATGTGATAATGTATGCAAATAAATGTCCAGAGGACACCAAGGGAACGTTCCCATTGTCATAAGGCATAACCAGGCATGTTGAGCATCAGCCCTGCCGCTTGGTAAAGGCTTCCCTGATGACTCTCAGAGCTTTGTTTGCCATCCACTTCTTACCGTGCCCACAGGTCTGTACTTGGAAATCTCAGATCTTCTGAATACCTCCCACACTATAAATCATACCATCACTACTGGTCTTTTCAAGGCCAGGCACAGCTTAGACAGTGTAGGTAGGAATGGATAGAGGTGGGGAGCACCCGCAACCCAAATCAAAATCATAGAGCTAGAAGCAGACAGGCTTAGAAGCTGGAGAGGACCAGGGTAGGAGAGAGTATTGGCAGTTTGGGGAAACCAATGGGATCCCACAGATCTGGGCCCAGATTCCAGTCCACCCTTCTCCCTAGCTCTGTAAACTTTGACAACTCACATACATTTTCTGAACCTCCATTTTCTACTGTAAGATGGGGTAATATGGACCCTGCAGATGAGAATCTGTGCTGTTGTTAGTAAGGTGTCGATGTTAGTAGTACTTAGTAGTCACCCACAGTGATATTTCAGGGGCAGACTTTCTAGGCTGGTTTTGTCTGCAGCCATACCCCTCCCTGTCCAGCCCCGCACACTGCTGGCAGAGCCCTTGACCCTTAATGATGAGGCGATGAGGTCCTCTCCGTCATGGGCTGGAGGATGAGGACCCAGCTCACAGAGAATGGAGCTTGCTTTGGTGTCTTGGAAGCCAGTTCAGCCCACGTGGCCCACCGCTCTGGGGCTGGCACTGCCCACAGTCCTTGGATTCCCCGTGTATTCCTCTGTAGCCAGCCCAGGAGGGGAGCAGCACAATGGAATGTGGCAGATAGGCAGCCCTGCTCTCCTGCCTGGAGGTCTGCTGCAGCTGCTCTCCAGTTAAGCATCCCAGTTCAGATGAGGCCACTGGCCCTGAGTTCACCCACTTAAATAGACCTCTTCAGGAATGCTGGAGACTTCACACAGGTCTCACGTGACTTCCCTTGGGACTTCTGAGCTTCAGAGGCTTTCTGTGATCCCACAGTGACAGCATCGGGTCCTGGGGTACTGGCTACGCTCTCCAAGCTGAAAGGACACACAGTGTTTCCCCATCAACTGAACCCTGGTGGGCCATGGGGGAAGCTTCCTCAGTGGGGAGTGGGCTACCCTCTGGAGGGTTGCCATGACCTTGTACTTTTCAACTTGTTTCTTTATACTCAATACCCAGAGGTCCTTCTCCCTGGTCTGAGATGCCTCAAACCAAGGGTCAGACAATTACGACCCATGCGCCAAATGTAGCCCACCACCTTTTTTTTTTTTTTTCCATTGAGAATTAGTTTTTTTACCTCCTTGTAAAATATTTATTAAGAATATTTTGGGGCTTCCCTGGTGGTCCAGTGGATAAGGACACCGCCTTGCAGTGCAAGGGGCGCCAGTTTGATCCCTGGTCTGGGAAGATCCCACGTGCCATAGAGTGGCTGGACCGATGTGTCCAATTACCAGGCCAGAGCTCTGGAGCTCATGCACTCAGAGCTGGTGCTCTGCGACAACAGAGGCCACTGCAATGGGAGGCCCACACGGGCCGAAGGACAAAGATGGATGAAAATAGATAAATGAAAGACCAATAGAAGTGGCCCGCCCACCCCCTCCCTCCCCAACCGCCCCCCCAAAAGAAAAGTTTAAAAAAAAAAAGAATATTTTGGTCAGAGCTTGCCTTCTCTTACTATCATGTAATTCACAATACCAGGGAAGTATCTCCAAAAGGTTTTGAAGAATATTTATACTCCTTTCCAAAAGTTTGGATCAGTTTCCACCATTTTACTCTTCGAGGTTTCAGATGTTGTGAAATATCTCCATGAGCTTCTTTAATGCCACCACCTGGTTTTGTAAATAAAGTTTTATTAGAACACGGCTGTGCCCGTTTGTGTTCATCTTGTCGACGGGCTGCTTTCCTGCCACGCCAGCAGAGCAGAGTTGTTGTAGCAGATACCATATGGCTGTAAAACATAAACATTGACAGTCTAGCTATAAAAGTTTGCCTACCTCTTCGCTATAGCATCTAGGCAGACTTGTACCAGATCCTATGCTGGCACTTGGGTAGAGATGGAATTAGTTCAGGGAGTGAATGAGTCAGAATTTTCATCTGACAAGAAGCCCCTTCTCCTGGGAAATATCATAAACATCTGACAGAGGCACCCCCAAGGCTGCATCACACAGATTGTCCAAGGCATGTTCTGCTGAACTGTAGTGCTGCAAGATGCCCCCAGACAGAGGGTTCCGAGGTCAGAGTTGTTCGAGAAACACAATCCTTAAGTTCACCTCTTTTTGAAGAGGTACAATGTAGACTGGTATATTAAAGACTCCAAGGAATCCTATGGGTGACTATGTTCCACCATGCTTCTCTGATGGAAACTGGTCAGGGAATATATTTCACATGTGTACCGCAGTCATAGCCGTAGAATCTAGAAACAGATTTGAGAAACAGTGGTCTAAGAGAAAAAGTCAATTTCACGAATATGGGAAATTATTTGTTCATTCCAACATCCTTTCTCCTTGGTCTAGAAAAGGGCGGAAAGACTGTTGGTGCAGCCTTTACTGGCACTAAACCACCTTTGTGGCTGAAGCAGAACTGGGGTGCCCAGAGTTCCGGGAGGAACATAGCACAAGCATTAAGGAGTGTGAGGCTGAGTGGCAGAGAGAAATCATTTTGCATCAGAAACCACTGGGGGACCTTTTGGGTCCTCATCTCTCCTGAACTGGGCTGTTGTTGGGATCATCCACAGGGGAGAAGCCGGCCTGTGTTGAGTTATCTCGTCCTCCAGGTGTGAGATGGCAGCTGGAGGGCAGGCCACCCCACCAGAGAGCACAGAGGATGGCCTGAGCCACACACATGTGCAAGCCTGCTTACCCATCTTCCCAGCTCACAGGTCAGCAGGAGTGACTAAGAATGGAGTAGTACGTCTGAGGAGTACTTCTGGCCGGAGTTTGGGGTTCCTACTCTGGGCCAAGGACACAGACAGTCCCCCAAGAAGCTTATAATCTAGAGGGAGAGGAAGACCCATAAGCTGTCACAGCACTCTGAGCTGGCTGCTAGACCCTGATGTGGGATGCTCTCCAGAAGGCCTCCCAAGATCCTGAGTCAGTAAAATGAGAAGCCAGACACAGCCACGAGAGAGTGGGACCAAGGTTGGAAAGTGACAGGAACACACCGAAATATGGAAACAAGGGCTAAAGAAGGTGTTTTGGTTCAGTTCCCCCACTGTGGACCGAGACCTCGTCTCTTAGATTAGAGGTAAGACACAGGTTTATGCAATAGAAAACAAACTCAATGCAGAGCAGAATTAAACCCACTCAGATAATGAACAGAATACCTAACAGGTAATCCTAAACATCTGAATGAAGAAGCAGTTTCTTGTTTATCTGGATCAGAATAGAAAGCCTTTTTAAAAGGAAAATAATTAAATGGTGGAAAGGCTGTGGGAGCCTAGCCCTGTCCCACCCTGCAGATGGGTATGGACATCGCTGTGATATTTCTGTATGCCACAGGGGCCTCCATCGTGCTGTTACCTTTTGACCAGATGGTGTCATTTCTCGAAATCTGTGTGAGGGAATGATCAGAGTGGAGAAGAAAGCTTTAAGAGCTGAAATATAATTTATAATGAAAGGAGTGTGAGGCTTTCAAAGGTTTGGCAGAGGCAAGACTGTTGGTGCAGCCTTTACTGGCACTAAACCACCTTTGTGGCTGAAGCAGAACTGGGGTGCCCAGAGTTCCGGGAGGAACATAGCACAAGCATTAAGGAGTGTGAGGCTGAGTGGCAGAGAGAAATCATTTTGCATCAGAAACCACTGGGGGACCTTTTGGGTCCTCATCTCTCCTGAACTGGGCTGTTGTTGGGATCATCCACAGGGGAGAAGCCGGCCTGTGTTGAGTTATCTCGTCCTCCAGGTGTGAGATGGCAGCTGGAGGGCAGGCCACCCCACCAGAGAGCACAGAGGATGGCCTGAGCCACACACATGTGCAAGCCTGCTTACCCATCTTCCCAGCTCACAGGTCAGCAGGAGTGACTAAGAATGGAGTAGTACGTCTGAGGAGTACTTCTGGCCGGAGTTTGGGGTTCCTACTCTGGGCCAAGGACACAGACAGTCCCTCAAGAAGCTTATAATCTAGAGGGAGAGGAAGACCCATAAGCTGTCACAGCACTCTGAGCTGGCTGCTAGACCCTGATGTGGGATGCTCTCCAGAAGGCCTCCCAAGATCCTGAGTCAGTAAAATGAGAAGCCAGACACAGCCACGAGAGAGTGGGACCAAGGTTGGAAAGTGACAGGAACACACCGAAATATGGAAACAAGGGCTAAAGAAGGTGTTTTGGTTCAGTTCCCCCACTGTGGACCGAGACCTCGTCTCTTAGATTAGAGGTAAGACACAGGTTTATGCAATAGAAAACAAACTCAATGCAGAGCAGAATTAAACCCACTCAGATAATGAACAGAATACCTAACAGGTAATCCTAAACATCTGAATGAAGAAGCAGTTTCTTGTTTATCTGGATCAGAATAGAAAGCCTTTTTAAAAGGAAAATAATTAAATGGTGGAAAGGCTGTGGGAGCCTAGCCCTGTCCCACCCTGCAGATGGGTATGGACATCGCTGTGATATTTCTGTATGCCACAGGGGCCTCCATCGTGCTGTTACCTTTTGACCAGATGGTGTCATTTCTCGAAATCTGTGTGAGGGAATGATCAGAGTGGAGAAGAAAAAGCTTTATAAATGAAGATATTCATGAAATATAATTTATAATACTGAAACATTGGAAGGCTTCTAAATGTTCAACAATGGGGAAAGTAGATTCACCCCTTTTACAGAACATAAAATAATGCTTGCACACATGCGTGCTCAGCCACTTCAGTTGTGTCTGACTCTTTTTGACCCCATTGGCCTCCTCTGTCGATGGGGTTCTCCCAGCAAGAACATTGGAGTGGGTGGCCTTGCCCTCCTCCCGGGGAGCTTCCTGACTCAGAGACTGAACTCACATCTCCTGCGTTTCCTGCATTTCAGGCGGACTCTCTACCCCTGAGTCACCGGAGAAGCCCAAAATGATGCTGACCGTGGTTTATTTTTACTAACATAATATTCTTTTGACATATCATTAATTGAAAAATGCAAAAGTGTTTGTAGAGCACTATCTTTATCATTTATATATATATGTATATGTACATTGCAGGTAACCAAATGTTACAAATATATATTTATGCATGGTGGGATGACGAGTAATTTTCAGAGATTTTTTTTCTATTTTCCAAATTTTTTACAACAAAAATTTGTCTTCGACCAGAATATTTGAGCCAATTCTTTAGCATTCCAGAGAAGGGAGAGTAATTGGCCTGGAGTGATTGGAAGAAGCTTCCTGAAAGAGATGAGCGTTGAGAAGGCTCTCTGTGAAATGCCCCGCACGCTGCTCGAGGTAGATCAGGTGGGCTTACTCTTCTCGCTTGATAGCTGAGAACTGTGGGTACCACCTTGCTCAGAATCACTCCCGGCGTTAACCGTCAGGATGAGGGTCCACCTCCTGATTCCAGGCACGTGGGGTTTTTATTAGACCCAGCTGCCTGGCAGTGGGAGGAGCCTGTGGACATCTGCTTGTTCTCGCTTGGCTCTCGCCCTCTGATTATCTGGAGTGGATTGTTTATCTGGTGTGACTCTGGGAAATGAGCCTGGGATGCCTCCCCCTGGACAGGCTGCCTCGCTCACTGGTGTCTCTGAATCACAGGGATGCGACTTGGAGCTGACAGCATTTGGGAGCGCATTCCTCTGCATTCATTGAGACTAAGTCACCCATGGTGCAGAGAACGCAAAACCGTCACCCTCAGCGCAGTGAGCGCAGAACAGGTAATGTGCTCCACCTGTCAGGATTATCTCAACCTGGGGTGACTCTGCAGTCCAGGGGGGCTTTCCAAAAGCAGTTATTGTTGAGTAACACTTGATCAGAACATGCAGTTTGGGTTCTTTGTGGGTTTCCTGAAGGAAAGCAGCACAGAGACTGGTATCATGAAGCACAAAGTGGAGAGAAACAGCCCACAGAGAAAGAGTGGTGACTTGGTGTCGATGACAGGAACTTTGGTGTCAGACAGACTTGGGTCTGACTCCTGCCACAGCTGCCTCCCATCTGAGGTTCCTTGACCAGTCACTGAATCTGAGCCTCAACTTTCCTCATCTGTCAAGCGGGCATGATGATACTAACCTCATAGGCAGAATTAAACAGTCTTGACGACAGTGTTCCACGAATGTGCTACTATGACTAGTGATAATGTTTATTTTAAAATAAGCCTTACTACTTACCTTTAAATATAATTGCATATTATTTTGTTGAGCTCTAAGCATGTTGTAACTGGATGATACAATATGGAGCCTGGAGGACCAATCTAGAGGAACTGGAGCTGTTTCGCTGAGAGACTGTGAGAAGTCAGAGACCACTCTAGACCTGGGAGGAGGACAGCATTGCTAAGTGATTGTGTTTTTTGTTTAGTCACTCAGTGGTGTCTGTTCTGCAACTGCATGGACTATAGCCTGCCAGGCTCCTCTGTCTATGGAATTTCTCAGGCAAGAATACTGGAGTAGTTTGCCATTGCTTTTCCAGGGATCTTCTTGACCCAGGGATCAACCTGGGTCTCCTGCACTGGCAGGCAGGTTCTTTACCACTGAGCCACCAGGGATGCCCATTGCTAAGTGTAGGGAAGTGCAGATCCAAGGGCAGACTGCTGTGGGCCAACACTGAGAGAACTGGGAAGGGGTCTGAGCTTTGCTTGAGTCCTTGTTGCAGGAGGGGGCCAGGCCCATGGTCCCCTCACTCTGCCCTTTCATGGGATGCGACTTGGAGCTGACAGCATTTGGGAGCGCATTCCTCTGCATTCATTGAGACTAAGTCACCCATGGTGCAGAACGCAAAACCGTCACCCTCAGCGCAGTGAGCGCAGAACAGGTAATGTGCTCCACCTGTCAGGATTATCTCAACCTGGGGTGACTCTGCAGTCCAGGGGGGCTTTCCAAAAGCAGTTATTGTTGAGTAACACTTGATCAGAACATGCAGTTTGGGTTCTTTGTGGGTTTCCTGAAGGAAAGCAGCACAGAGACTGGTATCATGAAGCACAAAGTGGAGAGAAACAGCCCACAGAGAAAGAGTGGTGACTTGGTGTCGATGACAGGAACTTTGGTGTCAGACAGACTTGGGTCTGACTCCTGCCACAGCTGCCTCCCATCTGAGGTTCCTTGACCAGTCACTGAATCTGAGCCTCAACTTTCCTCATCTGTCAAGCGGGCATGATGATACTAACCTCATAGGCAGAATTAAACAGTCTTGACGACAGTGTTCCACGAATGTGCTACTATGACTAGTGATAATGTTTATTTTAAAATAAGCCTTACTACTTACCTTTAAATATAATTGCATATTATTTTGTTGAGCTCTAAGCATGTTGTAACTGGATGATACAATATGGAGCCTGGAGGACCAATCTAGAGGAACTGGAGCTGTTTCGCTGAGAGACTGTGAGAAGTCAGAGACCACTCTAGACCTGGGAGGAGGACAGCATTGCTAAGTGATTGTGTTTTTTGTTTAGTCACTCAGTGGTGTCTGTTCTGCAACTGCATGGACTATAGCCTGCCAGGCTCCTCTGTCTATGGAATTTCTCAGGCAAGAATACTGGAGTAGTTTGCCATTGCTTTTTCCAGGGGATCTTCTTGACCCAGGGATCAACCTGGGTCTCCTGCACTGGCAGGCAGGTTCTTTACCACTGAGCCACCAGGGATGCCCATTGCTAAGTGTAGGGAAGTGCAGATCCAAGGGCAGACTGCTGTGGGCCAACACTGAGAGAACTGGGAAGGGGTCTGAGCTTTGCTTGAGTCCTTGTTGCAGGAGGGGGCCAGGCCCATGGTCCCCTCACTCTGCCCTTGGGGCCACACCCTTCCCATCCATGTGCCTCTGTTCACCCCATTCCTAGCCGGGAGAGACTTCTCGACCTGTTTGAGTCCCATTATCCTTCCAGGTCTGCTCTGGTCTTCTCTTCCTGATCCCACCCCTGCCTCTTCATTCCAGAGTCACCAACTGGGTCAGCATGGTCCCGTCTAGCCTCTGCCACCATCACTGGGCCTTGTCTGGGGGGCTGTGCAGAGCAGAGGAAACAGCGGTGCTACCAGACAGAAACAGACAGTCTCTGCCATGTATCAGTTCTGCGGCCAAGGACAGAAATGCTCTAAATATCAGTTTGCTTCATATGAAAATGTGAGTCCTAATTATACTTATCAACTTCTGAGCACTTATTATGTGCCAGGAACTGTGCAAAGAGCTGTAAAATCACTGTTTTTCTATGTCTCTGTGCATATGAAGTGGGCAGTGGCATGCGGTAAAGTGGTTAACAATTGGCTCTCCAAAAAGAGTCAGTCCTGTCGTTGTTTAGTCACTAAATCATGTCTGACTCTTTGTGACCCCATGGACTCCAGCACACCAGGCTTTCCTCTCCTTCAGTATCCCCCAGAGTTTGCTCAAACTCATGCCCCTGGAGTCAGTGAATCTATCTAACTACCTCACCCTCTGCTGTCCTCTTCTCTTTTAGCCTTCAATCTTTCCCAGCATCAGGGTCCTTTCAAATAAGTCAGCTCTCCACGTCAGGTGGCCAAAGGATTGGAGCTTCAGCTCCAGCATCAGCCCTTCCAGTGAATATTCAGAGTTGGTTTCCTTTAGGATTGACTGGTTTGATCTCCTTGCATGTAGCCCATGGAATTCTCAAGAGTCTTCTCCAGCACTCCAATTTGAAAGCATCAATTTTTCTCTGCTCAGCCTTCTTTACAGTCCAACTCTCTTATCTGTACATGACTACTGGAAAAACCATAGCTTTGACTACATGCACCTTTGTTGGCAAAGTGATGTCTCTGCTTTTGAATATGCTGTCTAGGTTTGCCATAGCTTTTCTTCTAAGGAGCAAGTGCCTTTTAATTTCGTGGCTGTAGTCGCCGTCCACAGTGATTTTTGGAGCCTGAGAAAATCAATTCTGACACTGCTTCTACTTGTTCCCCATTTACTTGCCATGAAGTGATGGAACCAGATGCCATGATCTTAGTTTTTTGAATGCTGAGTTTTAACCGAGCTTTCTCTTTCTCCCCTTTTAACCTCATCAAGAGGCTCTTTAGTTCCTCTTCAGTTTCTGTCATTAGAGTGGTATCATATATCCAGAGAAAACTCTAACTTGAAAAGATACATGCACCCTAAGGTTCTTAGCGCCTCTGTATACAACAGTTAAGACACGGAAGCAACCTAGATTTCCATTGACAGATGAATGGATAAAGAAGATGTGGTAGATATAGGGGGCTTCCCAGGGGGCTCAGTGGTAAAGAACCTGCCTGCCAGCGCAGGAGATACAGGAGCAGCAGATTCAATCCCTGGGGCAGGAGGAACCCCTGGAGTAGGAATGATGACCTGCTCCGGCAGTCTCACCTGACAATTTCCATGGATGGAGGAGCTACAGTCCACGGGGTTGAAAAGAGTAGGATACAGCTGAACAACTGAGCATGCACACATACACGATGGAATGTGACTCAACTAGTAAAAAGAATGAAATAATGCCATTCGCAAGATCATGGATGGACCTAGGGATTGCCACACTAGGTGAAACAGATAAGTCAGAGAAAGACAAATATCATGATATCTCTTACATGTGGAATATAAAACACTGATACAAACGAACTTTACAAAACAGACTCAGATATAGAAAACAAACCTAGAGCTGCTAAAAGGGAAAAAGGAGGGGAAGGATAAATTAGGAAGTCGGGATTAACAAATACATACTACTCTATAGAAAATAAATAGCCAACAAGGATCTACTGTATAGCCTGGGAAACTATATTAAATATCTTTTTTTTTTTGGCCACTTCTATTGGTCTTTCATTTCTCTATTTTCATCCGTCTTTGTTCTTTGGCTCCTGTGGGCCTCCCATTGCGGTGGCCTCTGTTGTCGCAGAGCGCCGGCTCTGGGCGCATGCGCTCCAGAGCTCCGGCCGGTAATTGGACACATCAGTCCAGCCACTCCGCAGCACGTGGGATCTTCCCAGGTCAGGGCTCGAACTGGCGCCCCTTGCACTGCAAGGCAGTGTCCTTACCCACTGGACCACCAGGGAAGCCCTACATTCAATATCTTATAATAACCTATAATTGAAAAGAATTTGAGAAAGAATAGATATATGTATAGGTATATGTACTTGATATATGTATGTATAACTGAATCACATCACTGCACACCCCAAACTAACACAACATTGTAAATCAACTGTATTTCAATTTAAAAAGATAAAAATATGAAGGAAAATGGAAAGATCAAGGCTTAATTTGTACTTCTCCAACTTCCATGGTGTTAATAGTGGTTAACTTCCACCTGCCAGCTTGTCGTCACTGAACCCAGAGTTCAGTGAGAGAGGTGCACAGCCGGCTCCCACATGCTATGAGAGCTGGTATCTAGCCTCATTTGGGAGGTGCTGTCCTCTGAGCTCTACAGGCAAGGAGCCATCCTGGGTCTCAGAGGCTCCGGTCACTGCCTCAGCTCCCCGGATGGTAAAAGCAGAGCAGCAGCTCTAACTCAGGCGGTCTGCCTCCATAGTCTGTGTGCTTCCTGCTCCACTCAACTTCACTGGCACTGTTACAAGGATCACATACACCAGGGGCACTTTTGACAAGGCATGGTGCCCAGTGCACACAGTAGGTGCTCAGCAAGGCATGGTGCCCAGTGCACACAGTAGGCACTCAGCACCAATGGCTGTGTTTGAAGTCATTCCCACTGACAACATCACCAGCTGGTTTTCCAGGTCTCCCCTGAGGCGGGATGGAAGCGACTCTGAAGAACTGGCATGGAGGATTCTGAGGTGTCTCCGTCTCTGTCTCTTTCCTGCCAGCAGTTCATGCCTTTACCTAGCTCCTTTGTGAGCATGTTGGAAAAATGCCATCTCAGTTAAACAGTGACCTCTGTCGATGCCAGAGGGCAGGTTCATATTTTGCATTGTTTAGCACAAAGTTTCATAAACACATTCAAGCTGGTCTCTGGCTGTAAGAAAACGAAAAGTCAGAAATCCTGCTGGTCGCTGTGGGTGTCAGAGAGGCAGAGAGAGCACGTGCTTCTTTGGTGGTCATTTGCGGAGAGAGAGGCTTCCAGGGAATCCGTGATCACCTCTTGGTCATTTAAGGAGGGCCTCTTTGTAGCCCAAGAAAATACACATGCACATACATATCCCTAAATTCCTGGGTGCTGTAGAGTCAGAAGTGCTGATGGCATGATGAAGAGGAGGAGGATCAATGTGGGTATGCGCCAGGTATCACTGAGGGAATCATGTGTTTCCTCATGCAGAGGCATAGATGGGGGGACAGAGATTCCTTTGGGGTCAGGGTGGAGGTGGAATTCCCCGAAGTGCACAGCTTCATCAGTCTCAGGGCATGTGGTTCTGAGTCAGACCCCAACCAGGGATGGGAACAATAAGACAAACACACTGGCACTTACCCATGAATCATCTGCTTTAACCCTCTTGGCAACACAGTGATGTAGGCGCTATGCTGTCTCCCTGCTTCAAGGCTGAGAGAGGTTAGGTTAAGTAACTTTCTCCAGGTCAGGCACTTGGTTAAGGATTTGACAAGTAGAACATTTTGTTTGATTGACCCAGGTCATCATGCAGCCAGTTACTGGTTTTCCATTTGATAAAAATGGGGGATCAGGGTTTCCCTGGTGGTACAGTGGATAAAGAGTCCACCTTGCAAGGCAAGGGGTGCCGGTTTGATCCCTGGCCTGGGAAGATCCCAACTGCCGCAGAGCGGTTGGGCTGGTGTGTCCAATTATGAGCCAGTGCTCGGGAGCACATGTGCCCAGAGCTGGTGCTGTGCAATGAGAGAGATCACTGCAATGGGAGGCCCACATATGCCAAAGAATAAAAGATGGAGGAAAAATTAATAAATAATAAATCAATAAAAAATAGAGGCCCAAAAAATGGGGGATCAGAGAGGTTAAGTGAGTGACTCAGAGTCACAGGGCTATTAGTGATGGAGCGAATGGGCACACAGATGCCCTTGACTGTGGATCATACCCATGATGACTTGGGCTCCCTTGGAAAATCTGAGTTGGTTGAGGTCACCCAAGTCCTTGACTCAGCCCGCCTTTAGAGAGCAGCTCTGGCACCACAGTCCAGCCTTCAGCCCACAAATGGCCTCTAGGGGAAAAATGGGTCCTTATTCCTTGATAATAGACCCTCAAAGGCCTCCTCCTTGCTTCCAGATGCTGCCCAGGTTAGTTCTCTCTCCCAAAGCAGGCCAAGTGGACAGGAACTGTCTCTTCTTGGTTGGAAGTATTGCTCCAGCCTGGTTAGTGGAAGGCCATACATTTCTTTGACCTCTGGACCCCTTAGCTCAGGTGACCTTGTTTTGCACCAGACCTGAAACAGTCAGCTTTCTTCCCTTCTTCCCCCCACCCCCTCCGTTGCTGAGTGGTGACCAGGACTTTGGGAGCAAGAAAAAGGGTGGTGCTTTTCCCTAGAGAACGGTAACCCTTCTGTTCCCTTGGCCACTGCCCTGGTTCAGACCCAGCTGTCTCTCACGCAGGACTGGCTCCATAGTTTGCAAGACCCAGTGAAAAATGAAAATTCAGGGCCTTTGTTCCACAGTTGTTAAGAATTTTTTAAAACAGTGACAGTAGAGCATTGAATCAAGCAAGGTCTCTTCTAACTGTGGGACCCTGTGTGACTACACAGGCCACGTGCCCATGAAGCTGGCCTTGCTCTCCCCTGGACTGTGTAACTGCCTCCTAACTGGTCTTGCTGCTCTCCTCTCTTGGCTCATCTTCAAACCATTCTCCACCCTGCAGCCACTGACTTGCCTTGATGGCAGCTCCGTGTAAGTCAACACGGTGGTCACTGCTGTACAGAGTGAAGGCCTAGGTGATCGTGGAAGGTGCTCTAGAAGTGTTTCCTCTAGACCCGGGTGCGTCAGCCTCAGTGTTATTGACGTGTTGGTCCAGACAATGTTTGTGGTGAGAGATTGTCCTATGCACTTTAGGACATTTGTTGTTCAGTTGCTAAGTCATGGCTCACTCTTTGTGACCGAATGGACTGCAGCACACCAGGTTTCCCTGTCCTTCACTGTCTTCTGCAGTTTGTCTAGGATACTTAGCACCATCTAAATATCTATATATTTTGCCTCTACCTGCCAGACGCCAGCAACAGCCCACTCCCCTCCTCTTGCCTATTATGACAATCAAGAATATCTCCAGGCATCACCGAAGGTCTTGCCAGAGGGGAGAGGAAGATGTTGCTCACTGCTCTAGCATCTGAGCTATGAAAGGGGTCAGAGCTCACGGATGTATGAGCAGCAGGTGCAGGGGAAGCCACACATCAATTTAGCCCTAAAGGTTGCCATTCAGGCTGGGGTTGATTCTGGGGGCTTTGAGAGGTCACGATGGTCCCTCCTGCCTCCTCTACATCTTCTCTGAACCCATTTAGGCGAACATCAGTCAGCAGTCACTGGAACTTTTTTAAAAATCTGTCTCAGCTTTCACTGTATATCATTCTTTGGCCATTTTTCTTTTGAGAGATTTATTTATTTATTTATTTTGGACGGGGGTCATGTTGGGGAGGGAGGGGAGCGGGCGGGCCACTTCTGTTGGTCTTCCATTTCTCTATTTTCATCTGTCTTTGTTCTTCGACTCCTGTGGGCCTCCCATCGCGGTGGCGTCTGTCGTTGCAGAGCACCGGCTCTGGGCGCATGCGCTCCAGAGCTCCGGCTCAGTAATTGGACACATCGGTCCAGCCGCTCCGCGGCACGTGGGATCTTCCCAGGCCAGGGATCGAACCGGCGCCCCTTGCACTGCAAGGCGGTGTCCTTACCCACTGGACCACCAGGGGAAGCCCTCTTTGGCCATTTTAAAGGGTTCTAGCGATTTCCCAGGTGAGGCCAATCACCTGCATTACAGAGGAGGAAATCAAGTCTCAGGGAGGCACAGCTATCCACCCAACGGGCTGGAGTTCTGCTGCTTTCACTGGCCTAGTCTGCATTCCTCTTAAGGTCTCATCCTTATGAGTTAAGCCTTCCTGCTTTGGGAGTAATCACATGACCACAAACTGACCAATCAGAATCAGTTCTGAAAACGAAGCCAAAACTCTCAGGAGTTGCTTCCTCTCGTGTTCCAGGACAGCTAGACAGGTGAGATGGAAGCCTGGGGTTCTTGGGGTGCACTTTGAAGGGGGTCTGAGTGAATGGCAGCACAGAGGAAAGCTTTGCTCTGGGACGGAGAGCCTGGGCCTGCGGGCCCGGGCTGACCTCCTGAGTCTGGGCAGGGCTGCAAGCAGATCGGCTGCCAAATTTTGCGGTTTTGTGGGCCCATTAAGTCCTGTGTGTAAATTGGGCAGTTTGAATTGGGTTCCTGACATCTGTATCCAAACGGATGATGACACGTGGGTGGCCAGCAGAACAAAGGCCCACGCCCAGCCGTCCCGTGACTCCAAGTTCAGGGCTTTTTTTAAAGACACCGCTCTTAAAGGCTTGTACAAAAGCTTTGATTTTGTGGGTGGTGACCCCAGACATCAGCCCCCGCCGCAGGCCAGGGTCACCATGTAACCCGGCTTGGGCGCTAGGTCAGTCAGCAGTCACTGGAACTTTTTTAAAAATCTGTCTCAGCTTTCACTGTATATCATTCTTTGGCCATTTTTCTTTTGAGAGATTTATTTATTTATTTATTTTGGACGGGGGTCATGTTGGGGAGGGAGGGGAGCGGGCGGGCCACTTCTGTTGGTCTTCCATTTCTCTATTTTCATCTGTCTTTGTTCTTCGACTCCTGTGGGCCTCCCATCGCGGTGGCGTCTGTCGTTGCAGAGCACCGGCTCTGGGCGCATGCGCTCCAGAGCTCCGGCTCAGTAATTGGACACATCGGTCCAGCCGCTCCGCGGCACGTGGGATCTTCCCAGGCCAGGGATCGAACCGGCGCCCCTTGCACTGCAAGGCGGTGTCCTTACCCACTGGACCACCAGGGGAAGCCCTCTTTGGCCATTTTAAAGGGTTCTAGCGATTTCCCAGGTGAGGCCAATCACCTGCATTACAGAGGAGGAAATCAAGTCTCAGGGAGGCACAGCTATCCACCCAACGGGCTGGAGTTCTGCTGCTTTCACTGGCCTAGTCTGCATTCCTCTTAAGGTCTCATCCTTATGAGTTAAGCCTTCCTGCTTTGGGAGTAATCACATGACCACAAACTGACCAATCAGAATCAGTTCTGAAAACGAAGCCAAAACTCTCAGGAGTTGCTTCCTCTCGTGTTCCAGGACAGCTAGACAGGTGAGATGGAAGCCTGGGGTTCTTGGGGTGCACTTTGAAGGGGGTCTGAGTGAATGGCAGCACAGAGGAAAGCTTTGCTCTGGGACGGAGAGCCTGGGCCTGCGGGCCCGGGCTGACCTCCTGAGTCTGGGCAGGGCTGCAAGCAGATCGGCTGCCAAATTTTGCGGTTTTGTGGGCCCATTAAGTCCTGTGTGTAAATTGGGCAGTTTGAATTGGGTTCCTGACATCTGTATCCAAACGGATGATGACACGTGGGGTGGCCAGCAGAACAAAGGCCCACGCCCAGCCGTCCCGTGACTCCAAGTTCAGGGCTTTTTTTAAAGACACCGCTCTTAAAGGCTTGTACAAAAGCTTTGATTTTGTGGGTGGTGACCCCAGACATCAGCCCCCGCCGCAGGCCAGGGTCACCATGAGCTAACTCTGGTGGCACAGGCTTAGGGCAGCCGCTGGAGGGTTCTTTACCACTCATTAATGCCTTCTCAGGTAACATCTACCCAGAGACACAGCAAGGAGCTGGTCTCATAAATCTTTTAAACTGACTTGAAAGAAAAGCTTTGATTTTTTCCAAATCCAGGGTAGAAAGGGTAGTTGCTCTGTTTCAAAAATATTTATCTTTTAAGCATCTTCAGGACCCGAGTTCATCAAGTGAATCTTCCTTTTAGCCATTAAAGTGAGCTGTTAAAAGCAGCCAGAATGGAGATCTGTTTCTCTTTTATTTTGCTACCCCGTGGCTCCAGTTCCTTCAATGGTGTCCCTTTGCGATGAGCCCAGACAGTTCCGGCCAGCACTCTGGGTTTTACATACTCTTGTCTGGCCCCAAAGCAGCTCATATCTGGTTGGAGAGACAAAGAGTAAATGGGAAGTGGAGGCACAGGGGACGAAGTGCGCCATCCAGGGGAGTGTGAGAGCTGTGTGCCCGGGGGTGGGGCCCAGACCAGCCTGGCGATCAGGAAGGACTTCTTAGCACAGACACGGAAGGAAAATGTCCTATGAAATGGTACAAATGAACTTACAAAACAGACACAGACTCACAGATTTGGAGAATGGTTGCTGGGAGAATGTGGAGTGAAGGGATAATTTGGGAGTTTGGGATGGACATGTCTACACTGCTTCATTTAAAATGGGATAAGCAACATGGTCCTACTATAAGCACAGGGATCTCTGCTCAGTGTTACGTGGCAGCCTGCATGGGAAGAGAGTTTGGGGGAGAATGGATGGGTGACCTCCTGAGTCTGGGCAGGGCTGCAAGCAGATCGGCTGCCAAATTTTGCGGTTTTGTGGGCCCATTAAGTCCTGTGTGTAAATTGGGCAGTTTGAATTGGGTTCCTGACATCTGTATCCAAACGGATGATGACACGTGGGGTGGCCAGCAGAACAAAGGCCCACGCCCAGCCGTCCCGTGACTCCAAGTTCAGGGCTTTTTTTAAAGACACCGCTCTTAAAGGCTTGTACAAAAGCTTTGATTTTGTGGGTGGTGACCCCAGACATCAGCCCCCGCCGCAGGCCAGGGTCACCATGAGCTAACTCTGGTGGCACAGGCTTAGGGCAGCCGCTGGAGGGTTCTTTACCACTCATTAATGCCTTCTCAGGTAACATCTACCCAGAGACACAGCAAGGAGCTGGTCTCATAAATCTTTTAAACTGACTTGAAAGAAAAGCTTTGATTTTTTCCAAATCCAGGGTAGAAAGGGTAGTTGCTCTGTTTCAAAAATATTTATCTTTTAAGCATCTTCAGGACCCGAGTTCATCAAGTGAATCTTCCTTTTAGCCATTAAAGTGAGCTGTTAAAAGCAGCCAGAATGGAGATCTGTTTCTCTTTTATTTTGCTACCCCGTGGCTCCAGTTCCTTCAATGGTGTCCCTTTGCGATGAGCCCAGACAGTTCCGGCCAGCACTCTGGGTTTTACATACTCTTGTCTGGCCCCAAAGCAGCTCATATCTGGTTGGAGAGACAAAGAGTAAATGGGAAGTGGAGGCACAGGGGACGAAGTGCGCCATCCAGGGGAGTGTGAGAGCTGTGTGCCCGGGGGTGGGGCCCAGACCAGCCTGGCGATCAGGAAGGACTTCTTAGCACAGACACGGAAGGAAAATGTCCTATGAAATGGTACAAATGAACTTACAAAACAGACACAGACTCACAGATTTGGAGAATGGTTGCTGGGAGAATGTGGAGTGAAGGGATAATTTGGGAGTTTGGGATGGACATGTCTACACTGCTTCATTTAAAATGGGATAAGCAACATGGTCCTACTATAAGCACAGGGATCTCTGCTCAGTGTTACGTGGCAGCCTGCATGGGAAGAGAGTTTGGGGGAGAATGGATGTATAGGTATGGTTGAGTCCCTTAGCAGTCTACTTGAAGTTCTCACAGTATTAATTGGCTATACTCCAGTAGAAAAATTAAAAAGGCTTCCTGACAGAAGTGACAGCTTACTTGGGTCTTGGAGGATGATAGGAATTAGGTAGCTGGAAAAGAGGAGGAGACCTTCCAAGCAAAATAAGCACATGTATGTCTGGTAGGGGTGTGGGAAAGCAGAGCTTTGTTTACTCAGCCCCTTCCCAAAAATTCCCCATGTCTTACAGCCTTTGGAGCCTAGTGATGTTTGTATCTCTGAAATAGACTCAGGCATGCAGGGGTGATAGCCTCAGGCTCTGGTCAGAAATAGTCGAGCACAGTTTTAAATCTGATGTGCAGGCAAAACGGACATGTGGCAGCTGGCCGTGCAGGGAGTGGCAGGTGATTCGTGTGTTGTGTTCACTGCCAGCCCACATTTGTCACTGTCTGCTGTGATCCAGGCCTTAGATGGACCCCGGGAACATAGAGACCCTGCCTTTGAGGAATTCATGGGCCGGATGGAAGAGATGAAGATGGTCCCAGGTGATCGGGACACAGGAAATGTTGGTCCTGTGTGATGGTATCTCTCTCTGGTAGAGATAGCACAAAGGGTTTGGGAGCCCCCGAGGGAGCAGCTTCATCTGCCTGGAGAAGTCCCTGAAGGCTTCCTGGATGAGGAGGCATCTAAGTGGAGTCCTGAAAGACAAAGACAAATTAGTCAAAGAAGAAGATACAGAGGGGCACTTGCCAGGTTGAGGGGGCACAGAGAATGAAATCCTGGAGGGGATAGAAGAATCATTCCTTCAGGAAATTGAAAATGGCTCAGTGTAGTCACAGGACGGGGTTCTGCGGGAAGGGGAGTGACAAGATGTGCCACTCAGGAGTAAACTCAGACAGATCATCAAGGATAGCGTGAGACACGGATGGAGAGAAGGATGAGAAATGTTCCACAGGTAGAGTCATCAGGACGAGGTGTGGGGAGAGGGTGTGGGAGGGACAGCTGAGCCTGAGTGCTGTGCTCGGCACTCAGGAGGGGGCCGTAGGAGGAGTGAGTCTCTGTCCTGATAGGTGAGAGCTTCAGTGGAGAAAAGCTTGGTACCTGGAGTAGACCGAGTGAGCATCACGTCTCCTCCGGCCTTGACAGCACCACCAGAGACACTCCAGAAGCACTCTGAGTAGAGACGGACACAAGGGAGTGGGATCTGTGTGGAGGGCAGGCACTGAGATGCTCTTCCTGGGACACGAGTGGTCATCTCCACAGCCTCCCTGGAGCCCAAAGGGCAAGAGGCGGCTCTGGTCGGCTCGAGGCTGATATATTACGTGTTCAGTTCTCAGAGCGTCTATGGATGGTCCTTCTCTCTCAGAGCTGTGGTTAGAGCCAAGGCATTCTTGAGTTTCTGACCTTTCTCGATCACTGGAGAAGATGCTTTTGCTCTGTGCCACATAGAGAAGCTTGCTCATGTCCACCGAGTCCATGATGCCCTCCAACCATCTCATCCTCTGTTGCCCTCTTCTCCTCTTTCCCTAAATCTTCCCCAGCATCAGGGTCTTTCCCAATAGTCAGTGCTTTGTATCAGCTGGCCTAAGTACCAAAGCTTTAACTGAAGCCGTTCACAGGGTAGCAAAGAGTCAGACACGACTAGGCCACTGGACACCACCACCAACACAGAGGAGGGAAGAGAGAGCTCAGAGCAGCCTAGAGGAGGTGACCCTGGCTCCTCACTCCAGCAGCAGAGATGCCCTGAGAGCTTGCCCTGTCTGTCTCTCCCATCAGCTGTCCAGGAATGCAGCGACAAGACAAGGGTTTCCAGGCCGGCACACCATCTAACTTCTGAACTCGGCATTTCTTCTCAACCCAGAGCCTCCATGCTCAGAAGAAACCCTGCTGTTGTGTCTCCTATGCACCATCTCTGATTTCTCCTACAAGGAAGTATTTTGCTTCTTTTCCGGACATGGATGGAGCAGGGGCGGAGCTGGATGAGGGCGTTTTACTGGAAGGAGGTGAGTGTGGGCTCTGCAGCGGATCAGAAGCCTCTCTCCCGCCTGCCTCTCCTAGCTGGCGGCGGTGCCTGGCAGGGTCTGGAGGATCATCTGCCCTGGGGAGTGCACGCAGAGGGTCTGGGAGAATGGCCGTGGTCTCGTCAGCCCTGAGACTGACAGACAGTTGTTATTTTCCTTCGGAAGTCTCAGTGCTTGGAGACGGGTGTCGCCTCCTGTCTCAGCAGGAGCTTGGGAATCACAGGCTCCGCGGCAGCTGTGTTGCTGCAGAGTGACAGTAAATATCAGGAAGACTGAGTGCTTTCTGGTCCTCGATTTAAGGAGTAATTTGCCGGATGGTGCTAACTAAGAACAGTCATTATGCTTGAGAAAGCACCCTTCTGCCTCTCGCCTTAATTAAGTAGGGGAGGGAAACACAAACCTGGCTCTGGGAAGCCTCCAGGCTCTGAACAGAAAGGCCCAGGAGAGAGCAGACTCAGATGTGTTCTGGCTGCAATTTCTGTGGGGAGTGAGTCCGTGTCTGTGTTCAGAGTCCTGAATCCTGCAGTACTCCCAGCTGGAATCAAAAGGCAGGGCAGGGTGGGAATGGGGAGAGATGGAAATCAGGAAAGATGTAACTGATACGCACTGAATTGTGTTCCCTCAAAAGTCATGCTGATTCCTTAACTTCCAAGTGTGAGACTACATTTGGAAATTGGGGTTTTGAAGAAGCAGTTAAGGTTGAGTGAATTCCTAAAGGTGGGGCCCTAATCCCATAGGCCTGGTGTCTTAATAAGAAGAGGAAGAGATGCCAGGCAGTGTGCCCAGGAAGAGAGATCCTGTGAGGCCACAGAGAACATGGCCACCTACCAGCTAAGGAGAAAAGCCGCAGGAGGAACCCCACCTTCCAGCACCTTGGTCTTGCACTTCCAGGCTCTAGAGTTGTGAGGATAGACATTTCTGCTCTGGAAGCACCCGATTTGTCATGTTTTGGGCCCGTTGGAGCAGGGCGGAGCTGGATGAGGGCGTTTTACTGGAAGGAGGTGAGTGTGGGCTCTGCAGCGGATCAGAAGCCTCTCTCCCGCCTGCCTCTCCTAGCTGGCGGCGGTGCCTGGCAGGGTCTGGAGGATCATCTGCCCTGGGGAGTGCACGCAGAGGGTCTGGGAGAATGGCCGTGGTCTCGTCAGCCCTGAGACTGACAGACAGTTGTTATTTTCCTTCGGAAGTCTCAGTGCTTGGAGACGGGTGTCGCCTCCTGTCTCAGCAGGAGCTTGGGAATCACAGGCTCCGCGGCAGCTGTGTTGCTGCAGAGTGACAGTAAATATCAGGAAGACTGAGTGCTTTCTGGTCCTCGATTTAAGGAGTAATTTGCCGGATGGTGCTAACTAAGAACAGTCATTATGCTTGAGAAAGCACCCTTCTGCCTCTCGCCTTAATTAAGTAGGGGAGGGAAACACAAACCTGGCTCTGGGAAGCCTCCAGGCTCTGAACAGAAAGGCCCAGGAGAGAGCAGACTCAGATGTGTTCTGGCTGCAATTTCTGTGGGAGTGAGTCCGTGTCTGTGTTCAGAGTCCTGAATCCTGCAGTACTCCCAGCTGGAATCAAAAGGCAGGGCAGGGTGGGAATGGGGAGAGATGGAAATCAGGAAAGATGTAACTGATACGCACTGAATTGTGTTCCCTCAAAAGTCATGCTGATTCCTTAACTTCCAAGTGTGAGACTACATTTGGAAATTGGGGTTTTGAAGAAGCAGTTAAGGTTGAGTGAATTCCTAAAGGTGGGGCCCTAATCCCATAGGCCTGGTGTCTTAATAAGAAGAGGAAGAGATGCCAGGCAGTGTGCCCAGGAAGAGAGATCCTGTGAGGCCACAGAGAACATGGCCACCTACCAGCTAAGGAGAAAAGCCGCAGGAGGAACCCCACCTTCCAGCACCTTGGTCTTGCACTTCCAGGCTCTAGAGTTGTGAGGATAGACATTTCTGCTCTGGAAGCACCCGATTTGTCATGTTTTGTTATGGCCGCTGGAGATGGCTGATGCAGGGGCTCCATTCCCAGAGATCAGAGCAGGCTGAGGGGCAGGAGGCCCAGTCAGGAGGGTCAGACAGGCCCCAGAGGCCAGGGCCAGTGAGGACCCCCCACTCTTTCCCAGAGGTTGGTGGTGAAGACTTGGGTATCAGGGGTGGAGCTTTGCTGGGACGGACACAGGTTTTTAGGCTCTGGTGTGCTTGAGGCATCTCTCCTGTCTTTCTCTCAGGCTTTCTCTCAGCTGCAGTAAGTATTCTTTTGGGAGCTGCCTTCACTGGACCCTCCTCTTTGGTTTGGCTGGTGGGGTCAGAGGAGCCCAGGGACCGCTCTGTGTGGGAACACGCACCTCTCTTTGCCTCCCTGTGAAAAGCCGGAGAGGAACCAACAGAGGGGCCACTCATGCAGTGGGGCCTGGAGCACGCAGTTTAGGCCAGTGACCCTGCTTAGCTAGGGACTAAGATGGCCCTACAGGTCAGTACTGGGCCATGGGCCAGGGAATGGGGCTCAGGAGCTGCTGGAGCTGCTTGTGTTGCTCAGTCATGTTCAACTCTTTGCAACCCCATGGACTGTACCCTGCCAGCCTCCTCTGTCCATGAGATTCTTCAGCAAGAATACTGAAGTGGGCTGCCATGCCCTCCTCCAGGGTGATCTTCCCAACCCAGGAATAGAACCTAGGTCTCCGGAATTGCAGGCCGATTCTTTACCATCTGATCCATCAGGGAAGCCCAGACGGGTCTCTGTCCCCAGCGAAAGCAGGGAGCTTGGGGGTGACTCAGACACCCCCTGGTGCTTCCAGGAAGCTTGTCCTGTCCAACAATCTTTGCTCCAAGGCTGAAGCACTAACCAAGAATATGGTACCTGCCCACTTCTGCAGAAGGTTTCTGAAAAGCACCAGCGCCCGGGGTAGCAAGATATTTGCAGCCTGAGGGTCTGACCTGGGTCACTCCTGGATCCGATACTAACTAGGATTCTTGGCCTTCCCCGGCAGTAGAAATTGACTATGGACCAGACAAGAAATTCAGGCAAGGTTTTATTGGGGCCCCTACACTGGCTGTGGAAGGAGTGAAAAAAGTAACAAGTTCCCTTACTCGCTCCCTGAGGTGGGGACGAGCTCCTTCATTATGTGAAGTGAGGGTAGAGGTGTGTCCAGGGCTTGGGCCAGAGGGGTGGCTTAGATGGTTTGGCCACCCCTTTGTGGTGTTAAGTGAAGGGTCATGAACTTTGTTCCTGACACCCTATTTTTGCTCCTGCCTCTTCATAAATGGCATTTGAGGTTTTTTTTTCTGTGTATCTTTTGGTCCGGTATTTGCCCGACTGCACAAGAGCACAATTATTTTTAGTTCCATGTAGTTTCTTTGTGTTCCATAGTTCCAGGAGATGTGTGTGCAGGCGCAAGTTTTGCAGCATTGCAGTAGAGGTCCCAGGTCCTAGGCCTGCCTCAAGTCCTCTGCTCCTCTGTTCTTGATCCCAAGTCAGGTGTAGCCTCCACAGACTTTCCTGACACTGGGTGTCTGACCTCTGTCTGTGCCAACGGAAGGTCTCCAACTCTGCCATGGGGGTGCAGGAGGAGCCCAAGATGAGATACACCAGCCTGGCGCTGGGTTGTGGGCCTGACCCAAACCCCTGGTTGTCTGACATGTGAACCCACACAGCTTGAGAAGCTCTTGTAAACGGCACCCTGACAAATACCGTGAATTTGAACATTTTCTTAACTTTGTCTTGTCCTCTGAGGACAATACAACCTCCCTCAGGAGATATGCGCAGAAGGAAATGACAAGCCACTCCAGTACTCTTGCCTGGGACATCCCATGGACAGAAGAGCCTGGTGGGCTGTAGTCTATGGGGTTGCAAAGAGTTGGACGCAACTTTGTGACTAGACAGCAACAGGAGACATAGTGGGGATTGAGCAAGTTGGAGTGTGGACGGTCTGGAGTCAGCGCCTGGGGTGCAGTAAGTGCTCAAGCAGCAATGTCAGCGTCATCACTAGCAACACAGCAGCCTCCTCAGCGTTCCATGCCGGTTCAGCCCTTCTCTGGGTTTCCCATCTCTCTGGTCTTTGTAGTCGGTCTCTGCATTGGTTCTCCCCTCCACTAGTTGTACCCTCGTGCTCATGACGTCTCCTACACAGAGGGGACAGGCAGGTCCCTGGGGCTTCTTGCCGCTGCCCTGCCTCCTGCTCCACTGCCCGCGGCCCTGACCCTGTCCTCCCGCTGCATCCTGGGGGGGCTGAGGTAATTACGGGAGATGACATCCCGCCCTTTAAAGGCTTAATAGTGTAGATCCTTGAGTCTGTTCTTTCTTCAGAGAGTTGTGTAAAAAGATTACGTGTTCTGTTTCAAATTGCATTGCCTGGAAAGTTGTTAGGTAATAATCTGTGCCTCAGTGAACATAACAGACTAGCGTGAAGTCTTTATCAGTGAGTTCTGCACCTCTTAAAAAGAGACTTTGGGTAATAAAAAATAAGCTTTTTTAAAAATTAAAATAATAGATATGTTGATGAAGTGTCCTAGTGTTTGTGTCTTACTTTATTATTTAAAATGTATTTCTATTTCAGGTAGATAGCATTTGTTTAATATCTATACCCTAAGTTGTGATTACCACTGCAAGTCTAGTTGCTATCCATCGCCAGTCGGCCCCCATAACGCATTTTGCCTACTTCTAACCCCCTTTCCCTCTTTTAACAACTGATCTGTTGCCTATGAATTTTTTGTTTTGTTTTATTTTATTTTCTCTCTTTCCCCTCCTTTTTCTTTTAGATCCACGTATGAGTGAAGTCATGGCATTTAATCTTTCTCTGTCTGATCTATTTCACTTAGCATAATGCGTTCAAGGTCCATCCATGTTGTCACAAATGGCAGGATTTCATTCTTACTTTTTTTTGTTATATTCACTTGTTTGTTTTTAGATTTCATATATACATGAAAGCATACAGTATTTCTCTTTGTCTGACTTATTTCACTAAGCATAATTCCGCCCCCCCAGTCTACCCATGTTGCTACACAAGGCAAAATTTCATTCGTTTTTGTGGCTTACTAATATTCCATTGTATATATTATATGTATGTATGTATGTGTGTATATATATATATGTACCACATCTTCTTTATCCATTCATCTGTTAATGGACACTTAGGTTGCTTCCAAATCTTAGCTATTGTAAATAGTGCTGCTGTGAATATTGGGGCACATATACCTTTTCTAATTAGTGCTTTTGTTTTCTTTGGAGGGAGGGATTGGGAGCTTGAGGCTAGCAGATGTAAACTGTTCCATTTCGGATGGACAGTCAACGAGGCTCCACAGTGGGGCATAGAGAACTATATACTCAATGTGCTACAACAAACGTAACAGAAACGAATATGAAAAAGTATATTAAGTTGTCACTTTGCTATATAGCTGAAACTAACAAAACACTGTAAATCAACTATATTTCAATGAAATAAAAATTTCAAAAAAAAAAAAGAATGAATTTGTTGGATCATATGGTAGTTCTGTTTCTAATTTTTTAATGAACCTCCATGCTGTTTTGCATAATGACTGCACAAATTTACATTTCCACCAATAGTGCACAAGGGCTCCCTTTGCTCCCTTATTGTCAACACTTGTTATATGCTGTTTTTTAATGATAGCCATTCTGACAGTGAGGTGATACCTCATTGGAATTTTTTTTTTTTTTTTGGCCACTTCTATTGATCCTTCATTTGTTTATCTTTGTTCTTTGGCCTGTGTGGGCCTCCCATCACAGTGGCCTCTCTCGTTGCAGAGCACCAGCTCTGGGTGCATGCGCTTCAGAGCCCCGGCTCCGTAGTTGGACACATTGGTCCAGCTGCTCCGCAGCACGTGGGATCTTCCCAGGCCAGAATTTGAACCAGCGCCCCTTGCACTGCAAGGTGGTGTCCTTACCCAGTGGACCACCAGGGAAGCCCACCTCAGTAGAATTTTGATTCACATTTCCCTGATGGTTAGTGATCTTGAGCATTTTTCATGGTCCAGTTGGTCATCTGTATGACTTCTTTGGATAAATGTCTATTCAGATCTTTTCCTCTTTTTTTGTCTTTTAGTTAGTTTATTTTTATTGGAGAATAATTACTTTAAAATATTGTGTTGGTTTCTGCCATACAGCAACATGAATCAGCCAGAGGTATATGTATGTCCCCTCTCACTTGAATCTTCTCCTACTGTCTCCTCCAAGTCCACCCCTCTAGTTTGTCTCAGAGCACTGGAATTGAGCTCCCTACATCATGCAGCAAATTCCCACCAGCTATCTGATTTTACATATAGGAATATACATGCTTCAATACTACTGTCTCAATTCATCCCATTCCCTCCTTCCTCACTTGTGTCCACAAGTCTGTTCTTTGAGTTCTGCCCATTTTTAGGTTGAGGTTTTTTTTTTAAACATTTATTTTATTTATTTATCTTTTGTGGGGTGGGGTGGGGAGGGAGGGGGATGGGCGGGCCACTTCAATTGGTCTTTCATTTCTCTATTTTCATCCGTCTTTGTTCTTTGGCTCCTGTGGGCCTCCCATCGCGGTGGCCTCTGTCGTTGCAGAGCGCCGGCTCTGGGAGCATGCGCTCCAGAGCTCTGGCTCGTTGATTGGACACATCGGTCCAGCCGCTCCGCGGCACGTGGGATCTTCCCAGGCCAGGGATCGAACCGGCGCCCCTTGCACTGCAAGGCGGTGTCCTTACCCACTGGACCACCAGGGGAAGCCCAGGTTGAGGTTTTTAATATGAATTCTATGAGCCATTTGTATATTTTGGGTTAATCCATGATCAGATGAATCATTTATAAACATTTTTCTCACATTCAGTCGGTTGTCTTTGCATTTTGTTGATGGTTTCCTTTGATGTGCCATTTGTTTATTTTTGTTTTTGTTTCCATTGCCTGAGGAGATTATCCAAAAAAAAAAAAAAATACTGCTACAATTTATGTCAAAATATGTTCTACTTATGTTTTCTTCTAGTTTTATGGTTTCTGGTCTTATATTTAGGTCTTTAATCCATTTCAAGTGTATTTTCACACATGGTCTGAGAAAATGTTCTAATTTCATTCTTTTACATATATCTGAGCACCAATTTTCTGAGCACCACTTATGGAAGAGCCTATATTTTCCTCATTGTATATTTTTGTCCCTTTTGTCAAAGATAATTGACTGTAAGTATGTGTGTTTATTTCTGGGGTCTGTATTTTTGCTCTATGGATCTATGTCTGTTTTGTGTCAATACCATACTGTTTTGTTTATTATAGATTTGTAATATATTCTGATGTCAGCGAATCTGTTAGCTCCAGCTTTGCTCTATTTTCTTCAGATTGATCTGACTATTCGTGGTCTTCTGTTGTTCTATACAAAGAATTAGAATTGCTTGTTCTAGTTCTGGGGAAAATGTCGTGAGTATTTTGATAGGAATTGTATAAACTCTATAGATTGCTTTGGATAGTGTGGACATTTTAACAACATTAATTCTTCCAATCCATGGAAGGATATTATTCAATTTCTTTGTATTCTCTTTAATCTTCTTCATCAAAGTTTTATAGGTTTCAGAACGTAGGTCTTTTACCTCCCTGGTGAAGTTAATTCTTAGTTATTTTATTTTTTTGATGTAATTGTAAACAAGATTGTTTTCTTGTCTTTCTTTCTGATGGTTCATTGTTAGTGTATAGAAAAACAACAGATTTCTATATGTTATTTCTATATCCTGCAGCTTTACTGAATTCATTTATTACTAACAGTTTTTTGAGTTTTCTTTATTTCATACCATGTCATCTGTAAATAGAAACAGTTTTACTTCTTCCCTTCCAGTTTGGATGCTTTTATTTCTTTTCCTTTGTATTGCTGGGGCTAGGACTTCCAGTAATATCTACATACAAGTGGCAAGAGAAAGCATCATTGTTTTGTTCCTGATTTTAGAGGAAAGCCTTATTTACCATTATGATATTAGTTGTGGGTTTGTCAAAAATGGCCTTTATTATATTGAAATATGTTCCATCAATACTAAGTTTGATAAAAGATTTCTTTTAAATCATGAATAAGTGTTGAATTTTGTCAAATGGTTTTTTTGCATCTATTGAGACAATCGTATGATTTTTATTCTTCCTTTGGTAATGTAGTATATCACATTGATTTTGTGAATATTGGACCACCTTTGTGTCCCTGGAATAAATCCCACTTGATCATGGTGTGTGATCTTTTTATATGCTGTTGAATTTGGTTTGCTAATATTTTGTTGAGGATTTTTACATCTACACTTAGTAGAGATGCTGGCCCATAGTTTTCTTTCTTGTGTGTGATGTCCTGGACTGGTTTTGGTATCAGTGTTGGGTTTGTAAAATATGCTTTGAATGTTTCCCTTCTGTTTAATTTTTGAATGAGTTTGAAAAGGACTGGTATTAAAGCTTTTTTGACTGTTTTGTAGAGTTTACCAGTGAAACCATCTGGTCCTGGGGTTTTGTTAGTTGGGAGCTTTTTTATTGCTGTTTCAATCTCCTCATTAATAATTGGTCTATTCAGATTTTTTATACCTTTATAATTCATCTGTGGAAGATTATATGCTTCTAAAAATTGTATCTATTTCTTCTAGGTTCTCTTATTTATTGACGTATGTTTGTAGGAGTCTCTTATGATCTTTGGATTCCTGTGGCATCAATTGTAACTTCTCCTCTTTTGTTTATGATTTTATTTATTTGACTTCTCTCTCTTTTTTCCTTGGTTAGTCTACTAAGGGTTTGTCAACATTGTTTATCCTTTCAAAGAACCAAGTTTTAGTTTCATTGATCTTTTTATTGCTTTACTATTTCTTTTGTTTCTATTCTGATCTTTAGTCTTTCCTTTCTTCTGCTAATTCTGGCATACATTTTTTCCATTAGGTGTAGAGTTGATTTGTTGATTTGAAAATTGTCTTATTTCTTGAAGTAGGACCATATTGGTATGGTATGTAAATTTTTTGCTGAAACATTGACTGATAGCATTATGTGGTTTCCTTTGTGCTAGCAAGCTGTTTATCTCTTGCTGCTTTTAGGATTCTCTTTTCATACTTAACTTTGGTCATTTAGATTTTAATGTGTCTTGGTGAGTGTCTTTGAATTCATCTTACGTGAAATTCTCTGAAACTTCTGGACATGGATGTCTGTTTCCTTCCCCAGATGAGGGGATTTTATAGCCCTTTTTCTTCAGATAATTTTACTGGCCCTTTATCTCCCTTTTCTCCTTCTGGGACTCTTATAATACAAATGTTATTCTGTTTGATATTGTCCCAAAGGTCGCTTAAGATTTCTTCACTATTTAATTATTATTATTATTATTTTCAATTGCTGCTGTCTGGATGAGTCCCACTGCTTTTCTTCTAGCTCACTGGTTTGTTCTTCTTCCATGTCCAATCTATTGTTGAACCCTTCTGTGATTTTCAGGTTCATTCTAACTTCTGTTTGATATTTTCTTATATTTTTCCATCTCTTTGTTGAAGTTCTCACTGTGTCCCACTTTCAGGGAACATTTTTATAACCATGATTTTGACCTCTTTACCAAGTAGATTGTTTATCTCTGTTTTGTTTAGGTCTTTTTCTGAGATTTCTGTCTTCTTCTTTTGATTGGAATATATTCCTGTACCTCCTCATTTTGCCTAACTATCCATGCTTATCTGTGTATTTGTTAAATCAGCTACCTCTTCTAGTCTTGAGGGAGTGGCTCATGTAGAAGTCCTATGGGGCTCAGAAGCACAATCCCTGCCGGATGCCAGAGCCAGGCAATCATAGGGTACCCCTTACGCAGGCTGCACGCAGTCTCTTGTTGTGGTAGCAGCCATGGCTGTGGCTGCAGTGGTCAGCTGGTGGGGCTGCCCTTCAAAACAGCTGCTAGCCCAGTCATGGCTGCTGCCAGGTGCTGATGGGCAGGTGATCATCTGTGCAGCCTTGAGTCCCAGTGGAGGCACCGGGGTGCTTTGGGCTGTCAGCAGGGTGAGCCCACTGATGCTAACAGGTTAGAGGGAATGGCATCCACCAGTGCATCCAAACAGCATCTGCCAGTGCTTGCATTAGCGTGGCCCATCTAGTTTCTTCTACCCTGCTTAATGCTGTCCTTTTACTCTTTGTTGTGGAGATTCTTTTCATCCAGCTTTTCAGGTCCCTTTCAAAGGGATTTATTCCATATACAGCTGTGGGCTTGTTTTGCCCCTGGGAAGAGGTGAGTTCAGGATCCTATGCCACCATCTCAGACTCTCCCTCTACACTTTACTTTAAATAGTTTAAGATGATTATTAGAGAGAGAGTGGGTAAATGTGATGCAATTATATGGCAAAAATATAATTTGATTATATGTTAAGGTTATTTGGGTCTTCCTAATACAACTTGTTTCATTTTCTTTAAGATTAATGTTTTCTAAATAAAATGAGAAACAAAGAATGGCTGCAAGCCATCTGAAGCTGTGTAGAGTGAAAATGGGTAATGTTAATTGTCAATAAACTTCCTAAGTCAGGTGTACATATATTTTGAAACTGACACATTTTTTATTAGGCATTTCAGGTATTTTTGTTGAACCATCTGGCATCTTGAGTCACATTCTCAGCACACATAGCTTTAGTTCTGAAAAGTTTGCCCCGACCTATTTCTCACACCTGCTGTTTTCTACTTCCTTATATCCTTGGCTGTGACCTGGAAGTTCATTCTTTTTATATCCTTTCTTTCCCTGGCTTTAAAGGCAGGTCCTTGGAAGGGCAGTGGTGACCTTGGTAAACCCCCTCCTGGTGGTGAAAATTCACCAGTTTCATGGAGGGTTCCTGATGCTCAGGCAGAATTTGTATAAGTGAAACAAAGTTGTCATACGCTTATCTGTTATTGCAAAACATAACAGTGGTAGGCTTGATTTTTCACCAAGTTTAGAACGCACGTCTGGGATGGACTGCCTTAAAGTGCAGACTGTGTGGCTTCTGTGAAAGCCGTGGGGGCCTTGGGGGTCACCTCAAGGCAGAATGCAGACTGCTGTACAACAGCTGAAATAATATACAAGGAGAGACCCAGGGGCTGCCAGCTGGAGGGCACATCGCTGGTCTAATAGCACACTGCAGTCCCAGAAATAAAACATAAGTTCCCAACACACCCTCTCAGATCAAAAATTCCCACTTCAGGCTTTCCAGGGGTATAGATTCATCTGTGACTGAACTGCTTCTATCCCTAGTTTCTTCTAATGCTGTCCATTTACTCTTTGTTGTGGAGATTCTTTTCATCCAGCTTTTCAGGTCCCTTTCAAAGGGATTTATTCCATATACAGCTGTGGGCTTGTTTTGCCCCTGGGAAGAGGTGAGTTCAGGATCCTATGCCACCATCTCAGACTCTCCCTCTACACTTTACTTTAAATAGTTTAAGATGATTATTAGAGAGAGAGTGGGTAAATGTGATGCAATTATATGGCAAAAATATAATTTGATTATATGTTAAGGTTATTTGGGTCTTCCTAATACAACTTGTTTCATTTTCTTTAAGATTAATGTTTTCTAAATAAAATGAGAAACAAAGAATGGCTGCAAGCCATCTGAAGCTGTGTAGAGTGAAAATGGGTAATGTTAATTGTCAATAAACTTCCTAAGTCAGGTGTACATATATTTTGAAACTGACACATTTTTTATTAGGCATTTCAGGTATTTTTGTTGAACCATCTGGCATCTTGAGTCACATTCTCAGCACACATAGCTTTAGTTCTGAAAAGTTTGCCCCGACCTATTTCTCACACCTGCTGTTTTCTACTTCCTTATATCCTTGGCTGTGACCTGGAAGTTCATTCTTTTATATCCTTTCTTTCCCTGGCTTTAAAGGCAGGTCCTTGGAAGGGCAGTGGTGACCTTGGTAAACCCCCTCCTGGTGGTGAAAATTCACCAGTTTCATGGAGGGTTCCTGATGCTCAGGCAGAATTTGTATAAGTGAAACAAAGTTGTCATACGCTTATCTGTTATTGCAAAACATAACAGTGGTAGGCTTGATTTTTCACCAAGTTTAGAACGCACGTCTGGGATGGACTGCCTTAAAGTGCAGACTGTGTGGCTTCTGTGAAAGCCGTGGGGGCCTTGGGGGTCACCTCAAGGCAGAATGCAGACTGCTGTACAACAGCTGAAATAATATACAAGGAGAGACCCAGGGGCTGCCAGCTGGAGGGCACATCGCTGGTCTAATAGCACACTGCAGTCCCAGAAATAAAACATAAGTTCCCAACACACCCTCTCAGATCAAAAATTCCCACTTCAGGCTTTCCAGGGGTATAGATTCATCTGTGACTGAACTGCTTCCCACACAGGTAATATCATGTAGCATGCTCCTGGGTCAGCATCAATAGCAATTTTATTGTTTAAAATCTGTGGACAGTCACAAGCAGCTCAGACCAGAAACTAGGTGAGAAGCCAGATGGTGATTCCAGGTAGCTTACAGAGCCTTCTCTCAGGAAGTTCAGTTTTCCTGCCCAGCTGAGGTTCCCCTGTTCCCAGAAATCTACCCTTGCCTTCTTTTTTTTTTTTTTTTTAATTTATTGGAGGGGGCGGGTTGGGGAGGGAGGGGGCAGGTGGGCCACTTCTCTTGGTCTTTCATTTATCTATTTTTCATCCATCTTTGTTCTTTGGCCCGGGTGGGCCTCCCATCGCGGTGGCCTCCGTTGTTGCTGAGCGCCGGCTCTGGGCGCATGTGCTCCAGAGCTCCGGCTCCATAATTGGACACATCGGTCCAGCCGCTCCGCAGCATGTGGGATCTTCCCAGGCCAGGAATCAAACCGGCGCCCCTTGCACTGCAAGGCGGTGTCCTTACCCACTGGACCACCAGGGAAGCCCTGCCCTTGCCTTCTCTGCTGAATGGGAGCCATCTTCAGGGCTCTTTGCCCCTCTTCCTCCCTTTGGCCCTCCTGTGTGCCGTGTCTTGCCCAGAGTGGCCATTCTGTGATTTTCCATCATTTAGCGAGCAGCTCTGGCTGTCCAAGACAGGACCGTCACCCTGCACATGCTTAGGGAATTCCATTCACACAGGATACAAAGTTGGGAGAAGAAAAGAGTGGCTAAAAGCCACATGCTATATGGTAGCACCAGTCCTCAAGGGGTAACATCTCACGTCCTGAATATAATGAACAATATTTAAAGAGATCTTACATCGGTTGGCTGAAATGTCTTACTATCCATCCATCAGCAAAGTCTAAACTAGACAAGCGCAATTTTGAAATGGACCCTAGGGCAGGGCAGCACGAGCTGGAGGGCAAAAAATCGCGGGGTCTTAATAGCACACTGCAGTCCCAGAAATAAAACATAAGTTCCCAACACACCCTCTCAGATCAAAAATTCCCACTTCAGGCTTTCCAGGGGTATAGATTCATCTGTGACTGAACTGCTTCCCACACAGGTAATATCATGTAGCATGCTCCTGGGTCAGCATCAATAGCAATTTTATTGTTTAAAATCTGTGGACAGTCACAAGCAGCTCAGACCAGAAACTAGGTGAGAAGCCAGATGGTGATTCCAGGTAGCTTACAGAGCCTTCTCTCAGGAAGTTCAGTTTTCCTGCCCAGCTGAGGTTCCCCTGTTCCCAGAAATCTACCCTTGCCTTCTTTTTTTTTTTTTTTTTTAATTTATGGGGGGGGGGGGTTTGGGGGGGGAGGGGGCAGGTGGGCCACTTCTCTTGGTCTTTCATTTATCTATTTTTCATCCATCTTTGTTCTTTGGCCCGGGTGGGCCTCCCATCGCGGTGGCCTCCGTTGTTGCTGAGCGCCGGCTCTGGGCGCATGTGCTCCAGAGCTCCGGCTCCATAATTGGACACATCGGTCCAGCCGCTCCGCAGCATGTGGGATCTTCCCAGGCCAGGAATCAAACCGGCGCCCCTTGCACTGCAAGGCGGTGTCCTTACCCACTGGACCACCAGGGAAGCCCTGCCCTTGCCTTCTCTGCTGAATGGGAGCCATCTTCAGGGCTCTTTGCCCCTCTTCCTCCCTTTGGCCCTCCTGTGTGCCGTGTCTTGCCCAGAGTGGCCATTCTGTGATTTTCCATCATTTAGCGAGCAGCTCTGGCTGTCCAAGACAGGACCGTCACCCTGCACATGCTTAGGGAATTCCATTCACACAGGATACAAAGTTGGGAGAAGAAAAGAGTGGCTAAAAGCCACATGCTATATGGTAGCACCAGTCCTCAAGGGGTAACATCTCACGTCCTGAATATAATGAACAATATTTAAAGAGATCTTACATCGGTTGGCTGAAATGTCTTACTATCCATCCATCAGCAAAGTCTAAACTAGACAAGCGCAATTTTGAAATGGACCCTAGGGCAGGGCAGCACGAGCTCAGAGGTCAGGAAGCCCGAGCCTCACTGCCCTGTTCTTCCTTCCTGGCCGTGGCTGGCTAAGGCCCTGCTGATGGGAGCCACTGCTCTCCACCCCTGAGAGAGGCAACCTTGCACGAGACTCATCTAATGTCACGCTGCATGACTGTACATCCACCAGGTGGGCACTTGCCTCCTCCACCAGAGGTTCTAAGATGAGAAAATCACAAATTGGTGACTCTTTGGAGAGAGGGTGTACATGGTGTCCAAGGCTGGGATTGTTCTCTCAACAGCTACATTTTAGAGAAAACTAGTAGGCTCTTTGGAGAAGGGAGTGGCAACCCATGACAGCATTCTTGCCTGGAGAATCCCATGGACAGAGGAGCCTGGTGGGCTACAGTCCATGGAGTCGCAAAGAGTGAGACGATTGATCAAGTAACACATGTGAGCCTCTGCTGTAACACACGTGAGCCTCTGCTTAGAAAACAAGGCCTGGGAGAGGATTCCTTCCCTCTAGTCTTTCACATTGTAGAAAATTAACCTGACTTACCAGGACTGATCTTAAACCCTCCTACATCTGCCCTCAGGAAGGACCTCTGGGTCCTTCCTTAAATAAATGTTAAGTAAGCAAGTAAGACTTATTGTTTCTACTCTATAAGGAATGAACTGGAGTTCAAAGGGGACGAGTGAATTGTCTAAAGTTATTCATTTGGTAAATGGTCCAGATAAGACTGTGTTTTCTAAATTCTAATCTAACGTTTTTTACATTCTATTAAGCTTATGTTAAGAATAAATCTGCAATGCAAATTTAAAAAAAAAAAAAAAAAGAGAGGCCCGAAAAAGGACCCCCTTCCCCCACCTTTCCTTGGACCGCTGAAAAAAAATACCACAAACCAGGTGGCTTAAAACTACAAAAATGTATCTCCTTATAGTTCTGAAATTGAGCACACTCTTCTTCCGAGGACTCAAGGGTAGAATCCTTTCTTGCCTTCTAGCTTCTGGTGGCTCCAGATATTCCTTGCCTTGTGCCACATCACTCCAATCTCTGCCTTGGTGGTCACATTGCCGCCTCCTCTGCATATCCTCAGAAGAACCAGTTTCCTAGGGCAGGGCAGCACGAGCTCAGAGGTCAGGAAGCCCGAGCCTCACTGCCCTGTTCTTCCTTCCTGGCCGTGGCTGGCTAAGGCCCTGCTGATGGGAGCCACTGCTCTCCACCCCTGAGAGAGGCAACCTTGCACGAGACTCATCTAATGTCACGCTGCATGACTGTACATCCACCAGGTGGGCACTTGCCTCCTCCACCAGAGGTTCTAAGATGAGAAAATCACAAATTGGTGACTCTTTGGAGAGAGGGTGTACATGGTGTCCAAGGCTGGGATTGTTCTCTCAACAGCTACATTTTAGAGAAAACTAGTAGGCTCTTTGGAGAAGGGAGTGGCAACCCATGACAGCATTCTTGCCTGGAGAATCCCATGGACAGAGGAGCCTGGTGGGCTACAGTCCATGGAGTCGCAAAGAGTGAGACGATTGATCAAGTAACACATGTGAGCCTCTGCTGTAACACACGTGAGCCTCTGCTTAGAAAACAAGGCCTGGGAGAGGATTCCTTCCCTCTAGTCTTTCACATTGTAGAAAATTAACCTGACTTACCAGGACTGATCTTAAACCCTCCTACATCTGCCCTCAGGAAGGACCTCTGGGTCCTTCCTTAAATAAATGTTAAGTAAGCAAGTAAGACTTATTGTTTCTACTCTATAAGGAATGAACTGGAGTTCAAAGGGGACGAGTGAATTGTCTAAAGTTATTCATTTGGTAAATGGTCCAGATAAGACTGTGTTTTCTAAATTCTAATCTAACGTTTTTTACATTCTATTAAGCTTATGTTAAGAATAAATCTGCAATGCAAATTTAAAAAAAAAAAAAAGAAGAGAGGCCTGAGAAGGGACCCCTGTCCCTCACTTTTCCTTGGACGGCTGAAATAAATTACCACAAACCAGGTGGCTTAAAACTACAAAAATGTATCTCCTTATAGTTCTGAAATTGAGCACACTCTTCTTCCGAGGACTCAAGGGTAGAATCCTTTCTTGCCTTCTAGCTTCTGGTGGCTCCAGATATTCCTTGCCTTGTGCCACATCACTCCAATCTCTGCCTTGGTGGTCACATTGCCGCCTCCTCTGCAGCGTTTCCTCCATGATTCAATTTCAAGTTCACTTAGCTAACCCAGGAATACCCTTCTTGATATCCTTAATTAATCACATATTTGCCATATATGGGAATAGTAACAGGTTTCAGGAATCACAGCATGCACGTGTCTTTTGAGGGTCTACCATTCACTCCACTACAGATGGTTAGCTATGGGAGGGATCTGCATCCTATCCTCCTCACCATGAGTGAGCACCCGGCTGGCAGAGGGAAGGGCTTATCTGACGCCTGCAGAATGGATGGATGAAATGCACACACACAGTGGCCATGAATCTTAGGGGTCAGCGGCTGGAAGATGGCTTAGCTTCTGCTCCTGTCTCTGTTCCTGACAGAGCAGCCTTCATTCCTAGTCACAGCTTTGCCACCAGCCATGGCTTGAGTCTCGTGGAGCTGTGCTCAAGCAGAGCATCTGTATTATATTCCACAAGTCATAAATATTTGGGGGGCATAATCAGTTCCTGTAGCAGAAGTGATAAGCTGGATGTAGCAGTGGTGTAGGCAGAACTGTGGGACCATCCTGGGCGGGGTCATTAGCGCCCTTAGTGAGGCGGTTGTGCAGTACAACCCAGAACCCCACCCCTCACACCCATTACTCTATTGAAACCAGTTAGAGTGAAGAGGCCTGGCAGTTCTGGAGGCTCTTTGCTCAGCTAGGTTAGTGCCACAGAACTCACGAACATTCTCAACAAAGTTGTGACCTGGCATCCTGATCTGAAGACTGGTGTTTTGGACATTGACATATGTGGATGCATGATGGTTACTTGGGTTTGATTCTGAGTCAATAGAGAGGACATGCTTGTGTGGGAATGAGATGGTTCTTTTCTTCCCTACAGGGTGATTGCTATAGGAGTCAACCTCCTATGACCACCTGAGGTGGATTAAAGACTCCCCTGGAGGTGAGTCTATGTCTCTGGCCAGGCGGATCCGGGTGGAGGGGCCATTTGAGTTATTGGTCCTCGGACTGCTGCCTCCTCATGGGCTTTCTTGCCTTCTAGCTTCTGGTGGCTCCAGATATTCCTTGCCTTGTGCCACATCACTCCAATCTCTGCCTTGGTGGTCACATTGCCGCCTCCTCTGCAGCGTTTCCTCCATGATTCAATTTCAAGTTCACTTAGCTAACCCAGGAATACCCTTCTTGATATCCTTAATTAATCACATATTTGCCATATATGGGAATAGTAACAGGTTTCAGGAATCACAGCATGCACGTGTCTTTTGAGGGTCTACCATTCACTCCACTACAGATGGTTAGCTATGGGAGGGATCTGCATCCTATCCTCCTCACCATGAGTGAGCACCCGGCTGGCAGAGGGAAGGGCTTATCTGACGCCTGCAGAATGGATGGATGAAATGCACACACACAGTGGCCATGAATCTTAGGGGTCAGCGGCTGGAAGATGGCTTAGCTTCTGCTCCTGTCTCTGTTCCTGACAGAGCAGCCTTCATTCCTAGTCACAGCTTTGCCACCAGCCATGGCTTGAGTCTCGTGGAGCTGTGCTCAAGCAGAGCATCTGTATTATATTCCACAAGTCATAAATATTTGGGGAGCATAATCAGTTCCTGTAGCAGAAGTGATAAGCTGGATGTAGCAGTGGTGTAGGCAGAACTGTGGGACCATCCTGGGCGGGGTCATTAGCGCCCTTAGTGAGGCGGTTGTGCAGTACAACCCAGAACCCCACCCCTCACACCCATTACTCTATTGAAACCAGTTAGAGTGAAGAGGCCTGGCAGTTCTGGAGGCTCTTTGCTCAGCTAGGTTAGTGCCACAGAACTCACGAACATTCTCAACAAAGTTGTGACCTGGCATCCTGATCTGAAGACTGGTGTTTTGGACATTGACATATGTGGATGCATGATGGTTACTTGGGTTTGATTCTGAGTCAATAGAGAGGACATGCTTGTGTGGGAATGAGATGGTTCTTTTCTTCCCTACAGGGTGATTGCTATAGGAGTCAACCTCCTATGACCACCTGAGGTGGATTAAAGACTCCCCTGGAGGTGAGTCTATGTCTCTGGCCAGGCGGATCCTGGGATGGTGACAGACGGGAGCCATTTTGAGTTATTGGTCCTCGGACTGCTGCCGGCAGTGGCTGTCTCAGAGGACATCCCCAGAATGAGGTAGATATAACCAGGAAAGTTAGGGTGATCGTGGATGTCCCTTTGGTATGCCGGGAGGAGATTCAGCCTGAAGAGAACTGAGTAGAACCACAGGGAAGATGGACGTGGCTTGAGAACCAAGGGTAGTTGAGAGAAGTTGACAGGCAATGAACAATTCCTGAATGGCCCAGAAATAAAGTCTGACTCCCTTCATTGGCCATGGTGGGTCTCTTCTCTGCACACAGCCTCCAAGCAAGGTTAGCAATGCTAATTCAGGCACTCTTTGTGTGGCTGTTCTGAGCTACTACTTGGACTCTAGCATGGTCTCCCCAGATTTGCTTGTGTGACCTCCTGAGCTCTGAACAGGGAGCAAGACAAAGACTCCTGTAACTTAGTGTCCCCTTAGCCTATGTATACTTCTCCTGCAGCTGGAGGGGGAGTTCAGAACAGGCCTCTCACCTCTGCTTCTTCTTCCTGTTTCACTTTCTCTTATTCACTAAGGGTGGGATTTCTATTTCCACTTCCTATTTAAAGGGAACTTCCTATATGCATTTTTGTTTCCTTCCTTTCTTCCACAATAGTGACTGGCTGGAGGCTGAGAAACATGGCTTATGAAGGAAAGGGTAAAAAGTATATTAGTTTAATGTTTTCTGAGTTCTGCCTTTGACTATTTTTTAAAAAATTGTTTATTTTTGGCTGCTCTGGGTCTTCACTGCTACATGGGCTTTTCTCTAGTTGCCATCAGCGAGGGCTACTCTTTAGTTTTAGTGTTGGCTTGTCATTGTGGTGGCTTTTCTTGTTGTAGAGCAGGGGCTCTAGGGTGTGAGAGTTCAGAAGTTGTGGCACATTGACTTTGTTGCCTCATGGCATGTGGGATTTTCCTGGACCAGGGATAAAATCCACATCCTGCATATTAACAGGTGGATTTGTAACCACTGGACCAAAAGGGAAGTCCTTGAATTCTTTTTTTATCTATGAGTGTGTGTGACTATACAATATGCATATAGAATTGTCTCAACAATGTTTTCTTTCCTTTGAGGAGCTCACTATTATCAGACAAAATAACCTAAATGTATTTTTTAAAATCTTATCAAACCTGTAAGGTAAACCAATGGCCAAAGTTATTCATTCCAATGGAAGAGAGGAGAGTTCTGGAGGGCCCTTCTTACTTCTTTGGAGTGGGGAATCTCCAGAGTGGAATGGAGCTTGGAGAGTCAAAAAAGAACAGTTCGTTCAGTGCTCTGGCTAAAGACATGTGTTTGCAATATTGAAGTACGTGTAATAAAGCAAAACTGCTTATGGGGCTTCCTTGATGTTCTCTGTCAAGGGGAATCATTTGCTTCTCTTGCATTAGTATCATCATTACTACTGTTTACTGTTTATTACATAATGTTGACTGTCTTGCCTTTCCAAGCAAAGATTCCAGTTCTCTCAGCATTTTCCTGTTGCTCAAAATTTGAAGTCTCACTTAAGCTAATAATATCTGACCTTCCCAAGGGAAATATAAACAAACCTCTGACTTACAGTTATTGTGATTACTTCTTCTTGGGACACACATTGATTCATCATCCCAGGCTTAAACTCTTAGATCCGTATGGCACACCAGATTAACTGGTTTCCAGTTAAGTCAGCTAGTTTGTGTTCTTCATAGGCAAGGGTTTAGCTTTTAATCTGATACCAGGTCTATCTCATGCAGTTTTAAGATATTCCAGTGATTTCACTACCTTAAAGCTTGCATGCAGTTTGATTGATAACCCAGATTCAAATGTTTCCAATAGGGGGAAAAAAGTCATTTTACAAATCAATTTTACCAATTGTTCAATTTTCTTGTTGGGAGTTCTCAATAGCTACTGGAACTGGATCATTAAAAAAAAAAAATCTATTCTCAGATCATAACATCTGAGAGACCTAGCATACTCCTTCAAAATAAATGTCAGATAGTCTTTTCTTGTTTCCAATTATTTGCACTTATTTTAATATATTTTTCTGATCAAGAGCAATGCATGCAACATTGTGGATGAAATTTAACTATGAAAGAGCATGAACAATAAAGATCCTTTTGAAAGTACCAATAAGAGACCCACAGTGAGCATTCTGGTGTATAGCCATCAGATATTTTTCCTGATTAGGTTGAACTGCATGAAATTGCCAATAGTTAATCTTTTTTGGTTTATAAAATAACAGTTTCATATGCATAAAAGCCTCTATATTTATTTCAAAATGATTGTATTTGCCTAATATCTCTAGAACAGTTCTCCATATTTAAATATCCTTAATGAAAGTATTACATAAAATTTATTAAATGAGTTCCACTATTTATTTAATTAATTTTTGTTATTGAATGTTGGTGTTATTCCATCTCCTTATTTTAAAAAATTGCTATTGTAAACAAGACTGTAATAAACATTCTTTTAATTAGGTTTTTTTTTTTTTTTGGCCACTTCTATTGGTCTTTCATTTATCCATTTTCATCCATCTTTGTTCTTTGACCTGTGTAGGCCTCCCATCGCAGTGGCCTCTGTCACTGCAGAGCACCAGCTCCAGGTGCATGCACTCCAGAGCTCCGGCTCGGTAGTTGGACACATCGGTCCAGCCGCTCTGCAGCACTTGGGATCCTCCCAGGCCAGGGTTCAAACCGGCACCCCTTGCACTGCAAGGCGGTGTCACACATTGATTCATCATCCCAGGCTTAAACTCTTAGATCCGTATGGCACACCAGATTAACTGGTTTCCAGTTAAGTCAGCTAGTTTGTGTTCTTCATAGGCAAGGGTTTAGCTTTTAATCTGATACCAGGTCTATCTCATGCAGTTTTAAGATATTCCAGTGATTTCACTACCTTAAAGCTTGCATGCAGTTTGATTGATAACCCAGATTCAAATGTTTCCAATAGGGGGAAAAAAGTCATTTTACAAATCAATTTTACCAATTGTTCAATTTTCTTGTTGGGAGTTCTCAATAGCTACTGGAACTGGATCATTAAAAAAAAATCTATTCTCAGATCATAACATCTGAGAGACCTAGCATACTCCTTCAAAATAAATGTCAGATAGTCTTTTCTTGTTTCCAATTATTTGCACTTATTTTAATATATTTTTCTGATCAAGAGCAATGCATGCAACATTGTGGATGAAATTTAACTATGAAAGAGCATGAACAATAAAGATCCTTTTGAAAGTACCAATAAGAGACCCACAGTGAGCATTCTGGTGTATAGCCATCAGATATTTTTCCTGATTAGGTTGAACTGCATGAAATTGCCAATAGTTAATCTTTTTTGGTTTATAAAATAACAGTTTCATATGCATAAAAGCCTCTATATTTATTTCAAAATGATTGTATTTGCCTAATATCTCTAGAACAGTTCTCCATATTTAAATATCCTTAATGAAAGTATTACATAAAATTTATTAAATGAGTTCCACTATTTATTTAATTAATTTTTGTTATTGAATGTTGGTGTTATTCCATCTCCTTATTTTAAAAAATTGCTATTGTAAACAAGACTGTAATAAACATTCTTTTAATTAGGTTTTTTTTTTTTTTTGGCCACTTCTATTGGTCTTTCATTTATCCATTTTCATCCATCTTTGTTCTTTGACCTGTGTAGGCCTCCCATCGCAGTGGCCTCTGTCACTGCAGAGCACCAGCTCCAGGTGCATGCACTCCAGAGCTCCGGCTCGGTAGTTGGACACATCGGTCCAGCCGCTCTGCAGCACTTGGGATCCTCCCAGGCCAGGGTTCAAACCGGCACCCCTTGCACTGCAAGGCGGTGTCCCTACCCACTGAACCACTATGAAAGCCCTGTCATAAACAGTCTTATCTGACTGTTTTCCAAGAACAGATTTTTAGAAGTAGATTTTCTGGGTTAAAAGAATTGAATGTTTTAAATAATATTGATTGTTGTTGCTGAGTTGCTGAGTCATGTTTGACTCTTTGTGACCCCATGGACTGCAACATGCCAGGCTTCCCTGTCCTTCACTATTGCCCTGAGTTTGCTCAAACTCATGTGATGCCATTCAACCATCTCATCCTCTGTTGCCCACTTCTCCTCTTATACTCAATCTTTTCCAGCATCAGGGTCTTTTCCAATGAGTCAACTGTTCATTAGGTGACCAAAGTATTGGAGCTTCAGCATTAGTCCTCCCAATGAATCTTCAAGGTCAATTTCCTTTAGGACTAGTTTGTTCTCCTTTCTGTCCAAGGGATTCTTGAGAGTCTTCTCCAATACCACAGTTCAAATGCATCATTTCTTCTGTGCTCAGGCTTCTTTACATCTGTACATCTGTACAACTCTCACATCTGTACATGACTACTGGAAGAACCATACCATAGCTTTGACTAAATGGATCTTTGTTGGCAAAGTGATGTCTCTGATTTTTAATATGCTGTCTAGTTTGTCATAGATTTTCTTCCAAGGAGCAAATATCTTTTTATTTCATGGCTGCAGTCCAAGTATCAATGGAGCAGACCAAAAAAGGGAGGGGTAGATGCATTAGACAGGGCTTTCCACAGGCCTAAGTCTGAAACCTCCCTCACCCAGTAGCCTAACCTAATTTTATCCTTTAGTGAATTGTGTTATATTGACCTTAAAGGGTTGATATAAAGATTAAATAAGATATATTATACAAAGTGCTGTCTTCTTGGCCTCTGGAAGAAGCACAGAGGACATTAGCTCCATTCATACTAAGGCTACTTAATGTGGACTGTGGTGACCTTTTGTCTAGAGAAAACATAAGCTTTAATGATGGGCTCTCAGGCTTTATGGAGACCCATAGGGGTCTAATATCTTTTCCTATTCCTACTTATTTTCAAGTTCTTTTGGCTCAAATCCCAAGTCCCAGAGGTCAAAGAGTCTGTTTCTCTCTGGTGTTAACTCTTGGGAGGGTAAGACTTTTTCTTAAGTTCACTACCTTTAAAATGAGAAGAAAGAGCCAATAAGTAGTTCAGTGTAGGATTCAGGGTTGCCTGTGACCAAGTCCCAACTTATCCACCCTGATGCTTTGTGATCTCAGGCAGGTGAATTGACTGCTCTGTGCTCAGTTTCACCTTTTGTAAAGCAGGACGAAAAATAACAGTCTCTAGATCACCAGGAAAAGTTAGCACAGGCAAAACACTTAGAACAATGCCTGGCACATAATGAGCATACAACAAATGTCAGTTCTTACCGGAAATGAAGCTCTGAAAGTGCAGAGATTTTGATTATCTTGTTCACTGCCAATGGTCCAGAATATACAAGAGTGCCTAGCATGCAGTAGGCTCTCATTCATTTGTTGAATAAATGGACTATTCTCTGAACCTTTTCATTGACAAAGTATGGCTGTGGATACCATTTGTACCACTTCTGTTGTTGTTCAGGACACAGCCATTCTAGAGTTTGCTCCTGACTTCTTTCTCTGTAGGAGAAAATGCTAGTTTCTCAGCATAAATATTTAATATGACTTTTGCTGCAGAAGCACATTGCTTTAGTAGAGAGGTCCCTCTCTGTCTGCAGGATCAGACAGCCACTTGCTCTGTGCAACGAGTATTTATGGACAACTCACATTGATTTTTAATACAGCATATAAATTAAGCAAGGTGTCTTCTTCCACAGGCCTAAGTCTGAAACCTCCCTCACCCAGTAGCCTAACCTAATTTTATCCTTTAGTGAATTGTGTTATATTGACCTTAAAGGGTTGATATAAAGATTAAATAAGATATATTATACAAAGTGCTGTCTTCTTGGCCTCTGGAAGAAGCACAGAGGACATTAGCTCCATTCATACTAAGGCTACTTAATGTGGACTGTGGTGACCTTTTGTCTAGAGAAAACATAAGCTTTAATGATGGGCTCTCAGGCTTTATGGAGACCCATAGGGGTCTAATATCTTTTCCTATTCCTACTTATTTTCAAGTTCTTTTGGCTCAAATCCCAAGTCCCAGAGGTCAAAGAGTCTGTTTCTCTCTGGTGTTAACTCTTGGGAGGGTAAGACTTTTTCTTAAGTTCACTACCTTTAAAATGAGAAGAAAGAGCCAATAAGTAGTTCAGTGTAGGATTCAGGGTTGCCTGTGACCAAGTCCCAACTTATCCACCCTGATGCTTTGTGATCTCAGGCAGGTGAATTGACTGCTCTGTGCTCAGTTTCACCTTTTGTAAAGCAGGACGAAAAATAACAGTCTCTAGATCACCAGGAAAAGTTAGCACAGGCAAAACACTTAGAACAATGCCTGGCACATAATGAGCATACAACAAATGTCAGTTCTTACCGGAAATGAAGCTCTGAAAGTGCAGAGATTTTGATTATCTTGTTCACTGCCAATGGTCCAGAATATACAAGAGTGCCTAGCATGCAGTAGGCTCTCATTCATTTGTTGAATAAATGGACTATTCTCTGAACCTTTTCATTGACAAAGTATGGCTGTGGATACCATTTGTACCACTTCTGTTGTTGTTCAGGACACAGCCATTCTAGAGTTTGCTCCTGACTTCTTTCTCTGTAGGAGAAAATGCTAGTTTCTCAGCATAAATATTTAATATGACTTTTGCTGCAGAAGCACATTGCTTTAGTAGAGAGGTCCCTCTCTGTCTGCAGGATCAGACAGCCACTTGCTCTGTGCAACGAGTATTTATGGACAACTCACATAACACAATGGCCAGGTGTTTTGCTGTGGAGCATCGTGTGGGAGAGTGATCTCCAGCCATCAGACACCCGGCTCCGGGTAAAGCAAATGCACATATGCACACACACTACCAAGGTCCCCTGCCCTCAGCTGGGGCTCCAGTCTAGTGAGAGGCACTTCTCACCATGAACCATGAATGATGATGGGAGAGGAAGAGACCAGCAGAGAGGAATTATGGGAGGGTAATGATGCTGAGTGACATCTCAGGTCACTTCAGCTCAATAGACTTTTTGCCAAGCATGTGCCATACACCAGGCAGGAACTGGACTCAGGAAAAAGCTACGAATAAGACATGGGGAAAATTAGAAGACCATAAGCCACTCAAGGCAGGGACCCTCTGTCTAATTAGTCTCTGTACCCCAGGGTTGTCACAGGGTGCAGCCCAGAGCACTCAGTAAATGTTGAGTAGAGGTACCAATGCAAAATGCTCAGCTGCTGCTGGATTGCATGAGCTCCTCAAGCTGTCTGAATAGAAGGATCAACTGTCTCTAAGAGGATATGGATGGAACATAGCCATGAGATGCCTGAAATGGAGGGCTCTAGGAGAAAAGTGATCTTGAATTGCAGTGAGTAATCTTCCTGCACCAGAAGTAATTGGGATGGATATCTTCTGAGAATAGAAGAATTTGACCTGGAACTCTGTGGTAGTCAGAAAAATGGCTGATGTGAACCCTTAATGCCTGGACCCTGGGAATATTTTAGTTTGTATATGTAAAGGGATCTTGCACATGTGATTAAGTTAAAGATCTTGATATAAGGAGATTATTCTGGACTATCTGGATGGGATCAATGTAACCATAAAAGTGATAAGAGGAAGGTACTAAGGTCAGAATCAGAAAGAGTGATGTGATGATGGAGAGAAGAAGAGATTGAAAGATGCTATGCTTCTGACTTTGAAGACAGAGGTGGGGGGGCATGAGCCAAGGGGTAATGGTGGCGACTAGAAAACAGGAAAAAACAAGGAAACTGATTCTCCCCAAGAGCTTGGGAGGAATGTAGCCCTGACAACCACATGATTTAAGGATTTAAGACCTCCAGAATTGTAAGAGAACAAATTTGAATTGTTTGACCCACTAAGTTTGTGGTTGTTTTTGTTGTTCAGGTGCTAAACTGTCTGACTCTTTACAATCCCATGGACTGCAGTGTGCCAGGCTTCTCTGGGCTTCACTGTCTCCCAGAGTTTACTCAGATTCATGTCCATTGAGTCAGTGATGCTATCTAACCATCTTATCCTCTACCCCCTTTTTTTTTCCCATTGAAAATCAGTGATGCAATCTCAGGTCACTTCAGCTCAATAGACTTTTTGCCAAGCATGTGCCATACACCAGGCAGGAACTGGACTCAGGAAAAAGCTACGAATAAGACATGGGGAAAATTAGAAGACCATAAGCCACTCAAGGCAGGGACCCTCTGTCTAATTAGTCTCTGTACCCCAGGGTTGTCACAGGGTGCAGCCCAGAGCACTCAGTAAATGTTGAGTAGAGGTACCAATGCAAAATGCTCAGCTGCTGCTGGATTGCATGAGCTCCTCAAGCTGTCTGAATAGAAGGATCAACTGTCTCTAAGAGGATATGGATGGAACATAGCCATGAGATGCCTGAAATGGAGGGCTCTAGGAGAAAAGTGATCTTGAATTGCAGTGAGTAATCTTCCTGCACCAGAAGTAATTGGGATGGATATCTTCTGAGAATAGAAGAATTTGACCTGGAACTCTGTGGTAGTCAGAAAAATGGCTGATGTGAACCCTTAATGCCTGGACCCTGGGAATATTTTAGTTTGTATATGTAAAGGGATCTTGCACATGTGATTAAGTTAAAGATCTTGATATAAGGAGATTATTCTGGACTATCTGGATGGGATCAATGTAACCATAAAAGTGATAAGAGGAAGGTACTAAGGTCAGAATCAGAAAGAGTGATGTGATGATGGAGAGAAGAAGAGATTGAAAGATGCTATGCTTCTGACTTTGAAGACAGAGGTGGGGGGGCATGAGCCAAGGGGTAATGGTGGCGACTAGAAAACAGGAAAAAACAAGGAAACTGATTCTCCCCAAGAGCTTGGGAGGAATGTAGCCCTGACAACCACATGATTTAAGGATTTAAGACCTCCAGAATTGTAAGAGAACAAATTTGAATTGTTTGACCCACTAAGTTTGTGGTTGTTTTTGTTGTTCAGGTGCTAAACTGTCTGACTCTTTACAATCCCATGGACTGCAGTGTGCCAGGCTTCTCTGGGCTTCACTGTCTCCCAGAGTTTACTCAGATTCATGTCCATTGAGTCAGTGATGCTATCTAACCATCTTATCCTCTACTGCCCCCTTCTCCTTTTGCCCTCAATCTTTCCCATCATCAAGGTCTTTTCCAATAAGTCAGCTCTTCACGTCAGGTGGCCGAAGTATTGGAGCTTCAGCTTCAGTTCTTTCAATGAATACTCAGAGTTGATTTCCATTAGGATTGACTTGTTTGATCTCTTTGTTGTCCAACAGATACCAAAGAGTGTTCTCTAGCACCATGATTCAAAGACATTGATTCTTCTGGGTTCTGCCTTCTTTATGGTCCAACTCTTACATCCATACATGACTACTGGAAAAACAATAGCTTTGACTATAGGGGCCTTTATTGAGAAAGCAATGTCTCTTCTTTGTAATTCATCGTCTAGGTTTGGCATAACTTTCCTTCCAAAGAGCAAGCATCTTGGTGGTAATTTGAATCAAATGTTATAGACAGGCAGAACATGGAGAAGCATAGGCTCTGAAGCCCGAGGAAGGTGGGAGGTTGGAGATACAGGTTTAGGGGCTCTCAGGGTATTGGGCAGAGGTAAGTGCTAAGGGGTGACTAGAAATGAGTAACAGGGAAAGTGGGTGAAGCAGTCAATCCAGCCAGACTACAGTGACTCTATCTTCATGATCAATAATTTGTGTTTCAGTTCTAAACCTTTAGAGGGTTAGAAGCAACACCTCTCTTCATGCTGGGGGAAAGGCAGGGTGTGAGAGCAATGGCCAAGGCCAGCAAGGGTGCTGCTGTGGAGACTCAAACTATGAGGGTTCAGAGAGGAAACCAATGGAGGAGCAGATGAAAGTGATTTCTTTTCAGATATATGTACTTCCAGGTGTATGTCCATCAACTGTGAACAACCACATGATTTAAGGATTTAAGACCTCCAGAATTGTAAGAGAACAAATTTGAATTGTTTGACCCACTAAGTTTGTGGTTGTTTTTGTTGTTCAGGTGCTAAACTGTCTGACTCTTTACAATCCCATGGACTGCAGTGTGCCAGGCTTCTCTGGGCTTCACTGTCTCCCAGAGTTTACTCAGATTCATGTCCATTGAGTCAGTGATGCTATCTAACCATCTTATCCTCTACTGCCCCCTTCTCCTTTTGCCCTCAATCTTTCCCATCATCAAGGTCTTTTCCAATAAGTCAGCTCTTCACGTCAGGTGGCCGAAGTATTGGAGCTTCAGCTTCAGTTCTTTCAATGAATACTCAGAGTTGATTTCCATTAGGATTGACTTGTTTGATCTCTTTGTTGTCCAACAGATACCAAAGAGTGTTCTCTAGCACCATGATTCAAAGACATTGATTCTTCTGGGTTCTGCCTTCTTTATGGTCCAACTCTTACATCCATACATGACTACTGGAAAAACAATAGCTTTGACTATAGGGGCCTTTATTGAGAAAGCAATGTCTCTTCTTTGTAATTCATCGTCTAGGTTTGGCATAACTTTCCTTCCAAAGAGCAAGCATCTTGGTGGTAATTTGAATCAAATGTTATAGACAGGCAGAACATGGAGAAGCATAGGCTCTGAAGCCCGAGGAAGGTGGGAGGTTGGAGATACAGGTTTAGGGGCTCTCAGGGTATTGGGCAGAGGTAAGTGCTAAGGGGTGACTAGAAATGAGTAACAGGGAAAGTGGGTGAAGCAGTCAATCCAGCCAGACTACAGTGACTCTATCTTCATGATCAATAATTTGTGTTTCAGTTCTAAACCTTTAGAGGGTTAGAAGCAACACCTCTCTTCATGCTGGGGGAAAGGCAGGGTGTGAGAGCAATGGCCAAGGCCAGCAAGGGTGCTGCTGTGGAGACTCAAACTATGAGGGTTCAGAGAGGAAACCAATGGAGGGAGCAGATGAAAGTGATTTCTTTTCAGATATATGTACTTCCAGGTGTATGTCCATCAACTGTGAACAACCTCCCTGTGAGCATGATGACTAAACAGGTCTTAACTGATACTGGTAGGCTGCTTTCACCAGCTAGGGAAGAATCTGATAGCACCTGAGATCGACTGGGGTTCCAGGACCCTATAAGCAGCCCACATTGGGTTCTGCTCTGTCTGGATGCCTGTGTGGGACCCTTGGGTTCCACATCTGACAGTGGGCTCTGTCCTGCATCCAGCCATCTCCTCATTTGCATCTTCAAGCCACAGCAGGCAGAAGAAGGTGAGCTGAGGGTCATTTCAGAGTCAAGCAGAGGGGTGGAGAATTTCTGTGCAAATGTTCTCCCATGCTGGACCATCAGGGAATTGTGAAGAAAAGAGATGAGAGGAAGAGAGAAGGAAGAAGTCAGCAAACGTTCCAGGCAAGGACTGGACCACAGGTGGGGTTGTGCTATGGAGGGGCTTCTCATTGGGTCAAGTAGAGTCTGAATGATGAATGTCAAATGCAATCCCTACAATGAGAGAGAGAAGCAGAATTTTCCCAAAACTACTTCCTTGCTGAAAAAGAAGATAGTCGCTGAGAGCAAGGGAGAGATTACAACTACTTTCATTTCACTCCTGGCTCCTTTATTAATCTGACCTTTTCCACCCACACATTTATCAAAGTAAATGAATGACCCAGTGCAGGTTGGAAAATAAAGGGGAGTAAAGGCAAGGTCTAGATACTGCTCTGAAGCACCCTAAGTCTGGTGGACTAAGGACAAGTGTAGATGCCTGCTCATTCAAGGACAGCCAGAAATAGCTTCCTGCAGGAGCTCATGGCTGACAAATGGGTATTGGGCAGAGGTAAGTGCTAAGGGGTGACTAGAAATGAGTAACAGGGAAAGTGGGTGAAGCAGTCAATCCAGCCAGACTACAGTGACTCTATCTTCATGATCAATAATTTGTGTTTCAGTTCTAAACCTTTAGAGGGTTAGAAGCAACACCTCTCTTCATGCTGGGGGAAAGGCAGGGTGTGAGAGCAATGGCCAAGGCCAGCAAGGGTGCTGCTGTGGAGACTCAAACTATGAGGGTTCAGAGAGGAAACCAATGGAGGGAGCAGATGAAAGTGATTTCTTTTCAGATATATGTACTTCCAGGTGTATGTCCATCAACTGTGAACAACCTCCCTGTGAGCATGATGACTAAACAGGTCTTAACTGATACTGGTAGGCTGCTTTCACCAGCTAGGGAAGAATCTGATAGCACCTGAGATCGACTGGGGTTCCAGGACCCTATAAGCAGCCCACATTGGGTTCTGCTCTGTCTGGATGCCTGTGTGGGACCCTTGGGTTCCACATCTGACAGTGGGCTCTGTCCTGCATCCAGCCATCTCCTCATTTGCATCTTCAAGCCACAGCAGGCAGAAGAAGGTGAGCTGAGGGTCATTTCAGAGTCAAGCAGAGGGGTGGAGAATTTCTGTGCAAATGTTCTCCCATGCTGGACCATCAGGGAATTGTGAAGAAAAGAGATGAGAGGAAGAGAGAAGGAAGAAGTCAGCAAACGTTCCAGGCAAGGACTGGACCACAGGTGGGGTTGTGCTATGGAGGGGCTTCTCATTGGGTCAAGTAGAGTCTGAATGATGAATGTCAAATGCAATCCCTACAATGAGAGAGAGAAGCAGAATTTTCCCAAAACTACTTCCTTGCTGAAAAAGAAGATAGTCGCTGAGAGCAAGGGAGAGATTACAACTACTTTCATTTCACTCCTGGCTCCTTTATTAATCTGACCTTTTCCACCCACACATTTATCAAAGTAAATGAATGACCCAGTGCAGGTTGGAAAATAAAGGGGAGTAAAGGCAAGGTCTAGATACTGCTCTGAAGCACCCTAAGTCTGGTGGACTAAGGACAAGTGTAGATGCCTGCTCATTCAAGGACAGCCAGAAATAGCTTCCTGCAGGAGCTCATGGCTGACCAGTGTCTAAGAGTCAGGCAGACAGAGAAGAGGAGAAAGGATATGCTAGATACTTCTAGTTATGCAACATATTACCCCAGAACTTAGTGGAGTGAAATAAGTGAACATTTGTGATCACTTTCTGTGATCCACAGAACAGTTCTGTGACCCTCTGAACAGTTTCTGTGGGTCAGGAATTTAAGAGGAGCTTAGCTGGGTGGTTCTGGCTTATGGCCTCTCGTGAGGTTGCCGTCAAGACTCTACGGGGTTGCAGTCTTCTGAAAGGCTTTGTCTGGGGCTGGAGGATCTGCTTCCAAGACAGATCCTTCACATGGCTGTTGGCAGGAGAGTCCTCAAACGTGGCTGCACTGAGCATGAATGATATGACAAAGTGAGTCAGAATCTGCAATGTTTTTTATGACCCAGCCTCAAGACATCCCTACTGTCATTTCTGTCACATCTTATTGGTTTTACAAGTCAGCCTTATTCAGTATGGGAGGAGACAACACAAAGGCATAATAATCAGAAAGTGGGACTCTCTGAGGACAGGCTGCCATCATGGGCATTCCAGGTTAGAAGACTAACATAAGGAAAACCATGGGGCTGAGACTAACTGGGATTAGGTGGGGAACTAAAAACTGCTTGCTTTCAGGACAAAAGGTATAACTCACATGGGTGAAGAAGCACAGGACATACCAAGGAGAGCATGGACTGTATAGTGAGTGAGAGTTTAGACTGTATTCCACAGGTGGTGGGGAGTGCCAACAGGGCCCAGTGTGATTTGAAAAGGTCATTCTGATGGTCACATAGAGACGACAAGTTTGGAGACAGGGAGATGAGTCAGGAAGTGACTGTGGTCATCTGTGTTAGAGCTGAAGGGGGGCTCTCCCTGGGGTCTCTGGGTGGACAAGTGTGTCATATATAAGAAGTGACAGAATTTGGGGAAAGATGAGTAAAGTCAAGGTGTTTCCCCTCTTTCTGGATGTCTGGGTAGATGGAAGTGCCTTCAACTGAGATTGGCGTCCTAGGGTGGGGTAGAAGAAGGGTCTACTTTGAGGGTGTGGATTTTGAGGGGATTCTGGATAATTCAGTGGATTTTTATAGAAGGTATTTTGAACTGCAAGAGAGCCTTCTGATTTGACGATCTAAGCACTGGCAAACCCTGGTCATAGAACGTAGAACTTTTCATTGATGCTTAAGTAAAGTGACTTTGGTTATTAATGGTTTGGATTTGGCTTGCTCAGGGAACCCTTATTCTAGGGTTCACTGTAAAGTAGGGAGGGAGACAAAGAGAAAGAAATCAAAAAGCAGTAACCTTTGTTGTGCACCTACTACACATTCAGCATTGTCCTGAGCTCTTCCATGTGTATCATCTGATTCAAAATTCGTGTGACAGTGTTGAGAGCTTGCTCTTGGTTGGAAACTCTCTGAAGAATTTTTTTTTTTAAACCTTTATTTTGCTTTTAACTTTTACAGAGTTTTGTTGTTTACAGATATGTATGTTCCCTGATTAGTCATATGTATATCCCCCCTTCCCACCCCTCCCAACCATCACACAGCACCCCTGAAGGATCCCCTTTACTCACAGAGCAATGACTAGAGCCATTTTCTTCACTTATGATAGTACAGGCCTTCATGCTACTTCCTTTACTCCTCCCACCCTCTGTTTTTCCCCACAATGTCCATATGTCCACTGTCCATGTCTGTCTTTCCATCGCTTCACTGCATGTGCCATCATCACCATCCTACTAGATTCCATATATATGTGTTAATATACTGTATTTGTCCTTCTCTTTCTGACTGACTTCACTTTTGATGATACGTTCTAGATCCAGCCACCTCATTAGGGCTGATTCTTCTGCATTTCTCTTTATAGCTGAGTAGTATTCCATTGTATATATGTACCAGAGCTTTTGGATCCATTCGTTCGTCGATGGGCATCTAGGTTCTTTCCATGTTCTAGCTGTTGTATAGAGAGCTGCAATGAACATTGGGGTACAGGTGCTTCTTTCAGATTTGATTTCATCAGGGTATATGCCTAAGAGTGGGATTGCTGGGTCATATGGTGCTTCTACTTTTAGTTTTTTAAGAAATCTCCAGACTGTCTTCCATAGTCTCTGAAGAATTTTATGTGTATTGAAACACTGAATTCTCAGAGTGAAGCTCTGAAGCAGACACTATTATAGATAAAGAAACTGAGGCAATGAAAGGTTCAGGAAATTGCCACGGTCTTTGTTAGGCAGTTTTACAAATAATGCACTAGAGTCTGAGAGTGTGGCTATTGTGCCCCAGGTTACACTGTGATAAATAATGGAGTTAGGATGTCAGTGAGTCTTACTCACTCAACGAAATAAACTGAGGTGTGCGGCAATGGCTTTCTGAGTTTTGCCCATGGCATCAAGGGAAAGAAACAAGAAAGAGAAATGAAGAAATACGATGCACACATACACACACACACAGCCAAACAAGCAAACAAAAAAACTGATTAGAACAACAGAATTTGCTAAAGTAGTACGATAAAAAATCAATACACAGAAACCTGTGTGTTTCCAAATACTAATAATGAGCTATCAGAAAGAGAAAATAAGAAACAAAGCCATTTACAATTGCATCAAACAGAATAAAATATCTAGGAATAAACTTAACCAAGGAGGCAAAAGACCTTTACACTAAAAAGTATATGATGTTCATAAAAGAAATTAAAGATGACACAAATAAATTGAAAAATATTCCATGATCATGGATTGGAAAAATTAATACTGTTAAAATGACTGTACTGCTCAAAGCAATCTACAGGTTCAATGCAATCCCTATAAAATACTAATGGCATTTTTCACAGAAATAGAAAAAACCCTAAAATATGTATGGAATTGCAAAAGACCCCAAAGCAATCTTGAGAAAAAAGAACAAAGCTAGAAGTACTAAGCTCTTGATTTCAAATGATATCACAAAGACATAGTAGTTAAAACATTATGGATTGACATAAAAACAGACACATAGATCAGTGGAATAGAACAGAGGGCCCAGAAATAAACTCATACATGTATTGTCAATTGATTTATGACAAAGGAACCAAATATATACAATGGGGAAAGGACAATATATAGCACTGGAAAATCAGGGTATATGCCTAAGAGTGGGATTGCTGGGTCATATGGTGCTTCTACTTTTAGTTTTTTAAGAAATCTCCAGACTGTCTTCCATAGTCTCTGAAGAATTTTATGTGTATTGAAACACTGAATTCTCAGAGTGAAGCTCTGAAGCAGACACTATTATAGATAAAGAAACTGAGGCAATGAAAGGTTCAGGAAATTGCCACGGTCTTTGTTAGGCAGTTTTACAAATAATGCACTAGAGTCTGAGAGTGTGGCTATTGTGCCCCAGGTTACACTGTGATAAATAATGGAGTTAGGATGTCAGTGAGTCTTACTCACTCAACGAAATAAACTGAGGTGTGCGGCAATGGCTTTCTGAGTTTTGCCCATGGCATCAAGGGAAAGAAACAAGAAAGAGAAATGAAGAAATACGATGCACACATACACACACACACAGCCAAACAAGCAAACAAAAAAACTGATTAGAACAACAGAATTTGCTAAAGTAGTACGATAAAAAATCAATACACAGAAACCTGTGTGTTTCCAAATACTAATAATGAGCTATCAGAAAGAGAAAATAAGAAACAAAGCCATTTACAATTGCATCAAACAGAATAAAATATCTAGGAATAAACTTAACCAAGGAGGCAAAAGACCTTTACACTAAAAAGTATATGATGTTCATAAAAGAAATTAAAGATGACACAAATAAATTGAAAAATATTCCATGATCATGGATTGGAAAAATTAATACTGTTAAAATGACTGTACTGCTCAAAGCAATCTACAGGTTCAATGCAATCCCTATAAAATACTAATGGCATTTTTCACAGAAATAGAAAAAACCCTAAAATATGTATGGAATTGCAAAAGACCCCAAAGCAATCTTGAGAAAAAAGAACAAAGCTAGAAGTACTAAGCTCTTGATTTCAAATGATATCACAAAGACATAGTAGTTAAAACATTATGGATTGACATAAAAACAGACACATAGATCAGTGGAATAGAACAGAGGGCCCAGAAATAAACTCATACATGTATTGTCAATTGATTTATGACAAAGGAACCAAATATATACAATGGGGAAAGGACAATATATAGCACTGGGAAAAATAAAGAGCCACATGCAAAAGAATGACCACTATCCTACACCATACACAGAATTAACTTGAAATATTTCAGATTAAACACTTGACTATAAGACCTGAAAGCATAAAACTCCCAGGAGAAAACATAGGCAGTAAAGCTTTTTACTTAAGAGTCTTAGTGACGATGTTTTGGATTTCGATACCCAAAACAAAAAGACAAAGGCGAAAATAAACAAGTGGTACTATATCAAAATCAAAAGCTTTTGGTTAGCAAAGGAAATCATCAACAAAATGAAAAGGCAACCTGTGGACCTGGAGAAAATATTTGCAAACCAAACATCTGATAAGGGGCTAATAGCCAGAATATATAGAGAACTTATGCAACTCAATAGTTAAAAAACAAAAGAAGAACAACCAGTCTGATTTAAAAATGGGCAAAGGACCTGAACAGACATTGTTCCAAAGATGATATACAGATGGCCAACAAGTACATGAAAAGATGCTCAGCATTACTAATCATCAGGAAAATTTAAATCCAAACCATAACATATGACTACTCTGGGATTATACATATCTGTAAACAACAAAACTCTGTAAAAGCAAAAAGCAAAATAAAAATAATTAAGTAATAAAAAAACATAACAAGATACAATCTACATTTAGCTATTATCAAAAAGACAAGAAATTAGAAGCACTGGAGAGGATGTGCACTGTTAGTGGAATGTAAAGTGGCACAGCCACTATGGAGAACAGTTTAGAGGTTCCTCCAACAATTAAGACTCCGGCTACCATACGGCCCAGAAATTCCACTTTTGGGTACTTATTTGGAGAAAATAAGAATACTAATTGGGAAAGATGGGTGCACCCATATGTTCATTGCAGCGTTACGCATAATAGACAAGTAACAGAAAAGTATCAGGTGTCTATCAATGGATGAATGGTTAAAGAGGTTGTGGCATTGATACATTGTTGTTTAGCCACAGAAAAGAATGAAGTCTTGTCATTTTTGACAACAGGGCATCATGCTAAGTGAAGTGTCAGCCAGAGAACAGTAACTATCACATGACCTCACTTATATGCAGAATCTAAAGATAAAAACAAAAGGGTAAAGCAAAGGCTTTCCCCCACCTAAACCCATGAAGTTTTGATTTGCATCTACCAATCCTGTAGAGAACAGACTGGTGTTTGCCAGAGGTGCGGTGTGAAAAGGGATGAAATTGTTGAAAACGATTAATGGGTACAAACTTCCAGTTAGAAGATAAATAAGTCCTGTGAATGTAATGTACATCGCAGTGACTATAGTTGATAATACTGCATTGCATATTTGAAATATGTGCAATATGTAAGGGACTCCCTTGTAGCTCAACTGGTAAAGAATCCACCTGCAATTCAGGAGACCCTGGTTCAATTCCTCAGTTAGGAAGATCCCCTGGAGAAAGGATAAGCTACCTAATCCAGTATTCTTGGGCTTCCATGGTGGCCCAGATGGTAGAGAATCTGCCTGCAATGCAGGAGACCTGGGTTAATAATACTGTATTGCATATTTGAAATACATGCTATATATATATATATATTAGCCAAAGGCACAGAAAATATTTTTAATTTAAAAATAATTTATATACAGTAATACTCTGCTGTGTTTATCAACAATGTAACTGACAGTCACAATTTCCCACTATAGATATAATACATAGGAATATATAAGAGCTAGAAGAAAAGCCTATGAACCCCAAAACAGTGGGTGAGGCACAATGAAGATGAGAAGCTCATACCCACCTGGGAAGGGGTAGGTCATATAGGTCCAGTGGGAATGTGGTCTTGGTGTTTCTGGATCTTCCAGATTTTCATCTAAAAATCTGAATATTATTGTGAAAAATGTTTAGTTGCTAACACTGCAGGCAAGAGAAGACATGTCTGGGGACCTCATTGGGTCCTCAGACCACCAGTATGCCATCTCAAACACCTTTTGGGCCATATTCCCACAGCACGTCTGACAGGTGCATAGAGAATAGTGGGTGTGACAAGACATTAAGAAATAAACACACACCTATAGACAGACAGAAAGAATGGGAATAGGGGGCTCAAGACCTCCTGGGTCAAGGCCCTTGAACACATTTCACCAGTTCCACTTTTATTGAGAGCTTAAGTATCCAGGTGTTTGTAGGGAATGATGTTAATATGGGCTGGGACCCACTCACAGTCCTGATGAATAATTGCACTCCTGACTCTAAGAATGGAAAGGGAGTGCTGTAGCTGGGCAACAAGACCGGCAGGTGAAGTTTTGATTTGCATCTACCAATCCTGTAGAGAACAGACTGGTGTTTGCCAGAGGTGCGGTGTGAAAAGGGATGAAATTGTTGAAAACGATTAATGGGTACAAACTTCCAGTTAGAAGATAAATAAGTCCTGTGAATGTAATGTACATCGCAGTGACTATAGTTGATAATACTGCATTGCATATTTGAAATATGTGCAATATGTAAGGGACTCCCTTGTAGCTCAACTGGTAAAGAATCCACCTGCAATTCAGGAGACCCTGGTTCAATTCCTCAGTTAGGAAGATCCCCTGGAGAAAGGATAAGCTACCTAATCCAGTATTCTTGGGCTTCCATGGTGGCCCAGATGGTAGAGAATCTGCCTGCAATGCAGGAGACCTGGGTTAATAATACTGTATTGCATATTTGAAATACATGCTATATATATATATATATTAGCCAAAGGCACAGAAAATATTTTTAATTTAAAAATAATTTATATACAGTAATACTCTGCTGTGTTTATCAACAATGTAACTGACAGTCACAATTTCCCACTATAGATATAATACATAGGAATATATAAGAGCTAGAAGAAAAGCCTATGAACCCCAAAACAGTGGGTGAGGCACAATGAAGATGAGAAGCTCATACCCACCTGGGAAGGGGTAGGTCATATAGGTCCAGTGGGAATGTGGTCTTGGTGTTTCTGGATCTTCCAGATTTTCATCTAAAAATCTGAATATTATTGTGAAAAAATGTTTAGTTGCTAACACTGCAGGCAAGAGAAGACATGTCTGGGGACCTCATTGGGTCCTCAGACCACCAGTATGCCATCTCAAACACCTTTTGGGCCATATTCCCACAGCACGTCTGACAGGTGCATAGAGAATAGTGGGTGTGACAAGACATTAAGAAATAAACACACACCTATAGACAGACAGAAAGAATGGGAATAGGGGGCTCAAGACCTCCTGGGTCAAGGCCCTTGAACACATTTCACCAGTTCCACTTTTATTGAGAGCTTAAGTATCCAGGTGTTTGTAGGGAATGATGTTAATATGGGCTGGGACCCACTCACAGTCCTGATGAATAATTGCACTCCTGACTCTAAGAATGGAAAGGGAGTGCTGTAGCTGGGGGGCAACAAGACCGGCAAGAAGTTAAGGAGTCTCTTGTGCGTGCACACACAGCGTTCTAATGTGTGCTGACCTGGCGTTCCAAAGTCCACAGCAGATCTCCCATCTGTTGCTCATCAGTGTGTTCCCAGTTAATGAGACCATGTGAATCGAATCAGCCTGTTTTTGTCTTAGTTCTTTTATTTCCAAGATGTTTTTCTCCTGGCTCGGCCAAAGCTGCAAAAACCTTCACTGGTTTGTTTCCCCACACCATATCATGTAGCAAGCAGGTGGATAACTCCTATAAAATTAAATTTCCCCTTAAACTTGCTCCACCTGCGCTGGGGAGTTTTGGGGTGGCCCTTGGTTGGGTGCTTGGAGCCCTGGGGGATGCTTCTGCTGGCGGCCTCTGATCTCATATTCGGTTTTATTCATTCAAACAATGTTTATGGAGCTGAGGTCAGCACAGAAGACACTGTGGGAAACAGGAAAGACACGCTGTATGGTTTTAGGAGCTTGGAGTGCACTGGGAGGTGTGCACAACAGACAGCTAATTACATTAATACATACAAGAGAACACATAAACCACACCAAGAGTGAAAGGCAGAGGCCGGAGATAGGAATGCAGTGGGGGGTTGATTTAGCCTGAGGAGAGTGGTCAGAGAAGGTCTGGGGAGATGCACCTGCTGAGTAGGGTGAGCCTTCTGGGCAGAGGAGCAGTGCATATTGGACCCTAGGAGGCGGAGGAACCTGATGATGCAGGGAAGCCTGCACAGCAGGAGCCTGAGGAGAGAGCAGGAAAGAAGACTGCTGACCTGGGGGCAGGGACCTGGTCCCCACCCTTGGGGGCAAGGCAGGATTTCAGCTGGGAGAGACCTGATCTGATGAATGTGTCCCCAGGGTCCCCCTGGTACTGACTATGGAGGAAACGAGCAAAGAGGACATGGTGACCACGGCCCAGATAAGAGAAGATGGAGGAAGGGCATGAGTGGAGCTGTGGAGAAGGATAAAAGAAGTCAGATATATTTGGAGGTAGAGACAACTGGACACAGTGATTACAATATGTTTCCATTACATGTTGCTGCTGCCTGGGATAAGCCCAGAAGTGCTTGTTGGTGCCGGAAGCAAAGCTCTTGGTGGATAATGACTTTTAGTCTTCCTTTCTTAAGTGCTGTGGACACTCCTCTTTCCAGAGAGAAGCTCAATGACCTTGCTGAACCCACCAGCCTCGTCAAGTGAGGGCTCAGTGTCTGCAGTCTAACATTTGCCTTCTGCATTTGGCTTTAAGCAACCAAGTTATTTCCAAATATTTAACATCTTCTCTGCTTAGGCTGAGTCCTGGGTGTGGGGGATACCCCAAGAGATTTTCCATGCAGGAGGTTTGCCTCCCAGGAGAGTAGTGAGAGTAATGGGTTCATTAAGTGCCTGGCACTATTCTAAGTGTTTTGCATGTGGTCGATCAATTGAATCAGGCGTGTTGTTGTCCCTATTTCACAGATGAGAAGATTGAGGTGCAGAGAGGTAAGGTAAAGTTACCATGGTGTTGTGCACACCTCCCGGTGCACTCCAAGCTCCTAAAACAGGAAAGACACGCTGTAGGTTTTAGGAGCTTGGAGTGCACTGCAACAGACAGCTAATTACATTAATACATACAAGAGAACACATAAACCACACCAAGAGTGAAAGGCAGAGGCCGGAGATAGGAATGCAGTGGGGGGTTGATTTAGCCTGAGGAGAGTGGTCAGAGAAGGTCTGGGGAGATGCACCTGCTGAGTAGGGTGAGCCTTCTGGGCAGAGGAGCAGTGCATATTGGACCCTAGGAGGCGGAGGAACCTGATGATGCAGGGAAGCCTGCACAGCAGGAGCCTGAGGAGAGAGCAGGAAAGAAGACTGCTGACCTGGGGGCAGGGACCTGGTCCCCACCCTTGGGGGCAAGGCAGGATTTCAGCTGGGAGAGACCTGATCTGATGAATGTGTCCCCAGGGTCCCCCTGGTACTGACTATGGAGGAAACGAGCAAAGAGGACATGGTGACCACGGCCCAGATAAGAGAAGATGGAGGAAGGGCATGAGTGGAGCTGTGGAGAAGGATAAAAGAAGTCAGATATATTTGGAGGTAGAGACAACTGGACACAGTGATTACAATATGTTTCCATTACATGTTGCTGCTGCCTGGGATAAGCCCAGAAGTGCTTGTTGGTGCCGGAAGCAAAGCTCTTGGTGGATAATGACTTTTAGTCTTCCTTTCTTAAGTGCTGTGGACACTCCTCTTTCCAGAGAGAAGCTCAATGACCTTGCTGAACCCACCAGCCTCGTCAAGTGAGGGCTCAGTGTCTGCAGTCTAACATTTGCCTTCTGCATTTGGCTTTAAGCAACCAAGTTATTTCCAAATATTTAACATCTTCTCTGCTTAGGCTGAGTCCTGGGTGTGGGGGATACCCCAAGAGATTTTCCATGCAGGAGGTTTGCCTCCCAGGAGAGTAGTGAGAGTAATGGGTTCATTAAGTGCCTGGCACTATTCTAAGTGTTTTGCATGTGGTCGATCAATTGAATCAGGCGTGTTGTTGTCCCTATTTCACAGATGAGAAGATTGAGGTGCAGAGAGGTAAGGTAAAGTTACCATGGTGTTGTGCACACCTCCCGGTGCACTCCAAGCTCCTAAAACCATACAGCGTGTCTTTCCTGTTTCCCACAGTGTCTTCTGTGCTGACCTCAGCTCCATAAACATTGTTTGAATGAATAAAACCGAATATGAGATCAGAGGCCGCCAGCAGAAGCATCCCCCAGGCCTCCAAGCACCCTACCAAGGGCCACCCCAAAACTCCCCATGTGGACCATGTGGAGATGGAGAATGGCCACCTGGTCATTGCTCTAGGATGCAGTTGAGCCCAGGCAGTCCATTGCAAAGTCTATGCACTTAAGCCCTACTTTACACGTGTGTACAAGCACGGACGTCTTCAGACAGATGACTGTCCTTTGTAGCTTCATTCTGGGCTGCCGTGAAAGACTTGTGAAGTGACTGCCTGCATCACCCCCATCAGGGCAGCCAGTAATGCCGTGGGAGGGAATTTGTCTTGGGCATGCCATCATGGTGCCTGTGTGGTCAGAGTCCTCTAGCCAGTGGGACGCTGCCCTACCCCTAGTGGAAGAAGCAATGTGGTGTTGCACCTCCTTCAGAGGGCAGGGTGGGATGGCCTGTTGTCTGGACTGGGGATCAGCCCTTAATCCAGGAAGGATCTGTTTATAAAGGACCAAGAGCCCAGAGGTGACTGGAAGTAAAGGACTGGCCTGGCCCTGGGGATGATTGTGAGCTGAGCCCATCAGCAGTTTTGCCTGGAGCCTTGTCTGGAGGGTACAAATGCATTTGGCCCGTAAGTGAGGAGAGGCCACGGGGGAGATGTGCAGAGCCCCATGGGGAAGATGGACAAGATAGCAGAACAGCAGAGACACCACAGCCATCTTTTCACGTCTGAGTTTCCCTTCTCAAACATCCCCTCTGAACAGCAATGCATTTTTCCGATAAGGAGGTTTCTTAGAAGGCTTAAATACCTCCAGAAGCAGTTTCCTGATAAGGAAACTGGAGGGCTACTAGGTTGTTAAGCAGCTGAAGGGACTTGCCAGCTGCTCTCTGCTTGCTTTTCCAGGGAAGCTGGTGCAGATGAAACCCGACTTGTAGGCAGAAGAAAGGGAGCTCCCCAGTTACGGGCTCCTGTGAAAGTTTCCTGTGTTTCCTCACTCCAGCAGAGCAGGGGTCGGTGGGATGCATGATCCGTCTCTTTAAGCTCTCCAAACGCCATCTTTCCTGGGGACAGCATGCTTTGCTTCCTCTTTCAGATTCTTCAATTTATGAGAGGCAATCTCCAGCAAGCCAGTCTAGGGCAGTGTTTTCTGAAGTGGCTTCCATGGAATTCCAGTTGTCTGACATTCCTCTTCTGCAGTCTCAGCCTCTCCCTCCCTGTCTGCCTGCCTTTGCAGAAAGCCTTGGGGTCCTAAGGTGAAACAAATTTGGGAGGACTTCCTGCTAGTTTGTACTTAGAAATTCACAGGTCACATAAACAGGTCATATAGTTCTCAGAATTCCATAACAAGGAAACTTCTTTAGGTTGCTTTCTCTTGAAGTTAACTGACCACAGAAACCTTTTTTCGTGTAGTAGCTAGTAATAACCCCTGGAACGAGTATTCTGTGGAATAGAGTTTGGATATTTTTAAAACTAGGAGATCTTAGGCATATTCGTTCAGCATTCAAAGACTGCTTGCTGCTGAGTTCTATCCCAGGCTTGGTGCCAGACACTGAAGCCACAAAAATGTCAGGCTCGGGTCCTGTTCTTAGGTAACTTGATTGGGTAAGGGAGACCATGTGGAGATGGAGAATGGCCACCTGGTCATCTTGAGGCAGTGAGAAATCTCTGGAGTAGGGGTTGCCTGAGATGAATCTCTAGGAACAACCAGACAGGCCTCCTACCAAGGTCAGCGGGAGCAGTGCATGGCACAGAGTGGGCAATTAATACAAGCCGTTCCAGAATGAACTGAGTACAATGCTCAGTGTAGTAAATGCTTAGCCATCATTTTATCCCTCTAAAAAGCAATGCATTTTTCCGATAAGGAGGTTTCTTAGAAGGCTTAAATACCTCCAGAAGCAGTTTCCTGATAAGGAAACTGGAGGGCTACTAGGTTGTTAAGCAGCTGAAGGGACTTGCCAGCTGCTCTCTGCTTGCTTTTCCAGGGAAGCTGGTGCAGATGAAACCCGACTTGTAGGCAGAAGAAAGGGAGCTCCCCAGTTACGGGCTCCTGTGAAAGTTTCCTGTGTTTCCTCACTCCAGCAGAGCAGGGGTCGGTGGGATGCATGATCCGTCTCTTTAAGCTCTCCAAACGCCATCTTTCCTGGGGACAGCATGCTTTGCTTCCTCTTTCAGATTCTTCAATTTATGAGAGGCAATCTCCAGCAAGCCAGTCTAGGGCAGTGTTTTCTGAAGTGGCTTCCATGGAATTCCAGTTGTCTGACATTCCTCTTCTGCAGTCTCAGCCTCTCCCTCCCTGTCTGCCTGCCTTTGCAGAAAGCCTTGGGGTCCTAAGGTGAAACAAATTTGGGAGGACTTCCTGCTAGTTTGTACTTAGAAATTCACAGGTCACATAAACAGGTCATATAGTTCTCAGAATTCCATAACAAGGAAACTTCTTTAGGTTGCTTTCTCTTGAAGTTAACTGACCACAGAAACCTTTTTTCGTGTAGTAGCTAGTAATAACCCCTGGAACGAGTATTCTGTGGAATAGAGTTTGGATATTTTTAAAACTAGGAGATCTTAGGCATATTCGTTCAGCATTCAAAGACTGCTTGCTGCTGAGTTCTATCCCAGGCTTGGTGCCAGACACTGAAGCCACAAAAATGTCAGGCTCGGGTCCTGTTCTTAGGTAACTTGATTGGGTAAGGGAGACCATGTGGAGATGGAGAATGGCCACCTGGTCATCTTGAGGCAGTGAGAAATCTCTGGAGTAGGGGTTGCCTGAGATGAATCTCTAGGAACAACCAGACAGGCCTCCTACCAAGGTCAGCGGGAGCAGTGCATGGCACAGAGTGGGCAATTAATACAAGCCGTTCCAGAATGAACTGAGTACAATGCTCAGTGTAGTAAATGCTTAGCCATCATTTTCTCGTTAAGGAGGGAAAACTATGGATTTTGGTTCTCAGCTAAAACACCTTTAATGATTAAGCTATAGACATTTTTCAGGCTCATTTCCCTTGTAATTGAGAAACTGGTGATTTGGAAGAGCCATCTTGGAACCCTATGCAAAACTTACTGACCTGTTTCTGACTTCGCTGGAGCATGTGGAGTTGATGCTGCCAGGGGTCAGTTTAGATAAGACTGGGCTGAGAACCTGGCACAACCCTGTCTGCCTGCCTTTGCAGAAAGTCAGCAGATGGAAGGAGAGGTGTATGCTTCCTGGACAGTCATTAATAAGCCTCTTAGAAACCATATCAATCCATGCTGTAGAGAAACAATGTCTTCCAAGTGTGTAGGATAGTATGTAATTATTTCCAGTGACTGCTATGCACCTAGTCCTGTGCTAGATGATTTCATACCCATTTTCTCATCTTGTTCTCCTAATGATCTTGGAGAAAGGGAGATAGCACATTCATTTTACCTAGGAAAAAAACTGTGGCTTGGGGAATTAAAGTGACCAGCCAAGGGTGTAGTTAGGGCAATTGAGGGATGTTGGAGGCCAGATCCAAGTGCCCATAATACTGTTTCATAGTGTCTCCTTCTTGCACTGTGGAGGTAAACTTTCACCTTAACCTGTGAAGTGATTCCTTCTGCAAAACTCCTCCCCATACCATCAAAGACCCATTTATCCCTACATGTGTTTTACTGGCTGCTCTGTTAGCATTTAGTAGAGAACACAGAAAATATTAGGGATCCTTCATTTACTCTCTTCTTCAAAGACTGCTTGCTGCTGAGTTCTATCCCAGGCTTGGTGCCAGACACTGGCCACAAAATGTCAGGCTCGGGTCCTGTTCTTAGGTAACTTGATTGGGTAAGGGAGACCATGTGGAGATGGAGAATGGCCACCTGGTCATCTTGAGGCAGTGAGAAATCTCTGGAGTAGGGGTTGCCTGAGATGAATCTCTAGGAACAACCAGACAGGCCTCCTACCAAGGTCAGCGGGAGCAGTGCATGGCACAGAGTGGGCAATTAATACAAGCCGTTCCAGAATGAACTGAGTACAATGCTCAGTGTAGTAAATGCTTAGCCATCATTTTCTCGTTAAGGAGGGAAAACTATGGATTTTGGTTCTCAGCTAAAACACCTTTAATGATTAAGCTATAGACATTTTTCAGGCTCATTTCCCTTGTAATTGAGAAACTGGTGATTTGGAAGAGCCATCTTGGAACCCTATGCAAAACTTACTGACCTGTTTCTGACTTCGCTGGAGCATGTGGAGTTGATGCTGCCAGGGGTCAGTTTAGATAAGACTGGGCTGAGAACCTGGCACAACCCTGTCTGCCTGCCTTTGCAGAAAGTCAGCAGATGGAAGGAGAGGTGTATGCTTCCTGGACAGTCATTAATAAGCCTCTTAGAAACCATATCAATCCATGCTGTAGAGAAACAATGTCTTCCAAGTGTGTAGGATAGTATGTAATTATTTCCAGTGACTGCTATGCACCTAGTCCTGTGCTAGATGATTTCATACCCATTTTCTCATCTTGTTCTCCTAATGATCTTGGAGAAAGGGAGATAGCACATTCATTTTACCTAGGAAAAAAACTGTGGCTTGGGGAATTAAAGTGACCAGCCAAGGGTGTAGTTAGGGCAATTGAGGGATGTTGGAGGCCAGATCCAAGTGCCCATAATACTGTTTCATAGTGTCTCCTTCTTGCACTGTGGAGGTAAACTTTCACCTTAACCTGTGAAGTGATTCCTTCTGCAAAACTCCTCCCCATACCATCAAAGACCCATTTATCCCTACATGTGTTTTACTGGCTGCTCTGTTAGCATTTAGTAGAGAACACAGAAAATATTAGGGTCCTTCAACTCTCTTCATTTGTTATGTCCTTCAGGTGCGTGGTGCACCTTTATATTTAGCATGCTATTAAGGCTAATTATACCTCTGAATCAAAGGAGATTGTTCAAATTAGATGGGAAATGATTAAGTGTGGCAGAGTCTGATTTTCTAGTAAGATGGGGCACCAAAGAAGCCTAAATGTAGTATTGGGTTTTTCATCAGCTGGAAAGATGTAGGCACAGCTCTCACATGGACAGAGGGCATGAAGTTGGATTTTCTTGCTGGGTCTCTCCTTGGAGAGCAACCCAGAGTTGAAACATTCTGGCACTGTTCTTGGTGCTGAAAGTGTTTGTCTTTCCAAAGTGGTGAGGGAGGGCTCAGAAAACCATGCCATGACTTAGCACCAGGGATAGGTTGGGCCCTTGTTTTTCTTCTAAAGTCACAGGCACCCTCTGGAAAAAGAAATTAAATCACCTCCTGACCTCACTGCATTATTCCAGCAGCCATCAGCATGGCAAAATGGCAGAAACAGGAAGACCCTGCTTGAGTCTAGAGTTCCAAGGGGCCTCTCCCCTGGGAAGTCTTCCCCTTTTCCTCCATACCTCCAATATGAACCCATGAGCTCATGAAGCACACTTCAAATTTGGAGGCATAGGTTCTGGGATATGGTTTATTGGTTTAATATCTTTTGTCCTTAGATGCTCAGTATTTGTTTGAAAATCTCAAGTTAGTTCCCAGGATATAAAATAGATTGAAATTCCCTGCTTTTGTTGAATTGAAGGAAGCATGTGAAATTCTGTCCATATGGTTCTGCCCCCAAAAAAGTCTCTCTTTTACATTAGGTCATTTAGGTTACAAGGGAAAAGCAAGATCCATGTAGCAGGAAGTTTTGTTCACTGGTGTATCACCCTGAACATAGAAGAGTGTTTAGTATATCTTAGGTGCTCAATAGATGGAAACATGTAAGACTAGTTGTGGCATTCCCTGAGGATGTGGAGGCCAGATCCAAGTGCCCATAATACTGTTTCATAGTGTCTCCTTCTTGCACTGTGGAGGTAAACTTTCACCTTAACCTGTGAAGTGATTCCTTCTGCAAAACTCCTCCCCATACCATCAAAGACCCATTTATCCCTACATGTGTTTTACTGGCTGCTCTGTTAGCATTTAGTAGAGAACACAGAAAATATTAGGGTCCTTCAACTCTCTTCATTTGTTATGTCCTTCAGGTGCGTGGTGCACCTTTATATTTAGCATGCTATTAAGGCTAATTATACCTCTGAATCAAAGGAGATTGTTCAAATTAGATGGGAAATGATTAAGTGTGGCAGAGTCTGATTTTCTAGTAAGATGGGGCACCAAAGAAGCCTAAATGTAGTATTGGGTTTTTCATCAGCTGGAAAGATGTAGGCACAGCTCTCACATGGACAGAGGGCATGAAGTTGGATTTTCTTGCTGGGTCTCTCCTTGGAGAGCAACCCAGAGTTGAAACATTCTGGCACTGTTCTTGGTGCTGAAAGTGTTTGTCTTTCCAAAGTGGTGAGGGAGGGCTCAGAAAACCATGCCATGACTTAGCACCAGGGATAGGTTGGGCCCTTGTTTTTCTTCTAAAGTCACAGGCACCCTCTGGAAAAAGAAATTAAATCACCTCCTGACCTCACTGCATTATTCCAGCAGCCATCAGCATGGCAAAATGGCAGAAACAGGAAGACCCTGCTTGAGTCTAGAGTTCCAAGGGGCCTCTCCCCTGGGAAGTCTTCCCCTTTTCCTCCATACCTCCAATATGAACCCATGAGCTCATGAAGCACACTTCAAATTTGGAGGCATAGGTTCTGGGATATGGTTTATTGGTTTAATATCTTTTGTCCTTAGATGCTCAGTATTTGTTTGAAAATCTCAAGTTAGTTCCCAGGATATAAAATAGATTGAAATTCCCTGCTTTTGTTGAATTGAAGGAAGCATGTGAAATTCTGGCCATATGGTTCTGCCCCAAGAAAGTCTCTCTTTTACATTAGGTCATTTAGGTTACAAGGGAAAAGCAAGATCCATGTAGCAGGAAGTTTTGTTCACTGGTGTATCACCCTGAACATAGAAGAGTGTTTAGTATATCTTAGGTGCTCAATAGATGGAAACATGTAAGACTAGTTGTGGCATTCCCTGGACCTGGACATAGTGGAGATGACACCAGAGCCCATGTCAGGAGAATTAACTGGTTATCACTTGAGGGTCCTCATGCTTCAGTGTACAATGTACGATTCTCACCCATCCCTTGCTTGTGTCTTAGGTGAGGAGATGACCAGGACAGGGTTAGTTTATTTCTGGAAAACAATACCTATGAACAGGGAAGCCAGATGGAGCCTGATGCTAGAAAGTAAAGAGTGGAAATACTGATAAAAATAGCAGTGATCTTTCATATCTGTTGGGGGTCTTCCTAGGTGCCTGGCTCTCCATATGCATTTTCTCACTTGAATCCTTGAATTATTCCTGTTATTTTAGAAGGACAACATAATTCACAAGCTGACTACCCATCAGCAGCATAGATGCCCTCAGGGCCTGCCAAGCTGTGAGTCTTCAGAGGGAAGGACCTAACTCTGGCCTTGGCTGAGTTGTTGCTGTGTTCATGCACAAAGCTGAGCATAAGGAAGATCCACTTGCCTGAGATGAAAGAAAGGATAACCTGAGCAAGGGCAGCTAGAGACAGGGAGCCCAGGGGAGAAACTATACCTATTCCTGGCATTGAGGACGCTATGATAACATAGCATCATGAGAAGAAAAGAAAGTGTATATGTGAACATACATATGCACATATACCTGCATGTATACACACACATACATATACATTTAATAATGGATGCAAATGAGTGTTTAAAGCTAGTGTTAAATAAATTGAAATTTAATTCTTTGAAAGCTATTATTTTCTTTCTTTTTTAAGTCAGCATTTATTTAATACAGTAAACTCCACCCATTTTAAGTGTACTGTTCAATTTTGACAAATGTATGCAGTCATAACCACACTGCAATCAATATATGGAACAACTTCCCAGGATATAAAATAGATTGAAATTCCCTGCTTTTGTTGAATTGAAGGAAGCATGTGAAATTCTGGCCATATGGTTCTGCCCAAGAAAGTCTCTCTTTACATTAGGGCATTTAGGTTACAAGGGAAAAGCAAGATCCATGTAGCAGGAAGTTTTGTTCACTGGTGTATCACCCTGAACATAGAAGAGTGTTTAGTATATCTTAGGTGCTCAATAGATGGAAACATGTAAGACTAGTTGTGGCATTCCCTGGACCTGGACATAGTGGAGATGACACCAGAGCCCATGTCAGGAGAATTAACTGGTTATCACTTGAGGGTCCTCATGCTTCAGTGTACAATGTACGATTCTCACCCATCCCTTGCTTGTGTCTTAGGTGAGGAGATGACCAGGACAGGGTTAGTTTATTTCTGGAAAACAATACCTATGAACAGGGAAGCCAGATGGAGCCTGATGCTAGAAAGTAAAGAGTGGAAATACTGATAAAAATAGCAGTGATCTTTCATATCTGTTGGGGGTCTTCCTAGGTGCCTGGCTCTCCATATGCATTTTCTCACTTGAATCCTTGAATTATTCCTGTTATTTTAGAAGGACAACATAATTCACAAGCTGACTACCCATCAGCAGCATAGATGCCCTCAGGGCCTGCCAAGCTGTGAGTCTTCAGAGGGAAGGACCTAACTCTGGCCTTGGCTGAGTTGTTGCTGTGTTCATGCACAAAGCTGAGCATAAGGAAGATCCACTTGCCTGAGATGAAAGAAAGGATAACCTGAGCAAGGGCAGCTAGAGACAGGGAGCCCAGGGGAGAAACTATACCTATTCCTGGCATTGAGGACGCTATGATAACATAGCATCATGAGAAGAAAAGAAAGTGTATATGTGAACATACATATGCACATATACCTGCATGTATACACACACATACATATACATTTAATAATGGATGCAAATGAGTGTTTAAAGCTAGTGTTAAATAAATTGAAATTTAATTCTTTGAAAGCTATTATTTTCTTTCTTTTTTAAGTCAGCATTTATTTAATACAGTAAACTCCACCCATTTTAAGTGTACTGTTCAATTTTGACAAATGTATGCAGTCATAACCACACTGCAATCAATATATGGAACAACTCCATCACCCCAGTAAGTCCAGTCTGCCTTTATGCATCCCATCTCCTCCTCCCACCTCCAGCTCTGGAAACCACTCATCTTCTACCTCTCCCTATAATTCTGTCTTTTTCGGAATGTCAAATAAATTGGATCATACTCTATGAAGCCTTTTGTGTCTGCCTTTTTCACTCAGCATAACGCTTTTTCAATGCACCCATGTTGTTATATGTATCAGTACTTCCTTCCTTTTAATTGCCGCCATTTCTATTTTCTGGAGGAATTTGTGTAATTGATAGTATTTCTTCCTAAAAATTTGGTAGTTCTCCAAGTGAAGCCACCTGGGCCAGAATGGTCTGAGAACTCATTGGATATTTTGGATACCTTTCTTCTCTTGCCGAGGAGGGACTGGGGTGTCCATAAATCCCCAGGAGCTCCCCTTTGCTGGGTTGTAGAACAGAGTGTGCAGAGCGAAGGCAGGAGAAGAGGGTGAGAAGAAGATTCATTATTGACTCAGGGAAGAAGCTGGTGAGAGGAGCGAAATGTCACAGAAATGGCATCCAGGGTTTCCAGAGCAGAGATCAGAAAACAGGAAACAACACACTAGCCTCCTTGTGGCCTGTTTACTGGGGAGAAAATCACATCTTCGAGGTTGCATTGCTGTTTGCTATTTTCAGCCTCCCTAGAAAGAGAAAAAGCAAGCTTTAGAAAGAGACTACTTCTCAGGAGATTTCCAACCTCATATCCAGACCAGAGTGGTTTGGACAAATTTTAGAGAAATATCTGATTGCTTTTAAGGGTTTGGTGAGGCAAAACTTCCAGCTACTTTGAAGTGTTCTTGATGCTACCTAAAACTTCCCTGTATTTAACTACCCCCCAGGCTCTTCCCTATGGGAACAGTGTGGATCTGATCAACCCTAGTCTCATGTCCCAAGGACAATTCTCCATAGCGGCTTCCAGCCAAGTTTGCTAAGATTCAAGCCCTTATAGAACCTTTCTCCAGCTAAAACTTGAGAGGATACAAATTGAAAAAGGGACACTCAATATAAGTACTCACAGCAATATTCAGAGGACTTCCCAAGTGGCTCTGTGGGAAAGAATCTGCTTGCCAATTCAGGGGATGTAGGAGATGCCTGTTCGATTCTTAGGTTGGGAAGATCCCCTAGAGGAGGAAATGGCAACCAGCTTTAGTATTCTTGCCTGGAATATCCCATGGACAGAGAAGACTCGCAGGCTACAGTCCACGGGATTGCAAAGAGTTGGACATAACTGAGCAACTGAGCATGTGTGCAACAATACATAGGGCTGGGATAAGGCTTGGCTGCCACTGATGTGCTGACTATAGTGTACGACTCTAGGAGACAGGGGCTTGAGAAATCCAAAGGAGGGTGTGAGACACAGACAAAGGCATGCCACTAGGGCAAGCAGTTCAGAGGGTCCCAGGACCAGACGTCCTTAGAAAGTTTTCTGAGTAGCTTGACTGCACCTCCTGGTCTTACCCTCATCCCTCACTTTGGTGCCCAACTTGTACCCTCTGCCATTAGCCTCCTACCCATTCTACTTTCCCAGCTCTGCAGCAGAGTTTTCTGCATTTTTTTTTAAGTGAAGGGCTCATTCAAAGAAGCTGTTTATCCACTCACTGTTTAAACAATTTGTTTGTTGAGCAACTCCTGTGTTTGAGCCATGCTCAGTAGGGGTCCTACCTTCGAGCTCCCGTAGTAAGATCAACTGATACCTGTGGTGTGATGTCTCCTGGGTGCATGTCCCTGACTGATGGGTGAGCTACTAATGTTGAAAAGCAATTTACATATCGCACCCATTAGGATGGCTCGTATAAAATAAACAAAGCGAAACAAAATACTTGTTGGTGAGGATGTGGAGACATTAGACTGCTTGTGCACTGTTGAGGGGATGCAGAATGGTGCAGCTACTGGTGGAGCATATTGTATCTTTTCCCTCAAAACATCATGTAGAGTTAGTGTATGATCCAGCACATTCACCTCTGGGCATATATATAAGATACTTGAAAGCAGAAACTCAAACTGATACTTGTACATCCATGTTCATAGCAGCATTTTCACAATAGCCAAAAGGTGGAGACAAGTGTCTATCAACAAATGCACAGATAAACAAAATGCAGCATGTATGTGCAATGGAACATTAAAAGTGAAAGTGTCAGTTGTTCAGTTGTACCCACTCTTTGGGACCCTATAAACTGTAGCCCGCCAAGCTCCTCTGTCCATTTATTGCTCCAGGCAAGAATTCAGGAGTGGGCTGCCATTCTCTTCTCCAGGGGAACTTCCTGACCCAGAGATTGAACCTGGGTCTCCTGCATTGCAAGAAGATTCTTTACCATATAAGCCATCAGGGAAGCCCACTAGAATGTTATGCATTCTTTTTAAAAAGAAGGAAAATCTGACATGTGATGCAACATACATGACCCTTGAAGGCAATATGCTGAATGGAAGAAGTCAGTCACAAAAGGACATGTACTGTATGCTTCCATTTATATGTGGTGCTTAGTGGAGTCAAATTCATAGAGACAGAAAGTAGAACGGTAGTTGCCAGGGCTTCAAGGAGAGGCAGACAGGGAGTTTTAGTTTAATGCCCAACTTGTACCCTCTGCCATTAGCCTCCTACCCATTCTACTTTCCCAGCTCTGCAGCAGAGTTTTCTGCATTTTTTTTTAAGTGAAGGGCTCATTCAAAGAAGCTGTTTATCCACTCACTGTTTAAACAATTTGTTTGTTGAGCAACTCCTGTGTTTGAGCCATGCTCAGTAGGGGTCCTACCTTCGAGCTCCCGTAGTAAGATCAACTGATACCTGTGGTGTGATGTCTCCTGGGTGCATGTCCCTGACTGATGGGTGAGCTACTAATGTTGAAAAGCAATTTACATATCGCACCCATTAGGATGGCTCGTATAAAATAAACAAAGCGAAACAAAATACTTGTTGGTGAGGATGTGGAGACATTAGACTGCTTGTGCACTGTTGAGGGGATGCAGAATGGTGCAGCTACTGGTGGAGCATATTGTATCTTTTCCCCTCAAAACATCATGTAGAGTTAGTGTATGATCCAGCACATTCACCTCTGGGCATATATATAAGATACTTGAAAGCAGAAACTCAAACTGATACTTGTACATCCATGTTCATAGCAGCATTTTCACAATAGCCAAAAGGTGGAGACAAGTGTCTATCAACAAATGCACAGATAAACAAAATGCAGCATGTATGTGCAATGGAACATTAAAAGTGAAAGTGTCAGTTGTTCAGTTGTACCCACTCTTTGGGACCCTATAAACTGTAGCCCGCCAAGCTCCTCTGTCCATTTATTGCTCCAGGCAAGAATTCAGGAGTGGGCTGCCATTCTCTTCTCCAGGGGAACTTCCTGACCCAGAGATTGAACCTGGGTCTCCTGCATTGCAAGAAGATTCTTTACCATATAAGCCATCAGGGAAGCCCACTAGAATGTTATGCATTCTTTTTAAAAAGAAGGAAAATCTGACATGTGATGCAACATACATGACCCTTGAAGGCAATATGCTGAATGGAAGAAGTCAGTCACAAAAGGACATGTACTGTATGCTTCCATTTATATGTGGTGCTTAGTGGAGTCAAATTCATAGAGACAGAAAGTAGAACGGTAGTTGCCAGGGGCTTCAAGGAGAGGCAGACAGGGAGTTTTAGTTTAATGAGACTTGTTGGAAAAGATGAAAGAGTTCTGGGGAGGGATGGCAGTGATGCTTGTGCGACAATGTAAATGTACTCGATGGCACTTCAGTAAATTTCATGTTATGTGCCTTTCACCACAAAATAATAAAACCCAATCAACTCAATCATCAATCCTCCTCAACACAAGACAGAGTAAAGGCAGAATGGCCAAGTCACTTCTAGAAGCTTGTTAGGAGGGCACATGAAATAAAAGCTGCAGGAGCTCTTTGGCTTTAGGTGCTGTCCAGATGTAAAGAAATAATAAAATTTCCTTGAGGACAGTGCTCTGTGTTAGTTAGGATGCTTTGGGCTGTAATTAATGAATAAAACCAACATCAACTGGAGTGTAAAAGAAAGGATTTCCTGCTTCATATAAGTAAAAATGTCCACTGGTAGGAGCAGTACATCAGGGCTCTGACTCAGTGTTTCTGTAGAATTTTCTACTCTCATTCATTGCCAGCTTCTCCGGCTTCAAGGTTACCCTCTTGTAGCTAAATGACAGTTTTCTGAGGAACGGTGTTCCCCCATGAGCTGAGAAAAGCAAAGAAGACAGATGGAGAAACAGTGCTCTTGGACTCCTGCTGGTATTCCGTTTCTAGTTACAGACTTTTCTGGTTTCTGGTTGCCTCTGATCCTTGCGTATTGAGAGCTGACCCATGCCCTTAAGATAAATTCTCATTTTCTGTTTAATCTAGCCTCAACTATTTTCTGTTAACTTGCAACCAAAGAGTCCTAATGAATATGGTATTCATTATTATTTAGTTGCTAAACTGTGTCCAGCTCTTTGAGACCCCCATGGACTGTAGCTTGCCAGGCTTCTCTATCTATGGGATTTCCCACACAAGAATATTGCAGTGGGTTGCCATTTCCTTCTCCAGGGGATCTTCCTGACCCAGGAATCGAACCTGTGTCTCCTGTGTTGGCAAGCAGATTCTGAGCCACCAGGGAAGTCTGGACATGGTGTAACTCCTCCTTTACTTTATACCTTGCCCTTTCTTAGCCCTCTTCACCTAGGCTTCCAAGTGAGTTGTCTTCATGACAGGAATCAGACTTAGGAGTCAGAATTCCATACCAACTCTCCCCAAGCACTAAACCAGCTCATCATCCTGCAACCAAACTTGTATGTTCTTCCACATTTCCTAGGAAGCTTCCAGGTCCACCCTGAGGACAGCCCAACTGCCCTCCTGACTACTTTAAAGGGAACACATTTTAGGATCAAGGTGTGACCATTACTAACCATGTCTTCCCCAAATTATGGTAGATACAGAGAGAACAGGGGCTGGGTCAGGCACTTCCTGCCCCCTCCCAGGATCCAGCATGAACTTGAGCTCACAACTGACCTTCAAGATGAATTGATTGACTGATGCTGAAGGGATGGCCTTACATTTCCAATTTCTCACCAGCAACTGTCTTCCATCACAAAATACACCCCTTGAGGTCAAGAAGTTACATTAGTTTAAAGTAATTGCTTACACTGTTCAAATTACTATGCTTAATTGATTCTAAAATGGAACAGAACTTAAGAAGGGATGAGCTATAAAAGCTGAATCTGTTCTCCAACTGGATCCTCTTATAAGCAGACATGAGCGACTTCTAATTGATAAGGAGGTGAATGACATAGAGTCACACTTAGCTTCCATTTGACCCCCATGGTAATGGGAAAAAGAGATGTCATTTCTGAACAGAAGATACAATTTTGGTTGCTTGTGTGCTCAAATGCTCAGTTGTGTCCAACTCTTTGTCACCCCACGGACTGTTGCCCTCTAGTCTCCTTGTCCATGGGATTCTCCTGGCAAGGATACTGTAGTGGGTTGCCATACCCTCCTTCAGGGGATCTTCCTGACCAAGGGATCGAACCCACGTCTTTTATATCTCCTGCATTGGCAGGTGGACTCTTAGCATTAGTGCCACCTGGGAAGCCCTTTGGTTGGAATTCACCAGGCAAGAATACTGGAGTTGGGTAGTCTTCCCTTCTTCAGGGGATCTTCCCAACTCAGGGATTGATCTCAGGTCTCCTGCAATGCAGATGGATTCTTTACCATCTGAGCCACAGGAGAAGCCCCTTTGGTTGCTTAGTTCCTTTTTATTAAACCAAATTGTAGAGCACACTGGGGACCTTCTTCCCTAGGAAAACAAAGCAAAGAAAAAACAGGCACACCCTGTTGTTTTTCTGTTGAATCTTTATATTCTTCTAGAGAATCTGAGCAGCAATGATCCTCTGGAGCATGATCAATTGATTGATCAATCTATCTATCTACCTATCTATCATCAATTACCTCTCATCTATCCATCTTTTTAATGTTTAACCAACTGAAATGAATTAAGTACTTCCACTGAGCAGGTAAGGCATGAAGTTCTCTAGAAGGGGACAAGCATATGTATTAGGGAAAGAGTATGATGAATTTTTGCATGTTGAGTCCAAGAACTCTTGATCTCTTGATGTGATAAAGAGAAGCAGTGTCTAGGAGCACATGAGAAAATAATAAGGGCCTTCCTTAAATTGAAAAGAGAGAGCTCAGGCAGAGGGAAGGTCTCCCAGAAGTCAGCCTCCGTGGGTTTCCAATGTCATTACTTTGGGAGGATATTAAAATAATAGGTGTGGTGATGGCAGGGGGTGGGATGAGATGGGAGGAGTGATGGCAAAAACGATGCTTTTGAGAAGCATTAGCACAAGAGGAGCAATTTGCAGCTTCTTTTGCACCGTAAAAATTGAGGTCTATAAAAGCTGAATCTGTTCTCCAACTGGATCCTCTTATAAGCAGACATGAGCGACTTCTAATTGATAAGGAGGTGAATGACATAGAGTCACACTTAGCTTCCATTTGACCCCCATGGTAATGGGAAAAAGAGATGTCATTTCTGAACAGAAGATACAATTTTGGTTGCTTGTGTGCTCAAATGCTCAGTTGTGTCCAACTCTTTGTCACCCCACGGACTGTTGCCCTCTAGTCTCCTTGTCCATGGGATTCTCCTGGCAAGGATACTGTAGTGGGTTGCCATACCCTCCTTCAGGGGATCTTCCTGACCTAGGGATCGAACCCACGTCTTTTATATCTCCTGCATTGGCAGGTGGACTCTTAGCATTAGTGCCACCTGGGAAGCCCTTTGGTTGGAATTCACCAGGCAAGAATACTGGAGTTGGGTAGTCTTCCCTTCTTCAGGGGATCTTCCCAACTCAGGGATTGATCTCAGGTCTCCTGCAATGCAGATGGATTCTTTACCATCTGAGCCACAGGAGAAGCCCCTTTGGTTGCTTAGTTCCTTTTTATTAAACCAAATTGTAGAGCACACTGGGGACCTTCTTCCCTAGGAAAACAAAGCAAAGAAAAAACAGGCACACCCTGTTGTTTTTCTGTTGAATCTTTATATTCTTCTAGAGAATCTGAGCAGCAATGATCCTCTGGAGCATGATCAATTGATTGATCAATCTATCTATCTACCTATCTATCATCAATTACCTCTCATCTATCCATCTTTTTAATGTTTAACCAACTGAAATGAATTAAGTACTTCCACTGAGCAGGTAAGGCATGAAGTTCTCTAAAAGGGGGACAAGCATATGTATTAGGGAAAGAGTATGATGAATTTTTGCATGTTGAGTCCAAGAACTCTTGATCTCTTGATGTGATAAAGAGAAGCAGTGTCTAGGAGCACATGAGAAAATAATAAGGGCCTTCCTTAAATTGAAAAGAGAGAGCTCAGGCAGAGGGAAGGTCTCCCAGAAGTCAGCCTCCGTGGGTTTCCAATGTCATTACTTTGGGAGGATATTAAAATAATAGGTGTGGTGATGGCAGGGGGTGGGATGAGATGGGAGGGGAGTGATGGCAAAAACGATGCTTTTGAGAAGCATTAGCACAAGAGGAGCAATTTGCAGCTTCTTTTTGCACTCTGAATAACCCTTCCTATTTTTCCTCTGCAACACTGATAAAAGACAAGATTCAGGAATGGAATGTCCAACCAGCCTAACCTTCCAAAAAGGTCCTGTGCTGGTGATAAAACATTCTATGGTTGGAAAAGGCTGAGGTATCAGCCAGCACCCTCTTCATCAAAGCCACCACACAGACGTTTGTTAGAAGAGGGTGGGTGACCATCAGCTGCTCATGGCGATACTTTCCTACTCAGAGAGGAACAGGACAAAAACATCCCTGCCCAGAGTCAGTGTCCGCTTCAGCTGATGAGGCAGCCAGAGGGTGTCTGCAGTCCCTCACTGAGGCGCTGGGGGCTGTAACTTAGGGTGAGGGCTTGGAAGGGGGTACGTGCCACCAGAGAACCTCCTGAAACATGAAAGAGAGTGTTATGAGGTACAGAGTTTTCTGGGGCGACTCAGATCTTTCCTCTTTCAGAATCAGCTAGCCACTTGCAGGTAAGTATTTCCTAGAAAAGACACAACTTCAATTTTGAATGTAAGTTTCAGTTTGTGTGATCTGTACTATCAGGGTGAAAACGTGCCTACCTCATGGAGTCGATGTGAGAAATGAATAAAACAATCTCAAGCCACAACCCTTGTCACATATACTCAATAAATTTGAGATTAATGTTGGTATTAAAGTTAGTGTAAGTTTTTCTAAAAATGACTAGAATTTGACGCTATCACTTATTTTTTTGTTTAACCAACTGAAATGAATTAAGTACTTCCACTGAGCAGGTAAGGCATGAAGTTCTCTAGAAGGGACAAGCATATGTATTAGGAAAGAGTATGATGAATTTTTGCATGTTGAGTCCAAGAACTCTTGATCTCTTGATGTGATAAAGAGAAGCAGTGTCTAGGAGCACATGAGAAAATAATAAGGGCCTTCCTTAAATTGAAAAGAGAGAGCTCAGGCAGAGGGAAGGTCTCCCAGAAGTCAGCCTCCGTGGGTTTCCAATGTCATTACTTTGGGAGGATATTAAAATAATAGGTGTGGTGATGGCAGGGGGTGGGATGAGATGGGAGGAGTGATGGCAAAAACGATGCTTTTGAGAAGCATTAGCACAAGAGGAGCAATTTGCAGCTTCTTTTTGCACTCTGAATAACCCTTCCTATTTTTCCTCTGCAACACTGATAAAAGACAAGATTCAGGAATGGAATGTCCAACCAGCCTAACCTTCCAAAAAGGTCCTGTGCTGGTGATAAAACATTCTATGGTTGGAAAAGGCTGAGGTATCAGCCAGCACCCTCTTCATCAAAGCCACCACACAGACGTTTGTTAGAAGAGGGTGGGTGACCATCAGCTGCTCATGGCGATACTTTCCTACTCAGAGAGGAACAGGACAAAAACATCCCTGCCCAGAGTCAGTGTCCGCTTCAGCTGATGAGGCAGCCAGAGGGTGTCTGCAGTCCCTCACTGAGGCGCTGGGGGCTGTAACTTAGGGTGAGGGCTTGGAAGGGGGTACGTGCCACCAGAGAACCTCCTGAAACATGAAAGAGAGTGTTATGAGGTACAGAGTTTTCTGGGGCGACTCAGATCTTTCCTCTTTCAGAATCAGCTAGCCACTTGCAGGTAAGTATTTCCTAGAAAAGACACAACTTCAATTTTGAATGTAAGTTTCAGTTTGTGTGATCTGTACTATCAGGGTGAAAACGTGCCTACCTCATGGAGTCGATGTGAGAAATGAATAAAACAATCTCAAGCCACAACCCTTGTCACATATACTCAATAAATTTGAGATTAATGTTGGTATTAAAGTTAGTGTAAGTATCTAATAATATCTCCAGGACAAGACTTGAAACCACTCTGAATCCTATCAAATACAGGAATTTAAACCAGGGAATCGGCCATGCAAATAACAGAAGAGCTGAGGAGCCGAATGATGGGACAGTGAGGGATCCCAGGGTTTAGCAACAAGAGGAAACTTCTGTCATGGGGTCTTGTACATTGAGAAATGAGACAATAAAGGAAGGGTCTGTGCCTCAGGAGCTGCGATCACAGGACAAAAGCTGTCATTGTTGCAAACCCCTGCTGAGATGCCACCAGAGGTGAGGCAGGACATTCTTCTCACCCTCCAGTCTTCTGCTCATCCCAGCGGCTGAACCTACCTGCGAGTGGGCTAGCAAGAGAGCCTGGGAAATACAGTTCTATACATACCAAACAGAGAAGGCAAAGCAAAGGGAATGGGTACGAGAGTACACAAGCTAGTGACCACTATTCTTCATGACGGCTGAAGATCTGACTTTGCTGTGGTCCTTGGAAGGTGCTCAAGATGGTCTTTAGTCTTTCCAGCCTTCTTTGCCCCTGGGCTTGTCCTCTGCTGCTTATTTTGTGCTTATCTTTTTCATTTTAGCCTGTTCTGAGAGCATTTCTTTCCTGTAGACGTCCATGATTGACAATTGCTGTTGTTCAGCCACTCAGTCGTCTCTGACTCTTTGCAACTCCATGGGCTGCACCATGCCAGGCTTCTTTGTCCTTCACTATCTCCCAGAATTTTCTCAGATTCATTGAATTGGTGACACCATCCAGCCACCGCATCCTCTGACATCCCCTTCTTCTCTTGCCTACAATCTTTCCCAGCGTCAGAGTCTTTCCCAATGACTGGTAATAGTTCTTTTAAAACTGTCTCTCAGGGGATCGACACTGAAACATAGACAAAGATCATGAAATAAGGGGAGATGTTCTAATGGTAACATTTCAGGTTTTAGATGCATGAGGCTTTTTCGTTTTAGTTTGATTTTGTTTAACTCCAGGGTCTTCATTTCTAGACTCCTGAGAATTTCAACACAGAAGTTCTGTTTATGTACACAGATTATTTCATTTACCATCACAATCCTGTGATGTACATGGACAGGAATTGACTTCTCTGTTTTGTTATTGTTGGTTTTTTTTTTTTTTTTCCCAAAGAAAGCTCAGCAAATTCAAAAAACATGTTTAATGTGATACAGCTTTAACTGGTAGAGTAAGGATTCAAATCCAGGTTTCTCTGACTCCCAAGTCGGGAGCCTCCAAATGCTTCAGAATGTCTTTTTCAAGGGAAAAAACTGGGTTCAAGGACAATATCATTCACTGGAGTAGTTCATTCTTTCTGTTAGTGAAATGACTGCTTTATCACATATTAAATTCCCATATACATGGGAAGTGTTTCTGGAATATTTTTCTCCCCAATATGAACTGTTTATCTAATCCTGCATGAATATCATGATCCTTTAATTACTTTAGTTTACAGCTTATTATAATATATGATAAAAAGGTTCCCCTCTCCTTTTCCCTCTTCTTCCTTCTTCATATTTTTCTTGGTGGTTCTTGCATATTTTCTCTTCCAGGACAAACTTGAAATCTACTCATCAAATTCCAAAAAGAAATGATGGTACTACATTGAATAAGAAACTGACTTGAAAAGAATCTTCATCTTTGCAATAGCAAACCTTTCTATGTAACGACTACAACTTGGGATAGCTCTCCCTTTACTCAATTCCTTTTCATGCCCTTTGGTAAAGTTTTATGCCTTTCTTCAATCAGGTCTTGCATATTTCCTGTTTAATTTATTCCTGGATGTATTACAGTTTTGGTTGTGGATGTGAATAAAGTATTTCCTCCCATGACATTTTGTAATTGGCTGTTACTGGCATTAAGGAAGCTCCTGGTTGTTGTATGGTCTTGTAATCCCCATCACTATGGTCTTTCCCAATGACTGGTAATAGTTCTTTTAAAACTGTCTCTCAGGGATCGACACTGAAACATAGACAAAGATCATGAAATAAGGGGAGATGTTCTAATGGTAACATTTCAGGTTTTAGATGCATGAGGCTTTTTCGTTTTAGTTTGATTTTGTTTAACTCCAGGGTCTTCATTTCTAGACTCCTGAGAATTTCAACACAGAAGTTCTGTTTATGTACACAGATTATTTCATTTACCATCACAATCCTGTGATGTACATGGACAGGAATTGACTTCTCTGTTTTGTTATTGTTGGTTTTTTTTTTTTTTTTCCCAAAGAAAGCTCAGCAAATTCAAAAAACATGTTTAATGTGATACAGCTTTAACTGGTAGAGTAAGGATTCAAATCCAGGTTTCTCTGACTCCCAAGTCGGGAGCCTCCAAATGCTTCAGAATGTCTTTTTCAAGGGAAAAAACTGGGTTCAAGGACAATATCATTCACTGGAGTAGTTCATTCTTTCTGTTAGTGAAATGACTGCTTTATCACATATTAAATTCCCATATACATGGGAAGTGTTTCTGGAATATTTTTCTCCCCAATATGAACTGTTTATCTAATCCTGCATGAATATCATGATCCTTTAATTACTTTAGTTTACAGCTTATTATAATATATGATAAAAAGGTTCCCCTCTCCTTTTCCCTCTTCTTCCTTCTTCATATTTTTCTTGGTGGTTCTTGCATATTTTCTCTTCCAGGACAAACTTGAAATCTACTCATCAAATTCCAAAAAGAAATGATGGTACTACATTGAATAAGAAACTGACTTGAAAAGAATCTTCATCTTTGCAATAGCAAACCTTTCTATGTAACGACTACAACTTGGGATAGCTCTCCCTTTACTCAATTCCTTTTCATGCCCTTTGGTAAAGTTTTATGCCTTTCTTCAATCAGGTCTTGCATATTTCCTGTTTAATTTATTCCTGGATGTATTACAGTTTTGGTTGTGGATGTGAATAAAGTATTTCCTCCCATGACATTTTGTAATTGGCTGTTACTGGCATTAAGGAAGCTCCTGGTTGTTGTATGGTCTTGTATCCAATCACCTTCCTACACTCACTTGGCTTTTATGGCTCTTCAGTGCCCTAACCTGAGTTTTCTAGGGAAAGGACCAGGTTGTCTTCCCTGCCATATTTAAGTTCTTCTTTTTATGCCTTTTTTCCCTACCAAACACTCTATGATTTATCTCATTGCCTTTATATCCTGTCTTGAATTATTGTAATGTCCAGGTATTTTATTGCCTTGAGTAGATGGTCTAAGAATAAAGATTGTCTTATTTATCTTTATGCCATTTCTCTCCATTCCCGCAAGACCTTCACATATTACTTAACATGAAGTATATAGCATGCTCTCAGTAAATGTTTCTGTAATAATTAGTCATGCCTTGTAATTAGTGAGTTATGTATATTAACTTCATATTGAATCATGTATTAAGATAACGTTTTGTTCTAACCAACTCCATTTAACATGACTTCCTTGTATCCTAAGGCTTTCTGCCCAGTCCAGGCAACCAACCTGGAATTTCATTGCCTGGAGAAGGAGGAGCTCAGAAACAATGGGGCAGCAGAGATATCAAATTCTTGGCCCTGACATTCAAAATTCAGGCCCCCTCCCAGAAAGCAAGCTTTCTGGTTCTGTGAAGCTTCATTCCCCTTCTTATTTAGCCCAATAGACACACACACACACACACACACACGTACACACACCAACACACACCAACACACACCCTAAAACTAGACAGAGACTGAAGGGAAGGCTCTGTGAAGCTGCTCCCACATCAACAAGAAGAACCCCAAGCCTGGAGCCCTATCTAAGCAGGCCAACAGCGAACCCAGAGAGCCCAGGAGGCTTTTTATTAGTGGAAAGAGAACACTGCCCCAGTTAAAGAGCTGTGCTGGTTATCTTCTAAGATGCAGCCAGAGACACCACCCTTCAGTATCAGCTAGCAGGTCCATGCTGGAGAACTGGCAGGAGTGATGCTGTTCTGAGCCCTGAGGCTTTGCTAAGTCTCCATCCTACCCACACCAGGTCAACACTCTCTGGATACCTAGAGAGGTGGTAGTGACCCAGAAAGAAAAGCCTTCTTCTTCTGCATCCACCCAGCCCTTGGTAAGTGGCCTAAAGAAGCTTGCTCCATGTCTCCCACTTCGTGGTGGCAGAGGGGAAATAGTCACGTGTTACACTCAGTCTCTTGAGGGCAGAGATGGGCTGAGTCCATGAAGAATGTGCATCTGCTAGGTGAAGACTCTTGGAGATGCAGGTGGAGTGATAGCCTAGAGCTGCAGGACCAGAGAAGGCCCCTTCCTCCTCTCCTCCTCAGACTGGCCACTTGCCCCACGTCTCCCTCTGATGAGGTTCCAGTTGGGAAATGAGGCTCCCAGCTGTCCTGCAAGGGCCTTCCTGGGGAACCTACTGCAGTAATGGTTCCAGACCCTCCGTCTACCTAAATCTTCATCTGATGGAGGAGGAATTAGGCACAGGGACCTGGGCTTAGATTTCCAGGTAATAGGCTTCAAAGCTGGGTTTTAGTGGTGCTGAGAGCCCCCTTTCTGTGTGCAGTCACATCAGGATTCAGAAACGGGGCTGTGATGCTGCCCTCTGTAGTCTGAGGAGGTGAGATGAGCATCTTTAGGGTGTTTCACACTAAACCACAGCCCCAACTAGAGTAACTTTAGAAAGATAGAGAATGTTCAAACTGGGAGGGTTTCTGAGATGCTGAATCCAACTCAGTTTTTGTACTGCTGGGGCTCCAAAGGGCTAGTGGCAGGCCCGTGGTCCCTCGGTGATCAATGGCACCTCCACGTGCCAGCCCCCAACCCCCTCCACCTCTATGTCTTCCCACTCCTCCGGTCCACACCTCTGGAAAGCAGTTTAGGGAGAGGTGGGACATTTCTGGGGAATATTGAGGGTAGGCACGGGGCTCCTGGGGGACAGGAAAGCTGTAGACATGGAAAAGAGGGGCCCAGAGTCAGGAAACTGGGAGGGGAAGGGCAAGCGTCACCAACTGGGCAGGTGGCAGGAATGGCAGCCGGAGCTATGGGGACAGAAACTGGGAGGGTGAGAGCAGGCTGGAGGTGCGGGAGAGGCAGGGGTCACAAGGAGAGAACCAGCCCCATGGCTGAGTGAGACACGGGGACTCTGAGAGCAGTGCTGGTGGTGCCATGGTGTAGGCAGGCTGCCTCAGTGTCCCACGCAGGGTGCCCTGACCCCTGAAAACCATGCTCCCAGGCCCTGGAAGATGATCTGATTAACAGAGGTACACCAAGGTGGCCATGCCTGAAACCAGCTTGCATGGGATCCTTCTTTCCACCTTCTGAAGGGATTTCAAGTTGAACAGGTAATGAAAATGGTTAGCTGGAGGATGAATTTCTCACTCTGGTGCCTCAGACATCAGTCAGAGTAGGAAGGTATACTCTCCCCCCATACCTAGCTTCTGCACCCCTGAGATCACATCAGCCCTTTAGATCACATCACAGGAGCTGCCCGCCTCTTGCTCCACTTGGGATTAGGGTTTGCCCGTCTCTCCATCAGTCAGAATTTCCTACTGCAGTAATGGTTCCAGACCCTCCGTCTACCTAAATCTTCATCTGATGGAGGAGGAATTAGGCACAGGGACCTGGGCTTAGATTTCCAGGTAATAGGCTTCAAAGCTGGGTTTTAGTGGTGCTGAGAGCCCCCTTTCTGTGTGCAGTCACATCAGGATTCAGAAACGGGGCTGTGATGCTGCCCTCTGTAGTCTGAGGAGGTGAGATGAGCATCTTTAGGGTGTTTCACACTAAACCACAGCCCCAACTAGAGTAACTTTAGAAAGATAGAGAATGTTCAAACTGGGAGGGTTTCTGAGATGCTGAATCCAACTCAGTTTTTGTACTGCTGGGGCTCCAAAGGGCTAGTGGCAGGCCCGTGGTCCCTCGGTGATCAATGGCACCTCCACGTGCCAGCCCCCAACCCCCTCCACCTCTATGTCTTCCCACTCCTCCGGTCCACACCTCTGGAAAGCAGTTTAGGGAGAGGTGGGACATTTCTGGGGAATATTGAGGGTAGGCACGGGGCTCCTGGGGGACAGGAAAGCTGTAGACATGGAAAAGAGGGGCCCAGAGTCAGGAAACTGGGAGGGGAAGGGCAAGCGTCACCAACTGGGCAGGTGGCAGGAATGGCAGCCGGAGCTATGGGGACAGAAACTGGGAGGGTGAGAGCAGGCTGGAGGTGCGGGAGAGGCAGGGGTCACAAGGAGAGAACCAGCCCCATGGCTGAGTGAGACACGGGGACTCTGAGAGCAGTGCTGGTGGTGCCATGGTGTAGGCAGGCTGCCTCAGTGTCCCACGCAGGGTGCCCTGACCCCTGAAAACCATGCTCCCAGGCCCTGGAAGATGATCTGATTAACAGAGGTACACCAAGGTGGCCATGCCTGAAACCAGCTTGCATGGGATCCTTCTTTCCACCTTCTGAAGGGATTTCAAGTTGAACAGGTAATGAAAATGGTTAGCTGGAGGATGAATTTCTCACTCTGGTGCCTCAGACATCAGTCAGAGTAGGAAGGTATACTCTCCCCCCATACCTAGCTTCTGCACCCCTGAGATCACATCAGCCCTTTAGATCACATCACAGGAGCTGCCCGCCTCTTGCTCCACTTGGGATTAGGGTTTGCCCGTCTCTCCATCAGTCAGAATTTCCTAATCATTAGAATGTCTCGTTTGGCAGACATATTTTCTCTGTCAGAGGACCATGTAGATTCTAGGTTTAAATGTGAACACTTAAAAATTGTTATTTTATTGTATACCTATTCCCAGCAGGGGTCTGAGTAGCTTACCCATGCATTAGGGCAGTGAAGACAAAGATTTTATCAAGTGCGTGCCGCAAATACATCGAAGAAGGAAAGGAGGAACTTGAATCAGGAAATCAGAATAAGACATCGTGATCTCTAAATTTAGCACAAATTCACAGCATCCCTAGGGAAAAGAGGTGCCCATTTGTTTATTTAGTTCTTTGTACCTGAGAAAAGCAAGCTGCGAAGAAGTAAACATCCCCGGAAGTGGGTAGCACACGGGAGGGGACAAAAGTGCCTTGGAGACAAACGCTTGAGGTCCAGGTGTGACATGGGACAAGATCTTGACTCCTTTGAATCTGAGATTTCTTATCAGGAAAATGAAGGCGATTATTGTGAGTGGGGTGCCTGGTCGTCACGCTCACCAGTCCTGGCTCATAATTCTGGGAGGAAATGCGCCGTGTGGACTTTATATTATATAAGAACCGGCGGGCAACAGAAGAGACAGTGCCATCTGGGCAGTTCCGCCTCCTCTCTGGCCTCGTGGCCCAACCGTCTCTTGGAAGAACATGCCTCCCAAAGGAAAGGAAACATCCCTCTGAGCCCTGGAAATGGGAACAGAAAGGAGTTCTCCTTCCGGGCCCACTGTTTCCGGCCCTGGTGCGGGGTGATTCCGTCTGCCTCTGCAGCTTGGCTGGGAGCAAAAGCTGGCAGCGCGGGAGCACGGGAGCTGCCAAGGGTGCCTCCGCTGCTTAGAAAGCCCAGACACGACTGCACACCCCGTGTCTGGACGCGCTTCTCTGTCTGGACCGCCCCACCACGTTCCGTGGGCCCCTGCTCCCTGTGGAACCTCTGCTGTGGGACCCATGTCCTCGTGGGACCCCTCTCTCATTCCTCATTTCATACCAGGCCTCCTGGGACAGAAACCGAGATAATGAGATGAGTTTTGCCTGCTCACCTCTCGTTAAAACTGCCTCCCTCCCACCCTAGCAAGATTATGTTCTCTGCTAGAGACATTGAGAAAAGAAACAGAAAAACAGATTCCCACCCTCAAGTTTAGACATATTTTCTCTTTCAGAGGACCCTGTAGATTCTAGGTTTAAATGTGAACACTTAAAAATTGTTATTTTATTGTATACCTATTCCCAGCAGGGGTCTGAGTAGCTTACCCATGCATTAGGGCAGTGAAGACAAAGATTTTATCAAGTGCGTGCCGCAAATACATCGAAGAAGGAAAGGAGGAACTTGAATCAGGAAATCAGAATAAGACATCGTGATCTCTAAATTTAGCACAAATTCACAGCATCCCTAGGGAAAAGAGGTGCCCATTTGTTTATTTAGTTCTTTGTACCTGAGAAAAGCAAGCTGCGAAGAAGTAAACATCCCCGGAAGTGGGTAGCACACGGGAGGGGACAAAAGTGCCTTGGAGACAAACGCTTGAGGTCCAGGTGTGACATGGGACAAGATCTTGACTCCTTTGAATCTGAGATTTCTTATCAGGAAAATGAAGGCGATTATTGTGAGTGGGGTGCCTGGTCGTCACGCTCACCAGTCCTGGCTCATAATTCTGGGAGGAAATGCGCCGTGTGGACTTTATATTATATAAGAACCGGCGGGCAACAGAAGAGACAGTGCCATCTGGGCAGTTCCGCCTCCTCTCTGGCCTCGTGGCCCAACCGTCTCTTGGAAGAACATGCCTCCCAAAGGAAAGGAAACATCCCTCTGAGCCCTGGAAATGGGAACAGAAAGGAGTTCTCCTTCCGGGCCCACTGTTTCCGGCCCTGGTGCGGGGTGATTCCGTCTGCCTCTGCAGCTTGGCTGGGAGCAAAAGCTGGCAGCGCGGGAGCACGGGAGCTGCCAAGGGTGCCTCCGCTGCTTAGAAAGCCCAGACACGACTGCACACCCCGTGTCTGGACGCGCTTCTCTGTCTGGACCGCCCCACCACGTTCCGTGGGCCCCTGCTCCCTGTGGAACCTCTGCTGTGGGACCCATGTCCTCGTGGGACCCCTCTCTCATTCCTCATTTCATACCAGGCCTCCTGGGACAGAAACCGAGATAATGAGATGAGTTTTGCCTGCTCACCTCTCGTTAAAACTGCCTCCCTCCCACCCTAGCAAGATTATGTTCTCTGCTAGAGACATTGAGAAAAGAAACAGAAAAACAGATTCTCAGTAATGTAACACCAGTATTCATAAGGACAACAGGAGCCAACATTTGCTGAAAGTTCAGGTATACTAAGTCTTGTACAAGGATTGTCTCTGGTTATCCTTGGGGCAACTCAATTCCAACTCCGTTTTGCATAAAGAAAAATGGAGGCTCAGAGAAGTTCAGTAACTTGCCCAGGGTCACACAGCCAATGCATGGTGGAAAAGGAACTCAATTCATGAGTCTAAAGTCTTAATCACTCCTCTTATTCATGTAGAGGTTGCTCTAGGCTTTTTCTACTGAGGACACTGCAAAAGAGCTCTAATTTTTGTTTTGCAAAGGAAGATACTGATTGTATAAGTGGCTGTGAGTAGAAGAGGTATTTTGTGTTGAGTGACTTTTTAGGGACCTTGGATGTCATTGCAGATTGTTTAACCTCTGTACTTCAGTTTCCTCATCTATAAAATGGGTATGGTAATGAGCATACATACTTCAGGGGTTGCTGTGAGGTTTTTTTTTTTTTTAAGATTTATTTATTTATTTATTTTGGGGTGGGGGTTGAGGAGGGAGGGGAGTGGGCGGGCCACTTCTATTGGTCTCTCATTTCTCTGTTTTCATCCGTCTTTGTTCTTTGGCTCCTGCGGGCCTCCCATCGCAGTGGCGTCTGTTGTCGCAGAGCACCGGCTCTGGGCGCATGCGCTCCAGAGCTCCGGCTCGGTAATTGGACACATCAGTCCAGCCGCTCCGCGGCACGTGGGATCTTCCCAGGCCAGGGATCGAACCGGCGCCCCTTGTACTGCAAGGCGGTGTCCTTACCCACTGGACCACCAGGGGAAGCCCTGTGAGGTTTAATTAGTTGCACATGGCATGTAAAATGCTTAGAACAGTGCCTGAGTCAGGGTAGGTGCTACACGAATATGATTATTACCACAGTTGTTATTGTCTGAGTGATGGTGCTATCTCCAGCCTTGTCCAGGGGAGCAAGTCTTTCAGGGGGAGCAGGTGGCCTCCCAAGAGGAAAGCAGCAGGTGCCATGTGCACTCCCCTGTTTGGAGTCCTCTGGGAAACCTGACCTTGGCTGCCAGAGAGAGGAGCCTGGGAGCCCTGGCTAAGGAGGGGTGAGATGGCTCCTCCCTGCCAGGCCACTTCTGGTGTTTTCCAGCCTCCTGGGATACAGGGCTCCTGTGGGACTGATGCTGGGCCAGGCGGGATGGTGCTTTCAGTAGCAGGAGGAGAGGAGGGTTCTCTGGCATTCTCTGTGTCTGAGGGAGAAGGATTGAATAGTTCACAGATCCGTCCTTGGGCGTTACCTCTTATATTGCTGTGTCCTGTCTCGTCACATCCTTTGGTTCGCTGTTGGATGGTTGGGTGCCCTGTGGATGGTGCACGTGATGAGGCAGCGTGGGAAAGGAGAACTGCCATTGATGTAGCACTGTGGACACCCATCCTCACTGCTTGGGTTCCTAGTGCCCTGAGCTGGGCTCCCACACAGATCTGGGCCTTCTGGGGCAGTCTTTCAGTGACACTTGCATTTACCTACATCTACAACCCAATTGCCGGCTTCTGGGGGTCCCTGTGGAACCCTTGACTCCCACCCTGTGCCCAGCCCTGAGGACCCTCAGGAGGGTGGCACTGCCACCATTGGCATCCCTCTTCCTGGGGAGGCTGGACCCTGCTCACAGATTCAGAACATCCTAGGACACTAAGAAAATCGGGTTGATTTGGTAGACACAGATTCAAGCCCATCACAGTTTCGGATACCCCTAATCAGCCAAACTTTGGTCTGGAGAGCACTGGCTCTGGGCGCATGCGCTCCAGAGCTCCGGCTCGGTAATTGGACACATCAGTCCAGCCGCTCCGCGGCACGTGGGATCTTCCCAGGCCAGGGATCGAACCGGCGCCCCTTGTACTGCAAGGCGGTGTCCTTACCCACTGGACCACCAGGGGAAGCCCTGTGAGGTTTAATTAGTTGCACATGGCATGTAAAATGCTTAGAACAGTGCCTGAGTCAGGGTAGGTGCTACACGAATATGATTATTACCACAGTTGTTATTGTCTGAGTGATGGTGCTATCTCCAGCCTTGTCCAGGGGAGCAAGTCTTTCAGGGGGAGCAGGTGGCCTCCCAAGAGGAAAGCAGCAGGTGCCATGTGCACTCCCCTGTTTGGAGTCCTCTGGGAAACCTGACCTTGGCTGCCAGAGAGAGGAGCCTGGGAGCCCTGGCTAAGGAGGGGTGAGATGGCTCCTCCCTGCCAGGCCACTTCTGGTGTTTTCCAGCCTCCTGGGATACAGGGCTCCTGTGGGACTGATGCTGGGCCAGGCGGGATGGTGCTTTCAGTAGCAGGAGGAGAGGAGGGTTCTCTGGCATTCTCTGTGTCTGAGGGAGAAGGATTGAATAGTTCACAGATCCGTCCTTGGGCGTTACCTCTTATATTGCTGTGTCCTGTCTCGTCACATCCTTTGGTTCGCTGTTGGATGGTTGGGTGCCCTGTGGATGGTGCACGTGATGAGGCAGCGTGGGAAAGGAGAACTGCCATTGATGTAGCACTGTGGACACCCATCCTCACTGCTTGGGTTCCTAGTGCCCTGAGCTGGGCTCCCACACAGATCTGGGCCTTCTGGGGCAGTCTTTCAGTGACACTTGCATTTACCTACATCTACAACCCAATTGCCGGCTTCTGGGGGTCCCTGTGGAACCCTTGACTCCCACCCTGTGCCCAGCCCTGAGGACCCTCAGGAGGGTGGCACTGCCGCGACCATTGGCATCCCTCTTCCTGGGGAGGCTGGACCCTGCTCACAGATTCAGAACATCCTAGGACACTAAGAAAATCGGGTTGATTTGGTAGACACAGATTCAAGCCCATCACAGTTTCCGGATACCCCTAATCAGCCTAATTAGTGAGATCCATTTGGGTCTAGCTACCATGGTGCCAACTCTTTACCAATATGATGATTCAAAACGGGAAATGCTCTGAGCACCTACTCCATGCCAAGCGCTGCTAAGGGTTAGCCTACGGAGGAGAATCAAAAAGACACAGATCCTGTCTCCTGGGAGCTGAGACTCAGCGCAGTGAGAGCCAGTGGGGAGATACCCCACCACCCAGTGAGGACACAGATGTGAGGGCAGGAAGGATAGCACCGTGTGTGAGGCACAGCATGGTGACTAGGGCTGGCAGCTGCTGCTGCTGTGGTCATCATTATTGAAGTCATTCAGATTAAGGAGTGACTAATTCTGTAGGTAGGTGGTCAGGAGAGATCACACGGAAGAGGTGAGTGCTTTCAGAGATTTGAAGGTGAAAGGACATGCACCAGCCCATCCTCAGGGCAAGGAGTGCTGCAGGTGTTGAGATCCCCCTGTGCCCAAAGGGCAGGGGTGAGGCTCAGCGTGGGGTGGTCAGAGACACAGACGGCCCCATGTTAGCCTGATGGGCTGCTCATGTGGACATCTCAGTCCTTCCCCTCCTTAGGCTTGTGGATGGAAAAATGGAAAGAGCTTCCTGTTTGCTTCCCTAAGAGGCACCGACATCTACCCAGTTCCATGGGGGCCCCAGCACAGGTGAGTTGATGGGTCCTGCTGCTGGGACCTTTCTGTTCCATCTGTGGTTCTGGCCGGCGGAGCCTGCAGCCTGCATCCAGCCAGCATGGGGGGAACTAATTGGGCGATGAGGCACTGTGGGAGGCCAGGCATCCTCACCCCTGGATATCCCCGCTGCTGCGGCAGATGGCCTGCCTTCTCCAGCTCTTCAGAGACACCCCCTCGCAATTACCACTCCACAGCTGCCGCGTGTGAAGGTTAACTTGGTGTTCGAGTGTGTGCCTGGAAGATTATGCAACCTGCTGGCGGGAGAAAGCCACCACACTTGGCGAGTTTAGCAAGATTAAATGTGTCAACAGTCGGCTTTGAATATGAAATAATGCAAATGTCTCCTTAGTCGCGTTTAAATTTTAAAAAGTCAAGAGGCTCATGTTCGTCTAGATTCTTATAGATGAAGAGCACATTTAACTCATTCATTCATTGCACAAAAGTAGATGGAGGGTTTACGATGTTCTAGGAAAAGGTGATACACAGAGACTCAAACATCACGAATGATTCTGGCCCTCAAGGAGTTTACATTCTAGCAGGTGGGACAGACAATAAATCATAAACACAGTAACCACATACATAGCCTAGTACAACAGACGCTGGAAAATGCTGGGGAACAATTTAAAAAATAAAGCAGGGGAAAGGAAGGGAGATCAAAGGTTGGGGATGGGTGGTGGTATTGTACAATGGGAATTTAGAAGGACACGTATATGCTGCTGCTGTGGTCATCATTATTGAAGTCATTCAGATTAAGGAGTGACTAATTCTGTAGGTAGGTGGTCAGGAGAGATCACACGGAAGAGGTGAGTGCTTTCAGAGATTTGAAGGTGAAAGGACATGCACCAGCCCATCCTCAGGGCAAGGAGTGCTGCAGGTGTTGAGATCCCCCTGTGCCCAAAGGGCAGGGGTGAGGCTCAGCGTGGGGTGGTCAGAGACACAGACGGCCCCATGTTAGCCTGATGGGCTGCTCATGTGGACATCTCAGTCCTTCCCCTCCTTAGGCTTGTGGATGGAAAAATGGAAAGAGCTTCCTGTTTGCTTCCCTAAGAGGCACCGACATCTACCCAGTTCCATGGGGGCCCCAGCACAGGTGAGTTGATGGGTCCTGCTGCTGGGACCTTTCTGTTCCATCTGTGGTTCTGGCCGGCGGAGCCTGCAGCCTGCATCCAGCCAGCATGGGGGGAACTAATTGGGCGATGAGGCACTGTGGGAGGCCAGGCATCCTCACCCCTGGATATCCCGCTGCTGCGGCAGATGGCCTGCCTTCTCCAGCTCTTCAGAGACACCCCCTCGCAATTACCACTCCACAGCTGCCGCGTGTGAAGGTTAACTTGGTGTTCGAGTGTGTGCCTGGAAGATTATGCAACCTGCTGGCGGGAGAAAGCCACCACACTTGGCGAGTTTAGCAAGATTAAATGTGTCAACAGTCGGCTTTGAATATGAAATAATGCAAATGTCTCCTTAGTCGCGTTTAAATTTTAAAAAGTCAAGAGGCTCATGTTCGTCTAGATTCTTATAGATGAAGAGCACATTTAACTCATTCATTCATTGCACAAAAGTAGATGGAGGGTTTACGATGTTCTAGGAAAAGGTGATACACAGAGACTCAAACATCACGAATGATTCTGGCCCTCAAGGAGTTTACATTCTAGCAGGTGGGACAGACAATAAATCATAAACACAGTAACCACATACATAGCCTAGTACAACAGACGCTGGAAAATGCTGGGGAACAATTTAAAAAATAAAGCAGGGGAAAGGAAGGGAGATCAAAGGTTGGGGATGGGTGGTGGTATTGTACAATGATAAGAGAATATGGCAGGTTTTTCCAGGAAAAGTGAACTTGACGTATATTGTGTTCAGGTCACTTTTGACTCTCCTGGTTGCCAAGTATTTGATGAATAGGTCTGAGGGGAGTGACTGAAATTACTCCAGGGTATCTTAAGACCTTCTTTTCCAGTCCTCATGGGCAGCTTCCCCTCAATGAGATGCACATCATCCCCACATAAGGTGACGAAATGCCCCAGGGTATCTGGGGTGGAGGGATTCCCAGGGCATGGGCGACTCAGAGTGAAAACCTAGGGAAATGGGGATAAATGGGCTCCCTAGGCCACACCAGTGCTTTAAGAGAATCTTACTTGCATTTCAGCCCCAGTGAACTCTCAGCCCAATCACAGAGTGGACTGGTGTCCAGGGCTCCGTAGTGGTCCTTTAGTTGCTAAGTCATGCCTGACTGTTGCAACCCCATGGACTGGGGCCCTCCAGGCTCTGCTGTCTGTGGGATTTTCCAGACAAGAATATTGGAGTGGGTTGTCATTCTTTTCTCCAGGGGATCTTCCCCAACCAGGGATCGAACCTGGACCTTCCCCATTGCAGGCAGGTTCTTTACCAACTGTGCCACCAGGGAAGCTCTTTAAATCACCCTGTGCCGGCTTAAAAATGTTTCTTGTTTTAAGTCCAATCATTTTGCTTGAGACATCAGAGAGACTGGGGATTTAATCAAGACCAAATGGCAGAAGAGCATTCTTCTCCCCTCCGTGACCTCTAGCTCACCATGGGTGGGGCCCAGAGGAAGGAACACGAGCACTCATTTCCGATGTGCTCTTGAATGCCTCTAGGGCAGGCCTACTTACAGACCTTGTAGAACTGAAAATGGTTACCTCAAGTGAAGTTTGACTATTCTCCACGGATTTCCATTATTGAGGCTCCTTGGGGTGGATTGAATTCAGAGCTCCTCCAAGACAGGGATTGCCATGTGCTCCTGGCACTGAGCCGATGGCCTGGCCTCTGGTTAGGAGGTCAGTTCACACCTTATTGGTGTTAACATCCTTTCCATCACCCAGGCACTTCAAACTCACCTTGAGCAGAACCAAACTCAGCAATCCCCATCTCCCTCACCCCCTAAACATGACCCTTCTCCAAAGTTCACACTTCGGCGAACAGTCTCAGCATCCTCTCCTCACCCAAACTAGAAGGCTGGCCGACTCTTCCTTCTCCTCTTATGCCCACAGCCCCGGAACCACTCAGCCTTAACCTCTGTACCACCTCCCAAACCAGCCCCTGGTCTTCCTCCCCACTGCCACGGTTCTAGTCCACCATTGTCTGGCATGTGGATAACAGCAGAGCCTTCTCACTAGTCTCCCTCTTTCCTCCACAAGCCTTCTTCAGCACTGATGAACATACTCACCCCACTGTCACTTTCTTCCTTAAAAGTCCTCCAGTGGTTTTCCATTTTGTTTGGATAAAGTCCAGGTTGCCTAGTTTGGCATACTGTGCCCTCTAGAATCTTGCCTGCCTACCTGCCTGACCTCAACCTAGCCCCAGTTCCTCCACTCCTTACCTTAATTTGACGCCTGAACATGTTTAGGAAGTTCTGCCATTCTGTTTTTACTCACATCACTCCCTCTGGTGGACCCACCTTTTCATATTTAAAGACTCAGCTGATGTCACCGTGTAAGACATTTTTCTTTACCCTTCTAGTTAGACCTAGTGTGCTATGCTTCCGATTGTCCACCAGTATTCAATACCTTCCCTGGATTTCTAAGCTTGTCCTTGTATCATAGAGGCTGGAAGTCTGGAAACCACATTATCCAGCTTCCTTGCCAGCAGAGTTCTAGTTTAAAGTCTTCCCGTGAGAGGCTGGTGCATGGGATTTGGAAGTCAAAAGAAGAGTATGAGTCATTATTTACTTCCAGAAACACCAAGTCCATACATGAGCAGATGGTAGCTTTGGGTCATTCTTTCTCTTCCTCATTTCCTAAAATTCTCAATTTTTCCATTATCATTATTTCCCCAGATCTCCCATCAGTTTTATAAATATGGAATCTCTTGCAATTAATCTCTACCTCTTGAAATATGTAGAGTGATTTCAGAGTGATTTCTATTTCCCTAAGGGATATCTGTGGGCTTCCCAGGTGGCTCAGTGGTATAGAATCCACCTGCCAATACAGGAGATGCAGGAGATCTGTGGTTCATGAAGATCCCCTAGAGAAGGAAATGGCAACCTACTTCAGTATTCCTTTTTTTTTTTTTTTTAACTTTTATTTTACTTTTAACTTTCACAGAGTTTCGTTGTTTACAGATATGTATGTTCCCAGATACTTCAGAATCCCATAAACACAAGAGCCTGATGGGCTACAGTCCATGGGGTAACAAAGAGCTGGATACAACTTAATGACTGAACAGCAGCCATGAATATATGTGCACCGTACTTTCTCAGGTGGAATTAATCTACATATCCAGCACCTGGCTCAGTGTCTTGCAGTTAGGATTCTTAATTCAGAAATGAGATATGTGGAGTTTTCCTTTGGAAATAGAAGGTTTTTACATTCTTTTTCCTTTTTTTTTGTTTGTACCATGAGGTCTGTGGAATCTTAGTTCCCTGACCAGGAATTGAACCTTGGCCCTCAGCATTGAGAACAGGGAATCCTAACCAGGACTACCAGGGAACTCTGAGAAATCAAATATTTTTATCTGTGAGTAGATAAAGAAGCATAAGGATTCAGAGTTGAACTGAGGAGCCTGGTGGACTACAGTCCATGAGGTTGCACAGACTCAGACATGACTTAGTGATAAAACTTATGATATATGTGATCTGAGTCTATATAGTCCCTGGATTGTAGGTATAAGGATTGTAGAGGCATAAGGATTCAGATATATAAGGCTTCAGATGGTCTTCTCCAGGTGCCATTTTGGTTTTTTTGGATGGAAGTACCAACAAACTAAATGGAGTTATTATACATCTCATGCCAAATAAAGGAATCGGAAGTGATAGCTAGAAAGAGTTTATTCTAAAAGCCCTTGGGGAATTCCTGCCTGAAGACTGGGATGGGTTAGAGAAAGCTTGCGTAGGTTTGAGAGGGAAGATGAAATGACCTCAGAAAAATGATTTCAGCATATGAAGGCAAATTTCAAGGTGGGACACTTCAAGGGAGGGCTTTTGCACAGTGGGTGGAGTTAGGGTTGGAAGGCAAGCTTGAAGACATGGGTGAGACAGTGGGATATCTGTGGGCTTCCCAGGTGGCTCAGTGGTATAGAATCCACCTGCCAATACAGGAGATGCAGGAGATCTGTGGTTCATGAAGATCCCCTAGAGAAGGAAATGGCAACCTACTTCAGTATTCCTTTTTTTTTTTTTTTTAACTTTTATTTTACTTTTAACTTTCACAGAGTTTCGTTGTTTACAGATATGTATGTTCCCAGATACTTCAGAATCCCATAAACACAAGAGCCTGATGGGCTACAGTCCATGGGGTAACAAAGAGCTGGATACAACTTAATGACTGAACAGCAGCCATGAATATATGTGCACCGTACTTTCTCAGGTGGAATTAATCTACATATCCAGCACCTGGCTCAGTGTCTTGCAGTTAGGATTCTTAATTCAGAAATGAGATATGTGGAGTTTTCCTTTGGAAATAGAAGGTTTTTACATTCTTTTTCTTTTTTGTTTGTACCATGAGGTCTGTGGAATCTTAGTTCCCTGACCAGGAATTGAACCTTGGCCCTCAGCATTGAGAACAGGGAATCCTAACCAGGACTACCAGGGAACTCTGAGAAATCAAATATTTTTATCTGTGAGTAGATAAAGAAGCATAAGGATTCAGAGTTGAACTGAGGAGCCTGGTGGACTACAGTCCATGAGGTTGCACAGACTCAGACATGACTTAGTGATAAAACTTATGATATATGTGATCTGAGTCTATATAGTCCCTGGATTGTAGGTATAAGGATTGTAGAGGCATAAGGATTCAGATATATAAGGCTTCAGATGGTCTTCTCCAGGTGCCATTTTGGTTTTTTTGGATGGAAGTACCAACAAACTAAATGGAGTTATTATACATCTCATGCCAAATAAAGGAATCGGAAGTGATAGCTAGAAAGAGTTTATTCTAAAAGCCCTTGGGGAATTCCTGCCTGAAGACTGGGATGGGTTAGAGAAAGCTTGCGTAGGTTTGAGAGGGAAGATGAAATGACCTCAGAAAAATGATTTCAGCATATGAAGGCAAATTTCAAGGTGGGACACTTCAAGGGAGCCTGGCACGGGTTTTGAAGACATGGGTGAGACAGTGGGTGGAGTTAGGGTTGGAAGGCAAGCTGAGGGTGGGAGAGTCACGGCTGAGTGAGGTCCACCTGAGATGCTGGACTGGTGTTCTGAGCATGAGCCCTGCTAGGGACTGTCGCCACCATGTCCTAGCACCCATGGCTATTCCTGGCACACAGTATGCCCTCCATGACTATTTGTTGGATAAAGAACTGTTGAGAAGGTGCATCCTGGTGGACCTCCACTCTCAGAGAGGAGGGGACAAAGACAGGCAGGATATCTTTGCGTACTGGGTACTTGTGCCTCTGACTGCTTTTTTCTTTCCCCCTTGCTAGGAGGGACCATACATTACAACTCAGGAAAAGGCCATGACCACAAACATCTGGCCTGAAAACAAAGAGATAGGAAAATAAAGGCAAGCATCAGGACCCAGAAGCAGTATTAATCCTATTCATGGTAGACAAGGAAAGGGGCAAGCTGCAAAGGCAAATTGCACATTATACAACTCAGCCTGAAAAGAGTCTGGGAAGCCCAGAAGGAGATGAGACCCCAGCGGGCCATCCCTCTGCCGCAGGAAAGGAGACAGTGGAAAGGAAACCTCGGGAAATGAGGAGAGGCGAAGTTTCAGAGAGGAACCTATGGCAGGAAGAGATGGTCTTCTCCAGATGTCTTAACAGCAGCTTTGGTTCCTGGCCTTTCTGCAGCAGAGTCAAAAACTAGGGAGAAGGAAAAGGCCCCAATAGACAGGTGTTATAAGGCCCTGCAGGGAGAAAAGAAGCAACAGGGAGTACAGGCCAGGACAGGAAATGCTCAGGTGCAGTGACAGTCCAAGAGAGGAGGGAGGGTGTGAAGAGAGGAGAGCCACACACACTTGGCTCAGGCAAGTTCCTGCTCGTAGGAAGGAAGGGGCAGTGGATAGCTAGAAAGAGTTTATTCTAAAAGCCCTTGGGGAATTCCTGCCTGAAGACTGGGATGGGTTAGAGAAAGCTTGCGTAGGTTTGAGAGGGAAGATGAAATGACCTCAGAAAAATGATTTCAGCATATGAAGGCAAATTTCAAGGTGGGACACTTCAAGGGAGCCTGGCACGGGTTTTGAAGACATGGGTGAGACAGTGGGTGGAGTTAGGGTTGGAAGGCAAGCTGAGGGTGGGAGAGTCACGGCTGAGTGAGGTCCACCTGAGATGCTGGACTGGTGTTCTGAGCATGAGCCCTGCTAGGACTGTCGCCACCATGTCCTAGCACCCATGGCTATTCCTGGCACACAGTATGCCCTCCATGACTATTTGTTGGATAAAGAACTGTTGAGAAGGTGCATCCTGGTGGACCTCCACTCTCAGAGAGGAGGGGACAAAGACAGGCAGGATATCTTTGCGTACTGGGTACTTGTGCCTCTGACTGCTTTTTTCTTTCCCCCTTGCTAGGAGGGACCATACATTACAACTCAGGAAAAGGCCATGACCACAAACATCTGGCCTGAAAACAAAGAGATAGGAAAATAAAGGCAAGCATCAGGACCCAGAAGCAGTATTAATCCTATTCATGGTAGACAAGGAAAGGGGCAAGCTGCAAAGGCAAATTGCACATTATACAACTCAGCCTGAAAAGAGTCTGGGAAGCCCAGAAGGAGATGAGACCCCAGCGGGCCATCCCTCTGCCGCAGGAAAGGAGACAGTGGAAAGGAAACCTCGGGAAATGAGGAGAGGCGAAGTTTCAGAGAGGAACCTATGGCAGGAAGAGATGGTCTTCTCCAGATGTCTTAACAGCAGCTTTGGTTCCTGGCCTTTCTGCAGCAGAGTCAAAAACTAGGGAGAAGGAAAAGGCCCCAATAGACAGGTGTTATAAGGCCCTGCAGGGAGAAAAGAAGCAACAGGGAGTACAGGCCAGGACAGGAAATGCTCAGGTGCAGTGACAGTCCAAGAGAGGAGGGAGGGTGTGAAGAGAGGAGAGCCACACACACTTGGCTCAGGCAAGTTCCTGCTCGTAGGAAGGAAGGGGCAGTGGGACTGATGGTTCGTAGCAGCCCCAGGGCTGCCGGGAACAGAAGGCTCAAAGGACCAGTGGGAATTTGTGCGTGCCTGCTAAGTCACTTGAGTCGTGTCTGACTCTTGCGAGCCCATGGACTGTAGTCTGCCAGGCAAGAATCCTGGAGTGGGTTTTGGAGGTTTTGTAAGCATGGGTTGGAGGCAGAGGTAATGGCACCTCAAAGAAGACCTGGAGGCAGGGGGCTGCTGCTTGGCACATGCCAGGCTTCTTGGCAGTTCTCATGAGTCTGAGACTCAGAGTATTTTCTTTCTTTGTCTCCATTTGTTTGCCCTAACTCCTTTCCCCCAGATGTCACCAAGCATCGGCTGTAGCTGCCGGCTGGCAGCAGAAACATGGGTTCTGAGAACATCGTGTGACTTGACTAAATTTGGTGGGTGTAGGGCTGGGGCTGGGTTATTCTTGTGTGCCCTGTTGACTTTCAGATGCTTTGAAAAGCAGGATTTAGGAGTGATTTGGGATTGGATAAACACCACCTCCTTGTGTGGGGGGGGTGGGGGGACACACCCATTTGGGATACTAGGGGATGAGCAGCTGCTCTGGGGGCAGGGGGGTGGGGAGACACTCAGACTCCAGCTGGGGGAGCTCCACTGACCAAGACTTTGGGAATTCAAATCTGAGAGGAAAGGTCTTGATTTGCTGGGATGTTCATTTGCAAAGGATGGGAACTCCAATTTGAGGCTCTGAGAATTTAATCCTGGTCTCCAGGGGCCAGCGGCCATCCCTCTGCGAGGAAAGGAGACAGTGGAAAGGAAACCTCGGGAAATGAGGAGAGGCGAAGTTTCAGAGAGGAACCTATGGCAGGAAGAGATGGTCTTCTCCAGATGTCTTAACAGCAGCTTTGGTTCCTGGCCTTTCTGCAGCAGAGTCAAAAACTAGGGAGAAGGAAAAGGCCCCAATAGACAGGTGTTATAAGGCCCTGCAGGGAGAAAAGAAGCAACAGGGAGTACAGGCCAGGACAGGAAATGCTCAGGTGCAGTGACAGTCCAAGAGAGGAGGGAGGGTGTGAAGAGAGGAGAGCCACACACACTTGGCTCAGGCAAGTTCCTGCTCGTAGGAAGGAAGGGGCAGTGGGACTGATGGTTCGTAGCAGCCCCAGGGCTGCCGGGAACAGAAGGCTCAAAGGACCAGTGGGAATTTGTGCGTGCCTGCTAAGTCACTTGAGTCGTGTCTGACTCTTGCGAGCCCATGGACTGTAGTCTGCCAGGCAAGAATCCTGGAGTGGGTTTTGGAGGTTTTGTAAGCATGGGTTGGAGGCAGAGGTAATGGCACCTCAAAGAAGACCTGGAGGCAGGGGGCTGCTGCTTGGCACATGCCAGGCTTCTTGGCAGTTCTCATGAGTCTGAGACTCAGAGTATTTTCTTTCTTTGTCTCCATTTGTTTGCCCTAACTCCTTTCCCCCAGATGTCACCAAGCATCGGCTGTAGCTGCCGGCTGGCAGCAGAAACATGGGTTCTGAGAACATCGTGTGACTTGACTAAATTTGGTGGGTGTAGGGCTGGGGCTGGGTTATTCTTGTGTGCCCTGTTGACTTTCAGATGCTTTGAAAAGCAGGATTTAGGAGTGATTTGGGATTGGATAAACACCACCTCCTTGTGTGGGGGGGGTGGGGGGACACACCCATTTGGGATACTAGGGGATGAGCAGCTGCTCTGGGGGCAGGGGGGTGGGGAGACACTCAGACTCCAGCTGGGGGAGCTCCACTGACCAAGACTTTGGGAATTCAAATCTGAGAGGAAAGGTCTTGATTTGCTGGGATGTTCATTTGCAAAAGGATGGGAACTCCAATTTGAGCTCTGGTTTTTTCTCTGAGAATTTAATAATGAAGAGGGCTTCACAGAGCTTGAGTTCAGGGTATTTTAAAATTGTTCCTTGGGGTATTTTTATGCTATCATGTGGTGTTTGTGGTCAGGCTTCCTCTGCTGAGCTATATTGGACAGTGTGGCTTGAAATTTGAGATGGGAAATATAACCGGGGTGAACGTTTGGCCTCGGCGGCAGTGGGGGCTTGGAGAGTTTGTATTTAATACTCTGTTCTGACCATTTTGGAGGTTTCTTGGGTAACAGCTGACTGCCCATCCCAGGAGCCCTTGGTGAGTGGCGCATGGTGTAGCCGGAAGTTGTGAAAGCCCTGCTTCCTACAAGGACAGGTGACCCCAGGGCTGACCATAGAGTTGGCTATTTAGCCCACTGGGATAAGTGGGCAAACTCTGGGTGGATTTAGGGCAGAACCCCAATCCCGCCTGCCTCCTGTTTCCACAGAGAAGAGGCTTCCTCCTACCATCTGCTAACGTGGTTGCACCAGGGACGGTGGAGCCACTAACACTCAGAAGGACACGCATTGACCAGGAAGTCAAGTGGGAGCCTTTGGAGACTGCAGACTAACACTCACAGCAGCAGACCACCGCAAAATGACTCTGTGTGAATTTGAACATGATGCCCCATTTGGGCAGGCAGGGACCAACAGAAACAAAGGTTGTTGAATAGATAACATGTTTTTGCAAAGACAGACAGCAAGCATGTCCCTTTTGCTTCCATAGCATGCTTGATGAGCAGGACTGGGGCTAGTTGGCAGTTTCCACTTGCCCCGGCAGGGAGCGCTTTTGTGCAGTCTACAACCTGCACAACCATACACAGCTGCCCTGCATACCCTTTCCTATTCTTGCACTGGCCAACCTCCAGTCACTACAGTATTTGCATTTGAAAGTCTCCACTTGGGCAGGGGTCCCTAGCTGAGGTCTCTCCCTGGAGCCCAGCTCATACTGCTGTCTCTGTTCAGCATCTCAAGGCCTGTGGTCTTCAAGTCACAGAAGGGCAGTGAAGAAAGCAACCTCTTTACCTCAGTCTGTCCAGGGGGCTCTTGTCCCTTCAGGGTGAGTGAGCACCTGCCTGACCCTTGAGTATAGCAGAGTCGTTCCTGGGTAGTCTCTCTTGTGATGTTCTCTAGAAGAGTAGGAGAGGGGAGAGGAAGAATGGATCAAACTTCACTCTAGTGTCTAATGATAATACTAATTAATAACATGTGCCCTTTAGATGAGGCTTCCCAGGTGGCTCAGTGGTAAAGAATCTGCCTGCCAATGCAGGAGATGCAGTTTTGATCCCTGGGTCAGCAAGATCCCCTGGAGAAGGAAATGGAAACCCACTCCAGTTTTCTTGCCTGGGAAATCCTACAGACAAAGGAGTGGGGCAGGCTACAGTCCAAGGAAGGCATTGCAAAGAGTTGGGCATGACTTAGAGACTCAGCAGCAGCAGCAGCAGGCCCTTATATAATACCAACACAGAGTCTCGTGGTGTTCAAAGTCATTTTTAAAGCTAATGTTATATCATGTCCTCTGTCAGGAATGAATGACGTGTAAACGCTCACTTGGATCCATGAGAGAAATCACTCTGCTCTCTGTCTGAACACAATCGCTGTCTGGGCTGTGAAATCCTACTGGCATAACAGGGACAGCTCCATAAGGGAGATGCGGAGGTGGGGATAGACCACGGGAGATGAAACCAGAATTGAACCAGAATGCTATTCCAATGGTCAGACCAAGCCTGCTCACATGTGACAGGATCCCAGACGGGTTCTTTTACTAAGGTCTTTGCAAAGTGGACAGAAAAATGTATCGAACGTGATGGAGCCTGGCTCACATACAGAGAGGAATACATAAAGTATGGACATAAACTATGAGAGATACGTGGTGAGGTCTGATCACCATTTCTAAGCCTTGCAAGGCATTTTTGGAGAACCCAGGTGCCCGCCTGGACTGGTCCCGCTCCAGCAGCTCCTGTCCATGGCTGTGGCCCTGGGCTCCAGCACTGCCTGCCCTCTTCCCCTCCAGACATGCGATGCCAAGCTGTTGGGTGGTGTTTCTGCCAGCCCTGCACATCCATTATGAGCACAGCCTCTGAGGAGGCTTTGAGCCCTCCCTTGAGCTTTGCGTGTTTCGCCTCGGATTTCATTTGGGAATCACTGCTGAGGCTGCAGCTTCTGCTTCGCTCTCCACGCAGTGTCCTGGTGCCAAGGTTTGCCAGGGACTGAGAAATTTCCAGGGACAGGGCCATTCAGTGCTAGAATGGGGAAAGTTCAGGGCAATCGAAGGCGTCGGGTCACTCCACCTAATGCCCTGACGCCCTTCCAACATTTTCTGCTCTCTGATGAGAGCTCTCTGCTCATTCTAATGGTAAAGAATCTGCCTGCCAATGCAGGAGATGCAGGTTACATCCCTGGGTCAGCAAGATCCCCTGGAGAAGGAAATTGCGACCCACTCCAGTATTCTTGCCTGGGAAATCCTACAGACAAAGGAGTGGGGCAGGCTACAGTCCAAGGAAGGCATTGCAAAGAGTTGGGCATGACTTAGAGACTCAGCAGCAGCAGCAGCAGGCCCTTATATAATACCAACACAGAGTCTCGTGGTGTTCAAAGTCATTTTTAAAGCTAATGTTATATCATGTCCTCTGTCAGGAATGAATGACGTGTAAACGCTCACTTGGATCCATGAGAGAAATCACTCTGCTCTCTGTCTGAACACAATCGCTGTCTGGGCTGTGAAATCCTACTGGCATAACAGGGACAGCTCCATAAGGGAGATGCGGAGGTGGGGATAGACCACGGGAGATGAAACCAGAATTGAACCAGAATGCTATTCCAATGGTCAGACCAAGCCTGCTCACATGTGACAGGATCCCAGACGGGTTCTTTTACTAAGGTCTTTGCAAAGTGGACAGAAAAATGTATCGAACGTGATGGAGCCTGGCTCACATACAGAGAGGAATACATAAAGTATGGACATAAACTATGAGAGATACGTGGTGAGGTCTGATCACCATTTCTAAGCCTTGCAAGGCATTTTTGGAGAACCCAGGTGCCCGCCTGGACTGGTCCCGCTCCAGCAGCTCCTGTCCATGGCTGTGGCCCTGGGCTCCAGCACTGCCTGCCCTCTTCCCCTCCAGACATGCGATGCCAAGCTGTTGGGTGGTGTTTCTGCCAGCCCTGCACATCCATTATGAGCACAGCCTCTGAGGAGGCTTTGAGCCCTCCCTTGAGCTTTGCGTGTTTCGCCTCGGATTTCATTTGGGAATCACTGCTGAGGCTGCAGCTTCTGCTTCGCTCTCCACGCAGTGTCCTGGTGCCAAGGTTTGCCAGGGACTGAGAAATTTCCTGGGACAGGGCCATTCAGTGCTAGAATGGGGAAAGTTCAGGGCAATCGAAGGCGTGCGGGTCACTCCACCTAATGCCCTGACGCTCCCTTCATTTCAGCAACTGCATTTTCTGCTCTCTGATGAGAGCTCTCTGCTCATTCTAATGCCACCCTTTTACTTTCTTACCCTCGCCAATGGCCAGAAGCTGAGGCCTGAGTGGCTGTGTAACAGCGCTTGCCTGGGTAATGAATGTGAGTTACCGTAGATCATGAAACTGAGCTTTTTCCTTTCCATGTGTCCAGAGTCTGTGGGGACAGAAAGCCTTGCAGACTCAGGGGCTCACTAGGGTCTGCAGGGTCCTGCCTCAAAGGCTGGTTCAGCGGTGCCTGGCTCTCACTTCAGTACCCAGCCTCCTCATGTTTATAAGTTGTGGTGCATTTCTCTGGGTTAAAATCATGTCTCTTCTGACTCTCATGGAAGCCCAGGATTTCTCTCTGTTCCCCTTGTTCCAGGTCAGACATTGCAAGGTCAGTCTGAGAGCTGTGTCATTTTCCTCAGTTTCTCTTGTTTCCGCGATGCTCACATGGCCAACTCCCAACCTCTGGGATGCTTTGGTTATTTTTCTGGTGAGAAGAGTCTGGTCTGTTGCCGCAGCACCTACAGTCATATAGAACCTTCCTGCGGGAACCATGTAAGTTGACAAGGTGACCAAAATACAATTTACAGGATCTGCCAGGAGTCACGCGGCAAGTCCATGCATATGGATTTGGCTGGAGTGAAGAACGTGTGGATATCATCAACTCCAGGGCAGAGGTAATCTGTTTGCAAATCCAGGCTTATTATTTCTTCATTTGCATTCAGTATTGCAAAGCCATTCAGGAGAAACACAATTTTAAAGCATTATTATTGTTACATTTGTTAAACTGAGTGCAAACATTTTATCAGCAATATGTCCTGGAGGGTTTTTTTCTTTCTTTCTTTCTTCTTTTTTGTTTTTGAACTGAACCATTTCACAGCGTCCTGGCTTCTAGGCTGGGTCATGAGTTAATAATGCCTCCACCTTGAAATGAACTTGGGCTGTTGCTGGCTGTCTTGTGAATCAGGCAGCAGTGAGTTTTCCTTCCTTGTGGCTGCGGCAGGAAGCAGTGGATCATCATTACAAAGCTTTCCTTTCTGCTTTATCTTGTGCCATCAGCTGTAATCAGAGAACCAGGTGGGTCTGAGCTCCTTGGAAGGGGGTTTGAGGCACACAAATATTTGGTTTACTGGTCACGGTGGGGAGGGGGTGCTGATGCTCCTGACACGAGCGAGTCATCCAGACATAGAGATGCTCTTGAAAAGAAAGACTTCAAAGGGGAGAAACAGATGCCTGTTTGGCAGACAGCTTCCTGGAGTTAAAATAGCTGTGACCCTTGACCTATCCTGATAGTACACCTTTTCTGGTTTAGGTGTAGAGGCACGGAATTCAAACTTGTGTCTGCCTCTTCTCAGGCAGGTTGTTTGCAATTAGAGTCCAGAGCACCCCAGAAGAAGAGGAGAGACTTGTGCCTAGAACAGTTATTTCCACGTCAGAGGAAATAATCGTCGGATACGCACATCCGTCAGGTGTATCTGAGTTTGAATCCCAGCTGTGTGTCGCTGCGTGACCTTAGACAAGTGACTGAGCCTCTCAGCGTCATTTTCCTTACCTCGAAAGTGGAGATAATGAGGCTCAGTCTAGGGGTTCGTCGTGAAGATAAAAAGCTAAGCCATATAAACATTTTAATAGTGGTTATTTACCAGTGTTATTACTAGTTCAGCTGTTTTTTAAAGCTGCCACCAGGGAAGAGGCTCACTCAACTAGGGATCAGTATGTTGGCTTTAAGAGCTGGGCCCTGGGGACTTCCCTGGTGATCCAGAGGTTAAGACCCCCTTTCAAGTGCAGGGGCTTCCGGTTCAATTCTTACTCAGGGAGCTAAGATCCCACAGGCCCACAGGGCCCCAAAACCAAAACGCAAAGCAAAAGCAACAGTGTAACAAATTCAATAAAGACTTTTAAAATGGTCCACAAGAAAAAAAAACCAGGGCTTGAAGACTATTAGCTATGGATGGGAACAGCCTGTCTGCTCCAGTCTGTGCAACAACCTCTGGAGACGACTAGTTGTTCCTCGTGTGTGTATAATCACTCCAGATCAACTTTTCTAAGCCCACATTCCTTCCTCCAGTTGGTGAGTAGGACAGAAGTGATTAGGCACTTAGACGTTAAGAGAAAAGATCCCTTTGGGGGAAGAACATAGATGTTTATAGGCCATTTGGAAAGCAGTCGCAGCTGGAGAACAGCTAGCCTTACTCTTTGCCTGCAGTTTAAAGACAGGCCCTTGGGGAGTGTGTTCCTTATACTCATGACCTTCATGGGGCTTGGAGATGGAACGCTGGTGTTTAGCGGTCCTTGGGTTCACATGAAGGGATGTGGGACTCCAGAGCCCCTAGGCTTGGCTGTAATTACCAGCTCTCCATGAAGACTGATCTCACCCCAGGGACCCACGTGGTTGGAAATAAACAGCTACAGTCTCAAGGTCATGACCTAGGTCCTAGGTGGGCTCATTGGTGGGCTGAGTCCTTTTTTCAAATATGCTGAGCTTTTTGTTCTCAGGACCCTGGTTGCCATGCCGTGTTTCAGGCTGAGGGGATGGTTACAGTGCCATCCCCAGGATATTCTCTAACATGGGAACTGTTGTACAAACTGTCAGAGGTGTGGTTCCTGCCATCGAAGTATGTGTAGATGTTTAGTTGCCTTTGAGGACAATAAATGTTGTGATGAAGGGCATGTTATGCTAGGAGAGTGGGCTAAAGAGGCCCCGAGGACTCAGAGAAAGCCTCTTGGAAGACAAGGTTCTGAAGGGTGGGGAGCGATTTGCTAAGTGAAGAGGAAATGTGTCACAAAAAGGAAACAATATATGTACTTTTCAGGAGGTGGAGAAAGCACAGTGTATTTGATGATTGAAATTAACTTACTATAGCTGAAGGACAAGTGTTTGCTGGGTTTTGGAGTGTTGAAGAAGCAAGGTGCATACTAGAGAGTACAGACTTAAAAAATATTCACAACCTTAAAGTTGAGAAAAAAAAGTGACAGCGTTAGTGGCTCACTTGTGTCTGACACTCTGTGACCCCATGGACTGTAGCCCTCCAGGCTCCTCTGTCCTTGGGATTCTTCATGGCAATAATACTGGAGTGGGTTGCCATTCCCTTCTCCAGGGGATCTTCCCAACTCAAGGACCGAACCTGGGTCTCTGCATTACAGGCAGATTCTTTACCGTCTGAGCCAGCAGGGAAGTTGAGAAGTATGTTTTATTCAGTGGAAAATTTTTGGACTTAAGTCCAGGAGGCAGCATCTCAAGTAGCCCTGAGAGATCTGCTCTGAGGAGCTGAGGGGAGGAGCCAAGTTACGTAGATGTGTTCAACAAAGGACAGCTAGTCTCACCATCAAAAGGTTGCTGTCAATGGAAAAGAAAACCAGGTACCCCGAGGTGAGGAAGTTAGTGCTTTTCTATATATGGGAAGATGCAGGAGTCTCCTTTGAAACACACCTCACCTATCTGGGGCAACCATCCAGTGTTTTCACCCCCTGAGCTTCCTCAGGGAGTGTCTGTAGTCTGATGGCTGCTGGCTGGCAGGTATTCTCTTCTGTCCTGCGCTCCCTTCGGGCTCATTGGCTCCCAGTGGAGGGTGGCGATGGCTGACGACTGTGGGATCCTCGTCTACTGCTCTGGCAGGAAATTCTCCATTTCTCAGGAGGAAAGCTAGGGCTAGGTGGCCTGCAGGAGAGGGCTTGGAGCTTACGTGGAAGAGCAGAGCCATCAAATGAGTTTATAAAGAGGAATGGTCAGATTTAGAATAGAGAAAGTTCATTCTATGGAATGGAGTGAGACATGAGGTTGCCTTTAATTCGGGAAGTGACCTTAGCAATGGATAGTGAACCAGAGGTGTACTCATAAACTGAGAACGATGAAAGCATCAGAAATAAGACCTAAGTTTCAAGAGTAAGCAATAGGGCTTCCCTGGTGGTCCAGCGGGTAAGGACACCGCCTTGCAGTGCAAGGGACGCCGGTTCGATCCCTATTCTGGGAAGACCCCATGTGCTGTGGAGCGGTTGGACCGATGTGGCCAATTACCAAGTCGGAGCTCTGGAGCACATGCGCCCAGAGCTGGTGCTCTGCGACAATAGAGGCCACTGCAATTGGAGGCCCACACGGGCCAAAGAACAAAGATGGATGAAAATAGATAAATGAAAGACCAATAGAAGTGGCCCGCCCGCCCCCCCTCCCCAACCTGCCCCCCTACGCCCCTCCCCCAATAAAAGTGTAAGCAGTAGCTTAGAGAGGCTGATGATGTGGAATTCCTATTTGATTTTTTTTCATTGTAATTCTCTGGTGAAATAGTCTATATTTTTATTACGTTCTTGAACATAATATAATTATTTTAAAGTATATGTCTGATGACTTCAGTATTCAGATAATCTGTGGGGCTACTGAATATATTTTTCTCTTGGATTTCACTGATTTGGTCTCATTTCCTGGCATGATTGGTAATTGTATCTAATTCTGGACATTGTGTTTTAAAAGTTTTAGAGATTTGATGATGTTATTCTGCCTCCAGAGAAGAATATGTTATTGTTATCATTGTCATCATCATCATCATCTTTTTTTTTGAACGTTTAATGAGCTCAAGAAAATGTGTGTTTGATGTATTATGGGGCCATGGGTTCGGGTGTGCATGATAGAACCAGAGAACAGGATAGATATAAGATACACATGGTCACAGAACAAAAAATATGTGCCTGGTGTAGTTAAGTCTCTATTTTCTCATCATTCAGCAAGTGTACTGGGGATCCCACTGCTGACGGGGAACAGACGCCCAGGCTCTGGACATGGCAGAGTTCCCTGCAACACATTGGTGTCTGTGGTGTATGTTCCTCTGAAATTGCTCCTTGCACTCACACTGTGGGTTGGCCCTTTGGGCACCTCAGCTGATAGCCATGCAAGCTATCAGCTACCTCCATAAGGATCACCCACTTTGCCTTGGGTATCAAATGTGCCACAAAGCCAGGGTTGAACTCCTTGGGGTTGGTTCAGACCTTGGTGGACTGGAGGTGGAGGGAGAAGCCACAAGGTCCCACCTTCCACACATGTGAGCTCAGCAGGTTGTGGGGGGGCAGCTCCATGTTGCCCCAACCTGCTCTCACCAGGTTGGAACCAGAAAGAGAACAAATCTTCCTGAAAATAGATAGGATATGGCAGGATCACCTTGCTTCAGTGCAGGCTTCTCTGCTTCTGTCTGACCTTAATCCTAACACATAGCGTTTCTGGGCACTCAATGGAAGCCCTGAATGTTTACCAGTGCCTTACTCACAACAGGCCCCAAACCTCAATTTTTGTCTTGCCAGCACTGTGAGGCTCCAACATTCCATGCCTGGATTTTCGCTGTCTTGGCAACTTCTTTCCACTTGGTTTCTCTGTGTCTCATCCAACATGTAGCTTGGAAATTGTATAATAACTCAAGAAGAAATTCAGATTTAATGTCAGCTTTATCACTGTGTGGTTCTTTTTCTCCAGAATCTTGGATTGGAAGTCCTCGTTTTTTTGTGGTTTCTTTGTGGCAAATACAACTCCAATTTGTATCCATTCAGCATCTGGAAAGACCCCTGATTTCTTCCCCCCTGACTCTGTGTTGCCATCTAGGAATTGATAATAACTCAAGGAGAAAAAATTGTTGAATTGCAGGACTCACCACAAAGCATTTGTCTCAGGACTTGGATACTTTGTTTGTTCTCTGATGCCAAGCAGCTATTTCTAGATTGTTATCTACCTCTTACAGTTTTTCTTAGCCAGAGAATTAGTCTGATACAATCTAATCAGTCTTAACTAGAAGTGTGAGTCTGGACTTAAATGTAATACATTTCTTAAATGTGTATCAGTATAAGCCTAGATTCCAATTCTTATAGTAATAGGCTATACAAACAAAAAACAAACCAATTAAGAAATTTAAACCTATTAAAATTTGGTTAACAGATTTAACCAGTTTTAAAAAGTGATTGCAAACAAAACCAGTAACATTAACGACTGTTAATTTAATATGATGAGTGAGTGGATTAAGATACGACTGCCTCCAAATGTCAGGTTTTTAATTTTGCTGTGGGATGATTCAATTCTCCTCTTTCCTTTTTTCTCACAGCAAAATAACTTAAATTCCAATTTATACCATGTGCTGTGCCATTATTTGGCCTTTCCTTTGCATAAATGTTATATTTATGCATAGATTCAAATATGTTCTTTTCTCTTTGGCTCTGAGCACTTAGAAAAGTGTTCTTTGGCACTAACACAGTGATAGAAATGAACACAAACGTAGGCACTGAAATGGCAGCCCTGGCATCTGGGTGGTCATCTTGGTATTTCAGGATGTATTTATGTTAATTTCTTAGATGATCATTCAAATGAAAATAGAAAATTGAAGAATCATCCTTGTTGAGGATTAAGACTCTATGAACATGACCATGGACTCCAGCTCTTGAAAATGCCCAACCATGGGTCTCAATTCTCCTGCCTTTCTTTTTCCTATCAGTCTCTTCACACTTGCAAATGAGAAATGCGCCTGGCCCAAGAGTCACTCCCTGGAATCCCCAGCGTCCTTTGTAAGCCCTCCGCACTCACAGAAACCGTTCTCAACCCCAGCCCTTCGCCAGCACCCACCACTCTTTCTTCCTAGGAACAGGACCAAGTGGCTGAAGCACTGGCTTCTCTTTCTGAGAAAACGTGGGGCACAGTGGGCACAGGAGTCTCCAATGAGACAGATACAGCCTCAGTCTCAAGTCTTAATAGGTGTGTGTTTGTGTGTGTGTCTGAGAGAGAGAGAGAGAGAGTGTGTTACGAGTTGTCTTTTGTTCTTTAAAACTCAGGTCTTAGTTGTGCCATATAGAATCTTCAGTCCTCACTGCAGCATGTTGTTTCTTAGTTGGATCACATAGGATCCAGGGATTGAACCTAGTCCCCCTACATTGGGAGCGTGGAGTCACCAAACCACCAGGGAAGTTGCTGCTTTTATGCTCTTATAAGAAGAGATTAGGAGAGACACACAGAGGGAAGACTATGTGAAGACCCTGGGAGAAGATAGTCATCTACCAGCCAAGGAGTCAGGCCTCAGAAGAAACAACCCTGTCAACAGCTCTGTCTTGGACTTTTAGCCCTGAAATTGTGAAAAAAAAAAATTAATTTCTGTTGTTTAAGCCAATTAGTCTATGACAGTTTGTTATGACAGCCCTAGCAACTAAGAGGAAAGATGGGGAGGGATAAAGGGAGGGAAATAAAATGAAGGAGGAGACAGGCTCTGGGTCTGGCCGGCAGGCAGACCTGGCCGCTGACAGGTGCACCCCAGCCTGGCTGCTGCCCACTCATCAAGAGTCTGTGCTTTCAGGCAAGGCACTGCCTGGAGATTCGGGCTTTTATTCTGGGGTCCATTTCACCACAGCAGTGAAAGGCAGCGGCCACCTTGCTTTCCTTTAGCTCATGGTCTGCTTTCTGAGCTAGCTGACCATGAGACAGGAAGGCGAAGTCATACCCATAAACAGGACCAGGAAAGAGACCAGGAGGCTGGAAAAAAGAATGAGTTAACTCTATGAACATGAAACCATGGACTCCAGCTCTTGAAAATGCCCAACCATGGGTCTCAATTCTCCTGCCTTTCTTTTTCCTATCAGTCTCTTCACACTTGCAAATGAGAAATGCGCCTGGCCCAAGAGTCACTCCCTGGAATCCCCAGCGTCCTTTGTAAGCCCTCCGCACTCACAGAAACCGTTCTCAACCCCAGCCCTTCGCCAGCACCCACCACTCTTTCTTCCTAGGAACAGGACCAAGTGGCTGAAGCACTGGCTTCTCTTTCTGAGAAAACGTGGGGCACAGTGGGCACAGGAGTCTCCAATGAGACAGATACAGCCTCAGTCTCAAGTCTTAATAGGTGTGTGTTTGTGTGTGTGTCTGAGAGAGAGAGAGAGAGAGTGTGTTACGAGTTGTCTTTTGTTCTTTAAAACTCAGGTCTTAGTTGTGCCATATAGAATCTTCAGTCCTCACTGCAGCATGTTGTTTCTTAGTTGGATCACATAGGATCCAGGGATTGAACCTAGTCCCCCTACATTGGGAGCGTGGAGTCACCAAACCACCAGGGAAGTTGCTGCTTTTATGCTCTTATAAGAAGAGATTAGGAGAGACACACAGAGGGAAGACTATGTGAAGACCCTGGGAGAAGATAGTCATCTACCAGCCAAGGAGTCAGGCCTCAGAAGAAACAACCCTGTCAACAGCTCTGTCTTGGACTTTTAGCCCTGAAATTGTGAAAAAAAAAAATTAATTTCTGTTGTTTAAGCCAATTAGTCTATGACAGTTTGTTATGACAGCCCTAGCAACTAAGAGGAAAGATGGGGAGGGATAAAGGGAGGGAAATAAAATGAAGGAGGAGACAGGCTCTGGGTCTGGCCGGCAGGCAGACCTGGCCGCTGACAGGTGCACCCCAGCCTGGCTGCTGCCCACTCATCAAGAGTCTGTGCTTTCAGGCAAGGCACTGCCTGGAGATTCGGGCTTTTATTCTGGGGTCCATTTCACCACAGCAGTGAAAGGCAGCGGCCACCTTGCTTTCCTTTAGCTCATGGTCTGCTTTCTGAGCTAGCTGACCATGAGACAGGAAGGCGAAGTCATACCCATAAACAGGACCAGGAAAGAGACCAGGAGGCTGGAGAAAACAGAACTGACTCAGGTCTAGGTGCATTTTTAAAGCCTTAACACGGAGACATACTTCTATTGATGCAGAATTTCCATAGCTGGCAGTCAGTGTGGGGGCGTGGAAAAGACGGAGTCACTGTCTTAGGGTCAAAGAGACTTGAATTTAAATTCCGACTCTGCCACTGACATGTGGGTAACCCTGGACAAGACTCTTAACTCTCTGAAACTGTACTTTTGAATTGGAGACACTGACATCTCTCTCACGACGTTATTTGAAAATTAAATGAGAAAAATATGTGGTCAGTCTTAGTCTAGTGTCCAGCACATAGGAATTCAGCTGCTGTAGAAATGAACCTTTTCTTCCCACAATTCTTAATGCAGAGTCTTTAATGTTTAGCAGCCACTCTAAAATGTAAATAAAAGATACCTAGGAAGGTGTGGAGCAATGGGATGCAATACCATTGCTGTGGAGAGCAGAAGCAGGGCCAGCATGCAGGGAGCAAATGGGGGCTAAGGGTGTGGGGACATGTCCTCCTCAGAGCACGTCCTGAAGGGCTTTGCAGCCCAGAGATGGAGACAGGCCAAGCAGACCCTTTCTATTCTTGAGAAACACCCCAGGGTGGGATGGAACTGAAGGGAGAAAAGGGGACCAGGTGTGGGAGCCCAGGCAGCTGAGGGAGAATGGTCTGGCTGAGGTACGAAGGTGGGTTCGAAAGGCAAGGGGTCCCCTAGGGAAGGGGACGTGACGTGGGGGAGCAGGCAGTGTTCTTCGTCTGGCTCCTGAGACCTGGGCACCAAGGAAAACGGTTCAACCATGGGAGACAGAAGCACAAACCAGGCAGTTTTTCTCTGTCTCAGTTACTATTTCTCACCAGAGAAGAAAAAACATGAACATTCATTCCAGGCAAAAACCTATGGGAACCAAAGCACCTAAGGCTTGACTCCGCCACAGTGCTTGAGTATAAGAAAAAGCAAACAGTCCTTGAGTTACGATGGACACTTACATATATTTAATAATCTCTTTTAAATGACTGTTGGACCTGAGAGAGACTGGAAGGGTCATCTCAATGAGACTGACTCTAAAGTGGAACTCCTGATGATTACCATTTATATGGTGTTTATTTTGATATTCATGTTTAAATGGGTGACCCGTAGTTTTATTTGTTAACTCTTGCAGCCATACTAGAGGGACACACCAGCAAGTGGCAGAGCAAGGGAGAATCCACAGCCTGCACTGCTCTGTGAATTAGCAATGTGCCAAGTTTTTGATTTTGGTGAAGTACCGGAAATTGTCCAGATTTGTTTTTGTGTTTTTATTGAGGTAACATTGGGTTTATAACCTTACATAAGTTTCATGTATACAATATTTTATTTCTACCTCTATACATAAACATTTTTTAGAGACATAGCTTTGGCGACTTAAATTGCTCGCTCTCTCTCTTTTTATTTTTGGCCATTTAGGATTTCTACTCTTTGAGTCAACTTTGGTAATTTATATTTTGTTAGGGAACTTCCACCTTTTTTACTTTTTAGACCAAAATGTGGGGGCTAAAGCTGTGGAGAGCAGAAGCAGGGCCAGCATGCAGGGAGCAAATGGGGGCTAAGGGTGTGGGGACATGTCCTCCTCAGAGCACGTCCTGAAGGGCTTTGCAGCCCAGAGATGGAGACAGGCCAAGCAGACCCTTTCTATTCTTGAGAAACACCCCAGGGTGGGATGGAACTGAAGGGAGAAAAGGGGACCAGGTGTGGGAGCCCAGGCAGCTGAGGGAGAATGGTCTGGCTGAGGTACGAAGGTGGGTTCGAAAGGCAAGGGGTCCCCTAGGGAAGGGGACGTGACGTGGGGGAGCAGGCAGTGTTCTTCGTCTGGCTCCTGAGACCTGGGCACCAAGGAAAACGGTTCAACCATGGGAGACAGAAGCACAAACCAGGCAGTTTTTCTCTGTCTCAGTTACTATTTCTCACCAGAGAAGAAAAAACATGAACATTCATTCCAGGCAAAAACCTATGGGAACCAAAGCACCTAAGGCTTGACTCCGCCACAGTGCTTGAGTATAAGAAAAAGCAAACAGTCCTTGAGTTACGATGGACACTTACATATATTTAATAATCTCTTTTAAATGACTGTTGGACCTGAGAGAGACTGGAAGGGTCATCTCAATGAGACTGACTCTAAAGTGGAACTCCTGATGATTACCATTTATATGGTGTTTATTTTGATATTCATGTTTAAATGGGTGACCCGTAGTTTTATTTGTTAACTCTTGCAGCCATACTAGAGGGACACACCAGCAAGTGGCAGAGCAAGGGAGAATCCACAGCCTGCACTGCTCTGTGAATTAGCAATGTGCCAAGTTTTTGATTTTGGTGAAGTACCGGAAATTGTCCAGATTTGTTTTTGTGTTTTTATTGAGGTAACATTGGGTTTATAACCTTACATAAGTTTCATGTATACAATATTTTATTTCTACCTCTATACATAAACATTTTTTAGAGACATAGCTTTGGCGACTTAAATTGCTCGCTCTCTCTCTTTTTATTTTTGGCCATTTAGGATTTCTACTCTTTGAGTCAACTTTGGTAATTTATATTTTGTTAGGGAACTTCCACCTTTAGCTTTGTTAGATAATTATAATGCATCCTGTTAAATTTCTTAAACCTTCTTATTGTTTGCAATTTTATCTTTTTTTGGTCATTCCCGGTGGATTTACTGCCTTTTTTCTTATCAAAAGCGTAATTTCTCCTTTGGCTGAAACTTTTTCCTGAGAATAAACTTCATATTGTATTATTATTGACCATAGGGTTTTCTTTATGTTTTCTGTTTCCATAATTTGCCTGGACGGGTGGGATGGAGGGGATATACATATGACCAATCTGGGATCATACATATCTGTAAACAGCAAAGCTCTGTGAAAGTAAAAAGTAAAGTAAAAATTAAAAAAATAATTTCTGCTTTATATTTTTTTCTATCTTATTTTTTCCTGGATTCCTTTTACTTTCTAAAATCAGATATTTAGATCATTACTTAAAAGTATCCTGGTTTCCTAACATAACATTGTGTATGTGCGTGTTTAGTCACTCAGTCGTGTCTTTTTGCGACCCCATGAACTGCGGACTGCTAGGCTCCTCCGTCTGTGGGGAATTCTCCTGGAAGAATACTGGTGTGGGTGGTTATGCCCTCCGCCAGGGGATCCTTCCAACCCAGGGATCAAACTCAGGTCTCCTGCATTGCAGGCAGAATTTTTACTGCCTGAGCCACCAGGAAAGACCACAGATAACATTAAGGCTACACATTTTCTAGTAAATATGACTATTTGGCTGATTCTCACCAGGTTTTCACATGTAATTTCCTCACTTATTTCTAATTAAAATCCCAGTTTTGATTTTTTCTTTAATTCAAGATAATTTAGAAATGAAACTTCAAAATTTCCAAGTGGATTTTTATTTATTCTCTATGGGCTAAGTTTTTCTTGACATTTTCTAGTTTTATTTTATGACTTCTATTTTTTTGTAAACAGTTGAGTTTACCTTGTGTCCTAATATACACCAAAATTCTAAGGTGTTGGAAATGTGTGGGGAAAAAAGCTGATGGAGGTTCTTGCAGGTTTGCCCGAGCCAGAGGGAAAACATCTTGGGAACGAGAAAAAACAACCATGAGAAACTAACAGAAAGAGTTAAGACAATAACAAGTTGATTCGATTCACATGGGCTCATTAGCTGAGGTCATCCTGTTCTGCAACAGGTGGGAGATCTGCTGTGAACTTTGGAACACCGGGTCAGCACGCATTAGAATGCTGCGTGTGCACACAGAACAGACTCCTTAACTTCTTGATGGTCTAGTTGCCCGTCAGCTGCAGTATGCCCTGAGATAACGCAAGCAACTTAAGAGTCACGAGGGCAGTCATTGACCAGGGCTGTGACTCAGGCAACCTGTGCTGATTATATCATTTCCTGCAAACACCTGCATGCTTAAGCTCTCAATAAAAGCTGTGTGAACGTGTCTGGGGCTCTTGACACAAGAGGTCTTGATCTCGCATTCCCATCCTTTCTGCAAATCTCTGTGTACGTGTACTTCTTAAAGTCTCCTTTCTGTACATCTCTATGTGTGCATCTATTTCTTAAGGTCTCACCACAGCCACTATCTTTCACCCGGCTGACATGCTGCAGCATAACATTTTTTGTATTTTTTGGCGTGTTTAGTCACTCAGTCGTGTCTTTTTGCGACCCCATGAACTGCGGACTGCTAGGCTCCTCCGTCTGTGGGGAATTCTCCTGGAAGAATACTGGTGTGGGTGGTTATGCCCTCCGCCAGGGGATCCTTCCAACCCAGGGATCAAACTCAGGTCTCCTGCATTGCAGGCAGAATTTTTACTGCCTGAGCCACCAGGAAAGACCACAGATAACATTAAGGCTACACATTTTCTAGTAAATATGACTATTTGGCTGATTCTCACCAGGTTTTCACATGTAATTTCCTCACTTATTTCTAATTAAAATCCCAGTTTTGATTTTTTCTTTAATTCAAGATAATTTAGAAATGAAACTTCAAAATTTCCAAGTGGATTTTTATTTATTCTCTATGGGCTAAGTTTTTCTTGACATTTTCTAGTTTTATTTTATGACTTCTATTTTTTTGTAAACAGTTGAGTTTACCTTGTGTCCTAATATACACCAAAATTCTAAGGTGTTGGAAATGTGTGGGGAAAAAAGCTGATGGAGGTTCTTGCAGGTTTGCCCGAGCCAGAGGGAAAACATCTTGGGAACGAGAAAAAACAACCATGAGAAACTAACAGAAAGAGTTAAGACAATAACAAGTTGATTCGATTCACATGGGCTCATTAGCTGAGGTCATCCTGTTCTGCAACAGGTGGGAGATCTGCTGTGAACTTTGGAACACCGGGTCAGCACGCATTAGAATGCTGCGTGTGCACACAGAACAGACTCCTTAACTTCTTGATGGTCTAGTTGCCCGTCAGCTGCAGTATGCCCTGAGATAACGCAAGCAACTTAAGAGTCACGAGGGCAGTCATTGACCAGGGCTGTGACTCAGGCAACCTGTGCTGATTATATCATTTCCTGCAAACACCTGCATGCTTAAGCTCTCAATAAAAGCTGTGTGAACGTGTCTGGGGCTCTTGACACAAGAGGTCTTGATCTCGCATTCCCATCCTTTCTGCAAATCTCTGTGTACGTGTACTTCTTAAAGTCTCCTTTCTGTACATCTCTATGTGTGCATCTATTTCTTAAGGTCTCACCACACCCACTATCCTCTGTGCACCCGGCTGACATGCTGCAGCAGGAAAGAATGTAAGTTTTCTGTTTGTTGAGTATTAAGTTCCATATCCATGTGTGTTAAATGATTTGTTAATTGTTAGTCGAGTCCTCTATAGATTTATTTCATATTTATCTACTAGATTTTATTGAGTTCTGAGAGACATATATTAAGGTGTGTTACAGTTTCTTAATATTTTTGTGGATTTGCCTATATGTTGTATTTCTAGGAGTTAGTGTTTTATATATACCTATATAATATTTATGTATATTTGATGGCGCCTGTTCTCGGTTGCAGCACATGTGATCTTTGATGTTCGTTGCAGCATGCAAACTCTTAGTTGTATGATTTAGTTCCTTGACCAGGGATCAAAGTTGGGCCGCCTGCATTGGGAACATGGAGTCTTAGCCACTGAACCAGCAGTGAAGTCCCAGTACTTTGTGTATTTTAACGCTATGTTGTTGGTGCTTTAAAGCTTTTTGTGTCTGTAGCCTATCTTGTGGATCTTACCTTTTATCACTAAACTATACCTATATTGTTTTACAATCACTTTAGCCTCAAAATCTGTTCTATGTGATATAATGCGCCAGGCCTGTTTTCTCTTTGTCTCACTCCCATCCTCTCTTCAACCTTTTTCTGCTGTTTTTAGGTGTGTGCATAGAACACAAAATTAGAATTTTCTGTTTCAGACAATCTTAGAGTCTTCATTGTGTTTTTAAATAGTTTTATTGGAGTATAATTGATATATAACAGACTATACATATTTAAAGTGCACAATGTACATCCCTGAAATAATCACCAAAATGATTTTTTTAAATGGCTAATGAAGTTTTAATAGGGACATTATATATAGTGGCCATAATTGGGAAAAGGGCATGTTTGACCTTATTTTATCTTATTGTGTGCTTTTTGTGCTATTATATATTTTTTTGTTCTGGTTTTGTTCCCTAACCAATTTTTAATTCATGAAAGAGTCTCTATTTTTAGTCTGTATTTTGGCTTCTGGTGATTTGTGTGCTTTTGTAGGTGTGTCTCTCTTTTAGTGGATATGTGTGTGTGTGTGTGTGTATACACACATATATTGTGCGCTAGGCTGCTCCAGCCGTGTTCAGCTCTTGGTGACCCTATAGACTGTAGCCTGCCCAGCTCCTCTGTCTGTGGGATTCTCCAGGAGAGGACGCTGGGTGGGTTGCCATGCCCTCCTCCAGGGGATCCCCTGTGTGTGCATGTGTGTGTGTATTCAAATCTGTATTTCTCTTTGATATACTGTTATATCTTATTTCGCTTTTTAGTATAGTTTGATTCTACTAGTTCTTGCCACATTTTCCACCTCACATTGATGGTGTTAGTTTGTGTTGGCTTCACCACGGTCTCTGGTCTTCCCCTACTAACTGGGTTTTGTTGGAATCATTTGGAGTTTGATTCCCAGCTTTTAGTTTTTCTTTTGATAGAATGTCCTGTATCTTTCAACCCCTTACGTCCATCTACTCTGATTTAACCATCACTGCCACCTGCTCAGTCCCCCGGTTGCTCTCTTAGCTCCTTGTCTATCCCTTGCTCATTGATGCTTCTGACACCTGGCTCACTGGTCCGCCATCTCCAATCTTATCATCCTGAGGGCACCATCATCCACCTTGGTGACCTGGCCGACCTTCTCTGAGTCCCACCTCTCCTCCAATGGAGTGTCCTCGAATGCCAACACAGGCACTCCCTCAGTGCCCTGCCCCAGACCCGGTCATCATCAGTAACTGGACTCTGCCTGCTGTGCCGATGTGAACCCTTCTTTCAACCGCCTCCTCAATGCCATTGTTTGGTTCTTCGGCCCAACCACTCCCTTTTCTGAACCAAGCATTCGCTACTCTCCACAGCCCTCTCCTATTTGCCTTTCCTTCTCCATCCAGCTTGGATTCCAGATCCAGCCCTATAGCCCCCCTTGCACATCCTTTGAACTCATTAGCCCCTCCCTCCTTTGTAGTGAGTTGAATTCATCCCTCAAAGGCATACCCACTTGGAATCTTTAGATATGACCTTATTTGGAAAAACAAATCTTGCCTGATGTAATTAAGGGTCCTGGATTGGGGCAGGCTCTAAATCCAATGACAAGCACTATTGATAAGAGAAGAAGAAACACACAGAGCAAGAAGATGGAGGCAAAAAATCAGAGTGGTGTGGCTACAAACCAAAGGAAACCTAGATTATCAAGGACTGCCAGCAGTCGTCAGATACCAGGATAGAGGCACAGAGTAACGTCTTCAGAGCCTCCCGGAGGACGTAACCCTGCCAGCTCCTTGATTTCAGACCTCTAGCCTCTGAAACTAAGAGAAAGGAAATTTCTGTTGCTCTAAGCCTCCATATTATTATGACAGCCTTAGGAAACTCACACATTCTGCTTAAGTACTTGATTGGAAAAACCCTAAAGTACTCAAAACTGATGCAGTAGCTCTCTCATTCCAAGAGAGCATTTGTAAGTCCAATTTGTTCTTAAGTTCAACAAACTTAGCCTGGGTATACAACTAATGTAATTGGTCCTATAGTACGGTACTGTAAAATAGGCTTATAACACTGTTCACAGAAATAATACATAAAAGACAAACAAAAACAAAACATTTTTAATCTTACAGTACTGTAAATACTTGAGTGAACCATCACTGCCACCTGCTTTTTAGCTCCTTGTCTATCCCTTGCTCATTGATGCTTCTGACACCTGGCTCACTGGTCCGCCATCTCCAATCTTATCATCCTGAGGGCACCATCATCCACCTTGGTGACCTGGCCGACCTTCTCTGAGTCCCACCTCTCCTCCAATGGAGTGTCCTCGAATGCCAACACAGGCACTCCCTCAGTGCCCTGCCCCAGACCCGGTCATCATCAGTAACTGGACTCTGCCTGCTGTGCCGATGTGAACCCTTCTTTCAACCGCCTCCTCAATGCCATTGTTTGGTTCTTCGGCCCAACCACTCCCTTTTCTGAACCAAGCATTCGCTACTCTCCACAGCCCTCTCCTATTTGCCTTTCCTTCTCCATCCAGCTTGGATTCCAGATCCAGCCCTATAGCCCCCCTTGCACATCCTTTGAACTCATTAGCCCCTCCCTCCTTTGTAGTGAGTTGAATTCATCCCTCAAAGGCATACCCACTTGGAATCTTTAGATATGACCTTATTTGGAAAAACAAATCTTGCCTGATGTAATTAAGGGTCCTGGATTGGGGCAGGCTCTAAATCCAATGACAAGCACTATTGATAAGAGAAGAAGAAACACACAGAGCAAGAAGATGGAGGCAAAAAATCAGAGTGGTGTGGCTACAAACCAAAGGAAACCTAGATTATCAAGGACTGCCAGCAGTCGTCAGATACCAGGATAGAGGCACAGAGTAACGTCTTCAGAGCCTCCCGGAGGACGTAACCCTGCCAGCTCCTTGATTTCAGACCTCTAGCCTCTGAAACTAAGAGAAAGGAAATTTCTGTTGCTCTAAGCCTCCATATTATTATGACAGCCTTAGGAAACTCACACATTCTGCTTAAGTACTTGATTGGAAAAACCCTAAAGTACTCAAAACTGATGCAGTAGCTCTCTCATTCCAAGAGAGCATTTGTAAGTCCAATTTGTTCTTAAGTTCAACAAACTTAGCCTGGGTATACAACTAATGTAATTGGTCCTATAGTACGGTACTGTAAAATAGGCTTATAACACTGTTCACAGAAATAATACATAAAAGACAAACAAAAACAAAACATTTTTAATCTTACAGTACTTTGAGAAATATAGTAACACAGTACCACAGCGGTACACAGGGGCTAGCATTGAGTGAACAGACAGAAAGAGGTAATGAGTGGAAGAGGTGGGGGATGGTAGAGCTGAAGGATCATCAGCCATAGGAAATGGAGGGCAAGCTGCAGTTTCATTCATGCCCGATGTGATTGGATATAAGAATGCATATTCACATCTTTAAAAGTTTGAAACTTGGAGGTTCATATGTAGGCGACTTACTGAATCTGCTTGTTCCTCACTTACATCAGTGGAGCCAGATATTGCTGGAAAAATCTCAACGAGTTCCTGAAATTCACACTTCGCAGGTTTTCCTCCTATCTCTGTGGCACACCTCAGTCTCCATTGCTGCCCCTCCTAGCTAACAGAACCCTGAATGCCAGGCTCTTCTCTACCAACACTCTCCCCTGAGAGGTCCCAGTCACAGGCTGCAGAAAACAGACACTGATGCTTCTCAGTTATGGTGTGAGATGTCCAGTTTGTAAATCTAACATCTCCCTTTGAAGTCTAGATATCTCAAATTTAACAGGAATAAACAGAAATCCCAATTCCCCTTTCCTCAAATTTGTCTTCAACCGTAATTGTCCTCGTCTCTGTAAATTACCTCAGACTCATGAATCACCCTTTATTCCTCTTTCTCCCATATTCTTCATCTAAAATATCAACTTTACCTCCAAGATTTCTTCTAACTGAATCACATCATGAGCTCTCGATTTCTAGATCTCTACTCCAAGAGAAAGGAAATTTCTGTTGCTCTAAGCCTCCATATTATTATGACAGCCTTAGGAAACTCACACATTCTGCTTAAGTACTTGATTGGAAAAACCCTAAAGTACTCAAAACTGATGCAGTAGCTCTCTCATTCCAAGAGAGCATTTGTAAGTCCAATTTGTTCTTAAGTTCAACAAACTTAGCCTGGGTATACAACTAATGTAATTGGTCCTATAGTACGGTACTGTAAAATAGGCTTATAACACTGTTCACAGAAATAATACATAAAAGACAAACAAAAACAAAACATTTTTAATCTTACAGTACTTTGAGAAATATAGTAACACAGTACCACAGCGGTACACAGGGGCTAGCATTGAGTGAACAGACAGAAAGAGGTAATGAGTGGAAGAGGTGGGGGATGGTAGAGCTGAAGGATCATCAGCCATAGGAAATGGAGGGCAAGCTGCAGTTTCATTCATGCCCGATGTGATTGGATATAAGAATGCATATTCACATCTTTAAAAGTTTGAAACTTGGAGGTTCATATGTAGGCGACTTACTGAATCTGCTTGTTCCTCACTTACATCAGTGGAGCCAGATATTGCTGGAAAAATCTCAACGAGTTCCTGAAATTCACAGTTCGCAGGTTTTCCTCCTATCTCTGTGGCACACCTCAGTCTCCATTGCTGCCCCTCCTAGCTAACAGAACCCTGAATGCCAGGCTCTTCTCTACCAACACTCTCCCCTGAGAGGTCCCAGTCACAGGCTGCAGAAAACAGACACTGATGCTTCTCAGTTATGGTGTGAGATGTCCAGTTTGTAAATCTAACATCTCCCTTTGAAGTCTAGATATCTCAAATTTAACAGGAATAAACAGAAATCCCAATTCCCCTTTCCTCAAATTTGTCTTCAACCGTAATTGTCCTCGTCTCTGTAAATTACCTCAGACTCATGAATCACCCTTTATTCCTCTTTCTCCCATATTCTTCATCTAAAATATCAACTTTACCTCCAAGATTTCTTCTAACTGAATCACATCATGAGCTCTCGATTTCTAGATCTCTACTCCAAGACACAGTGATTTTTCTCTAAGACTGTGGCATTGGTGCCATGATTGATGGCCTTAGACCTAGAATATAAATTTGATCATGCCACTTCCTTCCTGAACTTCTTCCCTCTCCCATTCTCATGATACCTCTGGCCTTTCTGATTACATTTGGTGAGAAATTCAGCCCTGTACGATGGTCCCACAAGATCCTACTTGCCTGTGGGGGTCAGAGTGTGTTAAAGTGCTGAAACGAATTTGCTCAACAATGACTTGAACTGAAACAGAACAGGATACTATGGTCCTTGTCCTGAGTGTCCCTTCCTATTTTTTTTTTTTTAAGTCACTGGGATTTTTTTTTTTTTTTTTGGCCACTTCTATTAGTCTTTCATTTATTTCCATCCATCTTTGTTCTTTGGCCTGTATGGGCCTTGCAGAGCACTGGCTCTGGGCACATGCGCTCCAGAGCTCTGGTTCAGTAGTTGGACACATCGGTCCAGCCGCTCTGTGGCACCTAGGATCTTCCCAGGCCAGGGATCGAACTGGCACCCCTTGCACTGCAGGGCAGTATCCTTACCCACTGGACCACCAGAGAGGCCCCCTTCCTCTCTTTTTGTCTTTGGAAAAACTTTAGCTAAAGAAGTGAAAATGCGCCGAAACAAAGGAGACAAAATAGCTGTTAAGCATCGTCAAGGACCCTTGGTTCCTTCTCAAGAGATATAGGTAATATTCTGAGTCATAGCTTGTGAGCTGTCTTACAGATACTGAAACCTCCACCAGGTTTAAGAAGTTAATTACAGGATGACCAGACTGTAGCCATGACATAAGCTGCTACAATTCTAAGAATTGGTCTCAAGGAAATAGGAACAGTGTGGTGGATGAGAACCCACCTGCCAATGCAGGGGACATGGGTCCGAGCCCTAGGCTGGTGAGATTCCACATGCTTTGGAGCTAAGCCTATGTGCCACAACTACTGAAGCCAGGCACCTAGAGCCTGTGCTCTACAACAAGAGAAGGTACAACAGTGAAAAGCCCCATACAGTAACTAGAGAGTAAGTCCCCAGATCACTGCAACTAGAGAACACCCGTGCTCAGCAATGAAAACCAGTGCAGCCAAAAAAAGAAAAAAAATGACACTGGTCAGACCACCAATGGCCAAGTTCAAGATGACTGTCAGAGCTGACTGTATTGTTTCTTCACATAACCCCCTTCCTCAGCCTATAAAAGCTCTTAGCCCATTGATTGTTAGGGGGAGGCATTGGCCTTTGGACAAGCACCTGCCCTGCTCCCAGTTCAGTTCAGTTCAGTCACTCAATCGTGTCCGACTCTTTGCGACCCCATGGACTGCAGCATGCCAGGTTTTCCTGTCCTTCACCGTCCCCTGAGTGTGCTCAAACTCATGTCTGTTGAGTCAGTGATGCCATCCAACCATCTCATCCTCTGTTGTCCCCCTTCTCCTTTTACCTTCTATTTTCCCCAACATCAGTCTCTTTTCCAATGAGTTGCCTCTTTGCATCAGGTGGCCAAAATATTGGAGCTTCAGCTTCAGCATCATTCCTTCTAATGAATATTCAGGGTTGATTTTCTTTAGGATTGATCTGGTTCAGTAGTTGGACACATCGGACCGCTCTGTGGCACCTAGGATCTTCCCAGGCCAGGGATCGAACTGGCACCCTTGCACTGCAGGGCAGTATCCTTACCCACTGGACCACCAGAGAGGCCCCTTCCTCTTTTTGTCTTTGGAAAACTTTAGCTAAAGAAGTGAAAATGCGCGAAACAAAGGAGACAAAATAGCTGTTAAGCATCGTCAAGGACCCTTGGTTCCTTCTCAAGAGATATAGGTAATATTCTGAGTCATAGCTTGTGAGCTGTCTTACAGATACTGAAACCTCCACCAGGTTTAAGAAGTTAATTACAGGATGACCAGACTGTAGCCATGACATAAGCTGCTACAATTCTAAGAATTGGTCTCAAGGAAATAGGAACAGTGTGGTGGATGAGAACCCACCTGCCAATGCAGGGGACATGGGTCCGAGCCCTAGGCTGGTGAGATTCCACATGCTTTGGAGCTAAGCCTATGTGCCACAACTACTGAAGCCAGGCACCTAGAGCCTGTGCTCTACAACAAGAGAAGGTACAACAGTGAAAAGCCCCATACAGTAACTAGAGAGTAAGTCCCCAGATCACTGCAACTAGAGAACACCCGTGCTCAGCAATGAAAACCAGTGCAGCCAAAAAGAAAAAAATGACACTGGTCAGACCACCAATGGCCAAGTTCAAGATGACTGTCAGAGCTGACTGTATTGTTTCTTCACATAACCCCCTTCCTCAGCCTATAAAAGCTCTTAGCCCATTGATTGTTAGGGGGAGGCATTGGCCTTTGGACAAGCACCTGCCCTGCTCCCAGTTCAGTTCAGTTCAGTCACTCAATCGTGTCCGACTCTTTGCGACCCCATGGACTGCAGCATGCCAGGTTTTCCTGTCCTTCACCGTCCCCTGAGTGTGCTCAAACTCATGTCTGTTGAGTCAGTGATGCCATCCAACCATCTCATCCTCTGTTGTCCCCCTTCTCCTTTTACCTTCTATTTTCCCCAACATCAGTCTCTTTTCCAATGAGTTGCCTCTTTGCATCAGGTGGCCAAAATATTGGAGCTTCAGCTTCAGCATCATTCCTTCTAATGAATATTCAGGGTTGATTTTCTTTAGGATTGACTGGTTTGAATCCTGGTTGCCAGCATGAAAATTAAAGCAAACCTTCCTTTCCACCAACCTTGCCTTTTTATTGGCTTTTGAGTAGTAAGCAGCCAGACCCCACTGTCAGTTACAAAAGCATGGAGAAATCTGTTTCTTGCTCACATACCAGCACTGATTGGTAAACTTCAGGAGTATAGGCTGCTGTCCTCTTCAACTTGGATCTTTTGAAAGTCACCCCCAGGGTTATTTTCATTCTAATTAGCTGGAATAGGAGAAAAGCAGAGAAAAGTGCATATGGGTGGGGTCTATGGGACAGAATCAAATATCACCCTCTCTTCATTGCACTTGCTGGAGCTCTCAGGACCACACACACTTTGCCAGAAGGCTTCAGAGTTGATCTGACAGCACATCCTGGAATAACAAGAACCTAGATTTCTTCTGTTTATTTTGCTAAAGCCCCTCCTAAAGGTTGACTCTTTGCATGGCCCCTCTTCGTGCCCTTGGCTTGGATTCATTCATTCCATATCCATGTCTGTGGGTGTGACTCTCTCTGAGCAGGTCAGGCTGAGGGTCTTATTTCAGAAAGGATGGGAGGCAAGGCAGAGGATATGAAGGACTGATTTTCTCTCAGTGCTGAGGGCAGTGGCCTTTCTCTTAGTGACTTTAGGAGCTCACCAGACAGTGTCTTGGGCAGCTCATCCTGCTGGGTGGTCAGATGTCTTCACCCAGATTTGGTCAGAAAGGACTCCTGTTCCCTTGTCACCAATCCCGCCTCCTCTGGGTGACTGAAGCAGGTCTCATGCAGCAGAAGTTGACCATCATCCAGTCCCTTGGAAACTGAAACCTCTGATGTGTTGGCTCCTCCTTAGGATTCGGCATCAGGGATACTCTCATGTTCATGTCATTTTTGCTTTTTTATTGAGTTCCTGCTGGGAATGTGGTAAGACAGGGCATCAGAAATGAGGGCTCGGGCTGCCATTCCTCAGATTTCATGTCACCCTGTTTTATGTGTAACTGATCACCCTCTCTCTGTTGGCCTCACCCTTGTCCCATCTCCATTCCTGGGGCTGATTAGCTCAGGTCTGAGTAACATCCATTGACAACAAGGGCCCTCAGGGGCCATCACCTTCTCACCCTGGGAAGTGAGGTGGGATAAAGGGATTATGGCTAGAAATGAAAGGGTGTAAAGATGGACACCATGCGTTGTCTACCTCTTAGGAACACTGCTGTCTGACAAGCCTCCTGCTCAGTGGACAAATAGGAACTGGAAGGAATCAGGGCAGGACCAGGGCAATTGGTTGAGCTTCTGTAGAGACCTCAAACTATAGAGGAAGGAGGGGTCCCAAGTGACTCTCATTCTCTAGCCCCCTCCCCAAACAGAAGAGTAGCTGGGGAGCAGCACTTTTCCGAAGCCAACTTTCCTGGGTGATCATGCTGCTCTTCTGTGTGGAGACCTATAAGGCACATGTGGGAAGTAGATTGGCCAGAGACTTGGAATGTAAATCTTGATCATCTCTCTTTTCAAGGAATGTAACAAACACAGTTTTCTGGTTGCTGGGTAGGATTGAGAAATGTAACATATTTGGAAAGCAGGTTAGAGTTCATCTGGGAAGAATAATTTGATTCTTCTTTAGTGTTTATATGTCTTTAAAGCTTAGACATTCTTTAAAGTTTATCAGAGAAGGGGGTCAATGCTTCTTTCCAAACCACACTGATAAAAATCTAAAGTCAAGGAACCACATTCATAATGGAAACTGAAACAAACAGATGGTCTCTAGAACCTATCAACTCAGTCCCTGCTGGTATCACTGCTCTATATATTAGCTGTTTGGCTGTTTTTCTCCTATGTGCCTGGATCTATGCTGTGTGCTGAGAATATAGAGATGTTTCAGACACAAATTCCTTTCCTCCAGCGTTTCTCATTTGGGGAAAGGGATATGAATTGGAAAGAGGCAAGAAAATACAAAGAAAACCGAGTAAGTGGAATGATAAATGGAAACATGTGATCCTAGAAGAGAAAAGGATCACCCTTTACCCACCCTGGGGTGAAGGTTGGGAGAGTTTCCACAGAGATACTCTGAGCCCCTGGAGAAGCAAACTGTGTAAACTTTGCTGAAGGAACTTGTGATGCTATCTGCTGGTCAGACAACAATCCAGCCAAAGAAAATCTGAACAAGTTCCTCACAATTCTGCCCTTGATGCCTACACAAAGTCACCAGGTATGTCTGGTTAGTGTTTGAATTCCGGATAAACACAACTAGGGCCAAGGTCCTACGTGGGTGACCAGGATGAGTGGGCCAGAGGACCATGTCTAGAGTAGAAATAAAAAGCCAAGTGCATCTCGCAGCTTAGAAGGCAGGAGCAGGTCAACAGTGGCAGGCAGAGACAAGATTTTGGTGTTAGAGACTTGAAGGGATCAGGCTGGAGTGAGGGTGGGTGTGTCTGCAATGACAGCCAGCAGGAAGCTGAGACTCCACACTTGCTGTGCATGGAGCAAGGGACTAGGAAACTGGCTGGGGCTGGGAAACGATGGAGGGGGGACTTTAATGGAGTTCCATCAAAAACTCCAAAACCTAGGTAACAGCTCCATGTAAAAACACTTTTAAGCACCAGGTTTCAAAAACTCCTTAAACTTATAAAGACTCTGAAGGATCCTATATGATCTTGAGTTTCCAATAAGAACTTCCACATTTGAAAAATATTCCTTATATTTGAACTTCTGCTAGAGTCTTGGAGGGACCAGTCAATAGCTGAGCATTGATCAACTCAGGGCCCCTTCCCTTCCTCCTTTCCCTTCTTGTAATGGCTTTATTGAGATGTAATTGATGTACAATAAATTATATATATCTAGAGCATAAAATTGGATAAACCTTGCCATATGTACACACCCATGAACGTCCCAATCACCACATTTGCACAGTCCGACCAGGTATGTTTCTTTTCTCCTATGTGCCTGGGATCTTTTGCTGTGTGCTGAGAATATAGAGATGTTTCAGACACAAATTCCTTTCCTCCAGCGTTTCTCATTTGGGGAAAGGGATATGAATTGGAAAGAGGCAAGAAAATACAAAGAAAACCGAGTAAGTGGAATGATAAATGGAAACATGTGATCCTAGAAGAGAAAAGGATCACCCTTTACCCACCCTGGGGTGAAGGTTGGGAGAGTTTCCACAGAGATACTCTGAGCCCCTGGAGAAGCAAACTGTGTAAACTTTGCTGAAGGAACTTGTGATGCTATCTGCTGGTCAGACAACAATCCAGCCAAAGAAAATCTGAACAAGTTCCTCACAATTCTGCCCTTGATGCCTACACAAAGTCACCAGGTATGTCTGGTTAGTGTTTGAATTCCGGATAAACACAACTAGGGCCAAGGTCCTACGTGGGTGACCAGGATGAGTGGGCCAGAGGACCATGTCTAGAGTAGAAATAAAAAGCCAAGTGCATCTCGCAGCTTAGAAGGCAGGAGCAGGTCAACAGTGGCAGGCAGAGACAAGATTTTGGTGTTAGAGACTTGAAGGGATCAGGCTGGAGTGAGGGTGGGTGTGTCTGCAATGACAGCCAGCAGGAAGCTGAGACTCCACACTTGCTGTGCATGGAGCAAGGGACTAGGAAACTGGCTGGGGCTGGGAAACGATGGAGGGGGGACTTTAATGGAGTTCCATCAAAAACTCCAAAACCTAGGTAACAGCTCCATGTAAAAACACTTTTAAGCACCAGGTTTCAAAAACTCCTTAAACTTATAAAGACTCTGAAGGATCCTATATGATCTTGAGTTTCCAATAAGAACTTCCACATTTGAAAAATATTCCTTATATTTGAACTTCTGCTAGAGTCTTGGAGGGACCAGTCAATAGCTGAGCATTGATCAACTCAGGGCCCCTTCCCTTCCTCCTTTCCCTTCTTGTAATGGCTTTATTGAGATGTAATTGATGTACAATAAATTATATATATCTAGAGCATAAAATTGGATAAACCTTGCCATATGTACACACCCATGAACGCATCACCACATTCAACCCCAAAGTTTCATTCCACATCTTCCTGCCCACCCAGCTCCAGACAACAGGTAGTCTACATTCGGTCATTGCACATTCATTTACATTTATTAGAATTTTATATAAGTGGAGTCATACAGTATGTATTGTCTTTTTGTTTGGCTTCTTTAACTCAGCAAAACTGTTTTGAGAGTCTTCCATACTGTATGTATCAAAATTTCATTCTCTTTTATTGCTAAGTAGTATTCCATTGTACGGATATATTGTAATTTGTATTCTATTCATCTGTTAAAGGGCATTTGGGTCATTTTCACTTTGAGGCTATTACAAATCCAGTTACTGTGAAGTACATAGTAGCTTTGTTTGTAGAGCAAGGAGCACATGCAGAAGCACATTCTCTCTTTTCTCTTGGATAAACCACGGTAAGTTGTTTGAATTCTTGCCAAAATGTTTTCTAAAATGATTCTTCTATTTATATTCCCAACAGCAGTGTATAAAACTTCTATTTCCTTACCAATACTTGCCATAGTGAATATATTTCACTTTAGTCATTTTAATAAATCTGTGGTAGTATTTCATTGTGTTTTTGATATGTATTTTCTCAGTGACAAATGCTGTTGAGTTCCTTGTCATGTGCTTCTTACCCATCCATATTTCTTTTATAATGAAGTAAATGCCTGTTAAAGCTTTTGTCCCTTTAAAAAGTTGTATTGTTTATTTTCTTCTTCTTAGTTTTATATATTTTAGACATAAGTCCTTTATCAGACATATGGTCTATCCTAATCTTTGCTTCTTTTCATTCTATTAACGTGTCAGCAGAAGTTTTTATCTTGATGAAGTCCTATTTATTAATATGTTTCCTTTTATAGACTGTGCTTTTGGTGTCATGTCTAAGAAACATTTGTCTCACACAAGGTATAAGTCTTATTTTAAGAAGGTTATGGTGTACAAATCTGTTCAAAATTGAAGCTCAAAAGCATTATTCAGGGTAAAATCCCAAGTCTCTGATTTACTCCCATTTTCTTTGAAACAAAAGCATCCTCTTGAGACTTGCTGCATAGTATGTATCAGCCTATGGAGCTGTCACCCAGAATTATTACCTCCCAGAGGCTCTGTTCTACTCCGGGTTATCAAGGGAAAATATTCTCTCTTGAGGCCTAGAAGGGGACCTTCACAGGTCTTGCTTTCCTTCACTACAGATGCTGAAAACTCAGCCTTCGTGCCCTGGTGCTGAATCAGAGACAGTGTTTTGGGTGAAGTAGAAAAGAACAGCTTTATTGCTTTGGGGACACAGAGGATTCCTGCCTCAAAACCTATGTCCTAACCTGGGAGGATTTGATGAGGAATTTTACAGCAATGGTTCAAGGGTGGGGTTGCTGATAAGATTAGTGTATGTGTAGGGCCTGCACTCTTTAAATCTAGTTATAGTAATCTCTTGAAGAATTTTTCTGGTTCCTTTCATCTGGTCTCAGGTGGTCTTCTCTGGAAGGAAGAATGCTTACATTTTCCATTTATTTGAGGGTTTTAATTCCATAAAGAGTTTAAAGATACTGTGTATATCCCTTCAGGCAAACCATGACCCTGCCCCAAGGCTGCACTCTTTTTTCATGGCTGCTCCTTCCTTGTCTCTGCAGCCTCTCCTTTCTCTGATTTGTAACTTTTCCAAGCGCCTGCCCTTTGGAACTCAGGAAAGGTCACAGAAGCTGAAACCTTCTTCCTACTAAGAAGAAAGGAGAGACATAGAAAGGCTTCCATACTCAGGAGCCCCATAGGATCCTGCTTGGTTAGCCTGCCCTCTCCTACCCACCCCACGGTCCTAATCAGTAGGGAAATGTACCTCATAGCAGGGAGTGTGTTACAGTCTAGTGTGCTACGCCTTGGATTTTCCTGGCATATGCTTTGTTCAGATTCCAGACATAGGAGAAGAAGCATGCTCCCAGCAATGCTCAGACCCCTATGTAAAACTGACTATGTCCATAAGAAAGGAAAGGTGGATCCCTATGACAGTATGCTCTGTGAGTTCGCTCGCAGAATTTTTCTTATGACCGTTAACATTACTGTCCCCACTTCATAGCCTAGGGCATAGGCTCAGAAATGTAACATAATGTAAGTTACCCTGAAAGTAAGTGGCAGTGTTGGGGCTGGAACTTGTGTTGAAATAAGAGGAACACAGGGCACAACTTTTAAAGAATGACATAGCTGAAGGGTATGAAATAAATTGATTAGACCCAAATAGGTCCAAGATGGCTGACAGTGGATTCCACTAGACCATAAACCTTGGCCTATGCTCACTGTAACACATCAGCAAGCTAAATGATGCACCCACAGGGGTCTCCACAGTTCCAAGGTCATAAAGGGCAAAGAGGGGGCAGGGCCCAATTCCTGAAGATCCTGATCTCTTCCCCTGAAAATAACTAGAATGCTCCTCCCACTTATTAGTCTGTGAAATTACCCACTGACAGTCCCATATCCTGGGGCCATGCTTGCTTCTGAGATGGCCCACAATTTGGCTTGTGGAGTCTTCCTCTCTAAGTACGTTCACTTCTTTCCTGTCACTTCATCTCTCATTGAATTCTCTCTACAAGATGACATCAAGAACCTAGGCTTCATTCAGTTCTGAAACCAAGTGCGTGATCTCAGTTGAAAGATTGGGTTCAAGTCTCTTTTTGAGTTGCACAGTATTTTTTTTTTTTTTAGTTTAATTTATTCTTGCATTTTTGGCTATTCTGGTTTTTCACTACTGCTGCAGGCTCCTCTCTAGTTGCAGGGAGTGGGGGCTACTCTCTAGTTAAGGTGAGCAGGCTGCTTGTTGCAGTGACTTCTCTTTTTGTGGAACTCGGGCTCTAGGGCACAGGGGCTTTAGTAGTTGCGGTGCATGGGCTCAGTAGTTGCGGCTCTGAGGCTCCAGAGCACAGGCTCCACAGAATGTGGGATTCTCCTGGGTCAGGGATCGATCCTGTGTCTCCTACACTGGCGGGTGAACTCACCACTGAGCTACCAGGGAAGCCCTGAGTTGCAGTTTTAATCATTCACCCATTCACTCTGAAGTCTCTTTCTGGGCATGCTTTAGAAGTCAATTCACCCATTCACAAAATATGCTCTGTGAGTTCGCTCGCAGAATTTTTCTTATGACCGTTAACATTACTGTCCCCACTTCATAGCCTAGGGCATAGGCTCAGAAATGTAACATAATGTAAGTTACCCTGAAAGTAAGTGGCAGTGTTGGGGCTGGAACTTGTGTTGAAATAAGAGGAACACAGGGCACAACTTTTAAAGAATGACATAGCTGAAGGGTATGAAATAAATTGATTAGACCCAAATAGGTCCAAGATGGCTGACAGTGGATTCCACTAGACCATAAACCTTGGCCTATGCTCACTGTAACACATCAGCAAGCTAAATGATGCACCCACAGGGGTCTCCACAGTTCCAAGGTCATAAAGGGCAAAGAGGGGGCAGGGCCCAATTCCTGAAGATCCTGATCTCTTCCCCTGAAAATAACTAGAATGCTCCTCCCACTTATTAGTCTGTGAAATTACCCACTGACAGTCCCATATCCTGGGGCCATGCTTGCTTCTGAGATGGCCCACAATTTGGCTTGTGGAGTCTTCCTCTCTAAGTACGTTCACTTCTTTCCTGTCACTTCATCTCTCATTGAATTCTCTCTACAAGATGACATCAAGAACCTAGGCTTCATTCAGTTCTGAAACCAAGTGCGTGATCTCAGTTGAAAGATTGGGTTCAAGTCTCTTTTTGAGTTGCACAGTATTTTTTTTTTTTTTAGTTTAATTTATTCTTGCATTTTTGGCTATTCTGGTTTTTCACTACTGCTGCAGGCTCCTCTCTAGTTGCAGGGAGTGGGGGCTACTCTCTAGTTAAGGTGAGCAGGCTGCTTGTTGCAGTGACTTCTCTTTTTGTGGAACTCGGGCTCTAGGGCACAGGGGCTTTAGTAGTTGCGGTGCATGGGCTCAGTAGTTGCGGCTCTGAGGCTCCAGAGCACAGGCTCCACAGAATGTGGGATTCTCCTGGGTCAGGGATCGATCCTGTGTCTCCTACACTGGCGGGTGAACTCACCACTGAGCTACCAGGGAAGCCCTGAGTTGCAGTTTTAATCATTCACCCATTCACTCTGAAGTCTCTTTCTGGGCATGCTTTAGAAGCTCAAGGGAGTGGTAACCACTTTGCAGGCATTCCATTCAAAGGAAGGAATATTTATGCGAAAGCAGCCCCAGGGGCAAGTCTCTCTGATTCCTCAGGCAGTGGGTGTTCCTCTGACTGGGACCCTACAGGCTGCCTGAAGATGACTTGCTGCCGCCCTCCTTCAGAACCACAGAGCACACTGGGCTTTGGAGTCAGAGGACAGAGTTTAAGTCCCAGTATTATGTTTTCTCAGCCGAGTTAGCTTTATTATGTGTCTGATTGTTCACATAACAAATATTGTGAGAATGTCTCTAAGCCTGTGCTTCTTGTCATTTATACAGAAATTTGATATTTAAAGTCCTGCTGCTTGGAGTAAAAGCTGTCTTGCACTGGCAGTGAGGGCCAGGGATGCAGGCCCATGATGGTCCTGGCCACGCTAACATTTGCTCCCTGACTATTTGGAAATATCCAAAATATCACCTTGGAGAGGGACTGTGAAGAATTGTTAGGTGTCTTAAATTCAGAGACAGAGCTTGAGAAAAATAAACCTCCTCACCCAAGGTTGTAAGTAAAAATCCCAAACCTAAGAGAGAATCTAAGAGAAAGGCAGACAATTGTGAGCTGAATCAACTCCAGATAAAATAAAAATGCCCATGTGAAAATTACTTTAAACAAGCATGTTTAGGATCCTGAAGAGATAAAGAAATGATCTCCATGAATAAAATAGACATTTGTGGAATTAAATAGGCAAAATGAAATAGAATCAAAGGATATAAAAAAAAAGTGAGACTCTGGAAAAATAAACAAATGGAATATGAAAATACTAATGGACTTGACTTTAGATTGGATAAGATTGGAAGGTTAGTAGACATGAGTTAATTTGGAATATGGCATAAAAAGATTAGACTAAAAATATCAGTTAAGAGACATGGAAGGACTGTACAGTATGTTGAATAGATTTTCAGAAAAAAAGGATAAAGGAAATGGTGCCTAATTAAGTGTGCTTCTTAAAAATTAAAAGAGGAATACATAGATGTAAATCTTCATGACCTTGATTAGGCAATACTGTCTTATATGACTTCAAATTCACAGGCAGCAAAAGAAAAGTAATGGATAAATTAGAAATCAACACACTTGTCTTTGCTCTGCAAAGGAAAAAAAAAAAGAGAATAAAAAGACTGTGTCTTTGCCAATTATATAACTGATAAGGGACGTGTATCTAGAATGTATAAAAAAAAATGTACGTCTAACCTTGATTGGAGCAGTTGCTGCCCGCCCCCCGGGAAGATGACTTGCTGCCGGCCTCCTTCAGAACCACAGAGCACACTGGGCTTTGGAGTCAGAGGACAGAGTTTAAGTCCCAGTATTATGTTTTCTCAGCCGAGTTAGCTTTATTATGTGTCTGATTGTTCACATAACAAATATTGTGAGAATGTCTCTAAGCCTGTGCTTCTTGTCATTTATACAGAAATTTGATATTTAAAGTCCTGCTGCTTGGAGTAAAAGCTGTCTTGCACTGGCAGTGAGGGCCAGGGATGCAGGCCCATGATGGTCCTGGCCACGCTAACATTTGCTCCCTGACTATTTGGAAATATCCAAAATATCACCTTGGAGAGGGACTGTGAAGAATTGTTAGGTGTCTTAAATTCAGAGACAGAGCTTGAGAAAAATAAACCTCCTCACCCAAGGTTGTAAGTAAAAATCCCAAACCTAAGAGAGAATCTAAGAGAAAGGCAGACAATTGTGAGCTGAATCAACTCCAGATAAAATAAAAATGCCCATGTGAAAATTACTTTAAACAAGCATGTTTAGGATCCTGAAGAGATAAAGAAATGATCTCCATGAATAAAATAGACATTTGTGGAATTAAATAGGCAAAATGAAATAGAATCAAAGGATATAAAAAAAAAGTGAGACTCTGGAAAAATAAACAAATGGAATATGAAAATACTAATGGACTTGACTTTAGATTGGATAAGATTGGAAGGTTAGTAGACATGAGTTAATTTGGAATATGGCATAAAAAGATTAGACTAAAAATATCAGTTAAGAGACATGGAAGGACTGTACAGTATGTTGAATAGATTTTCAGAAAAAAAGGATAAAGGAAATGGTGCCTAATTAAGTGTGCTTCTTAAAAATTAAAAGAGGAATACATAGATGTAAATCTTCATGACCTTGATTAGGCAATACTGTCTTATATGACTTCAAATTCACAGGCAGCAAAAGAAAAGTAATGGATAAATTAGAAATCAACACACTTGTCTTTGCTCTGCAAAGGAAAAAAAAAAAGAGAATAAAAAGACTGTGTCTTTGCCAATTATATAACTGATAAGGGACGTGTATCTAGAATGTATAAAGAACTCCTACAACTCAATAATAGGAAAACAAATTGTTTTTGTTCTTTAGTCACTAAGTCATGTCCAATTCTTTTATGACCCCATGGACTATAGTCTGCCAGACTCTTCTGTTCATGGGATTTTCCAGGCAAGAAGACTGGAGTGGGCTGCTGTGTCCTTGTCCAGGGGATCTTCCTAACCCAGGGATTGAACCCATGTCTCCTGCATTGGCAGGAGGATTCTTTACCACTAAGCCAACAGGAAAACCCCATAAAGACAATTACCCTGATTAAAAATGGTCAAAGGATCTAAATAGACATTTGTCCGAAGAAGATATACAAGTAGCCAAAAGCACTTAAAAAGATGCTTTGACAACCTTAGCCATTAGGGAGATGGAACTCAAAACCACAGAAAGATACCACTTCACATCCACAGCTTGGCTAGAATCACATGTCAGACAACAAGTACTGTGATAATGTGAAGAAATTGGAGCCCACTGCTAGTGGGAATGCAAAAACACCCTTTGGGAAATAGTCCAACAGTTCCTCAACAGGGTAAACATAGAATTACTGCATGATCTACAAATTCCTCTCCTAGAAATACCCCCAGTAATAAAAGCATTTGTCCATTCAATAGCTTGAACCCGCTTATAGCCGTATTACTCATAATGAGCCCAAAGTGGACACAACTCAAAAGTTTTCAAAAAACAATTGAAACAAAAATAATAAAAACAAAGTGTGGCATATCCATACAATAAGATTAGACTAAAAATATCAGTTAAGAGACATGGAAGGACTGTACAGTATGTTGAATAGATTTTCAGAAAAAAAGGATAAAGGAAATGGTGCCTAATTAAGTGTGCTTCTTAAAAATTAAAAGAGGAATACATAGATGTAAATCTTCATGACCTTGATTAGGCAATACTGTCTTATATGACTTCAAATTCACAGGCAGCAAAAGAAAAGTAATGGATAAATTAGAAATCAACACACTTGTCTTTGCTCTGCAAAGGAAAAAAAAAAAGAGAATAAAAAGACTGTGTCTTTGCCAATTATATAACTGATAAGGGACGTGTATCTAGAATGTATAAAGAACTCCTACAACTCAATAATAGGAAAACAAATTGTTTTTGTTCTTTAGTCACTAAGTCATGTCCAATTCTTTTATGACCCCATGGACTATAGTCTGCCAGACTCTTCTGTTCATGGGATTTTCCAGGCAAGAAGACTGGAGTGGGCTGCTGTGTCCTTGTCCAGGGGATCTTCCTAACCCAGGGATTGAACCCATGTCTCCTGCATTGGCAGGAGGATTCTTTACCACTAAGCCAACAGGAAAACCCCATAAAGACAATTACCCTGATTAAAAATGGTCAAAGGATCTAAATAGACATTTGTCCGAAGAAGATATACAAGTAGCCAAAAGCACTTAAAAAGATGCTTTGACAACCTTAGCCATTAGGGAGATGGAACTCAAAACCACAGAAAGATACCACTTCACATCCACAGCTTGGCTAGAATCACATGTCAGACAACAAGTACTGTGATAATGTGAAGAAATTGGAGCCCACTGCTAGTGGGAATGCAAAAACACCCTTTGGGAAATAGTCCAACAGTTCCTCAACAGGGTAAACATAGAATTACTGCATGATCTACAAATTCCTCTCCTAGAAATACCCCCAGTAATAAAAGCATTTGTCCATTCAATAGCTTGAACCCGCTTATAGCCGTATTACTCATAATGAGCCCAAAGTGGACACAACTCAAAAGTTCATCATTGATCAAATAATAAACAAAGTGTGGCATATCCATACAATGAAATAGTACCTGGCAATAAAGAGGAATGAGGACTAACAGGCTATAGCACCAAGAAACCTTGAAAACATTATGCTAAGTATGAGAAGCCAGTTACAAAGATAACATATTGTGTGAGTCCATTTATAAGAAATGTCCAGGACAGGCAAACTCATAGAGATAGAAAACAGACTCTCAGCTTGAGGCTGAGAGGGAGGAGTCTGGGGGCAATGGAGAGTGACTTCTAGTTGGTGTGAGGGTTCTTTGTAGGGTGATGAAGTATTCTAAGGTTTATTAGGATGTTACAGTGATGGCTGGACAATTCCATGGAACACATTATAAACCATTGAATTGTACCTTTTGAATGGATGAAATATACATGAATTGTATCTCAATAATTTTTCATTAAAAATTAAAACTAAAACCAAATAGAATTAAAAAATAGCCTATAGCATCTTAAAAACAGTCTGTAGAATGTAAGAGGAGAAAGGAAAAAATAAACATTAACAGAAGGTGAGAAAGTCAAGAGAGGAAATTGAAAAAAGAAAGTGAATTTCAAAATTACCTGGTAATAACTAAATCTAAATAAATCAGCATTTTAAATAGGTAAAATTACCTATCCAAATAAAAAACAATGGATTGATTATAAATAATAATAATAATAAAACTTTTGTTTTTCATTAAAACATTCCTAATATAAAATCACAATGGAATATTTACAAATAAAAAGGGCAAGCTATACCTGTAAACATAAATCAAAAGAAAGCAAGCTATGTGATATTGCCAATATAAGAGAAAATTGAATTTAATGGAGACAGTATTATTAAAAAGAAAACCCACACATAAGTCAAATATTCCAGAAAAAAAGTGTAAAAATCATGAAAGCATATGCTATGATAAAGTCACAGCAATGAACATGAATGAACTAGATCTTAAATGTATCAACATTAATAAATCTAAAAATGCATTCTTGAGTGAAAAAAACAGGATATATCTCAAAACATGAAGAATGACACTTTTATGTTAAGTTCTAGAACATAGACAATATAATATTGTAGATGGATAAATACACAGTCCATGTATATTTATAATTATTTATAATTTTATGACCTATTTGCAGTAATGCTTCAATCCAGTCACTGTTTATCTAATGCAGAAATCGCAGGGGCTGAAGAAACTGTTCCCCTTCCATAGAATCTGAATTTGTACAACTTTTACCACTAACATATTGTGTGAGTCCATTTATAAGAAATGTCCAGGACAGGCAAACTCATAGAGATAGAAAACAGACTCTCAGCTTGAGGCTGAGAGGGAGGAGTCTGGGGGCAATGGAGAGTGACTTCTAGTTGGTGTGAGGGTTCTTTGTAGGGTGATGAAGTATTCTAAGGTTTATTAGGATGTTACAGTGATGGCTGGACAATTCCATGGAACACATTATAAACCATTGAATTGTACCTTTTGAATGGATGAAATATACATGAATTGTATCTCAATAATTTTTCATTAAAAATTAAAACTAAAACCAAATAGAATTAAAAAATAGCCTATAGCATCTTAAAAACAGTCTGTAGAATGTAAGAGGAGAAAGGAAAAAATAAACATTAACAGAAGGTGAGAAAGTCAAGAGAGGAAATTGAAAAAAGAAAGTGAATTTCAAAATTACCTGGTAATAACTAAATCTAAATAAATCAGCATTTTAAATAGGTAAAATTACCTATCCAAATAAAAAACAATGGATTGATTATAAATAATAATAATAATAAAACTTTTTGTTTTTCATTAAAACATTCCTAATATAAAATCACAATGGAATATTTACAAATAAAAAGGGCAAGCTATACCTGTAAACATAAATCAAAAGAAAGCAAGCTATGTGATATTGCCAATATAAGAGAAAATTGAATTTAATGGAGACAGTATTATTAAAAAGAAAACCCACACATAAGTCAAATATTCCAGAAAAAAAGTGTAAAAATCATGAAAGCATATGCTATGATAAAGTCACAGCAATGAACATGAATGAACTAGATCTTAAATGTATCAACATTAATAAATCTAAAAATGCATTCTTGAGTGAAAAAAACAGGATATATCTCAAAACATGAAGAATGACACTTTTATGTTAAGTTCTAGAACATAGACAATATAATATTGTAGATGGATAAATACACAGTCCATGTATATTTATAATTATTTATAATTTTATGACCTATTTGCAGTAATGCTTCAATCCAGTCACTGTTTATCTAATGCAGAAATCGCAGGGGCTGAAGAAACTGTTCCCCCCTTCCATAGAATCTGAATTTGTACAACTTTTACCACTAACTTAATTTAACCTACAATTAGATTCAAATTTCAGAAGATGACAGAAGACAGAAGGATGCCTCCAACATCCCTTGGCTGCTGTTCTGTGCCGGACATAGAAAGATGAATGATCTTCTAGCTCCTGTCTTGAGGGCCCTCTCAGCTATCAGGGCTGAAGGAAAGGGAAACCATATGAAGGGACAGATCGAGGGCTGGAGAACTCTGAGAAGGCACTTTGATTCCTCTCTGTGAGTTCAGGGAAAGCGTTCTGGACGAAATGCCTTTTGCACAGTCTTATAGGATGAGTATAGCCATCTAAGTGAAGGTGGCGGGTGACGCTGGCAGAAACATAAGCATGCCACCAGAGCAGCTGGGAGGGTGTGGAACCCTCCACCTGCTTACCACACCAAGGTTTGGTATTTCTGATTTGGGCAGGAAGTGCAAGGTGCAGGGAAGAGCAGGGGAGGAGGAGGCCTCTGGTCAGAGGGACGGAAGAAGCAGATCACCAAGCACCATATAGGAACCCCCAACAACTAGAACCTCAACCTAGAAGGCAGGGGCACTACTGCAAATTTTTCCAGCAAGGTATGGTTAAATGTGCCTTTGGGATACTTCACTCAGGCAGCCAGGTGAGGAAGCTCAGACCTGTGTACAGGAGGTGACTTCATAAGATGGGAAAGATCTGAGATAGAACCTGGGAGGGGAGAAGTAAGTAAACTTGACAGGATTTGGCAAGGTAGGCATGAGCCAAAGAAGAATCTGGAAATACAGGAAGGTTGGGGATTGGTGACAGTTAGGGCGTTAGCGGCAGAAGCTAAGGATCGGGGGAGTGGGCGAAGACCATCCTGAGTTCTCTGATGTTTCCCAGTCTCAAAGGCCATGGGGAGATCCATCAACTCCCCTCATTCTCATGACTATGAATTGCGCAGTTTATGCAGGTCAGTGGCAGGAAGCAGAGGTGGGAGGGAGAAGTGATTTGTTAATGATTTCAGCTTGTGGCTTTTTGATATTGCCTTGTAATAATTATGTTGAATCCACATTATCTATGACAAGGAACGCTGACACAGGAATTGCAGTGTGAAGTTAGGCATCACTGAATTGTATTGAAACAAGAGAATTGCTAACATGTAGCCCTGACATTTTAGCAGTATCAAATCTGATTTTGTCACATTTACAAGGTACGGTGAGCCGGGATCCAGAGGCGGTGTGTTATCACCGCCGAACATAGTGTTCCTTAATTATCAGCGCTCTCACACTTCCTGCACAGCAGATTGGAATCGCTAGAAATAGCACAAACTTGAAAATTAGCGTTTTTCTCTTAAATAATCAGGGTGCTATATTTATAGCTTTCATGGGATTGGAGTCTTATCGAAGGTAAACTAATTTCACACTCTTAGGTGAGATAGTGTTTTTTCCCCTTCTTATTGTGTGATTTCCCCCCCTTTTCCAGGGTCTATTTTTTCAGTCTCTCAACATATTCATAGCATGAATAATCTCTCCACTTTCCCCTCCTCAAAGGGTGTTTCTGCATTTGGCTTGCCCTTGTGGTAATTCACTATGATGTCAAAGAACCCATGATGGAACGGAAGATTTTGCTTTTCTTTATGGTTACTTACCAGCCTGTGACATTAGCAACCAGTAATCACAGGGATGGTACAATTTTTAAACATCCACAGAAGTCAAAATGTTTTGTCTAGATGACTGAACTGTAAACCACAGACAAACGACTGCCCACCAATTGAAAGTTGAGTGGAAAAGAAAAAGAAAGGAGGAAGGGAATTTAACAAGCGATGATAGATGGATGGGACTCTGAGTGGTCCTTGGCACAGAAGTGAAGGGTACAGAACCAGCACTTGGAGGTTCCCTCACCCTCTGGGTCTTCATTCTTCTTCTTTACCCACCTGATCCTGCATCACAGACACATGATGCCCTTGGGGAGCCCCCCTCCCCAGCATGGATCTTTTCTCTAGAATCGTTCCGCCACCACATCAAAACTGCCACTTTGTATTTAAATTGATACTGTCCGTCTTAAGAAGAACCCTACTTTTGGAATGAATTTGTCTTCCGTTATAAATGCCGGGCCCTCCAGCATCCTAGAATTCTTGAGTTATGGGAATTTTTCAGAAGTGTTAAGAAATGAAGTGTGAAATTTCAAGTCCTGAGAAGAGGAAGATATCCTGGGGCTTAGATGCCTTCTTGCGGTTCCAGATGCTTTCTGGTAATCTGTCTGTTTACAAGACCAGCCTTAGAAGAATGCAGAGGCTGCACGGTCAGCATCCTTCATGTTGCACTTACGTGTTATACTTCTGAGTTAAGCTTTGCCATTAATGATAGGTTCTTTCTGGCAAAGACATTGTAAACTTGAGGCAAAAGATTGTAGCAAATACATCTTTGTTTTTGCGCCATTGTTGCTGTGCACACTGCCTGACTGTTGTGGGTGTTCGATAAATAGATGCTGATAATGAAAGAGAGAGAGAGTGAGAAAGAGAGCAAGACAAAGCAGCAGAGAATGCCAGCCAAAAACTAATTTCACACTCTTAGGTGAGATAGTGTTTTTCCCTTCTTATTGTGTGATTTCCTTTTCCAGGGTCTATTTTTCAGTCTCTCAACATATTCATAGCATGAATAATCTCCACTTTCCCTCCTCAAAGGGTGTTTCTGCATTTGGCTTGCCCTTGTGGTAATTCACTATGATGGCAAAGAACCCATGATGGAACGGAAGATTTTGCTTTTCTTTATGGTTACTTACCAGCCTGTGACATTAGCAACCAGTAATCACAGGGATGGTACAATTTTTAAACATCCACAGAAGTCAAAATGTTTTGTCTAGATGACTGAACTGTAAACCACAGACAAACGACTGCCCACCAATTGAAAGTTGAGTGGAAAAGAAAAAGAAAGGAGGAAGGGAATTTAACAAGCGATGATAGATGGATGGGACTCTGAGTGGTCCTTGGCACAGAAGTGAAGGGTACAGAACCAGCACTTGGAGGTTCCCTCACCCTCTGGGTCTTCATTCTTCTTCTTTACCCACCTGATCCTGCATCACAGACACATGATGCCCTTGGGGAGCCCCCCTCCCCAGCATGGATCTTTTCTCTAGAATCGTTCCGCCACCACATCAAAACTGCCACTTTGTATTTAAATTGATACTGTCCGTCTTAAGAAGAACCCTACTTTTTGGAATGAATTTGTCTTCCGTTATAAATGCCGGCCATCCAGCATCCTAGAATTCTTGAGTTATGGGAATTTTTCAGAAGTGTTAAGAAATGAAGTGTGAAATTTCAAGTCCTGAGAAGAGGAAGATATCCTGGGGCTTAGATGCCTTCTTGCGGTTCCAGATGCTTTCTGGTAATCTGTCTGTTTACAAGACCAGCCTTAGAAGAATGCAGAGGCTGCACGGTCAGCATCCTTCATGTTGCACTTACGTGTTATACTTCTGAGTTAAGCTTTGCCATTAATGATAGGTTCTTTCTGGCAAAGACATTGTAAACTTGAGGCAAAAGATTGTAGCAAATACATCTTTGTTTTTGCGCCATTGTTGCTGTGCACACTGCCTGACTGTTGTGGGTGTTCGATAAATAGATGCTGATAATGAAAGAGAGAGAGAGTGAGAAAGAGAGCAAGACAAAGCAGCAGAGAATGCCAGCCAAAAACAAGAGATTTTTAGGATGGGAAGGTAAAGGATGTTTAAATAGAACATTGTTGAAAAGAAGGCACAAGAGACTAAAAAGAAACATGAGAAAAAATACAATGCAAAACAAAAGAGAAATTTAAAACTTTAGGTTCTTAGGTTTAGGGCAGAAGGAGATCTTAGAGGCACTGAAATCTGTTCACGTCCTAAACCAGATCTCTGTGTCTGAATTGTGGGAGGCGTTGTCTATCTGGGGGCTTTCCTGGTGGCTCAGATGATAAAGAACCTGCCTGTAATGTGGGAGATGCGGGTTCAGTCACTGGGTGAGGAAGATTCCCTGGAGAAGGGAGTGACTACCCACTTCAATATATTTTGCCTGGAGTATCCCATCGACAGAGGAGCCTGGCAGGCTAAAGTCCATGAGGTCGCAAACTCAGACATGACTGAGTGACTAACACACACACACACACACACACCATCTATCTGGAGCATTCAGAACTCAGCAAGGTTCTCTGAGAGTCTCTCTGAAGCTGATAGACATTGTAGATGTTGGTCCCTGGACTGTGATGTAAGGGTGAAGCCCATACGTCACAACTCTGAAAGTAACCTGTTTGAAAAATTACCCCAGCTCACTTCTAGATGATCAGCCCTCTCCACTCTTAAGCTAGGTTCTGGGGGAATTCACTCCCTATGAGATTCTGGGTGTGGGTGGGCACTCAGATGTGACCAATCACAGCATTGCCTTTCCCTGGCCATTGTAAGTGGTTCAGGGATGGGTGCAGGACTCAATTCCAATTTCAGAAAATAAAACATAGTCTTAGCACTTTATGAGGCTTTTGAGAAAGAAACCCAATTCCAAATGATGATATACATAAAAAGAGTTGTCTAGCAGCTTCCAGCATAGAGTGAAGAGATGGATGAATCCTTTGCTCAAAACACAGCTAAAATAGTGGGGAAAATTGCCCAATCATTTCAGAAGTCTTAAATTTGATCAGAGATAAACAGCATATTAAGTGTTTATTTGTGCAAAACTAACTGAACTTTGGATATGAAGGCACCTTGTCTGGGACTGTTCTTATTCCTCATTATTTCACTCTGTCTAAATTTGACCGCCCAGGTGGTTCTACCAGGATGGGATGGGTTAATGCACAAGATTTAGAAAGGTAAAGGATGTTTAAATAGAACATTGTTGAAAAGAAGGCACAAGAGACTAAAAAGAAACATGAGAAAAAATACAATGCAAAACAAAAGAGAAATTTAAAACTTTAGGTTCTTAGGTTTAGGGCAGAAGGAGATCTTAGAGGCACTGAAATCTGTTCACGTCCTAAACCAGATCTCTGTGTCTGAATTGTGGGAGGCGTTGTCTATCTGGGGGCTTTCCTGGTGGCTCAGATGATAAAGAACCTGCCTGTAATGTGGGAGATGCGGGTTCAGTCACTGGGTGAGGAAGATTCCCTGGAGAAGGGAGTGACTACCCACTTCAATATATTTTGCCTGGAGTATCCCATCGACAGAGGAGCCTGGCAGGCTAAAGTCCATGAGGTCGCAAACTCAGACATGACTGAGTGACTAACACACACACACACACACACACCATCTATCTGGAGCATTCAGAACTCAGCAAGGTTCTCTGAGAGTCTCTCTGAAGCTGATAGACATTGTAGATGTTGGTCCCTGGACTGTGATGTAAGGGTGAAGCCCATACGTCACAACTCTGAAAGTAACCTGTTTGAAAAATTACCCCAGCTCACTTCTAGATGATCAGCCCTCTCCACTCTTAAGCTAGGTTCTGGGGGAATTCACTCCCTATGAGATTCTGGGTGTGGGTGGGCACTCAGATGTGACCAATCACAGCATTGCCTTTCCCTGGCCATTGTAAGTGGTTCAGGGATGGGTGCAGGACTCAATTCCAATTTCAGAAAATAAAACATAGTCTTAGCACTTTATGAGGCTTTTGAGAAAGAAACCCAATTCCAAATGATGATATACATAAAAAGAGTTGTCTAGCAGCTTCCAGCATAGAGTGAAGAGATGGATGAATCCTTTGCTCAAAACACAGCTAAAATAGTGGGGAAAATTGCCCAATCATTTCAGAAGTCTTAAATTTGATCAGAGATAAACAGCATATTAAGTGTTTATTTGTGCAAAACTAACTGAACTTTGGATATGAAGGCACCTTGTCTGGGACTGTTCTTATTCCTCATTATTTCACTCTGTCTAAATTTGACCGCCCAGGTGGTTCTACCAGGATGGGATGGGGTGTGAACCCCAAGAGCTCAATCACTGCTGGGAGAAATATTTGTAAACTGTATATATGTAAATGACTTATATTAAAATATATGAAGAAGTCTTATAACTCAACAATGAAAAGATAAGCAAGCCAACTTAAAAACAGAGAAAAGATTTAAGTAGACATTTTAGCAAAGGAAATATACAAATGGCTAACGAGCATGGGAAAATAGGCTCAACATCATTAATTATTATAGAAGTTGAATTTAAAACCACAATGGGATACCATTACGTATCCACCAGGATGTCTCTAATCAAAAGCTGGGGAGAGAAAAAGCCTATTACATGTCTTTTGGAAAAGTTCGGCACTTTTAAGAAAGTTACACATACATTTATCATATCTGCAGTTCCACTCAGATATTTGACCAAAAGAAACGCAAATATATATCCACACAAAGACTTTTACACAGATTTTCATAGCAGCATTATTTACAATGGTGTTTCCCAGATGGCTCGGTGGTTAAAGAATCCCCTTGCCAATGCAGAGCCACAGGAAACTCAGGTTTGTTCCCTGAGTCGGGAAGATCTCCCAGAGGAGGAAATGGCAACCCACTCCAATATTATTGCCAGGATAATCCCATGGACAGAGGAGCCTATTGGGCTACAGTCCATGGGACTGCAAAGGTTCAGACATAGCAGAACAACTGAGCACACACATTGGTTGTACAACTCTGCAATTTACTAAAAATCATTCAATTGTACAATTGCAATAGGGGAGTCTTATGGTATGTTATCTGTACCTTAATAACTCTGTTAAAAAGAAAAAGAAAAATGCCTAGTTTCACTAGTGTTCAAAGACATGCAAATTAAGGGACCTAAGAAATAACTTTTGTCATCTATCATATGGCAAAATATTAAGGAGTTAAATTACATACCCCTGGTAAATATGCAGGAAGAAAGTTGGAATAATTCGTTTTGCTTTTTTTTAAATAGAGAAATGTGAAGAACTATTATAATTAAAACAATCTGTATTTGCTGGCTCTGTAATCGCACACTGAGAAGTATCCCATAGGAATAAAAATGCAGCATTCGAGTATATATATATATATATAAAATACATTTTTATAATATATAATATATATATATATTTTTTTTTAAGTTGGGAGTCTCTTTATATATTTATTTATTTTTTGGTGGGGGGGGCAGGTTGTGGAGGGAGGGGGGTGGGCGGGCCACTTCTGTTGGTCTTTCATTTATCTATTTTGATCCTCTTTGTTCTTTGGCCCATGTGGGCCTCCCATCACAGTGGCCTCTGTTGTCGCAGAGCACCAGCTCTGGGCGCATGCGCTGCAGAGCTCCGGCTCGGTAATTGGACACATCGGTCCACCAGGCCAGGAATTGAACCAGCGCCCCTTGCACTGCAAGGCGGTGTCCTTACCCACTGGACCACCAGGAAGCCCTTGAATATATTTTTAAAGGATTTTGTTACATCTTTATTTTCAGTAGCAAATTCTTTTCTAAAAATCCTGAAAGCAAAATGATTGCCTACCAATGTGGAATGACTACTTTATTGTTCATCATAGCAGCATTATTTACAATGGTGTTTCCCAGATGGCTCGGTGGTTAAAGAATCCCCTTGCCAATGCAGAGCCACAGGAAACTCAGGTTTGTTCCCTGAGTCGGGAAGATCTCCCAGAGGAGGAAATGGCAACCCACTCCAATATTATTGCCAGGATAATCCCATGGACAGAGGAGCCTATTGGGCTACAGTCCATGGGACTGCAAAGGTTCAGACATAGCAGAACAACTGAGCACACACATTGGTTGTACAACTCTGCAATTTACTAAAAATCATTCAATTGTACAATTGCAATAGGGGAGTCTTATGGTATGTTATCTGTACCTTAATAACTCTGTTAAAAAGAAAAAGAAAAATGCCTAGTTTCACTAGTGTTCAAAGACATGCAAATTAAGGGACCTAAGAAATAACTTTTGTCATCTATCATATGGCAAAATATTAAGGAGTTAAATTACATACCCCTGGTAAATATGCAGGAAGAAAGTTGGAATAATTCGTTTTGCTTTTTTTTAAATAGAGAAATGTGAAGAACTATTATAATTAAAACAATCTGTATTTGCTGGCTCTGTAATCGCACACTGAGAAGTATCCCATAGGAATAAAAATGCAGCATTCGAGTATATATATATATATATAAAATACATTTTTATAATATATAATATATATATATATTTTTTTTTTAGTTGGGAGTCTCTTTATATATTTATTTATTTTTTGGTGGGGGGGGCAGGTTGTGGAGGGAGGGGGGTGGGCGGGCCACTTCTGTTGGTCTTTCATTTATCTATTTTGATCCTCTTTGTTCTTTGGCCCATGTGGGCCTCCCATCACAGTGGCCTCTGTTGTCGCAGAGCACCAGCTCTGGGCGCATGCGCTGCAGAGCTCCGGCTCGGTAATTGGACACATCGGTCCACCAGGCCAGGAATTGAACCAGCGCCCCTTGCACTGCAAGGCGGTGTCCTTACCCACTGGACCACCAGGGAAGCCCTTGAATATATTTTTTAAAGGATTTTGTTACATCTTTATTTTCAGTAGCAAATTCTTTTCTAAAAATCCTGAAAGCAAAATGATTGCCTACCAATGTGGAATGACTACATTGTGATGCATCCATACTGTGTCTGCAGAGTTCAGTTACAGCTGATTTGAGGAGAAAGTGGATTGATGTGGGGGATGAGGTAGGCACAGCCCTTGGGAGGGTGGAGGAAACAGGTTCTACCTGGAGTTTCCAGGAAGGCTCTCAGGATACCAGCACAGAGCTGGCCCACCAAGGTTGCTGTTCTCTGTGTCACATCAGACAGTGACAGTGATTGACTGTATTGCTCTCCATTATTTGGACCCTTTCCTAGTAAGAGCTTTATACTGCTCCACCCCATTAACATAAAGTGTGGTCATGTGACTTGCTTTAACCAATGAAATCTCAGTTGGAGTGACACATGTCAGTTCTTTACTCAAAAACTGGCTGTTTAGAAGGGAGGAAGGGAAGACTATTATGAATTCAAAGTGACTTAAGAGAAATGTCAGTGAAATGTTACTCAAGGACCTTCTGGAGAATCTGATTAAACAAACCAAGTATAAAAGGCCTTTTGAAAAAATCTTAAAGGAAAATCTGAATACAGACTATTGGATAATATTCAACAATTGTTTATATTAAAGATGGGTCAGGTATTGTGTTTATTATTAAAATCCTCATTTGCTAAAATATATATGGTAAAGTATGGTAAAAGATACTGCAGCCCTCACTAGAAAGAAAAGAAGAATGTAACGAAAGAGGGAGGGACGGAGGGAGGAGGAAGGAAGAGGAGGTGTATTAGGTTTTTGTTGTTGCCTTACAAATTATCATAAACTTTTTGATGTGGCCAGTTTTTAAAGTCTTTATTAAATTTGTTACAATATTGCTTTGTTCTTTGGCCCATGTGGGCCTCCCATCGCGGTGGCCTCTGTTGTCGCAGAGCACCAGCTCTGGGCGCATGCGCTCCAGAGCTCTGGCTCGGTAATTGGACACATCGGTCCACCAGGCCAGGAATTGAACCAGCGCCCCTTGCACTGCAAGGCGGTGTCCTTACCCACTGGACCACCAGGGAAGCCCTTGAATATATTTTTTAAAGGATTTTGTTACATCTTTATTTTCAGTAGCAAATTCTTTTCTAAAAATCCTGAAAGCAAAATGATTGCCTACCAATGTGGAATGACTACATTGTGATGCATCCATACTGTGTCTGCAGAGTTCAGTTACAGCTGATTTGAGGAGAAAGTGGATTGATGTGGGGGATGAGGTAGGCACAGCCCTTGGGAGGGTGGAGGAAACAGGTTCTACCTGGAGTTTCCAGGAAGGCTCTCAGGATACCAGCACAGAGCTGGCCCACCAAGGTTGCTGTTCTCTGTGTCACATCAGACAGTGACAGTGATTGACTGTATTGCTCTCCATTATTTGGACCCTTTCCTAGTAAGAGCTTTATACTGCTCCACCCCATTAACATAAAGTGTGGTCATGTGACTTGCTTTAACCAATGAAATCTCAGTTGGAGTGACACATGTCAGTTCTTTACTCAAAAACTGGCTGTTTAGAAGGGAGGAAGGGAAGACTATTATGAATTCAAAGTGACTTAAGAGAAATGTCAGTGAAATGTTACTCAAGGACCTTCTGGAGAATCTGATTAAACAAACCAAGTATAAAAGGCCTTTTGAACAAATCTTAAAGGAAAATCTGAATACAGACTATTGGATAATATTCAACAATTGTTTATATTAAAGATGGGTCAGGTATTGTGTTTATTATTAAAATCCTCATTTGCTAAAATATATATGGTAAAGTATGGTAAAAGATACTGCAGCCCTCACTAGAAAGAAAAGAAGAATGTAACGAAAGAGGGAGGGACGGAGGGAGGAGGAAGGAAGAGGAGGTGTATTAGGTTTTTGTTGTTGCCTTACAAATTATCATAAACTTTTTGATGTGGCCAGTTTTTAAAGTCTTTATTAAATTTGTTACAATATTGCTTGTTTTATGTTTTGGTTTTTTGGTCCTGAGGCATGTGGGATCTTATCTCCCCAACCAGGGATCAAACCCACACCTCTCGCGCTGGAAGGGGAAGTTTTAACCATTGGACTACCAGTGAAGTTCCTTTGCTTCTGTCTTAAAATCAGCAAAGTGGCATTTCTCTGGTCATTCTTTACTAGTTACATTTCTTTCTCTAACTACAGTCAAGAAGGTTTCTTTGATTTTAAAGATTCACATGAATATTTGGGGCTCACCTAGACTATTTGGGGAAATCTCATTTCAGTGTACTTAACGTAGTTACACCATCCAAATCCCTTTTGCCTTGTGAGGTAGCATATTTCTAGAGGATAGAAAGTGAGCATCTTTGGGGGCCATTATTCTACCTACCACGGGAAGGATTAATGAAAAAAGATTGGTGAAATGTAAATATTGATAATTGTTGAAGCTGGATGATGGAAATATGAGAGCTCATTATGCTTTTCTCCCTTCTTTTGTGTATGTAGGAAAATTTCCATAATAAAAGCCTACAAAGAATGAGTTAAGTCTATTGGGGCAGACTGCAGAGGATTTATATGATGAATTATAAGACAGAAAAGCAAACTTCAGAGAAGTGTAAGTAATATAATCCTAGTTTTATAAAATAAACAGTGACTGAAATTTTATATATCTGTCTGCTTGCCCATCTTCTCTCCTTCTCCCTCCTTCCTTCCCTCCCTCCCCTTTCTTTCTTTTATCTCATTAATCTTTAATTAAATGAACTTGGAAAACTCTCCGATAGGATATTTAGGAAAGCTGTTAATATATTGGTTATATAAGACGTATGTGTTAGAGTTAGAATGAGGCAAGCACACTCAAAGAGTTCAATGAGACCAGTCATTTGATTTTAAAAGTGAAAATATAAATCTATTTAGGTAAAATTTATATATGAGAGTGTGCATATGTATATAGGGATATATGAGTGGATGGATATCCAAATCTGGTCATTGCATGGTAGAGATATTTTGGGTAACTTTTATCTTTCCCTTATACTTTTCTGTATAAAACACATATTATAAAAAATCATAAAAGATACCATCAAGAGATTTTAATTGTGCAAAATAAAGAAATGTCAATGAGTAGTATTAATACTCCTAGTGTCAGAGGACTTACCTCTGCCGCTTGTATTTTCTTCTCTCCTACCTCCTCAACAGACATTGAGCTGAAATTCTAAACAGCATCAACAATGATGCTTTTGGGGTATAAACTTTAGACTGATAATATATAAACTAGTTACATTTCTTTCTCTAACTACAGTCAAGAAGGTTTCTTTGATTTTAAAGATTCACATGAATATTTGGGGCTCACCTAGACTATTTGGGGAAATCTCATTTCAGTGTACTTAACGTAGTTACACCATCCAAATCCCTTTTGCCTTGTGAGGTAGCATATTTCTAGAGGATAGAAAGTGAGCATCTTTGGGGGCCATTATTCTACCTACCACGGGAAGGATTAATGAAAAAAGATTGGTGAAATGTAAATATTGATAATTGTTGAAGCTGGATGATGGAAATATGAGAGCTCATTATGCTTTTCTCCCTTCTTTTGTGTATGTAGGAAAATTTCCATAATAAAAGCCTACAAAGAATGAGTTAAGTCTATTGGGGCAGACTGCAGAGGATTTATATGATGAATTATAAGACAGAAAAGCAAACTTCAGAGAAGTGTAAGTAATATAATCCTAGTTTTATAAAATAAACAGTGACTGAAATTTTATATATCTGTCTGCTTGCCCATCTTCTCTCCTTCTCCCTCCTTCCTTCCCTCCCTCCCCTTTCTTTCTTTTATCTCATTAATCTTTAATTAAATGAACTTGGAAAACTCTCCGATAGGATATTTAGGAAAGCTGTTAATATATTGGTTATATAAGACGTATGTGTTAGAGTTAGAATGAGGCAAGCACACTCAAAGAGTTCAATGAGACCAGTCATTTGATTTTAAAAGTGAAAATATAAATCTATTTAGGTAAAATTTATATATGAGAGTGTGCATATGTATATAGGGATATATGAGTGGATGGATATCCAAATCTGGTCATTGCATGGTAGAGATATTTTGGGTAACTTTTATCTTTCCCTTATACTTTTCTGTATAAAACACATATTATAAAAAATCATAAAAGATACCATCAAGAGATTTTAATTGTGCAAAATAAAGAAATGTCAATGAGTAGTATTAATACTCCTAGTGTCAGAGGACTTACCTCTGCCGCTTGTATTTTCTTCTCTCCTACCTCCTCAACAGACATTGAGCTGAAATTCTAAACAGCATCAACAATGATGATTCCATGTGGTTTAGAGAAAGGAGTAGGGCGTAATACCCTCAAACTTTAGACTATGATAGAAATATATAAAACTGAAAATCCTTGGTAAATTTTTTGAGCATTCATTAAAATAACAGAAACAGATATTATAACCACTAAATAGTAAAGAAAAAGGGGGGATTAAGAGAAGTAAAACATAATTGAATCAATGGAAAAAGAGAAGTTTGGAAAAGAGAAAAACTTGACAGGAAAACTATACGGTAAACAATTAAAAATAATAGTAATCCAGATGTAAACTCATTCTACTAACATTAAAATGCAGGGACTATCTACTATCATGTTGATTAAAAATCAAAGCAATGCTTTTAAATCCATTTATCTGCTGCTTCTAAGAGTCATAAATAAAATGAATATAGAAAGTTTAAAAATAAAGGATGGAAATAGCATATCATGCAAATGCTAGCCCCCAAAAAGATGTTCTATCAGGTAAAACAGATTTTAAGATGAAAGCGTTAGGATGCTGCATGACAAATGGTGTAATTCACCAAGATATAATAATTATGACCTCACGCTCCTAATAACAAGGCCTAAAAATAGGCAGGATTACAAGGATAAATGGACAGTCAAGTCCTAGCAGTAGGTATTAATACAGAGCTGTCACAAACTGATGGATTGAGAAAATAAAAATTAGTCAGAGTCTCTAGGGCCCTTGAATTTCATGCACAGAGGTGCAGTGCTTTAGACTGAATGTTTGTGTGTCTCAGAATTCATATATTGAAGCCTAATTCCCAATATGATCATATGCAGAGGTAGGGTCTTTGGGAGGTGATTAGGTCATGAGGATAGAGCCTTCATGAAAGTAATTGATGTACTTACAATATAAACCCAGAGGTCCCTCTCTCCTTCTTGACCTTGGTCTTGGATATTGGTCTCTGGGCTTCCCAACCTGGAGAATAATGTGAAATAAATGTGCATTTATTTATGGTATGTGTCTATGATATTTTCATAACAGTAGACAAATGAATCAAAACACATAGAGGCAGAAGGAGAGGGAGGAAAGAGGCCCATTCACCTCCAGAAACATTTCCATGAATATCTTATTATGAGCCTTGACCTGTGCTCTCAGCTCATCCTGGATGTGTTTCTGAAAGAATCTGTCACCTCACAGTCCTGGAAAATCAGCCAAGTCTTTAAGGCCAAATTAAATCCAATACAGAAAACATTATTTGCTAACCAGGTACATTTTTTCCAGTATATATACGTTTTGAATCAGGGACAGATGAAAGAAATGTTTCATCTGAAAATGAAAGATTGAAGAAAACAATATTAACATGAATAATGTTTACAATGTGCTGTTAACATTCCTTGTGAGTGAAATTCAAATGCTAGAGTGATTATTCACTCTACAAACAGCGTGCTTGCTGCGAATGGTTAACATTCCTTGTGAAGCAATGCTTTTAAATCCATTTATCTGCTGCTTCTAAGAGTCATAAATAAAATGAATATAGAAAGTTTAAAAATAAAGGATGGAAATAGCATATCATGCAAATGCTAGCCCCAGAAAGATGTTCTATCAGGTAAAACAGATTTTAAGATGAAAGCGTTAGGATGCTGCATGACAAATGGTGTAATTCACCAAGATATAATAATTATGACCTCACGCTCCTAATAACAAGGCCTAAAAATAGGCAGGATTACAAGGATAAATGGACAGTCAAGTCCTAGCAGTAGGTATTAATACAGAGCTGTCACAAACTGATGGATTGAGAAAATAAAAATTAGTCAGAGTCTCTAGGGCCCTTGAATTTCATGCACAGAGGTGCAGTGCTTTAGACTGAATGTTTGTGTGTCTCAGAATTCATATATTGAAGCCTAATTCCCAATATGATCATATGCAGAGGTAGGGTCTTTGGGAGGTGATTAGGTCATGAGGATAGAGCCTTCATGAAAGTAATTGATGTACTTACAATATAAACCCAGAGGTCCCTCTCTCCTTCTTGACCTTGGTCTTGGATATTGGTCTCTGGGCTTCCCAACCTGGAGAATAATGTGAAATAAATGTGCATTTATTTATGGTATGTGTCTATGATATTTTCATAACAGTAGACAAATGAATCAAAACACATAGAGGCAGAAGGAGAGGGAGGAAAGAGGCCCATTCACCTCCAGAAACATTTCCATGAATATCTTATTATGAGCCTTGACCTGTGCTCTCAGCTCATCCTGGATGTGTTTCTGAAAGAATCTGTCACCTCACAGTCCTGGAAAATCAGCCAAGTCTTTAAGGCCAAATTAAATCCAATACAGAAAACATTATTTGCTAACCAGGTACATTTTTTTCCAGTATATATACGTTTTGAATCAGGGACAGATGAAAGAAATGTTTCATCTGAAAATGAAAGATTGAAGAAAACAATATTAACATGAATAATGTTTACAATGTGCTGTTAACATTCCTTGTGAGTGAAATTCAAATGCTAGAGTGATTATTCACTCTACAAACAGCGTGCTTGCTTTGCGAATGGTTTGCCACCAGGCATATTTGAGTAATGAGCTCCTCGGTGCATTCTGTACAGGATTTCTGTTCCCAGGGTGTAGTCAGCAGCAGCTCTGGGGCTGGAAAAGCACTCCTCACCTGGTGTACTCTGCTTCCAGCAGGAATGAGTAGGTTAGTTTTCTGCAGCTGGGAATGGAACCATAGCCCTAGGGTAAGCATGGTCAACAGGATGCACACTCCAGGTGGCATTAGGAGGCCAGGAGCTCCTGGTATTGCAGTCCCTACCCCTGAATTAAGACAGCTGTTGTTTAATATCTATGTTGTGTCTGACTCTTTGCAACCCTACCAGGCTCCTCTGTCCATGGGATTTCCCAGCCAAAAGTACTGGAATGGGTTGTGATTTCCTTCTCCAGGGGATCTGCCTGACCCCAGGATTGAACCCATATCTCCTGCATTGGCAGGTGGATTCTTTACCACTTAGCTACCTGAGAAGCCCTAATTAGACAGTTACAGGGCTATAAACCCACTGTTTCAAAGAAACTGAGGAGTGTTATGGTTATGATGTCAGCCTTGATGAGCAGGGCCGCGTCAAGGGGACAGGGGAATTTGGAGTGTACTGTGGGCAAAACGCTTCTGAAAAAGTTGCAAACTAGGGAGCTCTTCAATAGGATCAACAACCAGGCACATTTTGTTGCCAATTCAAGCTTACCCTGCTTGTCACATGACAGATCAATTAACTGAGAGACAAGGTGTTGACTCAAGAAATGTGACTTGGAGAAAGCTGGCTGACCAAGGAGATGGCAGACTGATGTCTCAAAATAACCATCGTACTGGGTCTGGATACCAGGTTCTTTCACAGAACAGAGAGAAGGGAATCTCAGGAGGTAAAGTAAAAGAGGCTATTAACCTTATGAATATCTCTTGGAATGTCAAGCCTTGAGGAGCGAATGTGCTAATTTCTTCCTTCCAGTAGCCATCTCTAGGCAGAGAGGATCCTGAACAAAAGCATTTTGGTTTAACATTCAAGCAGAGGGACAGGATTTTCCCAAGGCAGTCCATTATGTATGGACAGTATCCTTTTCATGAACTAAAGCAACTGGAAGCAAAAGCTAAAGTCAAATAAACAGGCCCAACACAGAGTCAGTTCTTCTCTGTAACAATTTTAAAACTTTAAGTTAAATGACTAATATACAGGCCATCCATGGAAAAATAAGAAAACACAGACAAGCAAAAAGAAATAATGTATCTTGTAACTTTCTACCCAGGGATAGATGTTTGCCATGAATGTTTTGGACTCCCCCCACCCTTTTTTTTTTTTTTTTTTTTTTTTTATTCGAGGGGTGTGGGGTAGGGTGGGATGGGGTGGGGAGGGAGGGGAGCAGGCGGGCCCTTTCATTTGTCCATTTTCATCCATCTTTTGTTCTTTGGCCGGTGTGGGCCTCCCATCACCGTGGCCACTGCTGTCGCAGAGCACCGGCTCTGGGCGCATGCGCTCCAGAGCTCCGGCTCGGTAATTGGACACATCAGTCCAGCTACTCCGCGGCACGTGGGATCTTCCCAGGCCAGGGACCGAACCAGCACCCCTTGCACTGCAAGGCGGTGTCCTTACCCACTGGACCACCAGGGAAGCCCTTTGGACTCTCTTTTAAACATTTTTTGTCAATGACTATATATCTATATATATGTGTGGTTTCTTAACAAAAGTAGAAGCAGTCAACTTACCCAACTGTGGAGTAAATATCTCTTGACATATAAATGTCATATGTATCATATATAATATTCCATTGAATGCAAATACTATATTTCATCCATCTCCTAATGCTGGACATTTAATTTGTACCAAATTTTACCTGTTGTACTAGATATACCTGTATATCCATTTTTCTACACTTCTCTGTTTGCTTAGAATAAACCCTGGGAAGTGTTTAGTGTCAGATAAAAGGGGCAAATCACCATAGGAGATTAACCCACTGATTCTTTCCTTACCAAGAATGAGAAGATTCAGATCCATTTTACCAATCTTGTGCCTAAATACTTTTCATCTTTCCAGTTTGAATAAGTGTTAACATAACGGATAAGATTGTGCCTTGTATTTGCTTCTTCATAGCAGGAGTCCTAAACAAAGCTTTTGTTTCCCCAAAAATTTAGGCAGTCCATTATGTATGGACAGTATCCTTTTCATGAACTAAAGCAACTGGAAGCAAAAGCTAAAGTCAAATAAACAGGCCCAACACAGAGTCAGTTCTTCTCTGTAACAATTTTAAAACTTTAAGTTAAATGACTAATATACAGGCCATCCATGGAAAAATAAGAAAACACAGACAAGCAAAAAGAAATAATGTATCTTGTAACTTTCTACCCAGGGATAGATGTTTGCCATGAATGTTTTGGACTCCCCCCCCCCTTTTTTTTTTTTTTTTTTTTTTTTTTTTGAGGGGTGTGGGGTAGGGTGGGATGGGGTGGGGAGGGAGGGGAGCAGGCGGGCCCTTTCATTTGTCCATTTTCATCCATCTTTTGTTCTTTGGCCGGTGTGGGCCTCCCATCACCGTGGCCACTGCTGTCGCAGAGCACCGGCTCTGGGCGCATGCGCTCCAGAGCTCCGGCTCGGTAATTGGACACATCAGTCCAGCTACTCCGCGGCACGTGGGATCTTCCCAGGCCAGGGACCGAACCAGCACCCCTTGCACTGCAAGGCGGTGTCCTTACCCACTGGACCACCAGGGAAGCCCTTTGGACTCTCTTTTAAACATTTTTTGTCAATGACTATATATCTATATATATGTGTGGTTTCTTAACAAAAGTAGAAGCAGTCAACTTACCCAACTGTGGAGTAAATATCTCTTGACATATAAATGTCATATGTATCATATATAATATTCCATTGAATGCAAATACTATATTTCATCCATCTCCTAATGCTGGACATTTAATTTGTACCAAATTTTACCTGTTGTACTAGATATACCTGTATATCCATTTTTCTACACTTCTCTGTTTGCTTAGAATAAACCCTGGGAAGTGTTTAGTGTCAGATAAAAGGGGCAAATCACCATAGGAGATTAACCCACTGATTCTTTCCTTACCAAGAATGAGAAGATTCAGATCCATTTTACCAATCTTGTGCCTAAATACTTTTCATCTTTCCAGTTTGATAAGTGTAAATGGTTCCTTGTATTTGCTTGTTTGCATTTATTCACTAACGGATAAGATTGTGCCATTTCTGAGACAAGGCCTCAGGAGACCTTGAATGTTTTGCCTGCTCTCTTGAAACTCTCTCTTTTTTTTTTTCTCTTGAAGCTCTTTTATCAACAGAAGAATATATCCAGGCCTAAGA